>CP141157.1:34810000-36010000 GCA_035233585.1 Antiaris toxicaria | reverse complement strand
TTTTATACTAACTTTGTATTTTCTTGAGAAGTTGATCTTCTGGGATAAAAATCTTCTCAAGTGTGTTGCCAATCTTCTTCTCCCACAAGGAGACAATATCATTAAAGGACAAGATATTGGCAGGGGGTTTCAAATAAAGAATCTTGTTCAAGGTTCTTGGGTCTTCCACTGCTTTTATAGTATACGTAGCAATATTTTCTTCATCCACAAACACACCTGCAAAAAGTGGAAAAATAAAATAAAATAAAATCACGTCATATTGTTGGTACATATTGTTATAGTTGTTTTTACTTTACAAAATATACCTTTGGTATTTCCATCTCCTAAAATGACTACTTTGTCCCTTGGAGGAACTGTTGCATTTGGCTGTGCCAAATTTCTAAGGGAATAGTCTGCAAAGCCATAGGACTGAACTATGGTGTATGGAATTCCTTCAGCTTCTATGGCTCTCCTGATGTTTACTTTGTGCCCGAAAAAGGTTGCTGCTGGCTCGACAGCATCGGTGCGATCCGCATCTCCTCCGAACTCAGACGGCAGAAATCTCTGTTATTTTTGTTGTCATAAAAGTATGGCCATTTATTCAGCTCAGATCAATTCAATAATCATACATCAGAAACAAGCCAGAAAAGAGGGAAAGCGTGACAATCTATTAGGTAAAGAATGGCTTACCTTGATATTTCCAGCTTCTTTGATGGCGGCAATAATTTTGACCTGATCAGCTAACTGCGCTGATCCTACGGTGGAGATCACCACGTCAACTTTCTTAATTGCGTTCACCAAGCTGTTATGATCATAGATATCTCCCTGAAAAAAAAAGAAAGTGTCATAAGAGTAGTGGAGTTTTTTACGATAGGATATCCTATTGATAAGCGCGATGTTTCTAAGGGAACAATATGATGGCCATCTTCCTACCGCGACATAGATTTCTCATTAAGTACCATAAAAAGTGCGACAAAATCAAAAAAATTTTGTTAGTACATACATAGAGTAATGTAACTCCAGAGCTTTTAAAGCTCTCAACTAGTTCCGACTTCACAGGATTAGAAACTGCAGTCTCTCTAACAAGTGCAAAAGTGGGATGCCCAACTTTCGCACTGGCCTTCACTATGAATTTTCCGATGTGACCGGTCCCTCCTATGACCAAAATCTTGCTCTTCTCAGCCATTTAAATGTTTTCGCGAGAAAATTTCGGTTGAGAACCAAGGAATAGGTTTAAGGAGAGCCAAACATTGTGGTATTCTTAAATAACATTGAGGTGTCTTATCCGTCCTGTATTCCTTGGCCAAAATTTCATCAGTTGTCACTTCCCCCTGTCTCCAAAGTCAGACAAAAATAAATAATGTAGCTTTGACTCAGTCTTTGGTCTTTGGCCTTTGCTTAGTTAAGCTCTATTAATAGATGTCATAGTTTAAACTCTTTGTTTAATCAGATAATTTTGCTGGTTTAATACAATCTAGAGAATGAGACTTCTATGATGGAGTATCCACATATTTACATCGATACAAAAAAGTATATAAAATTAATAGTTTCTATTATAAATATGACTGTTTAAAATAAAATTGTGCTGATACAATATTATTAGAATTTTTAAGTAATTTTTTTCGTTCTTGACCTGCCAAAGTCAAAATGGTCCTTGTTTTTGACAATGACCATTTTGTTTTTTATGGATTAATATTCTTGGAGACTACGCTGGCATGCGAGTTTGTCAAAGGAAAATGATGTACTAATGAAGTAATTAAAATTTTATAAGCTCTACTTTCTTTCTTTATTCATTGCTTTGCTTTAACAAGTCTCACAACTACTTTTGAACTTCAAGAACATGACTGAATTAAATTTAAAAAAAGAAAAGAAAAGAAAAGTCAAAAAACTTTGAATACCAGTATATTATTGAGATATTCAGTGGCATATATCTATAGCCTATATGACAGTTTTGTGACAAATTGCGTTTTTTAAAGAGTATGACAACATATTGAAGGAAAAAAATGAAAAACTTTTGTCACTTAATGAATTTATCGTCAAGTTACAAATAACTATAGCCTATAGTATTAGTGAAGGTTAATACTGCAAAAATCTGAGTCAAACTGTTTGAAGAGAGGCTTGTGCGGGTAAAGTCGACAACCAATCTAGTAAAGCCTTGTTGACAAGCTCCGGGACTTCGTCATGCGGGCAGTGCCCGGCCTGCAAGTTTACAAGAGATGTATTTGGGTAAAACTCTTTGATCCTCTTAGCCTTGCCGGATCCAACCCATGGATCTAGATCACCCCATACCAACAACAGTGGGCAAGACATCTTGCTCAAGACACTGTCTAGTGTATATTGGGTCTGATTCAACATGAACCGGCTCATCAGTCTGTGCAGGAAAAAGGACATCAAAAAAACCGTTTAGAAGAGGATATAGAAAAGGGTCTATAGATATTTGAGATCGAAATACACGGTTCTATAGAAGTAGTGTTCAGTGTGTGGAAGCCTAATTATGTAAGCAATCAGCCTAGTAACGGTACTTCGAGAATTTTATACCTATATTTATGTTTCTCTGATTATACTTGGATTGAGGGGCGCCAGTTTTGGGGATTATTGATAGAGAGATTAATATAGAGAATCTAAGAGGAGTCAGGTATGTGGATATAGCTCTCATATCACGGGTGAACCACTATAAATCTTGTGTGTGCTTGTTTGTTTGTATTTCTTCAGTTATAAAGGATTAGTGTTTACATAACGTGTAGTCGTAGAAGCTACATTACATGTAACAATAAAGAGGAACATGTTAACACAGACCTGTAATAAACTTCTCCCGCATTGGGGTCAGCTGCTGGCATTGTTATAGATTTCACGAGATAGTCATCGACATTGGAAGTGTTTATATATACCTGTGCATCACAAGTATATGTAAAAGGAGTTTCATATTAGTATTCTTATCCTTTTCATGGCACCATGTATTTTTATGCTTGCCTAAAGAACAATCATTCTGCTAATTTCATAACCGTGTTTAGAAACTATTTGTAAGCACACTACGTTTGCAAAGGAGAAGTATAGCGAGTGACATACACTTTTTAACACGGATTCGATTCGAGCTGGTTGCTTTGATTGCCAGAACAGAAATCCAAGCACTAAACGCTGAAAAACTTCCTTAAGCGGCTTCAAGATAACCTTTTGTAGGGTTGATTCTTCAGGCTTACTAGTTTTGCTATTTGGGTCTCCAAATTGTCCTGCAGAATTTAGCAGTGCGACTCCAACAACTTGCTCAGACAACCCAACTGCTGAAACCAAAGCAGTAAATCCTCCAAGGCTGAACATTGACCATGTCATATAATTATTATATCATGTCAAGTTTTGTACTACCAATAAGTTAACAGCATCAAATCAAAATACAAAGAGGTAAAAATATAAAAAATAAAAAATAAAAACACTCCTCATTACTGACTTGGCCATCTTTAATAATCTAAAAATAAGAAGAAAAAACAAATCTCACTCGGAGAATTTTATGATCTCAAAGCTCGTTTGTTGAACCTTCGACAAAACCATTTGCTTCTTTCAAAAACCTCGATGAAACGAACAAATTGGTGGCAAGTTTAAGTAAGTGTTGACCAAAAGATTCTGTTCCTAACCATTTGTTTAAGATAATTGTTTACCTGTTCCCAACTAAAACCACTGGTTCTTTCACAATCTCCTTCACGAAATCCACCACTTGGTTTCTCCATACCATGGCATCATACTCGATAATTGCTTTATCACTCCACCCAAATCCAAGCAAGTCTATGGCATAAACCTTGTGACTTTTAGCCAATTCTGGTATATTATACCTGCATTTTGAAATGTAACGAAGGAAGTTTAAGAGACTAAGAGTGTAAAAACCTAAAACCTAAGAATATAGCTTGTAATAGTTATGTTTAGGCTTGGAAAGAACTGGCTGGCGAGACAGTTAGAAGAATGCTCTCAGAAGGAATTAACAGTTGGAGGCAGAGAAGTTAGTTAACTTTAGTCTTGATTCATTGATTCTACAAGTATAATAACTGTATTAGAACTGAGAGTCAATCAAGTGCTATTTCTCTACTGGAAAACAAATGGGCTTGGAGATATTCTTTGAGTGGTTTTCTTGAGGAAATTAAGTCTGTTTGGGGAGTGGGAAAGTGAGGAAAAACAATTCTATGCAACATTTTTTTAGTGATTTCTTGAGTGAACCACTATAAATCTCTTGTCCTGTTCAATGTGTGTTTGTGATTGATTTACTGTGTTGCTTGGGGTTATACATGTATTCTGCAATTTAGAAACTTATATCAGAATCCAACAAATAAAAGCTAGGAACTTAAGGGGGCGTTTGTTTTTGTTCTTGAAAATGATTTTTCATTTTCAAAAACGCAGAAAATGAAAACGATTTCAAAATAGCGTTTGTTTATTTAACGTTTTCAAAATCGTTTTGAAAAAACCGTTTTCAACTATGTTGTTTTTTTGAGTTTTTTGAAAACGAAAAAAAGTTGTTTTCACTTTTTGTTTTCATTTCCAAAAAATATTGTGTTTTTTGGGTTTTTTAAAAATGAAATGGGTTTTGAAAAAATATAATCAAACAAAGTTTTATTTTTATGTTTTTCAAAATATACACTCAGAAAACATAACCAAACACAGTTTCAAAAATGATCTTAACACAGTTTTCAAAACATTCTCATTTTCAATTTTTTTTGAAAACAGAAAACATTTCAAAAACAATACCAAACGCCACCTAAAAATCCAGCCTTATATAGCAGATAAACGGCAAAACCCATACAAGAAATGGAAAAACAAACCTCCAATGAAATGCAGAAGCACCAAAACCGTGAATAAGAACAACCGGAGAGCCTTCTCCTTGTACAACATAATGGATTTTGTGACCCCGCCATGTCCAAAAATTGTAGCCATCCGGTTTGAACTCCAATCTTTCAACACCTACAATAAATAAATAAATAAATAATCTTAACTACAAAAAAACCCATTTTTCCCAATGCTACCATGGAGAATTCTAAGGTGACACAGAATCATATCACGTTAAGAAAAGTATGATAATTTAGTAGAACTAGTGAAAACATGAAGGTTTAGAACCGTGTCCGGTAGGTAAAGAACTCAACTTCACAAGAAAACTAACCTTGAGCAGGCTGAGCTGCCAAAGAAGAGCCCATGACTGAAACCCCAGAAGCCACAATTCCCTTGAGAGCAAAACTTCTTCTATTCATCTCACATTTGCTTCCTTTCCAAGAAAAAAGAAAAGAAAGTGAAATTCTCAGAAAGCAAAATTCTCAGCAACCAAACAACAAAAGAAAAAAAAGAGTGCAGAGAAGAGCTTACTGTAGTGAAAATTTCTGGTTGGGGCAATACTGACCCTGTTGAAGTAGGCTAAGGAGTTGAAGAGCTCTGTTCTGATTGACATGGAAACTGAAAACGAGGACGACATTTGGGAGTTGCTGTAAAAGGTTTCTCAGAAAATCGAGAGAGACGAAACTGAAGGCGAGATTTTTTGATAACTATTAGGCTATATAACTTAAACACCCCGAGAACAGAGGAGGAGAGTTTTTTTTTTTTTTTTTGATAAGTTAAGAGGGAAGTTAAAGAGGACGATTCCTTTCATTTTCTGTGGCTGAAGCACTTTTGGCCTTGGTGGCTAACTCTGAACCAGGTCCACCCAATCAGAATTCAGAAGATTCTTTCTCCAATGACGTGCCATCATCTAATTACAGGAATATTCTTTTAATCAAAATTAATTACACTAAAACCTCTTTTTATAAATCTATTAAATTTATATATAAAACGATTAAAAGACCTTTATAAGTCTCAACATTATCTAATTAGAGCAAATCATAAACCTTTCAAATTTTTTTTCCCTTAACTGGGAAAAAATTAAAAACCGTAATAACACAGGAAGAGGAGAACAGCCGCATCAACTCCCCTCCACCCCCCAATTGCTCTCCTCGGCGGGTCTGACACCGTCACCAAGCCGCCGTTTGTTCTGCGTTGGGGTTCCCTCATCGCCGGAGTCCGCAGTGCCGGATTTGCAACCGATCGGATCCCCCTACACCGCGCGTTGTGGTCCCGTGACCGAGCCGGTGTTTCTCTCTCCTAGCTCGTGTTTGAGACGCTTTGTTCCCGAGCCATCGACCTCCCATCGTGAAGCCTACCACCGTGGGCCATCGCTTCCTCTGTGAGCCGCCGGCCCCTTCCATGAGCCATATGTCGCCCACTCTTTGTGAGTCGTCGCTGTCGTCCCCGTGAGCTGTCGCGCAGTCGCTTCCACCGTGAGCTGTAGCCGTCGGCCATTGTGCGTCAAGCCAAACCTCCCCATTCTTCAGATCTCATTTGCTCGACAATGGGTTTTTCCAGATTTCTAATCATTTTTAGATATTTTGTTATTTTATTTTAGAAAAAGTAATAAAATACCTCTTTTTTATTAACAAGTTACAAGTTGATGGAGCTTTGTAGGTTTTGGGGTTCGATTAAACTGGAGACTGAACTAAAAAATTTAAATTTAATTTGGAATAAATTAAATTATAAAATAAATTTTTTATTTTAAATTAAAAAATTTTATTTTAGATTAAACTAGTTTAGATAATAAAATTTAAGTTTGGATTTGTATTAAAAATTATACTTGTTTAGGATTAGTATAATTTTTTTTTGTATAAAAAAATTTATAAATAATATATTTAAGTTTAAAATATTATATAAATTATAGACTTAAAAATTTAAAACAAACTAACAAATTAAATATAAACTTAAATTCAAATTTAATTTTTTAGTTTTAAATTGTGATCAAAAGAAACCCTTAGGGGGAGTTTGGGGGAAGGTGTTGGAAATGTTATTTTTGGACTGGAAAAAAATTGTTTTGGAGAATGTGTTTGGAAGAAAAAACTGTTTGAGGTGACAAAATAAAAAATTTTAAAAATTTTTTTTAAAAAAATATCAATATGGATATTATTTCATTCCTCTCGAAATTTTATGCAATTTAAAAAAAAATTTATCACATTTGAACTTGTATACAAAAAGTTATGAATTTTTAAAATTTGGAGTTTACTGTAACGTTTTGGAGATGTAAATAGTAAAAAGTAAGAAAGTTTTACAAAAAAGTGAAAATTCTCCAGCCCCAAACGGGCCCTTAGTTAGATATTGAAGACGGAAAAGTTTAAGTGAATTGTTAAAAAAAATTTCAAAGATAAAAAGGAAAATATTATCACTTTTCATTCTTATAATTTAAAAAAGATTCAACATATAGTGATAATAATATAAGACACTTTGTTAAAATGAATCTTTCTATCACTCTCAAATTGGCACTATTAAAATTAGAAAAATGAGATTATTGTTAAAATACATTATTATTAGAAGGTATATTTAAATTTTATTTATTAAGTTACTATTTTGCTATGGAGTCTAGAAAACAACTTTTATTTTGAATATCCTTGATATTTATGTATACTTATATATATATGCTATTAAATTTCTATAACAACTGTAAATTCACCATTAAAATTTTAAAGGGAATTTAAAAAAAGAAAATTTTTTTAGAATGCAAATAATGATTAAAAATGTTTAAAAAGTGATTAAAATTCATTTTTGGTATTAAATAATGATAAAAATGCAATTTTATACCTTTATACACAATTGAAGACGCTTTTTAATGCAATGAGGGGTTTTTTTTTGTATTTTTAATATAATTAATAGTCAAATTCATAATCAATTAGCACAAGGGAGTATCTTTGTAATTTTTTAAAAAAATCAAAGGAGGTTGATGTTATTATTTTTTATCAAATAGGTATTTCTATAACTTTGGTAAAACACATGGGTCGTCCGTATAGTTAATTCAAATAACGTAGTAAAAAAGCAAAACTTCACTTTTTTTAAAATAAAGTAAATAGTAATTTTTAGAATATAATTTTGATAAATAACATATTTTTAAAATATTTATAATAAATAATTTATTTATTATGTAAATAATTTATTTATATCGAATTTATTATATAAATGATGTATTTATGTATAAAATAATGCCGATTAGACATAGAGTATATTGGTTTTTATCACAAATTAAAAAATCTTATAAAAATTATTATAATAATGATATCATAAATTAATTTAAACATTTTTTATTTCTTTATCTTTCTTCCCAAATAACCCTTTTTCTCTGTCATTCTCCTCCCCACTCTACCACATCTTCTCTCACTCTTCGATTTCTCCTTAACCCCCTAACTATTATAACGTTGATCTGCCATCCCATAGGAAGAAGCCGTCGAGCTCAAATCTCCAACTCTCCTAGTGCCGTCGCTTGCCTCGCATCATCAGATCTCTTCTTCTACCCTTAACTATGATCGGGTTGCCTACTTATTGTCACCATTTCTTGGATATGCAATGGTAGTGAGGATGTCACGATAGTGAGGACTCCTCTCACCTTGATTCAAAGGATGTCTCTAGCCTCTCTTTCTCTTTTCCCTCTGTCTCTCCCCTCGCATTCTAAAGCTGTGATAATGGCAAGGATCGTCGAGTTGCCTCCATCATTGTTGTCATTCGATCTGTGAATTTTGTGGTTGTAATTATCAATTGGTCAAGACGATGAGATCTGTTATGATTCGGCCTCACTAGAATTAGGGAAGAGAGGGAGGAGTCCAATCGCGACCTCTCGTAGCTCGACAAGGCAGATAGACAGTGGTGGCTCTGATCACGAGGCTCAGTGGTGGCGACTCCAATAGGCACGGTGATAAATCCTAGGCAATGGTTATGGACAGGGGAGTGAAGAGAAAGAGAAAGAGAAAGAGAAAAAGGTTAAAAAAATTGTAATTATAATTGATATAATAAAAGAAATGAAAAATTACAAGAGGTTTTTTTTTTTTTGCAGCAAAAATTATTCATTACATGCTTACGTTGCATTTTTTTTAAGTTTTCATAATTTATTTATATCTTTATTAAATAAATAATTCATATACGTTTTATAAATATATCATTTATTTAATAAAATTTTAATTCATATAATAAATCTATTATTTACTATAAACACCTTCAATTATTTTCTAAATACTACTATTTATTATAATTTTCTTTTTTGGCTATAGACATTGTTTTAACTTCTGTTTAGATGGATCATTAGAATTGATTAACTTTTTAAAAATTAATTATAATTTTTGTTAATTTAAAAAAAAAGATAAAAACTCAACTATAAAAATAAAATTTAGTCAGAACTCAACTGATGTTCTAAACAATATCCTAATAATTAAGATTCATTTGTTTTAGTGGTACGAATATGACATTTGCATCTTCTTATTAACCAAAAAAAAACATAGATATACAGGGAGGGGGCCCTTTCAAAGAATATATATATAAAGGGAGAGTGTTATCATTTAGCACTCTTAAAAAATGTCACTTGTACCTGTTTTATAATATATTTTGCCAATAACATGTCTTTTATACAAATATCCAAATAATATCACAAGATTCTAAATAAAAGCAAAAAGTTACTTCTAAATTTATTAATAATACCTTCTTTTGTATACATGCGTGTACTTATAATAGAAATTTATAACTTACATTTTATTTTAAAAAGAAAGAAAGAAAGAAATTTGTAACTCCACCTGCTAAATTGTTTGAATCTTCAATTGAACTTTTGAAACTTGAAAACTTATCTAATAATAAAATTAACAATACAAATCAATAAAGTAAAAGTACATCTAGTTTGTCTTCGAGACATAGGTTTAAAAGTTGTTTTTTAAAAATATTGTAATTTCAGTGGAAAATATTTTTGGATTGATGTTTGAAAAAAAAAAAAAGAGTATAAATAGTGTGGATTGAAAAGTAGTAAATGTGTAATTTTTTAAATATTTTTAAAAACAACTTTTTCATACCCATGTTTTAAGCCTTTATATGGGAGAGGCATGTAGATTGGATGAAAACATGAAAAAAAAATACTTAGGACCTATTTGTGAAAGGCTCTGGAGATATGTTTTGAAGATCGAAGAAAAATGAGTTTTGAAAAATATATTTTGGAAAAAAAAACTTTTTTATATGAAAAGTATAAAATTTTGATAATTTATTTGGAAAAATAAAATATCACTATGAATCTTTTTTTCATTCATTTCGAAATTCTATGTAATTTATAAAAAAAACAGCTCCTTTGGACTTTTAAAATTTTTGTTTAGTATAGAGTTTTGAGAATGTAAATAATAAAAAATAGTTGTGAGATGGAAAAAAAGTAGAGGTGTACAAAAATATCCATAACCAGACTATCCACACATTCTACTCCGCTCCACCCTACTATTGGTTGGTATTTGTAAAACCGCTCTTCAAACTGACAGGGCAGTTTTGATCCGCTATTTTTGACAAGCAGTTTCGGTTTGGAGTTTAAGAAGATGGTTTGAGATTGCCCTACCACTTGAATAGTATATATATTTTAGTATATAAGTGTATATCATTTAAAATATTAAAATAATTAAAATTGAAAAGTCTTATCTTAAAAAAAATGAAAAGTTTCAATTCCCAAACATTTACAAAATGATAGGTACAAATATCAAACCGCTTAATATGCCATCTAAACTGCCGTTAAAAAATACACCCAAACTGCTTTGGGCAATTACAATGTAGACTTTTCATAAACCACCAAAAAATAAAACCGCCTAAACCACCCAAGTCACCGGCCGTGCATCTCTAGAAAAAAGTACCAAAAATGTGTTTAAAATTTGTCTCCAAAAAGCCCCCTAAACACCCCCTTAAAATGAAAACATGGAAACACTTAGAATGAAAACATTTGGATTATTATTTAAATAGATATTTGAATGTTAACATTTAAAAAATAATATCTAGATAGAAACATTTTGATTTATGTGTGATACCAGTAATTCTCACATATAGGTTTAATCAATAATAACACATTTGCATTTTATTGTCATAATATTTAATAATTATTGATACAAAATTATTAGTTGATATCATAATTTTATTAATTATGGTTGGAGTTATTAGTGTAGTGTGAATACTCAATACTTTTGGAAAAAAAAAAAAAACTGGTAAAAAAATATTATTACAATACTTATTTGACAAACTATTAAATGACATGTGGTTCAAATAGTTTTTTTCTAGTGGTTGTGTCTAGTTTTATTTTTATACATATATGAATTAATATATAATAATAATAATAATAGTATTTAATAAAAAAGGACAAAGAAATAACTGACATGTTCTATAATTACCAAGTTTTTTATGACTTTTCTTTTTTTTTTTTTTCCCTGACTCATCGTTTCCTTGACTCAATATCGGGAGAGAAAGAGAACTAGTCATAAATTACTCTACTTTTACACTACTTTCGGAACTAGAAATCTCTAAGGGCCTTCCTATTGATATGAAGAAGAAATTAAACTTCAACTGTTTGTTTGCCTATATCTGTAGTCAACTTTTGATTACTTACAAGACCTTGACAAGTAAGTTGTTTTTGTTTTGATGTCAACTATTTATACATGTATGACTATATATATATATTTATATACTGATATTGATTTTTTTTTTTTGATGCTTTGTTTATTTGCATCCATTAATAAATAAAGTTTGTAATACATGCAAAATTTGTAAAGCTGTATGATATATGTAAGTGATCGGAATTGATATTTTGTTCATATATATACATATAAATATATATATATAGAGAGAGAGAGAGAGACTAATAAGAGATTCAAGAGCTTGGGATGCTACTATTTATGCGTATTTGATTCTAGCTCAATTATGTGTAGCCAAATGAATTATATACTTATATATTAAAGGCTTCAAGTGCTGGGATATATGTGTATGTGATTAGTTTGAACTTAGTGGAAGTATATATGCTTTTGATTATCATCCACATATGCGTATATATATATGTGTGTGTGTCTGTGTATGAATTTCTCTGTATCATTGTCATGGTATTACATGCATATACTATTGCAACAGAGTCATCTAGTAGCTTTCATACACATTAAAATATTACATATATGTATAAATAAATCCATTATTGTGAGGTGTATAAAGTTTTACGATTAAAATTACAGTTGATTTTATTATTATGAGTATATCAAGATAGGTGGAAAAGTTTTTAATAGTTACTCGTTTTTTTATAACTATGGATGGTTACAGATAAAATTATAAAAAAATTCATGCATTTCTTAATTAAATTTACTAATATAATATTTTATATAACTTGTTATTACAGGTTACCTGTTAATCTTTTAAAACTAAACAATTTTTATATATTACAAATATGAGATATTAATATATAGAATATATATAAGGGAATGGAATGGAAAATTTGACAAAATCCATCTGTTTGTTATCAAAATCCATCTGTTCTTCTCCACTTATAGTATTACATCTAGCACTTACTATTATACGAGTGTAAAGGATCTTTTAGCCAAAATTAGCCAAAAAAAAATATATACGAGTGTTGGAGATTTTTTTAATAGTTGTTTGTCACTATTATTTTTCTTTCCTCTTCCTTTTTCGCTTTCGATTTTAATTTCAATTTCATCCTTAAAAAAAATTTGATCAACCCTTTTAAATATATTAATTAATTATAATTTGATAAAGTTGACAAATTCTTTTTTCTTTTCTTAAAAAAAGGAGTTAGTTACTTTTTCAAATATATAAATGATTTCAATTGATTAATCACAAGATATTTAAAAAAAAAAAGAGTTAGGCAATTTTTAATTATTTATTTCAAATTCATTATCAAGTTAGACAATACTTTCACAACCTCATTAAATGCTTCTTTAGATTTAGTAGCATAGAATATAACTAAAATGCTCTGTGCGCTTATTCCACCATACCTCATATTTTCGACCACACCTAGATATGGACATTTTTTTCTCTTTAACAAGTTTTTTTTTTAAGGAATGAAAAAGAGTTGGTCAATTTTTTCAAATATGTTGATATAAAATAATTAAAAAAATTATCACACTAATACTATAATCTTTTATATAATCATAAAAAACACCTAATAGATAGCAAATATATATATGAAAAGATAGTCACAAACTACGATGATTTTGTTTATAAAGGTTAATCTTTATTGACACCAACTTTTTATAATATCATTTAAACTTTCCTTTAGCAAATTTATGTGCTACGGAAACAAACAAAACAAAAAAAAAAAAAAAAAAAGAGTGAGTGGATTCAACAAAAAAAAATCTATATTTGAGATGGAGGTAAAATTGTTGGACATAAAATATTTTTAAAATAAAATAATTGATAAAAAAGGAATAGGACAATGATTATTAAAGAATTAGAAATAAACAAAATCATAAATAAAATTTCAAAATTAAAAATGAATTTTTAATATATAATTTATTTTTAAAAAATACTTAAAAAGCCATGTCAACAGACTAATAATAAGTTGTCAATTTAAAATAGTATTTAATGAGTTTTTTAAGTTTCATATTCATTAATTGTCATTGAATTATTAAGTCAACTACTTAATTTGTTATAACCATCTGATTAAAATCATTCGATTAAAACAATAGTAACTATCGATGGGTAATAATTAGAGTAATCATTTAAACCACACCCCAACATAAATATGTGTAAACATGTAAATTTTTATATACTTAGAAACTTGAATATTTGTTTGGTGAACTTCCCAATCATATTTTGTGATTTCACTACAATTTGTATTGTTTACATAGTACTATAATGAGAGGTGTTTCCACTTTGGATTCCTTTTAGAAAAATTATACCAAGTCATATATATAATTTGCTTTCATTATTATTTGTGGTTCTTTTATACTAGTTTTTTGATTATTAGTATATAGTGCTCTATGTGGTTAGTGATTTGAAGAATGTTTATTACAATTTATAGTTGAGTATAATTATATATATATAAAAATATACCATTGATATTGATTTGGTGTATTTCTTAAGTTTTATGGTGATAACATAATTTTATTTGTATGATTGTGATTAAATGAATGTTATATTAAAATTAGATAAGCACATCTGACTCAGCAAGAATATTGACATCTTTAACTTATCTTTGTTATTCTAAAAACGAGGTAAGTAAAAATTCATTTCAACTGCATCACAAGATAAGTAGTGAGGTATATTTTTGCTAGAGTATTTACAAGCATGACATTATGGCATTTACATATTTTTATAAAGTAATCATCATATAATATAAGAAATAGATTATTTGTGTATGTGTCATGCAGTTTGCTTGTAAGTGGCCTTTATAAGTTTCCTGGGTTAGATAGGAGCATAATTTGATCTCATGGGATAAATTAGGACCATTTTGGACCTTATTGTAGTTCCTACGATCAAGGAAGTACAGTGTCTCATAAGTTAGATTAAGGTATTTTATATTGCTAGCTAAGATTCGATAGTATCTATGTATGCTAATTTTTAGGTCTGAGCAGACAGCTCATGGTATACACAATTATACTAGCTTAATAAATATTTTTTATGGAATGGTAAGTACGATGAAAATTTGATAAACGTACATATCATGCCTTATTTATTTAATTACATAGTTTCCACTTACTGTGTACTAACTTATATAATACTTGTGATGCAGGTGAGGGCATGTCCTAATAGTTGTTGATACTAGAAGGTTGGCTGGTATGCTCTTTATGCTTGTGAGTTAATTCTATATAGATACTACTGACCTTATATGGGAACACTTTTGCTTTGCTTTGTATGTTTTGGTACTTGAATCAATCAACAATGGGGATTGTTATATATATATATTTGGTTAATGTTTCGATTTGAGATGTAATTTATTATGTATATATTATGTTGGTCTAGGTTTAACTAATTAACCCCCATAGTTATATGTAAATTATAAAAGTTTTTAAAAGTTTAAATTTGCACACTATTTTGGATAATAAGTTAAATAATATTAAGTTATATCTGACACCACCTAGCTTAATTGTACATTAGCGGTAAGATCAGGTTAGGTAGGCAACATATTACGTTTGATATTGGAGACGAATATGAATTATTAGAGTTAAAAAATGTAAAATTTTAAAATATGTTTGAAAAAAATAATATGGAGTTTGTTTTATTCGATTTAGAATTCAAAGCAATTTAAATAAAAAATCATTATATTTAGAATTGTGTATATAAAATTATGAATTTTTAAAAATTGAATTATAAAATTATAATAGTAATTGTAAAGAATAAAATTAAGTTAAACTTTTTAGAAAAAGATAAAAAATTAAAAATTAGACTATTTAGAAAAAAATATTTCAAATAGAAAAAATAAAAATATATATATATTAGGTATGTAGTTGGAATAGTTCCTAATTTGCAAAAACTGGTGAAACAAACGTAAGCTAAATATAAATATAGACTAAACATAAATGTCTAATTTAAAATAACAATTTAGTTTTTTTTTTCTCAATAAACATCAGTTTAATTTAATTTAACTTAAATGTGTTTGTTGCTTTCTCAATAACTAGTTAAAATTTTATTGGCTTTTCATTAAAAAAAAAAAAAAAGATAAAAACGTGCAATTTAGATTAAACTTCGTTTTCATACGAGACAAAAGTTTTTCAAAGCAAACATTGAACACAAACTAAAGTTTGGGACGTATAAAACATTATAAGAACGCAGTTTTTTTATATCGGCCAAAAGAACACACTAATTTCCCAACTTTTTTTCTTTTGTTTCTATAAAATTTCAGACTAATTCAAGAAGAAAAGAAATCTGGTTGGCAAGTCTAAATTAGAATTTTCCATTTCATTTTAGATTTTTTATGAAAAGCCCGTAAACGGGTAGTTTTGAGGCAAGTTTTACCATCTTCAAAACTAATTTTTTTCCAACACTTCATCACTTTTTACTATTTATATTGTCAAAGTATAACAATAAACTCTAAATTTTAAAAGTCCATAACTTTGTATATACAAGTCCAAATAAGATTTTTTTTAAATTGCGTAAAATTTTAAGAGAAACAAAAAATATCTATATTAATCTTTTTTAATTTTTAAAATTTTATATATTTTTTACTTCAAACAGTTTTTTCTCCCAAATATATTTTTCAAAACAATTTTTTTCCAACAAAAAAAAAACGTCTCCAAACATCTCCCCCAAAAGTTTTAACTAATTTTTAAAAAATCAATTAACTTTAACATAAAAATTTCATTAAACTGGTGTATAAAAACCCCAAAATGTTTAAAGTTTATGGTGCATTTGACACACACATTTAAATTACATTGCATTTAAATATAATACAATTTTCTTCCAAATACAAAACATTTCATTTAAATACCAATTACATCACATTTTAAATTTAATATAATCATTATTTATTATTTCACCTTTTTTATTACTTTTATTAATTATATCATATATTCTCTTTCTCTTTTGTTTTCTCTATTTTTACCTATCACATCACATGTTTATTATTAAAATATAATTCAAATACTTTTTATCTAAACACATATTACATTCAAATACAATATTAATACTTTTCTTCTAAATATAAATTATATTTAATATATTATATTCAAATACAATATAAATATAATGTATTTACCAAACTAACCATCACACCTGCAAAGAAAACACTTTAAAAGTTAGGGACACGGTTAAAATAATATTTTTTTGATAGAGACAAAATAATCCTGTTAAATGCACTGTATAAAACGCGAATGATTAACAGAAAGAATAACCAAACGCTGCTACCGAATCCACGACGATTGACTTGCATACCAAGCAAAGTCAAGCTTCCGAAAACCACCCTCAGTCGCCATTTTTAGGGTTTCGAAGGTTTGCTTCTCTTCTCAGCCTATCACCATACTCCGTTATTTTACGCTCATTTTTTTCTGCACAGTACGTTTCCTTTTCGGTTTTGATTCTGAATTTCTTGCCATACCATCGAAGATTCAAATCATAATCTCTCTCTGTTTCTGTTCTTCAGTTATCTGTAAGTTTTACATACTAGGGTTTTTTGTTTACGCTTCTTTAAACACTTCAGGAGTCCTGAACAACACTTTCATTGAATTTTGTTAATGTTTCCAAGTGAAAGAAAATCAAGAAATGAGATTGCGTTCTGTTTGATTGTGTTTTCCTATATAAATTTTTATGTATATGTATGTATATATATATATCTATATCGTCCTTTTCGTTCATAGTTAAAGATTGAAATTGGCTTCTTACAGGGAAACGACGACAATCTGACAAAAATGGACATTGCTGAGAACATGATTTCTGATTCCGAGGAAGATTTTCTTATGGAAATCGAACATAAGGGGAATTTTAACCCTCCTTTTACGAGGATCAAGTGGGAACTTGGCATGGTAAGTAAAGAAAATTGTTATTTACGTATTATTTTTTTGCACTAGTATTTTGTACAAAAAGAAAGAAAATCAAGGCAAAAAATTTGATCTCCTCTGTTGTTGTCAATCTACTCTTATCTCTCACATTCTTGTTTCCTGTTCTTAGTTGATTGATTGCTTTAACATTCTTTTTTCGGTGTAAATTTTTTATCTGAATATCTTTCTTTAAATTTTAACAATTTGGGCATAAGATCAAGAGATAGGATGAGTTCTTGCCTGGCTTGTAGCATCAAATTATTGTAGAGTCTTCTCTTTTTTTGAGATGAAATTTTTGTTCGTTTAAGAATTTGCAAAAGGCTCAGGTCAACCTTCCAAGAAATGTTTCACGATAAATTTCTTTTTTTTTCGTCGAATCCACTAGGTATCATGTAGTTTGTACTTTTTAAACCATGCTGTAACGTATCTTTTCATGATGGCAGGATCAAGAACATGCAAGCAAAGAAATGCATCGAGCTATGGGTGATTTTTTTATGCTTCCTAAATTCCCGAAGCAAAAGAGCGATGAGACCATTCAAGATGTTTTGAAGGAGAAAGTTCTTCATCTGCTCCCAGCCAAAACAATTTGCAGGTTCAGAAGTGTTTGCAAAGAGTGGAACCACTGGCTCACAAGCCCTTTCTTAGCTCACTTGCAATCTTACTCCTGCCATGAAATCTCCGGTCTTTTTTGTCAAATTCCCTACGCAATCCCCTGCTTCATCTCATTAAACCATTCTGCTTATGGCGTTCCCTGTCCCACCCTCGGTTTCTTGCCCGAAGAAGTCACTCTCAGTGCCACTTGCAACGGCTTGCTTTGCTGCAAAAGCCGCTTTGCCGACGACAATAAGTACTACATTTGCAACCCTGTAAATAAGAAGTGGGCAGTACTTCCTATGCCAACATTGTACCACGGACCAAACTCGGCGGTGGCGCTATCTTTTGAGCCCAGTGTATTCAATTTCAGTGCACATTTCGAGCTTGTTTGTGCCGTCCCTATTTCTGACACTCCAGTCATCTACTTCGAGATATACTCTTCGCGGTCAAACTCCTGGCGAGTCTCCCAGACTGAGTGCTGGGAATTGGATACTCTGGTCCTGAATGGCGATGGATTCTTCTTGAACGGAGTCGCCTTTTGGGAAACTTCTCGCAGTTCGGTTTTGGCTTTTCATTTGAAGGATGAGGAATATGGTATGCTTCCACTTCCTGAAAGACATGAATCAGAAACCGCTTTGGCTCTTGACATGCAGGATGAGCAAAATGAAATGCTTCCACTTTTTCAGAGAATCGGATTAAAAGGCGCTTTGACATCGATGCATGGAGAATTGTGTTACATCCTGCCTCATAAAGAGGAAAATGAACTGACATTGGAGATCTATGGGGATATGAAAATGAAGCTGAAGTCCAAAATTCCTTTAAGTCCTGAAGCATGCTCTGAGATTGATGGAGATTTGAGGGTTTTGGCTTGTGTGAATGATGAACTGCTGATGCTTCTTGTGGGACAGGAAGTATGTGCTTATCACCTTAAAGAAGGGAAGCTTGGAATAATCAGCAACATCTTGATTAGTACTCCTCAAGATGTGAAGTTTCTGCCTTACGTGAACAGCCTTGCACCTGTTGCTGAACGGCTCGAGGGGAGTGATGAACTTTTTTACGGCTGAACAGCCTAAGTTCTTAAAATTCTTTTTCCGACTTCGTCGTTTTTGTGAATCATTGGATGATTTGGAGATTAGTAACTCTCAAATTCTCCTCAGCGCATTTTTTGTTGTTTTGGTTTGGAACTTGTCCTTGTATCTTTTCATTTTGCTTAATTTGAGGCAAAAAGTACAGGTTTGCCTTTAATTTGTGACGTATCGTGTATGTACATGAAAAACGCTTTTATGATTTAGACTTGTTTTGCCTGCCTTTTCTCTGAAGATAATGGATTTTTAAGGATTTTTAGCAAAAATTCCTATATTCTCTTTGCTTTTTTAAGGATTTTTTTTTTTGTAAGCATTTAAATTGTCTTTTGCTATATTTGGGGTTGTGCGTTTGCACAAGTGTGAAGAGAAGCGTCCCATGAGGAGATAAGTTATGTACTGGAAAATCAATATTTGTCATCAATTAGGCAACAATCTTTAACAATCGGAAATTACAGAATGTACACATGGGAGGTTATATGAGGTGGAAACTAAGGTTATTTAAAAACAGACGGTAAAAGAGACAACTAAATCAAACTAAGTTAAGAAGGTTGTTTGAGAAAATTAAGAGGCCCCTCTTTGTAGGACGCGTTTGGGGGTGGAAAACTGCCTCTTTCAATTCTGTAATCTCCCATGAATCCCCCTTCAATCAGGTACCTTTGCCCCCATACCAACATTTTTGCCCTTGTTTTTTTCTCTTCTTTTTTCCCTTCTCAAATCAAGAAAGAAAAAACAAAAGGAAAAGATAATTTGTAATCAACTTTTCTTGGGATTTGGGATCGAGTTTTTGTTGATGGTCCGAATCAATAAAGAGGACAATTTGCATGTTTTTTAGTGGTAATAAATGTCGGAAAAATTATGTCATTTTTCTTTGGTTTGCATGGCTTGTTTTAATTGTGTTTGTGTTTCCTTAGGAATTTGATCGGTGACATGAG
Source organism: Antiaris toxicaria (assembly GCA_035233585.1). Taxonomy (NCBI): domain Eukaryota; kingdom Viridiplantae; phylum Streptophyta; class Magnoliopsida; order Rosales; family Moraceae; genus Antiaris; species Antiaris toxicaria. The sequence goes on along the minus strand of CP141157.1, from coordinate 35,990,125 downwards.
CTGTAACAAAAATCTTGGCCGGAAGTTCATCATCTAAGAATGTCTTCCTCCCCCTCCGTGACCGCTCCGTCCCCAGACGCAGACTCGGCCACCCCACCGCCTCCATCGCCACCATCAACATCACCGCCGCCGTCATCTTCACCATCACCACCGCCGCCTGCATCCAGTTCCCCGTCTCCAAAGGCATCCCCGACCCCTCCGGAGAATAAATCACCCTCCCCACCGCCACCTTCCGACAATGCCTCTCCTCCTCCACCTTCAAACAGCAACAATTCAAGTCCTTCTCCTCCTCCGCCGACTGGTCTCGTCTTGCCACCTCCCCCGCCCCATTCATCGGCCGCTATATCACCACCGCCACCGCCGACGTCAAAGAATTCTCCGTCGTCGAATTCAACGACGTTGGACTCTTCCAATACGTCGTCGAGTTCCGATGCTTTATCGACGTCCACCAAGCAGTTGATAGTAGGTGCGACAGTGGGATTAGGGCTGTTTTTACTAGCAATGGTCGTCGTATGTATGATTTGCGCAAGGAAGAAGAAGAGAAAACGTGATCATGATCACATGCAGTATTATGGTGACCCTTCTCATGGTCGCAAAGGTACAATTTGAATATAAATTGCACATTTTTATCAAACTTTACCTGATAATTTCCTAGTGAATTTTATAGCCTAATGGTTATTTTTTTTTGAACAGATACTATGTATTACAACAGTTCACAGAACCCGAACTGGCACATGGGTCCGCAAGGATCAGACCATGTCGTAAGGCTAAACCCATCACAGCCAGGTGCAATGGCCGGTTCACCCCACGGCACGTGGCCCTCTCCCCCTCCCCCTCCTCTGCCTCCTCTAAACAGTGGTGAAATGATGAGCGCAAATTTCTCAGGGCCACGCCACCCGCCGTTGCCCCCTCCCTCGCCAGCACTCTCGCTCGGGTTCAACAAGAGCACCTTCACCTATGACGAGCTTGCAGCCGCCACAGGTGGGTTCTCGCAGGCCAATTTGCTAGGCCAGGGCGGGTTTGGGTACGTGCACAAAGGCATCTTGTCCAATGGGAAAGAAGTCGCGGTGAAGAGCCTAAAGTCGGGGAGTGGGCAAGGAGAGAGAGAGTTTCAAGCGGAGGTCGAGATCATCAGCCGGGTTCACCATAGACATCTTGTGTCACTTGTTGGGTACTGCATTGCTGGTGGGCAGAGAATGTTGGTCTATGAGTTTGTTCCCAATGGAACATTGGAACATCACCTATATGGTACTTTTTTTTTATTTTTTTCCTTGCAGTGAATTTTGCTTTTTTTTTTTTTTTTTTGACTCATCATGCATTACGGTTGTATATTTTGGCTACAGGAAAGGATCTTCCAGTCATGGATTGGCCAACTAGGCTTCGGATTGCGACAGGATCGGCCAAAGGGCTTGCATATCTTCACGAAGATTGTAAGAATTTGTGTCAAAACATTTTTTTTAGTACTCTGTTTATGACATTAGTATGTCCATTCATTTTTTGGTTTTTGTTTTTGTGCATTGAAACTATGTATGTAGGCCATCCGAAAATTATCCATCGCGATATCAAAGCTGCCAATATTCTCCTTGATTACAACTTTGAAGCCATGGTATGTACATTTTTTCTTACGAATTTGGTATAGTCGGGTTGTAAGAGTGGGGTGGGGCCCATCTATTTTCCGCAACCCGACTTGGGGAAATCAGGTTCATTACTGTTTTTTTAATTTAAAGTGGCTAGAATGCAGTAAATCACATTCTACTTCTTGTTCAGGTGGCTGATTTTGGGTTGGCTAAGCTGTCTTCTGACAACTACACTCATGTGTCTACAAGAGTCATGGGAACATTTGGGTACATCATGATTTGTTAGCAAGTTATTAGTATTTTTAGCAAGAAATTTACTTACAGCCTAGAAGGAAAGTGCTTAGAAATAATAATATTACTTTCCATTCTTATGAAATCATGAGTTGGTCTGATAATTTATCTTTTAAATCCAATGCCAATGCAGGTATTTGGCTCCAGAGTATGCATCAAGCGGAAAATTGACAGAAAAATCTGATGTTTTCTCATTTGGGGTCATGCTCTTAGAGCTTATAACTGGACGGCGACCTGTGGATCCCTCTGGCACAATGGACGATAGCTTGGTGGACTGGGTTTGTACCTCAAAAGCCTTCCATTCCCCTTTCTTCCTAATTCCCCTCGTTTTAATCTCACTCATCTTTATTTGTCAAATGCTACTCGTTCAGGCCCGGCCGCTCCTTCAGCGTTCCCTGGAGGATGGAATATACAACGAGCTAGTGGATCCACGGTTGGACGGCAACTACAACCCTCATGAGATGGCACGCATGATCGCTTCTGCCGCAGCCAGCATCCGCCATTCTGCTAGAAAGCGCCCCAGGATGAGCCAGGTAAGACAAAATGCCTAAAAAAAAATTAATTAATTAACACCGTTAGTGGTGTAATTATATATGTATATCATGACTGTCACATAGTAATTTCACTTTTTGATATGATATATTATAACGCCACACGTGATATTATACGTTACTAAAAGTTGTTTTTGTGAAACTAGATTGTGCGGGCATTGGAAGGAGATGTGTCCCTGGATGACTTGAACGAAGGGGTGAGGCCTGGTCAGAGCTCCATTTACACCTCGAGTGGAAGCTCGGATTACGATGCGAACGCGTACAATGCTGACATGAAGAAGTTCAGAAAGATGGCGCTGACTAGTCAGGAATTTGTGAGCAGTGAGTTCGGGACTTCAAGTAGTGACTCTCGAGAAATGGCCAATACGGGGAACCAAAAACAACAACACGTTTGATCCTGAGCAACTATTCTTGTTTAGTCTTACAAAAATGAACCGCAAAATGAAAAACGACAGTCGTCACTTGTAGTTATCGTGTGTGTACAACGAGTGTCGTTGATGTAATCCAAGTGCTTGTGTGAAACGACTCGGATCTTTGATTGTGTTAGGTGATTACTGTTCTTTTGTGTAATGGTGAGTTTATACATAAATACGTATAATTTTTTACTTGGTATGGAGACAGATATTGTGATATGCCATGCGACGGATGTATAAAGATTATCCTAGTTCTTTTCACTTTATTGTCGTTTGTCACCCCATAGTTGTTGTTGTTGTTTGTTCTTTCGATATCATTTCCTTCTTATTCTCTGTTTTTGCTATGGTATTGCTTTCTACTGTGATCTCGTTTGTCGTTTATTTGAGATTTTGTTGGTGCTACACTTTTTAATTGTCGTTTTTCAGTTTGTCCTCGGTCATCTACATCATTGGTCCTTGTATGCTCTCAACGTCGTTACATCCTTCTTCTCGTTTATTCCCATTTGTCCTTCTTTCTTCTGTTGTCGTTTCTTCTTTATTGACCCGTTTTTCAAATTGTTGTCGTTTCTCATTTATTTGATAGTTGTCGTTTCCTGTTACTGTCGTTTTTTATTTTTTTATTTTTGTTGTTGTCACTCTTTTTTTGCGTCTTTTTGTTTTAATTGTTGTTTTCTAGTTGTCTCTTTTATTGAGCTTGGGTAGCATTATTTTTTGATCAAATTGTAGTCAATCAAAAAGTTAATGAAAAAAACTATTATAGCAATAATTTAAAGGCACTAAGTTGTATAAACTTAAAAATTTAGGAATTAAATGAGGAATTAACTTTTTATTAAAAAACCACTACAAAAACATAATTTTGGAAAGAGAATTATCCTTTTCCTTTTCCAAGATTGGAGTTAAATTCAAGGATGGTTCAAAGTGCTAAACTTTCGTTTCTGTGTGTATTAAAAAAGGCTTAACTTTTTTAATATGAGCTTTGGAAATAAATTTAGTACCTTTTGAAAAGATATTTTAACAATAAGTCCTCATTATAGAGTCCTATAAGCCACCTTTTGAGAAAGAAAGGGATAAGAGGAAATTATGAAAATAACTTATTTAATGTATATATTAAGAATTTTTATCATATCATTTAGATTTTTATCTTAAATAACCTTTTATTTGACATTATAAGAGTATAAAAATCTTGATATGATTATAGATGAAGCAATTTCTGAAAAAATCCCAAAAAAATATTGAATTTTGAGACCTCGTTGTAAAGTCTTATAAACCATTTACCCTTAACAGTAATCATAACAAAATAATCTATATTATAGGAAGTTTTATATTTTGAGAATATTTTTAAAATTATATCATCAAATTATTTTACAAACACAATTAGATTTAAAAAAAAAAAGAGAAGATTAAGATTAATAGCTTGTCTCATTTAGTAAGATTAAATCAAAAAAAAATATATAGTGACATCTAACAATTTTTATATATCTTTCTTTCTATTTCAAAGTGTATTTATTATTCATAAATCTATTATAATTACAGATATAATCTAATAATAATTTTATATTTAACTTAATTAAAAAAGTGAATTGTTCAAATCTCATATACTCAATTTAAAAAAAAAACATTTATGCTATGTTGATTAAGTCTATTTAGCTAGATAAATCTAAATTTTCAAAATTCTTACAAATCGTTACTCTTTATTAATATTAACTCAAATTCGTTCATATCTTTTTTTAAGGGAAAAATTCATTCATATCTAAAAATACAAGGTTATGAGGTTTTGTAATAGAAAAATATTCTGAACACCAATTTTAATTCTAATTTTTAACTATTAATTTATGTGATATATAAGTTGTTATTGTTTTATTGACAAATATTTAAGATATTATCATCTCAATTAAATATATCTACTAATAATATGATACATAAATTGATATTTAAAAATTAAAATTAAAATTAATATTCCTAATATTATTCTTTCTCTTTCTAATAATCCCAATCCCGAAAATTTATTTAAAAAAGCAAAAAAAATTAATTAAAAACATTCCAAATGTTAATCACTATCCCTAATAAAATAAAATATAAACCTTACCTGTCGTCCATGCTGCTTTGGAAAAAAATTGCACCTGCGTTTTCAGCCGGCTATAAATAGCCGTGCAAAAGCCTTCCGGGAACCTTTCAGATTCGAACCGAACCCGCCCACCAAGCCCATATATAAGTGTCTTCTTCTTCTTCTTCTTCTGATAATCCATTTTCAGAGGAAAAAAAAAAAACCCTAACTGCTAACTCTCGCTCTCGCTCTGGCTCTCCGCCATGGGAGACTACAACGATGCCTTCATGCGCAACCAAAACGCCGCCGTTCAGGCCCGCACCAAGGCTCAGAATCGCGCTAATGTCCTTCAGCTTAAGCTGGTTTGTTTCCTCTATCCTGATTCACTCTCTCCGCAACGAGTAACCTTCCAAATTTTCTTTCTTTCATTGTTCAATTTTCTTAGGTCGTTGTTCTTCCCTTTTCGTTAGATTTTTGCCGTTGATATTCTCTAACCCTAGCTCTGTATTCAGATTGCTCGATCTGTATTTTTTTTCCCGGATTTTTTTGATTTCGTTTATTAATATAGTTTCTATTACTTCGTTGAATTTGGTTGTGGAAATTTAATTTTATTCATTGATTGGTTATTCATCTCAAAATTAACTGATCTGGGAAATTAAACTTTTGAACAACTGTACCTACTGGGTACTTTTTGTTCTGTTCTTTTTATTTGTTGATTAATCTGTTTTCAAGTATTATTTTTGTTAAAAGTATGGTTTGGTAATTTGGGCAGATCGGGCAGAGTCACCCCACTGGTCTTACTAACAACCTCTTGAAGCTTTTTGAGCCTCGACCGCCATTGGAGTTTAAGCCGCCTCCGGAAAAAAGAAAATGCCCCCCTTTGACAGGTCCCAAAAATCTTTATTTGTATTCTATTTTTTTGGGTTTCCATTGGACATTTATATGCATTCTTCAGAAGCTAATATTTTAGTCTTGCTTTTGATCATGAAGGGATTGCACAATTCGTGAGTAAGTTTGCAGAGCCTGGCGAACCCGAGTATTCTCCACCGGTTCGAGAGGCTGAAACACCTGTTAGTTTTACTTCTTTTGAAGATTTTGTGTTATAGTTATTTCTTTACTTGTGATTAAAATTACTACGTTAGCCATTAGAATCAATGATAACAATAGGGGAAAATCAATAATCATGTAATTATTATAATTTTAGTTTTTTTTTTCCCCCTCTACATATGGTATGTTTTGGTGGATCCAGACACAAAGAAGGGCTAGAATACACCAGTTGAGACTTGAGAAGGGTGCAGCAAAGGCTGCTGAGGAGCTGGAGAAATGTAATTACACTTTTCTTCTTTGTCTGTGATAATGTGGAGCTCATTATTGTTTTTGCTTCTTTTCTGATTTGTTTTTCTTTGCAGACGATCCACATAACGATCCAAATATTTCTGGGGATCCCTACAAGACTCTGTTTGTGGCTAAGCTGGTAAGTAACTTTATTTCATAGCTAGCGTATTCCAAATTCTAGCCTGGATAGGGCTGGAAGTGATTTGTTGCATGTGTTTATCCTTGCAGAATTATGAGACAACTGAGAGCAGATTGAAAAGGGAGTTTGACGTTTATGGTCCTATCAAGCGGGTAGGTGTTTTAACCATCCCTAAGGGGATTCGGTAAGAGGTTTTATTGTATACAGCTTCTTCCCTTTTCGTTTGAAAATCCCTTATAAAATGATTACCTACTCTAGTTTTTCTGATATTTGAAAATGAACGTTGCAATTTCGAATTCTAAATTTATTTCCAGCCCCAAAAAAAAAAAATCTACGTATATTATTTCCAGCAAAAATTAAAGGGAAAAAAAAAAGTAGTTCTACATTTATTTTGTTTGTTCTTTTTTTTCATTCCTTTTTTTTCCCCTCAAAGGAAACACCGAAGTCTTCTTTTTTATAGCATCTATTCACAAAATTATTTGAAAATCTACTTTTTTGGCTACCTTGATTGTAACAAATCCTGAGCAAAATACTTGATTGCAAAAATGCATGATAAGTATTTTGATTGCCAAGCTGATCTTTGTTGCATTTTATACTCTTGTAACTATGGATGGAAGATGGTTAAGTAGCCGTGATATAGGTCTACCACTAGTTAAGTGTTGGCACAAGTTTTTAACTCAGGGGTCACCAACAATATGCTCATAATGCCTTGCGGGTTTTTTCATTTATCGTTAGCTCTCTATCATTAGTTGTCATTAGAGATCTTGGAATGGATCTTTTAGGTCGTATGTTGGTTTTAAGTTTTAACATTTAAGACATCCCTGGTAAGGGGAGAACCATGTTCTACCAATACAATTCCAAAGATGGGTGATCATCCTGCACAGCAAAGCCCTTTTAAGTTGAGAAGAGCAGTGATGCATTGAGCTTTTTGGTCTTTATTTCGAGCAACAAAAAGAGAACAGCAACTTCTATTCTTTTTCCTGCACTGGGTAAATATATCTAGGGAGTATTAGTATCTCTTTCTCCTTATGTTAATATTTTTTAATACGTGCATTTTTTTTTTTTGCTGCTAAAAGTTGTGTTTTTTTACCTTAAAGGCTCTCAAATAAGTATCAGCGGTCGAGGTGTTCTGGTATTTTCTATAGTCTTTATAACTTTTTCTTAATTATTTAAAAATTATTCCCTGGTAAGGGGAGGTTAATATGTTCAAGAACTGGTAAAATTGGCCACATTAAAGCCAGTTTTTCTGCAACTCTAGCCGGTGGTGATGCATCTTGCTATGGGAAGGCTATGATTTGAAGGTGAGCACGGCTAATTAGGCATAGTGCCTGTCTGCCGTGCCATTTAGGATTTAACTTTTAAGATTGTGTACTTTTGCTCACTTGCAGACGTTAGATAGGAAATAGGTATAGATTTTATTCTCCTTAACCAACTCTAACTTAGGATCCATAAAATCTCTTTTTACTGGCTTATTCATTATTTCTTTTCTGTGTCTCCAGGTTCGTTTAGTTACTGACAAAGAGACAAATAAACCAAAAGGCTATGCATTCATCGAGTACATGCATACACGGGACATGAAAGGTTTGCTTAATTGTGGCATTTTATTGTTTTCTGTCTGATACACAAGCCTATCTTTGACATATGTTGTTTCTGACCACTGATGTCATACAGCTGCATACAAACAAGCTGATGGGAGGAAGATTGAAGGTAGAAGAGTGCTTGTTGATGTAGAACGTGGTCGAACTGTCCCGAACTGGCGACCTCGCCGACTGGGTGGTGGTCTTGGAACCACGAGAGTTGGAGGTGAAGAAGTAAATCAGAGATATTCTGGGAGGTAATGAGTCTGGCTTCTGACCAGAAAACTTTGTGGTTCATGAGGAAGAATTTTATGTTGCTATGTGCTGCAAATTTTATCTTTCAAGTTTAAAATAAGGGATTCAAGAATATGCTTCATTTCATTTTTTATATGTCATTTATTTTGTAGTTTATTACTAAATTTTAACTGTTTTCGGTTTAATGGTTACCTTGTGTGTCTGTCCAAATTCCCTCTGTTAGATCAAGTATTGCCTTTTGTCATGCTTATGGTGTAAAGCTGGAAACTATTTTTTGGTCCAGTGAGAAGCATGTTAATTTCCCACTTTGCTGGTTTTGTTTTTTATTTTTTATTTTTATTTTTTTAATATCAATGTTTGTTATTGGACAGGGAACAAGCTCAAGCAGGAGGACGACCTCGGTCTGAGGAGCCTAGGGCAAGAGATGATCGGCATGTAGACCGGTAATATTATATATTCAAATCTCTATTATTTTTAAGTTGACTGTCCTGAAGTCTCCCATCTGCATTTTGTTATGCTTCATATGTAGTGCCAAGTTCCTTGAGCTTGGTTCTGTCATGGCATTTTATGTTTATATTGAAATTATCATTGCAGGGATAGAGAAAAATCCCGTGAAAGGGCAAGGGAGAGAGAGAGAGAGAAGTCGCGTGAACGCACCCCTGAACGTACTCGTGAAAAGTCTAGGGATCGTGATCATAGGGAGGATAGACACCACAGGGATCGTGATAGGAATAGGGACAGGGATAGAGAAAGGGAAAGAGACCGAGGCCGTGAACGTGACCGAGGCCGTGATCGTGATAGAGGGCGAGACCGTGGTCGAGATTATGAGCGTGATCGTGATAGAGAACGTGATCGGGAACGTGATCATGATCGTCCTCGAGATAGGGACAGGGATTATGAGGTTGGGGACCCTAATCACGACCGTGGTCATTCCCGTGATGTTGAGTCCGAATATGATCGCATTGATTCAAAGCATGAGAGGGACCGTCATGGTGAAAGGGATCGGGATTATGACCACTCGGCTCTAGAAGATGACCAGGGATGGTATGAACAACCGGAACATGGGCATAGGCACCCAGATCATGACCGTGATGGTGAATATGAGCACTATGAGCATCATCGCAGCCAGTATGACCATTTGGATGTCCAGGGAGAACATGACCGTTATGAGCAACATCCTGATCATGATCGTGACCGTTATGATCGAATGGAGGATGATTATAAATATGAACCTCGAGATGTGGACCGTGACTATCACCGCTCTGAGAGGTCCCATTCTCGTGAGTACTGAGTACGAAGAGTGGAAGTGAAGCATCACCTCCAGATTTTCAATATGCATTTCTTAATCATCTTAAATGTGCATGTTTCAGGGGAGCTATTTCCATATGGGACTTTCTTTTGCTTTGCATTTGATCATCTGTTGCGTGTTTAAGGATTTTTAATTTTACGAATTAGCCACCTGAGGGTAGTTGCTTTAGTTTGGTAAGACTTTTTGTTATTAAGAACCTTTGCTGTTGGCATATTTGGGATATTGTATTTTAGAGTGCAAGATAAGTGAACCTTATTATTTTGGTATTCTCAAATTATTCCTTGCTTGAATTTTGAATATTAAATCGTAGTAATTTTTCAGTAGTATTGTTAATCTAGAAAAAAGTAACAATGCATGATTGGTAATATTTTATAAATAATTTTATAAAATAGAGTTATTTTATTATTTTTTGTGTATAAAAATTGATTTATTTTTTGAGAATTTTATTTTTTTTATTTGTTTTGATTTATTTTGTTTTGTGTATTTTAATTTAAATTTTTTATAAATTTTGTAAGATTTTATTTAATTTTGTTTTATTTAAATTTTTTTTAATAATAGTATATTAAGGTATGGTTTGTTTATTGTATTGTATTTATATTATATTTACATATAATGTAATTTTTATTCAAACTCAAAATTATTACATTAATAATAATTATATTACATTTTAAATTTAATATAATTATTATTTATTATTTTATTTTTTTTGCGGTTTTTACCAATCACATTATATACTTTTTTTTTATTTTTTTTTCTCTATATTTTTATCAATCTTATTACTTATATTACAATTTAAATATTTTTCATCCAAACACATTTAACATTTGAATGTAATATGAATATTTTTCATCTAAATGCATATTGCATTTAATGTATTACATTTAAATGCAATACATAAATATGTTACCTAAATACCTTATAAATAAGTTTAAAATTAAATATTTTTAATGAGTTTACCTATAGCATTTTATTTTGAAAATATCTAATTTTAGTATTTTGTTTTTTTGTAGTGTCAGATTGTGATAAAAAATTCATGAATTGAAAATGAGTCTTACCGGACGTCACTATTTATATTAGAAAATTATAAACTTAACTAATTTTGTTTGATCCTCTCATCGATATGAATATTAAAAAAAAAAAAAAAACCAATCATTTCAATCAGAGTTCGTATTAAGAAATTATAATAATTTATAAAATTAGATAAATAAAAATACAATACACTTAAAATCACATGAGCTCAATTTTTCAGTTCAATAATGACGCAACACGTGGTGGAGGCTAGAAAAGGAACCAATAAGAATGTGACACGTAGTATTCTTTTAGTTTCAATAAATTAAAATCAAATTTATCATGCACTCTATCGCACTGAGTCCTATTTAATCATAAGCACAGGCACTATAGCATTATAGCAAATTTGAAAATTTTGTATTGAGTTTTGGTAGAATATGTAAAATTATGCCTATAAAAAGACATTTTGAAGAAGGCTTGAACACACAGTAAAAAATGGAGAAGAGATAAAGAGTGAGAATTGTTGTGTAAAAAATAAAGCTTCTTATGAAGTTAAAAATAATTCTTTTCTTTAGTTTTGTTTTATTTTAGTATCAATAAAATAAGGAGTTTTCAAATATTCTGTCAGCACAAATATCAATAACTATTTTAGACTTCTTTTTTCTATTTTTATTTTGTCATTATGTTTCATTTATTTTGTTTGATATTTTAAATGAATTAAATAAATTTTTACTATGAACCATGATGTAATCTAATTATGATGATTTAATTAAATTCAACATATTATTATAATTATCATATTTGTTAGCATATTTATTAAACTTAATACTTTTAAATTTCTGACTAACTTTTAAATGATTTAAGGAATATAATGAAATCAAGAGGAGATTTTTGTAACATGACTCTTAAATAAATACCATAAAATCTGGAATAAAATAAAAATATAACTATCTATTTTCGTATGATTATATTATTAACCCTTACAGATTTCTCAATGAATACTATTTTATAATGAAATTCAAATTCGTATATTTACTATTCACATATATGCTACTTTTCACATATGCATACTATTCATGTATACGGTACGATTCATCATGAATTTTAATTTACTAATTCTTTATGTAAATTTAATTATCAAATATAGAATTTATGTATAATTTGAAAAAGTGTACATAAAATAAAAAAGGGTAGTTGCCTATCAACAAATATGTACACAAAATCATAATAATATACTTAACTAAAATTTAAATCTGATTAATTACAATGAAATCATAATTCTTAACAACTGTATACTTGATTATTTTATTTTAATTTATTTTTGAAATTTTATTTATTTAATTGTGATATTTTTCGATCGTTCAAATATAATTGAAATCAACTAATTTCGATACTTAATAATACTATTATCATGGAAACAATACTTTTCTCATTATTTGTTCGATTTGTACACTTGCAAAAATCCACAACATATGATTTAGGCTTCGTTTGGTAAACGCATTGCGTTTGTATTGTGTTTAAATGCTATGTATTAAATGTAATTTACATTTAGAGGAAAAGTATTTGCATTGTATTTAAATGCAATACATGTTTAGATGAAAAGTATTTAAATTATATTTAAATTATAAATATGTGATGTGATGGGTGTAGAGAAAAAAAAGAGAGAGAAAAAGAGAATATGCGATGTGATTAGTAAAAGTAATAAAAAAATTGAAATAATAAATAATTATTGTATTGGATTTAAAATACGATATGATTAGTATTTAAATGTAATATTTTTATATTTAGATAAATATTGTATTGCATTTGTATTGCATTCAAATAAGGGCTTAATAGGATGATCACAATGTGATAGTATATAAAATATATAGCAAACTAAAAGCCCGTTTCGATACACTTTTTTTTAAAAAATAGTTTTAAAAAATATGTTTGGGGAAAAAACTATTTGAAGTAAAAAAAATATATAAAATTTTAAAAATTTATTCAGAAAAAATTATCAATATAGATTTTATTTCATTTCTTTTAAAATTTTATGTAATTTTAAAAAAATAATCTCATTCAAACTTATATATGCAAAGGTTTAGAGCTTTAAAATTTAAAATTTATAGTTTATTATATCATTTTGAATATATAAATAGTAAAAAATAACGATGAAATAGAAAAAAATACAAAAAAAAAAAGAAGCTATTTTAAAGACTTTTTTTTAAGAGCCAAACGGGCTTCAACTTTACGAAAACCTTATAAAAAACCATGTAGGAAAGCTTTCCCTTTTTCTCTGAATTATCCGTTTGGAAGTTTGAATCCTTGCAACAGAAATCTTCATTCCATTCTAGAAGCCTTTATGAGATCAACCGTTATTATTATTATTATTATTATTATTTTTTATGTTTTCTTTGGATTGGGAGATCAACCAGCTTTAACAGCGTGGATATACGCATTTCTCTCTTCACCAACATAGCAGGAGACAGCATTCCATCCATAAACAACAGGAATAACGTGAGAAACGGTGTCTTGTTTGTGGGTCTATTGGTCTTTGACCGATTGCTTGGAAACTCCAAAACAAGCCCAAGAAAAAAAAAATACTTCGAGTATGATCTCCTTTTACGTCCCTCTCAATTTGATTTTGATGGAAATCTTTATCTTGTTGTTCTCCCAAAAAAAAAAAAATCCATTTTCTTTCACATTTAATATTAAAAACTTTAACTGAGGGGAACTGCCAAATAAAAAAAAAATGTATAAAAACTGAAAACAATCAGCAAATTTACCTAGTTAGTAGATATCAACGTGGTGAAAATTGAGAGTAGAAGCCCCTTTAATAAGAGAGCATTAAAATTTACCTTATTTCTTTATCCAAAACATTTTTGTCCTTGCTTTCTCCCTTTACTCATCAACTTGGAGGACCACAATTTTAAAAGAAAAATACAAAATTAAGAAGGTGAATTAAGGAAGGCACATTTCCTTATTTTCTTTAACAAACAGTTTAACGTTCAAATTTTTCTTGAAGGGCACCGAACATTTTCAGACAAATTGGGTATATTGCACCAAAAGAAAAAAGTTATGAATTATAAGACATGGGAGAGACACATTTTTTGGTCCTTTTGTTTGTAAATTCAAGTAAATAAACAGCTTGAGAAGAAGAAGCCAAGATCCTTTAGAAGCTATGAAGCTTCGTAGCTTTGCCATAATATGTGTTTTCTAATAATAATTAAATAAACAACGGTACTTCTTGTCTACGGACTTTGGGTTTCACTTATAGCTTAGAGGATTGTTGTGCCCATGGTTTGTACTTCCTTGTTCCTCAATCTTACGTTGCTTCTTCGAACTTTCCCATAAGTATCCATTTTACTTGTGGTTTTCATTTGTTCCGGTAATTATATTCTGGTTTAAGATACAAGCTTCAATTTAGACAATTACGATCTTTTTTTATTTTTTCTTTTTCGAAGGAATACAATTATAAATATTCTATGCAATTTAAATTGAAAAACACATTTACGAGAGGGATGTAACAATGTTATTTAAAAAATCTTCTCACAATATTCAATCTTATACATACATATATATATATATACACGGTTTGATTTAATTTCTATGATAAAGTATCTCTTTAGACATTATATGGGAGAAACACATCGTGCCAAATTAATCATTGGTTAAACATGTATCTAAAAGAGAGCGTTTAGATAACATATTGTGTTTAAATGCAATATATTAAATGTACTATGTATTTACATTGCATTTAAATAAAATGTTTGTTTAAATGAAAAGTTTTTAAATTGTTTTTAAATGTTGAGCATGTGATGTGATTAGTAAAAATAGAGATAAAAAGCGAAAGAAAAAGAGAATATGTGATGTGATTAATAAAATAAGTAGAAAAAGTGAAATGATATATAGTGATTATATTGTATGTAAATTATGATGTGATTGGTATTTGAATGCAATATTTTTACGTTTGAATGAAAATTACATTATATCTGAAGGCAATGTGAATGTAATATAATAAACAAATGAGATATAAGTATTTGTATCAAAGGGCACTAGAGAGCTTATATCAGACGCCTAAAATATTCTCTAGTCTTTTTGAGTTTCAAATTATGATTCAAAATACTTCTCACGTGAAGACATAACTGAAAATAGCTATACAAGGATAATAAGAAGTTCAAAATTTTCACAAAAAGTGGCCAAAGAAAAAAGAAAAAGAAAAAGGAATACTAGGCAGATGGATATCCAAAGAGGAACCACCAAACGGACCTGTCGTGAGCAGTTATTTGTAAAATGTAAAACTTCCCAGCTTCCAGGAAATTTCACTCGTGTAGTAATATGATAATGTACTCTGTAAAGACAAAAAAAACTTTTATGTTCGTGTGCTGTTCCATTCCTATTTTTGTAATTTTAACTACCAAATTTTGGGTGGTACTTTTTTCAAGCATCAAGTGAAAAATCTATTCCATGTAACACTATTTTCACAAAAAAATTAATAGTAGACGATTTTCACCTTAATATCAAATTTAGTGAACCATAACCAAATTTAGGATTGTTAGCACTTATGGCCTGTCATGTTTTTGCGGTTTGGCGATCTGGGGACTTTTTTTTTTTTTTCCCTTGTTAGCTTAGTCCCTGAATTTCTAAAAGAGTAGTAATCGACTCCAGTCTTTAATGGGAGTTAAATTTAAGAAAATTTAAGGACTACTCAGGATTTAAATAGCAAAAAAAGAAAAAAAATGAAAAATTTAAAATGTAAAATTACGAGAAGATTAAGGGGCACAATTGCTAAAAAAAAAAAATTATTACCTGGACCAAAGTTTAACTCCGCAAGCTATTAGACTTGATTGTTACTGTTTTATATATTCAAAGATTAAATTTTCGAGAAAAACAATTCTAAGGAGGAAAGTGCCAAATTTTGAAAAGTTTAGTGGTATAGGCGCTAATAAAAAGTTTATCGGAAAATAGTGTGTTAGGGGAAGATGCTATGTACATATTTGTAGAGGGTAATATTTAAATTATAACGGTAAACTTAAGAATTGTCCAAAAAAGTCACAGGCAAAAGCCATGCGGCTTGTACCTGTTGCTTATCTTTCACTTTCATGGAACTATACAAAAGGCTCCAAAACAAGGAACAAAAGCTAAACTCGTTGGTTTATTTGTTATTTATTATTTTATTTTTGCTGAAATACCTTTGGTAACTTGCAAAGGATAGGTAGGAAATTGAAGTTTAGGTAATGCCAGAAAATAGTGTTCTATAAAGAAAATTGAAATTAAAATGAAAATTATGTGCATGTTACAAGGGTAATTAAATGCTTTTAAGTTGTTTATTTAATTACATCAAATTTAGATATTAGACTAGTTTGACATTTTTGTGCTGAGTCCGAATTTATTATGGCTAAAAGTGGTAGGCGTTCAATAATTTTATTTTCAAAGTTATTATGAACACTACAAGCATAATTTAAGTGTATAATAAATTATGAATAAAATTATTGTGTAGATGTGTAATAATCAAAATTGGCATATTATGTTTTTCTCTAATACCTAGATACATAAATGATGTATTCTAATGATAATATTTTCTTATATAAAATATGAATGACTACAACAACAATAATGTTTTCTAAAAATAATTTACTCTCCATTTTTTAAATATTTACTATCAATTTCAAGCATATATAATATTACAATAATAAAAGTTTCTCTAAATAAAATATAATATAATATATTATTATTTATAATTTGAAATTTTTTAAGAGGAAAAGAATTTATAAATTTTATACAATAATAAGTTATAATTTTATTATTCGTTGTTGAGATAAATAATATGTGTAGATTTAAAATATTATTTATTATTAAGGATATTTTAGTAAATTTGTATAATGACAGCATAAGCTGTTGTGTAAAAACAACTCTTGATCTACTTCTCAAATTATACTGTGTTACAACAGTTTTTAGAATTTGTTGAATAAAAGTAGGGTTTACCAAATACCTCTAAGTTGACGTAGATTCTTTAATAATTTAAAAAACACAACCAAAACAATACCAAATAGGGCCATTATCTAATTTACAATAATTTTAAGGAGAAAATACTTGAACGAGGTAATTTTAAATACTATTACATCAACATAATATAAAAATTTGATATTAGATTAATATGACACAGATAAAAACTCTAATAATAATAAAGTTTACATCACGTGAGAGGGGAGTTTATGTCATGGTAATCGATGGAGGAAAAAATGGGCTATTTAGGTAATTTTCTCTAGTTTTTATTTATTTATTTAATGTAACGTGCCCTGATTCTTCTTTTTCTTTTTTTTTTTTTTAACTTTATTTGTTATCCTTTAGAGTTTTCAAAGATTCTAGTTCCATCATCATTTTTACAGGAAAATTAGGTTTGCACCCCAATTAAAAACTTGAATTATATTATTATGCTCTCTTATGTAAGAAAAATTCCAATTGTACTCCTCTTGATAGATTGAAATATATGAATATGTATATGTTCGATAAAATTTTCTCATAATGCTCTCAGTGAAAAAGTTCCCTGACTCCGTCACAGCACAAGAGGCTCCTAATTAAAATTCCAAATTAAAAAAAAAAAAATCAGCATGTGTACCCGAAGCTTGATTATTTTATGAAGAATTCTTAAACGTTTATATAGTACTTTGCCGTATTAGAACTTTGTTTCCAGCTTTGCCAGCTCAAAAGCTGAACTAGATATCTGGGGCCCAGTTTTTTTTTTTTTTTTTTACAATTTTTTTGAAATTATTTTGGTGGAATTAGTCACTGGAAGTGGACCCCAAAATTATTCAGGTTTGTTAAGTGAGAGAAAGAGAGGAAGAGATCATATAAATGTCTATAGCAGTCAGAATATAAATGTCTATAGCAGTCAGAATATAAATGTCTATAGCAGTCAGGTACTAAAGAGTCACACTCTTCATTTCTGCATGGTAACACCTCCAAACTCTTGAGTTCCTATTTGGAGTTGTAAGATAGAAAAAAATTAGAAACTCCTTCAATACTCATATTAAAAAAAAAACTCCTTTTAATAGAAGATACAGAAGAAAAACTTCAAGAGGAACAAGTATCAACAGGAGAAGAGTACATAAAGAAAGAGATTTTCTGATAAAAGTCTAGTAAAACCTCAGTCCTAGCATTCAGTTCAAAGTCAGGTGTATATTGTTTTCTGCATTGTATTACTGCCTGAATGGCTAGATCTGAGGGGAAACCGAAGGCAGTTTCGGTGTCTGGGGCAGTACAACTAGTATGGATGGTTTTTTGCTTGCTGGTGATCATTGATGTTGTCTCCGGGGAGAGAGTTTTGAAAGAGAAAAAACCAGAAAATTTTGTTGATCAGGAAGAGAAGCAACAAGGATTTTTTATGAGAGTAGCTCATTTTCTGTGGCAGGGTGGGAAGTCCTCTTACCAACATGTTTGGCCTGTGAGTATTTATATATATATATTATATATATATTAATCCCATTCTTAGCATTTCTTTTCCCTTTTCTGTTTGATAATTGTATCAAATTTTTTACCTCCGCCAGTAAAACAAATGCTTGCTAAAAACAAAGGGTATATTCTCCAGTTTTCTGTCTTCTTTCTTCTTCTTCTCCTTGTTTTTTTAATATTATGATTCATGTAAGTTGAGCAGGAGATGGAGTTTGGTTGGAAAATTGTGGTGGGATCAATAGTCGGATTCTTTGGTGCGGCTTTGGGAAGTGTCGGAGGAGTTGGAGGCGGTGGCATTTTTGTCCCAATGCTTACTTTGATCGTTGGTTTCGACCCCAAGTCTTCTACCGCCATTTCAAAGTGTAAGCATTTTCTTTACCTTAGTCTTCTCATGCATCCGCAGTTCACATAATTGAACAAGGAGTAAGTACTCCACATGTCATGCTTTAGCATACAATACGAATTACTCGACGCGAACATGCCTCATCACCAAACAGAATATCTTGAAATTTGCCTTGTTATATACGTGTGTGTGCATATATATATATATATATTTATATGGTCTAAATTGGGAATTTTGGTTTGCAGGCATGATCATGGGTGCTGCAGGATCAACTGTATACTACAACATGAGACTTAGGCATCCGACACTGGACATGCCGCTTATAGATTATGATCTGGCCTTGCTCTTTCAGCCCATGCTCATGTTGGGAATCAGCATTGGAGTTGCTTTCAATGTCATGTTTGCCGATTGGATGGTCACGGTTCTGCTTATCATTCTTTTCTTAGGTAATAGCACAATCTAAAATGTTATTTTTTTGAACTTTCAGTATATTTACATCTGTTTCAACTTCAACGAAACATTTGTGAGGATACATTAATTTGTTTTTAGTACAGTAGAAATATCTAATCAATAATGCGTATTTCTCAACATTTAATTTGAAAAGAATTACATCAAAATTAAAAAATATGTAAAACTGATACAACCTAATATATATTTGATAATTCAAAAAAATAAAAAAAAAGGACTTTTTATCATTCCTACCAAAGAGTTCTCATTGTTTCTGAGTTACTATTTCCGACTAAAAGCACAACTTTTTTTTTTTTAATAATAAAATCTGATGGATAGAGTTTTCTTTAGACAATATTGATGCTAAATTAGTGGCAATATTGGTAACTAATGGTGGCAGGTACTTCTGCAAAAGCTTTACTAAAAGGCATAGATACATGGAAAAAAGAGACAATGATGAAGAAGGTAATATTTTTCACATCCTAATTCCTTGCAAATTTCATGGTAAAGATTTTTGGTCGCCAAAACTTTCAGATTTTGCTCGAGTTTCAGGATGCAGAGAAGCAGCAGGAAGAAGACCCCGAGTCCAAATCAGGCGGTGAGTAAACGTAACATATCCAGAAAATTATCACACAGTTTGAAAATGTCTTCCCCGTATATGACACTTTTTTGAAACATGAAATGTTCCTTCTACAATGCATTAAAATCATGCAAAAAAAAAAAAAAAAAGCTAAGCAACTAAATTGTTTTCAAATGAGGTGAATGTTGATACTAACCTCCTGAAGTGCAGAGGGATCTGGAGCAGACTACAAACCATTACCAGGTGGTCCAGCTGCTTCCCATGATGATCAGGTGGGTCCCAAAGCATATCTTCTCCATCATGAAAATAATATGTTATTTAAGGAAAATTTAATTACTTTTTTTTTTTTTTTTTGCTGTTGCCTTTTTGCAATTATCTTGAATTTACCATTACCTCCATCCAGGTTCCTATACTGCAAAACATATACTGGAAAGAGCTATCAATGCTGGTGTATGTCTGGGTAGCTTTCCTTGTTGTTCAAATTGTTAAGGTAAACTATTTCTCTCTTTAGCTTCATATATTAATAGAAACAATTTCCTAGGATTCACCTGCTTGAGAATGAATGTAACACTGTAAATAGTACTGCCTACTGCAAGTGGGACCCTTGGCCTTTTCTCTCATTCATTAGCTACCATTTTTTTTTTTGGTAACAATACTATAGTCTGTAGAGCACGGTTTTTTTTTTTTTTTGACAACTAGTTTAACTTGAAATAAATTAAAATAGAGTTAAAATTAGATATTTCATATATAAATGTTTAATTTAAATTTATATTAAAATAGTAAAAATAAAAAATAAAAAATTATTAAAATGACGTCTATTAAGGTAAATTTAAGTTTAATCCAAATGGTTAACTTAATTTAAGCTAATTCAAAACTAAACAAGGCATCTAAACAAACACTTAACACAATTAATTAATAGATGGGACCCACCTATTATTTTTGTGTGTTTTATTAACTAGCTAATAGATTGGATCCATCTTTTATTTTTGGTAGTGTTTGGCACCGTCCATGAGCATTTTTCTGTTTTTCACTTGTAAGGTAAGGTATTAAAGTTATCTTCTTTTTACTGATTCTTTCAACGTAAACTCATACGCAGACTTATACTGAAACTTGCTCCGTCAAGTTCTGGGTCCTCAACTCTTTGCAGGTAAGATTGACCAAAAAAAATAATCATACATCTATAAAAAATACTATTTACAGCAGTTAGATTGAAATAACATCCCCACTATCAATTGAAAATCATGAATTTTGGGACGTAAGTATGTTTAGTTGTATATTACAACTCATTCTAGTGTCACCACAATCAAGATAAAAGCTCCAAATTGAAAGTGTTCATCCTTTTAAGAATGTGTCAAAACAATCAATATCTTTTGTAGGTACCAATTGCTGTGTCAGTCACACTTTTTGAAGCCATATGCTTATACAAAGGCACCAGGGTGATCGCATCGAAGGGAAAGGAAATCACAAACTGGAAGTTGCATCAGATTTTTCTTTACTGCTCCTGCGGAATAGTAGCGGGCGTGGTCGGTGGATTGCTTGGGCTAGGAGGTGGTTTCATCTTGGGACCCCTTTTCCTTGAACTTGGAATTCCCCCACAGGTTTGTTATCTTCATCATTCATCCATCTTCATGCTTATTTCCAATGGCAACAAAAAAGTTAAAGTCACTAATTTAGGTACTAAAATTTTGGTCTGTGTGAATCTGATATTGCAATTTCCAAAAAGTTGAACATCTCATTACCACAAATCCGTTCACCGGAAGAAAGGAGGATCGAGCCTACCCGATCACAGCATATATATGTATATATATAGCCTAACAAGAGTCAAATATATCATTTATAGTCTCTGCGTGTGATTAAATTTGAGTATTAAAAATTCAATGAAAAGAAAAGAAAATGTGAAGAAAGCATTATCGTGAAGGTCTGACTTTATGTAATTCTGGAATATTGTTATGCAGGTGGCAAGTGCAACTTCAACCTTTGCAATGGTTTTCTCATCCTCCATGTCAGTTGTACAATATTACCTTCTCAAACGTTTCCCAGTCCCGTATGGTGAGCTGTATTTGGATTTTTTTAAAATTAAAAAAAAAAGAAATTAAATCATCATTGATTGCTTGATCTAGCTGTTCAATGGATAAGTATTTGCAACTAAGCCTAATAGTAATAATCTCAGTTCATTCTTTTGCTGCAGCGTCATATTTTGTCCTAGTTGCAACGATTGCTGCTTTCACCGGTCAGCATGTGGTGAGAAAGATAATCGCAGTCGTCGGAAGGGCGTCTATAATCATCTTCATACTAGCTTTGACAATCTTCGTTAGCGCAATCAGCTTAGGTATACATGACAAGTCTAGAGAAAATTTCATGATTCATTAGCAAAAATTTCTCATTTCTCTCCAAAAATATATATATATATTTCTGATAACTTTAATATTTATCATGTGACGGTGTCGGGTTCATTTAATTTCGGTGCTCAAACTCCTTGTTTGCCCATGTTTCAGGTGGGGTTGGCATAGCTAATATGGTTGAGAAGATGGAGAACCAAGAATATATGGGGTTTGAGAATTTCTGTCACCAGTCTTGAGTCACGTATTTATATTGCAGTTGAAGTCCTCTCACCTTTGTATGTTTTTGTGCATTAAATTCCATTCAAGTTGTATTTGTACTGGCCGGCAACATCTCCTGAAAACGTCTCCACCGGCCAGGGATCCATAATTTTCTTACGCATCAATTGAACTCATAAGTCTGTTACTTTTCTTTTATGAAACTATGCGCCTCCAAATGATCCAAAAATCGTTGTAACAGAACAGTTTGCCATAGTACAATAAGATTTTCTTGTTCTTACATGATGTTTTCTTTTAGTTTTATAGCACTAGTAGTACTGTTTTACAGCAGCATATTGAGGCAAAAATAAATAAAAATGAAACCTCATAATCTTTTCCCTCGTCGTCTAAATGAAATATCTTTAGAGCTCTTAATTATTGGGGAATGGTGGCCAAATTATTGTTAAATGATAAGAAATATTCGGCTCTGTTCAGGCCATCTCCATATCTCTCCAGCGGTAAGGCCCATAAAAATGTGGATTCTATGGGCTTGTTTCAATCCACCCATAGTTTATTATAGTGAATTTTTTTTTTTTTTGGTCTTTTTTTTTTTCAATTTTTATTATTTTAATCATTTTCAATCTTTAAATAACTTTAAATCCTTCCCTATGTTAGTCCGATGTCAACTCTCATGCAAAGAGTGTTCAACTACAGAATGTTCAGGAAATTCCTCTCAAAACTCTCCATTCTAGGAGATAAGGGAATCTAGGTCAAACACAAGTTTTACCAATTTTTGTGAATGAATTTACAAGGAGCGTCAACTTAATTTGAAGGAAAATAAATTGTCTTCAAAAAAGTCAAACATGGGATCTTGCTCAAATCAAAGAAAAATAGCAGTGGAATGCATCAACAAAAAACACCTTAGAACATCATTAATACAATACTAAATTAATATACTAATGATAAATTTTGAAATTTAGATGAAAAAATTACTTTTTAATGTAATGTTATCTTTCATGTCAAATTTACTATATAATAAATTTTGTAACAAATACAATTTTATTTTTTATTTATTAAATACTAAAAGTTCACTTTTATAACTTTCAAAACATAATAATGATAACAAAAAAAATATAAATAATATAATGCATTTGAGTATAAAGTAAGATAATGCTATATAATATTATTTTGATACTATTTTACAATAAATATAATATTGATATACATAAATACATTAGACATGGTCTTAACAATCGCAAAACCGCCCAAAATTCATTTCCAAAATTCCATGCTCTATTGAACTTAAAAATTTCTTCATATGTAGTGAAAACCAAATACCACATAAACATTGTTCTCATATTAAAAGTGAACCGTAACAAATTTGTATGTGTTTATTTATTTTATGCTTTTTTTAAGGTAATTCGCTTTATCAATTTTAGATTCAAATCAATGATCAAACAACATTCATTCTTAAACAAATTGAACATAGATTCTGATCTCCAAAAATATACAATTTATTTCCTGCCTTATAATTGTGGGTTTAAACTTGTGGAGCATTCTTCTTAGACAAAAGTGAACTTAGCTCAACTTATAAACATATTGCTTAGCTCTTGTTTGGAGAGTTAGTGCAAACTTAAAAAACTCAACTTCAAAAAAAAAAAATTTTTTTATTATTCACAATTTTAATTTAACTTTTTAACTCAAACTCTAAAAGTGCTATTAAATAGGATGATTTTTTATAAATTACATAAAATTTCAAGATAAACAAAACAAACCCAATACTATTTTTTTTTTGAACATATTTTAAGTTTTTATACATTTTAACTCAAGCTATTCAAACTTATACACCAAATGTAAATAATTAAACTCAACTCAAACCTAAATTTTCAATTCAAACTCATGCACCAAACGCAAATATTTTTTCGAATACAGTTTAAGTTTTTATTAAGGGAGTTTTTATAATAAGGTAAAGTTTTTTACCCCATTAATAGGGTAAGATTTTAAAGGTCAGAATTTAATCTTAATAAAAGTATATATGTACTCAACTACACTTGATTAAAACTTGAAACCAAAAAAAGAAAAACTAACAGAAACCAACAATTGGCAAACCTGCATGGCGACAATAGACCTGGCAACCTTACCATGGAGGGTGTAAATGTAGGAGAGGAAAGAGGAGGAGACGGTGACAATGCCAAACCTATTGACACCAGAGAAGACACACTTGCAAGATCCAGAATCCACCCACTCGCAAGATTGTCTAAATCTAGTAGGGGGGAGGGGGGGGACGGGGTGCGCTTGTGTTGTCACCAAGGGGAAGTCATGAAGGACGAGGCTTAGTCTTTGTTAGGTTTGTAATGGCTAGAGGGGTCCTATGTCGTTGTCGGGGAGTCATGAGGGGTGGGTGGGGGGGGGGGGGTGCGCACTAGTGGAAGGTTATCGAGGGGAGGGGGTGGGTCGCTGATGGTAAGTGGCAAGGGCGAAGGAAAGGGAAGTCACAAGAAGGGTGAGGGTGACAAATCAGGAGTCGCTAGGGAAGCCTGTCTCATCGCTGGGAGGGAGTCGCGGGGTGGGGGGGCATCGATGGAAACTTGCTCGGGGGAGTGGGTGGGTCGTCGGTGGTTGGGGGTTAAGTTTTTTTTTTTTCTTCTAATTTTTTTTGTAATTAGTTTGTAATTAGATGTGGTTAGTTGCTTTGTAATTTAATATACACATATCATTTAAAATCATTAAAATAAATCAAACAATTAAAAAAATTTTATTTATCAATATAATAAAAAAGCTTAGTCCTTCTTAATATTATCCTTTTGTTAATTATTCAAATTTTATAATTTATTTTCAATTTATAATTCAATTACCCATTTTCAAGGTCTGAAGGCCCGCAAATCCCGTCAAGAAGGGCATCAGAGTAATTAACTGGACATTCCAGGGCAATCTCCTACTTCGATTTCCCGCTCAAAACAGTGCCTATGGCCTGAGAAAACAAATAATTATATAAATAAAAAATCAGGGCCGCATTCAAAAAGCACTCACTGCTCCACTTACCCCACATTTTCTACAGTCTTTCCATCTTCTCCGGTCTCTTCTCTCCTCTGAAGAACCTCCATTTTCATTTTCCATCCTCTTCACAGAAACCTACTCTGCACGTCCATTTTTCTCAAAAATCTCTCCTTTCGTTTCTCCGATTTTCCTTTTCTCTTTGTTTGGTATCGTTGAACTTCGTTTCTATCTTTTGTTTTTTAATTTTATTTTGAGATTTTTCGTAATAAATTTGTTCTCATTTCCAGTACTTACAATGGTGGGAAATTTCTTACCGATTTAGTTTCGATATTGGGGTTTTCTGTTCCTCCATAGATAGGGTTTCTTCGATTTTTCCGTCTGTTGTGTTTTTGAGGTTCCATTTTCGCTGCATTTCGTTTTGTGAAATGCATTTGCAGCAAATCGATTAAGGAATATAAAAAAGGAACTTTTTTTAGGATTCCAGACATTTGTCGATTAGAATCCAAACAGTAGAGCTTATGATATCTCGTTCTGTTGCTTTTTCGAATTGGAGATATTTTTCATTAAGTTTATATTTTTTCTCCTTTAGGGTTTGAAATGGTCTGTGACAACGAGATGAAGAACGACGTCTCTGCGGAGTCTCCGACTTCAGTGCTGGAAGACGAGGTTCGCTTTTAGTCTTCTTTAAGCATAAAGTTTTTGTTTTGGTTTTTGTTCTTATTGAAGGTTTTATATTTGATTTGTTCAGAAATGTTGATTTTCTTCATTTATTATGACTGTTGTTTAAGTGCTTTTGTGGGTTTTCTGACAATGTAGGATGTTTGTGATGAGAAGGTTGAGGTGAAGTTGGAGAAGGAGGTACTTGACGTTGAGAAAACTGGAGATGCCTCACTCATATCAACCCCCATGGTGAAGGAGGAAGAGAAGTTACTGGAGGCTAGGGCGAAAGAAGAGGAAGCAAAGCTGGAAGACATGGTTCGATTAAAGTCCTCTTTAAGCCCGAATTTTTTGTTTTGTTTTTGTTTTGTGTCTCATTGAAGGGTCTATATTTGATTTAAAAGAAATGATTTTGTAATATTATTATGATTGTTTGTTGAAGTGCTTTTGTGGGGTTTCTGACAATGTAGGATATATGTAATGAGAAAGTCGAGGTGAAGTTGGAGGAAGAGGAATTTAACGATGCAAAAAATGAAGATTCCTCACTCATATCAACAGCCATGGTGGAGGAGGAAAAGAAGTTGCTGGAAGCTCGGGCAAAAGAAGAGGAAGTACAGCTAAAAAAAGAGCAAGAGGAGTCGGCCCACTTAAATGACGCTCAGTTCACCAAACTGGATGAACTTTTAACAAAAACTCAGATGTTCTCGGAGTTTTTGCTGGAGAAAATGGACGACATTGCGCTTGTATTGTTTCTTAAACCCTTTCATGAATCTTTGTACTTGGGCATTACGCTTTTGTTAATCAGGATTTAACATAGAGTGTATTGTTAGGATGGAGCGGAGCAGGAGACAGAAATCACCGAGAAAAAAAGAGGTCGTGGTGGGAAAAGGAAAGCTGCTAAACAGTGTAACACTGTAAGATTTTTTTTACTCCTTTTATATTACCTTGACTTATTAATATGTTTTTATTTGCAATTGTTTGGTATATGTATTTTAGATGTGAATTTGTTTGGAGATTTTAAGCTTCCTGAGTGGGACTTTTTTTTTTTTTGCTCCTTGTATCCAACTTGCGGTGTTTTATTAGAGGAGGGCCAAGAGGGCAGTTCAAGCTATGCTTACAAGGTCAAAAGAGAGTGAGGAAGCAGAAGACATGGACCTCACTGAAGAAGAAAGGGTTGAGAAAGAACAAAGAGAGCTTGTTCCTTTGTTGACTGGTGGAAAATTGAAGTCTTATCAGCTAAAAGGCATAAAGTGGTTGATCTCATTATGGCAAAATGGCCTCAATGGGATCCTTGCTGATCAAATGGGACTTGGAAAGACCATTCAAACCATTGGTTTCCTTGCTCATCTAAAAGGAAAGGGTTTGGATGGGCCCTATTTAGTAATAGCACCTCTTTCGACTCTTTCCAACTGGGTCAACGAGTTTGCAAGGTAAAATTCAATTTTGTGTTGTTAAACTGTACTTGATCATATATATCCTTTAATAGTCTAATAGGCCCCCTTTTTTTTTCTGGTTCCTTTATTTATTTCTTTTACAAATAGGTTCACTCCTTCAGTGAAAACCGTCATCTACCACGGTGATAATAAGCAAAGAGATGAGATCCGAAGGAAGCACATGCCTAAAGGAATTGGCCCTCAATTCCCTGTAGTTATTACTTCTTATGAAGTTGCATTGCGTGATGCAAGAAAAGCTTTGAAGAATTATAATTGGAAATATGTTGTGGTCGATGAGGTATGTGATCGGACTGTTTGGTCTTTTTACCTTAAGTAAACATATCTTATGGCATGGGCTTTTGAAGATGAGAATATTGCATCTTCTTTTCTAACTATATACTCTCATTGAAGGGGCACAGGTTAAAAAATTCAGAGTGCAAGTTATTCAAGCAAATGAAATTCTTGCCCATGGAGAATAAGCTTCTATTGACAGGGACACCTCTGCAGAATAATTTGGCAGAGCTGTGGTCACTTTTGCACTTTATTTTGCCTGATATTTTCTCTTCACTCCAAGAATTCGAATCCTGGTAACTAGAGTTTGCTTATCTGATATTCCTCAAATAAAAGCTGTTGATGTTAATAGGCTTATAGAATCATTTGTTAGCCTGGAAAGTTGGACTAAAATGTCTTGGTAACTATGATGGCGTACAATAAGCCTGCAGCCAGTCTGGTAAGGGTCCTCTTGCTTAAAAGATATTGCAATATATTACGAAATGCCATGTAATGACGTTTCAAACAATACAAAGATAACAATGTACTATGTTTCTCATTCCTCCAGCTTTGCATGAATATAAATGTGGATAAAACTTTTAAACTGAAAAGGTGATTGATGAGTTTACAGTATCTTTAATGTTATTTTCTAATGTCGATATTTTGATGTTGGCAGTCTTTACTTATCTTATCAATTCTTTTGGTTTGCTTAATTTTTTAACTGGGCAACTCTTGTCAAGTTATTATGTAAATGAGAAAGCTACTAGAAGCAAGCTTCCATGTGAAGCCAATATGTTAAGTTAGATTTGAATCAACGATGTAAAGATTAGTGGGTCTGCTGGAGAAAGAAAGATGACTTAAGATTATAGTGGTCTGATGCTTTCTGCATTGACCAATTTTATATGCAAAATGACAACCAAATTTTCAGGTTTGACCTGTGTGGAAAATGCAATAGTGAAGCAACGAAGGAAGAATTGGAAGAGAAGAGAAGAGCTCAAGTATGCATACAATCACGACATTGTGGCTTCTTTCTGTCACACATTGTTTATGTGTACTTGATGGGTGAGATGGGGTGGGGGTTTTTTATTCCTTGCAGGTGGTAGCAAAGCTGCATGCAATATTGCGTCCGTTTATCCTTCGAAGAATGAAATCTGATGTTGAGCTGATGCTTCCTCAAAAGAAAGAGATCATACTGTATGCAACAATGACAGAGCATCAAAAGAATTTTCAGGATCATCTGATCAATAAGACATTGGAAAATCATTTAACTGAAGAATGGGAAGGTATTATATCTGCTTTCAGCACGACTATTTGGTGATATTCCTTTTGAAATAGATAATAAAGTTGTATATTCTCTGCATTAAAAATTGTAGGTTGTGGACGTGGTCGTAAAGTTAGGCTTAACAATTTGATGATCCAACTGCGGAAGAACTGCTACCATCCTGACCTTTTGCAGTCAGCTTTTGATGGCTCATGTATATCTCTTTCAACAGCTATTTCGTGTTGTTGTGCAAATACTCTGAAGTTTCACCTAGCTGTTTTTGTTCACTCTTGACAGATTTCTATCCGCCTGTTGAGCAGATAGTTGCACAGTGTGGCAAATTTTGCCTTTTGGATCGGTTGTTGTCAAAGTTGTTTGCTCGGAAGCATAAGGTAAGTAGTCATCATTACATGTATGTTTTTATTTGTTAATCAAGTAATCTAATCATCATCTGCTTTTATTCAGGTTTTAATCTTCTCTCAGTGGACTAGAATTTTGGATATAATGGATTACTATTTCAGTGAAAAGGGGTTTGAAGTCTGTAGAATTGATGGCAGTGTGAGACTTGATGAACGGAGAAGACAGGTGTGTTCCATATCTCTTTCTCAGTATTGTCATTTTATCCACGTGGAAAGAAAATGATTTTTCTCCAGGATGGCCTTTTGAAGCTCATTTTGCGCATCAGAAGATAATGTTGATCAAATGTTATTGTACCTGTCAATTTCAATTTCTGCGATGAGCATCCTTTTGAGAAACCATGCAGTTTTCTTCCAATTTATAGTATAATTAATTGAAAGAAGTAATAAATAGTTTATCATAAAAAAAAGCTAGTAGCAAGTCAATCACCATAAGCAAGTAAGAGATAAATAATAATTGATCCTGATGTTGTGATTTACAGTATAATTCTTTTCCTTCGGACAAATTACTTTTTTATGGTAAACTGTATTCGAGTTACTACGTTTTATGTTGATCATTGAAATATTTAAGGTGAATTGCAATGTTATATTGATCAATATTCCACAATTAACAGATTCAGGAGTTCAACGACGAAAATAGCAATTATAGAATTTTCCTTCTAAGCACCAGAGCTGGTGGGTTGGGTATCAATCTTACAGCAGCTGATACTTGTATCCTGTACGACAGTGATTGGGTATATTTCTTGATCTCTAGCCTTTATTGCTCTTTTTTCCACCTATTTTTTGAAAACAAAATTAAATTGCTTTTGCCATCTTGGAATTAGTAGATTAACTCCTGCATGTGTATCACAGAACCCCCAGATGGATTTACAAGCCATGGATAGATGTCACAGGATTGGTCAGACCAAGCCTGTTCATGTTTACAGACTCGCAACAGCTCAGTCGGTTGAGGTAACTCAGTGATGTTGACAGTGTTTTGATCTTAACTTGACACTATGCATTGCTGTTGATTTCAGAAGGGTAAGAAATTTACAAATTTTGTCTACAGGGTCGAATGTTGAAAAGAGCTTTTAGTAAATTGAAACTTGAGCATGTAGTGATTGGGAAAGGGCAATTTCAATTCGACAAAGTGAAGCCAAACACCAAAGATACTTTGAAGGTTTGCTTTATTGCCTTTTATATCAATGTATTTGTTAATATGCCAGTTCTTTGCTAGGTTTCTTGAGTGTAACAACTGTATTTTGCTTCAAATAGAGTGTCCTAACTTGTATTCAAATGTCATTGATGCCATTCATTATCCAATTTTTGCTCTTTCTCTCTCTGTCTTTTTTCCAATCTGTTATTTTATGTTCAAATGATTTCTTTTTAGTCGCTACCAAAACGTAAATGTTCTTTTGCTTGTTCTGTTAACCATCATCTCAAATTCTCAGATTTCAAATTGTTTTGTTGGTCAAGTTGCTTTTTTTTTAATTCATATCAAATTTTTTTTTCTGGTTTTACTCGTTAAAAGGGAAAAGGTAATGCAAATAAATGATGCCTAATATGCTTTTCATAATGTTATAAAGATCAGTGGTCCTTGACATCACTTTCTACGATGGGGTATATATCTGTTATGAGAAGTGCCTCTGGCACCAAATAACACTACTGTGGTCAAAATACTGCTGGAAATGAATGTGAGACTTGGTAGTTTAAGTGTCTTGTTCAATCATGTTGTGTGTAATATGACTGCAGCCTGTATCCGACTCCATTTTCAGGCTTAGTGTCATTAATCGTCATCTTACAAATGAATTTGTTTTTGTTTAAATTGAGCAACTGAAATTGTAGAAGCTGGGGATTTAAGTTGTTTTCTGGGCTTATATGAACCAGGATTGTTTTAACTTATTTTTTGCTTACTTGGCTGTGTGGTGCTTATAACATGCCAAAATTTCAGGAAGAGGAAATATTGGCACTTCTCCGAGATGAAGAAACCGAAGAAGACAAGATGGTACAAACAGATATTAGTGACGACGACTTGGAGAAAGTGTTGGACCGCTCGGACCTGATTCAGAAGCCAACAAGTGATGAAGGTAAGCCTAACAGGGCTGGTGGAGAATATCCCCTTAAAGGGCCAGGTTGGGAGGTTGTCATACCTAACGCAACCGGAGGCATGCTTTCCTCCCTCAATAGTTAGTTAATTAACCTGTTTCGGGGAGATTAAACTTTCGGATAACAGGTGTTTTTTTGGAACCTATTTTTGAAGTTTTAAAGTTGGCCTTCAAATATCCCATCTAATTATCAGCGTTTTGGGGAGCTAAATATTGCTGCTAAGATCAGATGGTTTTGCTGATATTTTGTAAATGCTCAAAGGCTACACACTTCTAAGAGCCAGATTTTGGTTCTGTTTTTGTGTTGGAACTTGAAACTTGAAAGTTCCAACCGCAAGCAATTGACTCGACACCCATGTAGGTTTAATATTCAGGCTTTTAGCCATGATGGATGAAGGCCTTTGCTACAAAGAATAGCTATATTATTTATCCATTTTGGTATGCCATCAACCAAACATATATATATATATTTGCTGACAACTGTGATTTGTGTTTGGTGTTTAATTTATACGAGTAGATAAAGCGGGGCGGGGGGGGGGGGGGGGGGGGGGGGGTGGGTGGGTGTGGAGGGGAGGGGGGAGGGGGAGGGAGAGGAGTAGGAGGGGAAGAGAGAAAATGTAGGAAAAGAAGAGTTAGATAGAAACAAACTTTTGGGGGAAAACACCTCCATTTTGCTCTTGAATATTTTTAGGTTTCTGTGTAATCATGTTTGCTTCAGGCTGCTACAGTTTTCATTTTTAATTCCCGTTATTTTTTCTTTTTTTTTTTTGGCTGTTATATGGTTGTAATGTTGTTTCAAACGAACCGACATGTGATTACTTGCCTACGATTGTTATTTGTTATATGTGGTTTCTAAACTTTGTTATTGGTCAACTAAAAGCCTAATAATATTTGATACTACCAAAAAGACTGAAAGCCTATCCAGTATAAACTGGAAAGTTCAACTTTCATTTATTTATTTTTTCCCCCCAACAAATGAGATAGCAAGTTTATTGTCGTTTACGATGTAAAACCAAGTTCTACCTTTTTAGAATAAGAAGTGAAGGTATGTCGTGCGTCGGTTTTTCTTTTTGGCTTTGTAATTTCGCTTTGCTCATTGGCAAAATGTATGTTGCACGACACACGCAATGGCATATGGACAAGGAAACAAATTTTTTTTTTTTAGGTTGAAGAATGCAAAAGGGTTGTTACACGTATTGCTGCAAGGACATTATTTACTGGCTATTGCTATAAAGTCTGTTGTCATTTAATGCAAAAAGATATATCGTCTGGTGTTGTTTAGTTCTCAGTCGTTTGATTACCGAATGAACACTGTTAGTATACTAATTTCAATTTTAATTTTTGTGTGTCAATTTATATAATATGAGAGTTTTTTTTAATATATCTATTAATAAAAATATGATATATAAGTTAATATTTAAAAAATTAAGATTAAAATTGATGTTGTTAATACTATTCTTACTAAAATTCTTACTAAAACACGTTAGCTTTGGAAGGTCTGTTTGGTTTGGATACGACATTGTTTATTGCCTTCAATTTTCTCTCGTTTAGAATTAATAGGGTACATGTAGTATTGGTTATGTTAGCTATTTTAGTTTAGTAAAAATTTATAGTTCGTTAAAATAATTTATTTGGTAAAAATAAACGACATCTCTTCGGACACTTATAGTTGCGCTGCTTTTTTAAGGTAATGGCATGTCGTTTCAAGACATGCTCTCCTCGTGGAAACATTATGTCGTTTTATAAAGTAAACGACATTTTAATAAGCCATTTCGTTCCCAAAACGACATGTCGTTTACTTAAATGCTAGTCACCAGTGTTTTTTCGTTCCATTGTTTCCTGTCGTCTAAGCCTCATGAAGTCCATTGTTTCCTGTCGTCTAAGCCTCATGAAGTCCATTGTTTCCTGTCGTCTAAGCCTCATAACTTCATGAGGCTTGTCGTTTAGACAACAAAAACGACTCATCGTCTCTTGATGAAGTCGTTCGCAATCCATTAAACAAATTTGCACATTAAAACCAAACCCATAGGTAAAATTAACGAGCCTTCAAGGTTCTGAATTCGACTGCAGTTGCCCATTGACGTCCCCATAGCCAGAAAAGGCGCAGTAGTAGTATTCTGTATTCCCGCATCAGATTCACCGCCAGAAATATATATATATATATAAATAAATCAGAGAAGAAAAAAAAGTACTGAAAGAAGCGGAAAAGTGTGTTTAAAAAGAATTTCGATTTCCGGAAGTCTCTTCTCCATCTGTGATTTCTTCCGCCGAATTTCGTGTTCGGAGGTCGGAGAAGACCAGATCTCCGATCCAGCGAGAGATGATAACTCGGTCAAAACTCGTTGAGCAACTCAGGGACTACCAGATCCGATACCAGCACAAGTACCGGGCTCTTACTGTTTTCTCTCCCAAACCCAATATCACTTCTCGGTACTCTCTCTCTTTTCCTCAGTTTTGTAAAATTGTTGATCAGATTGAATTTCTTACTCGCATTTTGGTGTTTGAGCTTATTGATATCGATTCACATTCGTTCTTGGTTTTGTTTTGTTTTGTTTTGTTTTTTTTTTTTAAGTTAGTTTATTAGGTTTTTCTCCATAGTCGATCAAAGCATGAAAGTTTTGAGCAACTTGAGCAATTGACGGTGCTATTTAGAGCCTTTTTTTTTTTTTAAATTAAACTTGATTACTTCACTTTTTTCGCAAGAGGAAAACAAGAATTGTTTATGAGTAGGTTTAGAAGTGGATTCAGTAATTTACAAATCAAGTCCCACAAATTTAATAAATTGTAATTTTACGCTATAATTTCCCCCTCGGACTTGGAAAGACGTTAGCTTTATTCAATATGTGGACAGTGTAAATCGAATCAATGATTCCAGAGCTTTACTAAATGCCTTTTAGCTTGTTCTTATTGGGTTTTGTGATGATTCTGATAAAATTCAAGTTTCCCTCCAATATATGAAGTTCGTAATCTCTCCTTGTATTTTCCTTCCTTAAGCCTCAATACTCAATTATACCATTCATGATCATTAATGAAACTATTTGTATCATATGCATTTACAATATTGTAACAATAATAACAGCATTCCTTTTTCTCACTCTATGTTTTTGGGTTGTTGGTACTTTTGTTGGTTTGACTGGATGGGAAATTTTTGGTTTTTCGGGTTGGAATTTGAGAAATATGAGCTGTGACTGTTTGTGTACCGATGGGGTTACATCTAATTGGGTGATTGCATTAGGAGTAGTCTGATATGATATTGATTTGCTATTGTAGCTATTTTGTAGTGGGCCCTTTTTTTTTTTTTTTTTTTGCAGTTTTGTATTACACTCTGTTATCTGCACTACAAATGCATGAAAGTGCCAATGACGCTAGTCAAGATATCAAATGTAAGATTTTGTATTGATACGTTTCAGGGCTGATGTTGCTGTGGCTATCTTTTGGGCCTTAGTATTCAGCATGCTAGTTGTGTCATCCTATATGGCCCTGTACCTCAGGCACTTTCGGCTTTCTTTTGTCATCGTATGCCTTGGCGTCTTTCTTCCCATTCGTCTGAGAATATCTAGGCAGGCATTGGCCAAAAAGAGGGATGGGAGATTACCGTTGTCCATGTGACCATTTAGAGAAGTGAATTTACGGCCACATAGCTCGGGGTTAAGAGGACTTACCGAAATCTTCAATTCAATTTGAAATTATTTGATGGAAGGGAAACCTGCAGTTCTGATCTTTTGTTGACACTGTCTATTCCGGATATCCAGATAGATGGTAAACGTTCTTTTTCATACTTTGGTCATGGCACGTACACAGTCAGTGAGAGTTTTCAAAGTACTCCCCTTCTTCACATGTTAACACAGTAATTATGATTCAAGAGGCAGTTGCTGTCAGTTTTTTACCATCGTCAGCTTGTAACTCCACATAGACAAATTAAAGCCTACATCGTCTAGGTTGAGTTTCTAAATACACTCAGAATATCAAGCAAGATAAAGATCCAGCAAGATTTCAGTTCTAATTGTTACATCTATTTAAGCAGATATTGAAATTTTCTTCATGTTGCATTTTCATCATGAGGTTGTATCAATTTTGCTTGTATGAAAATTATATTGGTTCAGAAATTAATATTGAACAAGCTCAGCACATAATCGTTGAAGGTGCTTTGACATTTGGAGCAAAATTCTATCAAACACAAAATCCATACTGTGGGGGTGGTGGTGTTGCTTGTATATGTATTTGTATATTCAAATGACTTGGTGAGGAGTTATTACATTCGCATTGTAGGATATTGGAGCTCTGCGCTTCTCTTTGATTTTGATTATAGAATCTAATATTACGAGTATGACAACATTGTTTGGATTATTCCTTTGCATTAGGATTGCCTATATAAGTTGATCTCATATCCGTCCCTGTGTCATTATTCGGGAAGAATTTTCAACCATCTTTTCATTTTTCTATTATTCTCATCTACCACTTGAATAAACTCAGAGTTTATCCTGTATTGGATTTTACTTATGAAATAGAAAACTGGAAAGCCTGGCCAAAAGGAAATTCATTCTTTGCTTGTTTCGTCATGGTCCCGTAGGGGACCATTTTTGTTTTTTTGGTCCCAAAATGACCGAAAAAAGGGGCAAGAAATAGAATGACAAATTGACGGTTGTAAGTGGCATGCAAGTGACATGATTGCCCTAATGTAATGAGAATATGGCCCTCCATGTCCTCAAAGTCTTGCAAGGATCTCTTTTTTCTTTCTATTTGATATTAGATGTTTATGACTAATGCTTATATTATTTCTACATAATTTTTTTTTCAAGCATTAGATAGAAGGGAATATCAATGATGCTCCCATCTTTCTGAGAAAATCTACTTTCTAGCTAATTTCTTCAAAAGCCATTATTTATGTAGTGCCTATATGTTTGTTTGATTGATTCTTTTTATTCATCCTTCTAATAAAGTTCTTATCTAATTGTATTGATGTATTAAAAATGATGAGGTTTATAGGCTGTACGTGATATGTTCCTTGTGTGCTAATGGTAGTCAGCTATCATGTGATTCATAGGTTGTTTTCTGGCATTGAAAAGGCTTTGGTTTTGGTTCAAAAAAAGTGAAGGTAGTGCCTTGTTAAAGCACCTTTATAGAACGTGTTATCCACAAGCAACACACGTTTAGCACTATACTATTGCTTTTGTTTCTTAAAGAGAGTTGAGGATTGATAATTAGTTTGAGCTCGGATAAACTATAATCTTAGGCTGCAACTCAGTCCATTTTCCTATCAGTAACAACTATATATTGTTTCTTATCCTTGAAGTTAGGCATTAAACTTCATAAGATATGAAATTACTTAAAGTTTGTTTATATTTGACACTTTTAGTCCTATATATATATCTACGAATTTGTTATCTTACGTTGGTCTAGAAGGGCAAGGCATTTTGTATGTTTCACAGGAAACACACTCATACAATACTTGGCTCTATCGACATGCAGAGACCACTTTGTCTATCTTTTCTTTTTCAGGTTTTACAAGGTGAAAAAGGGTTTGTCATAGACTATATAATTGTTTAGGAGAACTTGGCCTCTCTAATTTGCTGCATTAAAAACATGTGGGTCTAGTTGTCATGAGATAATTACCCTCTCTTTCATTTTGGTTGACAAGACAAGGCATTACTCATTTGAAAAGGCCGAAATTCTCGGCCAATTGATACTTTAGCACTAAGGCTAAATTGGTTTACTTATTTATTGTTTATTTGATTAGAGCTTTATCGCTGAATCAAAGCATCAGTGGGATGCTAATGTTGGCTTAGCCCCTAACACATACTTATTCTGACTTAATGCATGAATCCATTCATAAACCATCAAATAATTGGTGTGTGGGGTTATGTTCTGTGCAACATAGCGGAAAGTGGAAAAAAGTTGACCCATAATGGTTTTCCCCACTCTAAATTTCAAAGCTACACTTTTGTCTCGTGCTCATTATAAAGTTTACATATATAAAAATAGTTTAGAGAACTCAACGATTGAATAATAATAATAATAATAATAATAATAATAATAATAATAATAAGATTTTGTTTTAAGCTGTTAAATATGTATGATATTTTATTAGTTTTGTAAAATCTATTATTTCAATACAATTTTGATTAGATCTAATATTTAGAAACATGCATTACGTAGAAAAAATTTGCAATTTACTTTGCTAAATGTTTAGATATTAAAGTTTTCCGTAGACAGTATGATGGAGATTATTAAATCCTTTTTATGATGCTAACTTGAAAGGCCACAAGTGATAAATATTAAAGTACAATATGGCATGCACACCTCACTCGCCCTTTATTGACCTTTTGCTTTCATCTCACCAACTTTGGAGGGCTGTGCTATAGACATTGATGATTGGTTGCACAAAGCCACCCATGTAGCGTAGCAAGTGGTTCTTCACCAATGGTTGGCTTTAAGATTGATTTTCACTGCATTTTGCGAAATCCCAATTGGTGCTCTCTTAATAACCCTCTTTTACATTTTGATGTTTGGTGTTGGAATTCCACTTTATAAAGTCATTGAACTAACCCCTTGAAGTTTACGTTATTTTCGTGCTAATTATCGGGAAAGAACAATACAAATATTACCTAACAAAAGTTTACCAATAGCCTTGTGAGGATAGTGATCAGAATCTTAGGATCCTACTCTGTCTTTTAAGATTGTAATTGATGTATTATGACGACAATTTAGATACCATATAGGATAAGACTGGGCGTTTGGTAAAGACAATGAAAAGAAAGAGACATTTTAAAATTTGTTCTTTTGCATGGAAAAAGAGACTTTCAATTCTAGACTCCACCCTTTATCATTAGTGATCTAGATTCAAGAGACAGCCACTTAAAACAGCTTCCCTAGCTTTCCCTTCACTTGATATATATATATATATGGATAAAAAACCAATTTTTGAAGTGCATGAATGAGCCACGCCATTAGAGAAACTTTCTCTCTCTTAAACCTTGCAATTATAGTTCAAGTATAATCTGGATTGGACCCTCAACTCAACCAACATGACACTAGGTTCTTCAATTTCATTGACTGAAAAAAGGCCACAAGAAGAGGAGAATTATTTGTTGGGGCTACATGATTTTCTTGAGGGCCTTCCAAGGTCCAAAACGCTGCCCAATTGGTAGAGAGAGAGAGAGAGAGAGAGAGAGAGAGAGAGAGAGAGTTAGAGAGAGAAAAAGAGTGGGTATGTGTGCGTGGGAGTGAGAGGGAGGGGGGAGAGAGTTGCACAAAAGGACAGGGGGGAGTGGGTGTGGTCAAAGATTGTGGAAAACATGGAAAGCCGTGCCCCCAAAGAGCCATCATTTCAACGCTGGTCACAGACTGACGCTGCCTGCCTGCCTGCCCGCCTGAGAGAGAATTCTTGGAGCATCGCGCAGCCACGTTTTTTAAGCCGAACCCGCGCGTGAGCAATCATTGAGGTTACCTTGGTTCGCACAATCATCGTGCACCTCTTTACTCCTTTTGGACCCGCTCCCCTTAAATTTCATCTCTGATTTAACTTTCAACTTTCAACTTTCAACCACCAAAGTTATTTTCACAAAAACAAAATATATATATAACCACCAAAAATGAAAAAGAAACAGACAGATAAAAGCAAAGGAATAGAGAAAAATTCTAGTATTATGCAATAGACGAATAGCTATTATGTAGTAATTATTAGTCAGAATCCTGCTATAGTTGTATTTAATCAGGTTTTCTTTATAGTATTAGCGAGGATATCCCTTGTTCTGAAAGTCGATCATAATTATAATGCAGAAAGATTTGATAGGTGTTTTTTATTTTTATCAATGAATATATGAACAATTGAGGAGAAGAAAAAATAAATGAAAGAAACAATTATTTAGGATGTGAATAGTTTATTAACTTAAACTTAATATTTTGATTTCAGTTTTTTTAATTAACAAAAATTATAATTAAATTAATTAGTTTACACTTAAAATTTAGGGAGATTTTGGGAGAGGTTTGGAGATATTTTTTTTGAGTTGAAAAAAAATTGTTTTGAAAAAATGTATTTAGGAAAAAAAAACTGTTTAGAGCAAAAATAAAATAAAATTTTAAAATTTTTTTTAAAAAAAATATGAATATAGATATTATTTTGTTCCTCTCGTAATTCTATGTAATTTAAAAAAATATCTCAGTTGAATTTGTATATGTAAAATTATAAATTTTTAAAATTTAAAATTTATTATAATATTTTAGAAATATAAATAATAAAAAAT
Organism: Antiaris toxicaria; assembly: GCA_035233585.1. Classification (NCBI taxonomy): domain Eukaryota; kingdom Viridiplantae; phylum Streptophyta; class Magnoliopsida; order Rosales; family Moraceae; genus Antiaris; species Antiaris toxicaria. The sequence continues at coordinate 35,950,927 of CP141157.1, read as the reverse complement.
AATAGAATATGAGAAAAAAATTAATTTTAAAGATGTAAAAATCTTAACCGACGGCTACACTTTATTTTGGTCTTGATTCATGTATGTATTATTCAGTTTCTTACTATTGATGAAAATGAAAAGGCAAATTAACTTTTGGAAACAATAAGAAAAAGAAATGTGGCATTGTTCTTGCTTCTTGGAAGTGTGTTACTGCTCAGTCAACTTAATACATCCAAATTTAGCTCCCAACAATAATGCAGTCAAGCCTCTTCTTTTTCATTTTCTCTTAGCGAGTCAGACAAAAGTTAAAAGATTCAGATCCGCAAAGAGAAGAAAAATCAATGATAAATGCACATAAAGTTGTCAATGTGTCAGTGTGTTTCTCGGAATTAAAGCATGTCTGTGAACTTTATGTTTATACATCAAATAAAATATCTGCATGAATTACCCAAGTATTTTAAGTACATATATAAAGGCTCTATAATCTATTTATATATAAATATGTATGTATGTATGTATGTATATAAGTCTGAAATTGTTTACGAATGGTTGCTAATATGCCCATTCACGAAAATTTCATTTTCTAAGAGCATCTTATGCTACACCTACCTGCTCATTGGCTATAATAATAATAATAATAACCATCATCGTCATCGTCATCATCAACATGATGATGTTAGACAAGGTTACATTCATGCCGAAATAAAATGTTTACGTAAGATTAAAATTATAATTATAATTTTTCCATTTGAAAGAAACCCACGTGAGTTTTGTAAGAAAGCACATTAGACGTGCTTATATTAATTATTTAGATTATTATGATTTAGAGTGTGCGTATATCATGTTTACGTATACGTGGGAGGTAAACATGATGAAGATAATTAATGATATCATCTTCAACACGTGTCAATGGTAGTTCAACAAGCCCCTATCATAAGTCTACAACAGAAAAATGATAATAGATTAAAAAAAAAAAAAAAGAAATAGTTTGATCGGACAAACAAAAATTGAAGGTTAACTTGTCACGATGCAAAAGTGGACGTAAAGTAATTTCGGGTTTTACAATACTTAAAATTCCACAACGGTATTAGTGTTTTCTTTTTCTAATTAAAAAATAAGATCATTGATATCTTCTCGTATCACTTTGAGACCATTAAAATCATATATATGGAGAAGAAAGGTGATCAGTACATGCTTTCATCAACTATCTTTACAGGTTTATACATGTCAATTATAAGATCTCACTATTTTAGAAAAAAAAAAGTACGAAATTAAAGAAAATTCAAAACTCTTATAAATAAAAAAGATAAATCAACGATGTTTAATTGTTTGTATCTTCGAGATTAGTCTTTTCTCACTTGTTCTACTAATAATTTACCACATATTAGTATCTATCTAAATCCAATAACATATGTTTATACATTTATTCATGTATACTATGCTTTTGTTTGGATCGCTAGTTAGAGTTAGGACTTGTTTGGAGAAATCTAGATATGTTTTTTGGAAGTTGGAGAAATATGAGTTTTGAAAAATATATTTAGGAAAAAAATTGTTTTGAATGAAAAATGTAAAATCTTAAAAATTTATTCTGAAAAATTATCAATATGGATCTTATTTCGTTCTTCTCAAAATTCTATACAATTTAAGAAAAATCATTTCATTTATGGACTTTTAAAGTTTGAATTTAGTATAGAATTTAAAAAATATAAATAGTAAAAAATGATTATGAGGTAGAAAAAATACCAAAAATATATCTAAATTATGTCTTGAAAATACCCCTTTAACACCCTCTTAAAATTTTTAAATTACAATTAGTTAATTTTTTAAAAGCTTATTATATTTTTTTTGTTGACTTAAAATAAAAAGATAAAAATTCAATTGTAAAAATATAGTTTATTGGAATCCCAAATGGAATTTAAAATAAAACCCTAAACGGGCGTTTGGTAAACGCATTACGTTTTAATTACATTTGAATACAATTTTTTTTTAGTGTTGTATTTGATTGAAAAGTATTTTTTTTATATTTGAATAAAATGTGTGTCTGGATGAAAAGCATTTTAGAGTTAAAAAATTGATGTGATTGGTAAAAATAAAGATAAATAGTTAGGATTGAAACGTTGATGTGATTGTTTTAAAAAAAACTTTTAAATAATAATTATTTTTATAATACTATTAAAAATAATTGTATTTAAATATAAAACTTTATATTTAATATAAAATTGATTTTTATAATACCTAAAAAGCTTACCAAACATCCTCTAATTGTATATAACTCGCTACCACGAAGGTGTGAAACGTGTGCAAGTTGTGAATACGATACGTGTCGGTAGCAAGTCTGGCTTTTGTGGCAAAGCCTATCCATTTTTCTTCTCTTTTTCCTTTTTCTTTTTCTTTTTTCATTTTTTTTTGAATTTTCTCCTCATTTTTTCAGAAAAAATGAAAAAAAAAAAAAACTGCCAAATTAATTAATGAAGCCAAGCAGTTGACGAGCCAATGAACTCTTAGCATAAGGTCACCGGTATATACCCCTCTATCATAGACTCTCTCTCTCTCTCTCTCTCTCTCTCTTCTTCTTCTTCTTCTTCTTCTTCTTTTTTTTTTTTTATGTAACTCTCTTTCTACCTAACCTCTGATGATAATACATATGCTTTCAGGCCAAAGCACAGGCCATCAAAATGTGTTCCAGCTTTTTTTTTTCCTTTTTTTATATTTAAAAGAACTACTATTTTCTTGTTAGTCTGCGAAGCATCACACCACCCATAAAACGATAGAATTTGACAGTAAGGAGCGTGATGATTGTAAATAGTGACAAAAAATTGCCATATACGTATGTATATTTTTTTATTTTTTTTATGATAGATTAATTATATAAATTCTTCCATAATATATAATCTAATTCACTTTATTTTTTGTATTTATAAAATCGTATAGCATATTCTCAGGATTATATAAAACAAATCAAAAATCCTCTTCTATTCACTTCTATCTATAAAATCAAAAGAAAAACTGATGTAATATAAAACTATAAAATATTAACCCTTAATTATCAATAAAATATTAATAAAACATATTAATTCTTTTATTAATTAAATTTAAAAGAACAAAAACAAAAAAAAGGAAAAAAAAAAAAAAAACCATTACCATACCCTATTTCCTTCTTGGTGTCGTCGCCAGTGATTTCTGAGGTGGCGATGTCACCGGAGTGCACTTGGTGGTCGATGCCGAGGGAGACAAAGTCGTCGACGGTGTGGCCGAGGAAGTCGAAGCTTGAGCCGAGGCTGGCAACAGTGGCAAGCACAAAGGCCTCGATAGAGGTGTAGACGGGCTTGGGTACGGTGGTGGTGTGGGGGGATCGGGAGGGAAAGAAGAGATTGCACTTGAAGAGGGGTTTGGTCTTGGAGAGAGATTTGGGTTGCGGGACCGTCATGGGCTTGATCGGAGAGGGATGATCGGGTTGAGTGGAACCTAGCACCGGGATCAACAAACAAAGATATTATCAGATAAGTTGCTTGCAAAATGATCTCAGGTGACAAGTGAAAGGACTCCAGAAAATCAAGAACGACTACGTTCAAGAGGGAAATGACAAAAACGTTATCTTTGATACCACTAATAAAGTTAATTGAGACAAAATGTGATTCAATCTATCGACAATGGAGATTAAATCAGGTTGAGTGGGGATTTGCACATTTTTGTTTGATTTACAGTCGAGAGAGCTAGGGAGAGAGAGAAGAAGGGAGGGAGAGAGAGAGAAAATTTTTTAATTTGTTTTTTAATTAAAAATTAATATTTCTTTTTATAATGGAGATATATATTTTAAAAAATTTATTTAATAGAGTGTCATTGATGATTTCCGTCAGAATAATAAACATAACTAGGGAGGTAATTTGAATAATTATATATACATTAAGCATATAATAAATGATTTTATAAATGTGAAGACAAAATAAATTAGGGTATATCATTTGAAAGAATTTATATAATTAATTCCTATGAAGTCATTGGATGTCTATTAACATGATGAGAGAAAAACTTTTTCACTTTAATCTTTCAAGTTCAAACTCCTATTTTTTCACTTAATTTAGATCTATGGTTTATAAAACATCCATTTGGTTTGTCAATGTTTTCACACCTCACACATCAACCTATATAAATACAATATTTTTTGGTAAACGAAATATCTATTAGCACATATAGAAGTGGTAAAGTTTTTTTTTTTTTTTAACTTATTTTGCACTTCAACCACAAAAAGACAAAATTTTTTTGTTCTTCAACTTTTATATGCCATATGTTCATACTTAATTTGTTTTAAAAAAATTATTTTTAAAAAAATTCAAAAAATAAAAATGGCACGTGGCCCATACTAGTAACATAAATAGTGATAATCTAACAAAAAAATAAATAGTAATAAAAGTTCATTGTTAGATGTTGCAAGTTAATCTTATCAAAAAAAGTTGTTCACGGTTAAAGTAGTAATATCATTGTTAAAAGAAAAAACCAAAAAAAAAAAAAAAACGATAATTTTTCCTCTCAAAAGAAAAAAAATCCAGATTATTTTCCTCCAAATTCTTGTCCAATCAAGTCCGGCTGTAAAGTACATTGGATGGTGCGCAATAAATTCCAACAAATTGTACACAGCAGACGTCTTTTTCAATCACACGTGTGGTTGAACCACGTGGCGGATTCCCGAAGCACGCTTCTGGGGGCAATCATTGGCATGTTGGCCACCCGCACGAGTGGTTTGGCATTAAGCCCTTGATTTTAAAGATTTGTTGGGTTAATTGGCTAATCTTTGTTATTACAAAATAATTTTTTCATAATAATGATAGGCTGTTATGCCACGTCAGCATCTCCCAGGCTCTTCGCGTTTTATAAACAAAGAAGTCGATCTTTCTTCTCTTATAATAAAGCTTTATTTTTCACTTTTGTTTAATCTTTCTTCTTTTAGAGGACATTTGGTAAAAATATTTCATTTTAACTTCACTCAAATATAATATAATTTTACACCAAACACAAATTTTACAACAGTGTTATGAAAATAATTACTATTCAAAATATTTTTAAAACAATCACATCAATTTTTCAACTTTACTATTTATCTCTACTTTTTCAATCACATCAACTTTTCAACTCTAAAATACTTTTCATCCAAACACACATTTCATTCAAATACAAAACAAATACTTTTCAACTAAATACAACATTTAAAAAACAAATTTCATTCAAATACAATCAAAATGCAGTGCGTTTACCAAATGCCCCCTCAATGGAGTCTTTCACTTTGTTAAATGGTAGGTTCATTCTCAAAAAGAGGAAAAAATTGTGGAAAAAATTGTGTGTGTTTTTTTTTTCTTTTTTTTAATTATTATTTTTATTATAAAAAAAGAATGGAATTTATTTTTTCAAGCACATATTTAATGGAGTCTTTCACTTTGTTAAATGGTAGGTTCATTCTCAAAAAGAGGAAAAAATTGTGGAAAAAATTGTGTGTTTTTTTTTTCTTGTTTTTCTCATTATTATTTTTATTATAAAAAAAGAATGGAATTTATTTTTTCAAGCACATATTTTACAATACACTTTAAAAAATAATTTTTTCATTTCAAATAATTTTTTTGTTTCTAAAAATAAAATCTAAATATCATCTCATTTTTAAAAACAAAAAATCTTTACATCTGAAATTAAAAAAAAATATTTTTCAAATATGAATCTCTCATCCAAATATGAGGTTTATTCTTCTTTTTTTTTTTTTTTTAACTTGGATAACAATATCGATCATATTTCTTTTTATTTTGACTATTTTAATTTACAAAGACCCAATTAACTTTAAACATACTTTTACGAGTGTTAAGTAATTGGGCATCCATTATCTCTCCCTCTCCAAAACGGCTTTCATCAAGTGTTTTACTCGGTATTTTATCACCTTAAACTCTCTTGGTTTTGCCTACCTATGCAATCAGTTTATGAAACATTTGGAGTTCCCTCGCACAATTTATTTTAATTCCTAAGTTGAAACTGCTTTTCAGGATCATTACAACACTTTTATGCTTGAGCTAGATGGTTGATTGGCTCTTCCTCCAAGTTGAGCTTTTGGAATTCTAATTGGCTTGGCTTTGTTGTCTCTCATAAGCATAATATCTCGGCTTAATTACACAAATTTTTATAGCTTCGAGGATTCTTTTCTTGAAATGACTGCAGCAATTATGGGCATAGATGTTTTGCTATTGTTGATTATGATAAGCTTACGCGATGCCCTATCATTGATGGTGAGATTTCTAGTAAAGCTATTGTTAAAAGCTATTCTTAATTATTTTTTAATTTATGATTATTTTTTATACAAACTACAAATGTATCATTTGGATTTAAAAATCTATTTCAAATTCATCCCTCTCGGCTTTATGGATGTGAAAATAAGGAGAAATGACGGATTTTCTTAATTAGGCCGAATTTATTATGTAAAATTTTGTTATTGAGAAAAATTGTGTAAATTTTTTCACACATTTGAAAAATAGATTCTTAAGATTTTCAAAAACATTATATATATTTTTAGGAAAATTTTCATTATTTGAACAAGTTTAAATATTTCTCGTAAACTATGTATGTAAGGGATTTTTGTCATTCCTAAAGTATATTCAAGATGAAATTGAAAAAAATAAAATAAAACTTAAAACACCTTTGTAGTTTTTATAAACAAAAGGATAAATTTATAAATAATCAAAGCGAGAAGGTAAAATTATGTAATTATTTCTACTAAAAATTGATTTCTATCATATATTCTTTGGAAGAAAAGCTTTCGACCACTGACTTGAATATATGGACAATGGACCAAGCATTTTACAAAGGAATAGCAATCAAGTACGTATTGTTGTAGTATTACAAATTTGCGATTCATCAACGAAGGAATTAATTAGTAGTAACAATAACCAAACTCTTGATTCAAGTGACGTCGTCCAAATTATAAACAAGAAAAATAAAATAGTAGTATAATTACATTTAATATAAATCATAAATTAATGTATATAAATTGTAAATTTCTTGTCTCTCAATCCATAAGTTACAAATAATAATTAAAAAAAAAAAAAGCTTGTGTACATATCATATAAAATAAAATCTGTTATGGTCCATTTGGATACACTATTATATCCTATTATAATGCAAATACAATATAAATGTTTATTTAATCAAATATAATTGATATTTGTCATTGATTTTTTATATTCACTTTTATAAATCACATTATATATGATCTTTCTTTCACTAATAACCCATACACACATTCTATTTTAAATAGAATATAAGAAGAAAACATCCAAATATATATTATATTATATATTAAATTATCTTTTTTTACATAACAAAAACTAATGTTGATTCCAAACAAATCATGTATACATAATTAATGAGAGTTTAAGGTAGTATTAAAGATGACGTTAGCATTAATTTAGTGCCTTAACCAAACAACAGAATAAGGAGATTAGTTTGCTTATCTTCCTTAATTTCTCTCTCTAATAATGTTAAAAATACTAACTCTAATGTTAATTTTAAATACTAATTTACGTAATAATGATTTGTTATTTTTTTTATTAATAGTTACAATCAAATATTAGTACACGTTTGGTACTAGCATTTTTTTAGCATTGCATTTAAATGCAATGCAATTTTCCCCCAAATACAAAAATATTTCATTCAAATACCAATCACATCACATTTTAAATCTAACACAATCACTATTTATTATTTCACTTTTTCTATTATTTTAATTAATTACATCATATATTCCCTATCTCTCCTTTTTTTCTTTCTACTTTTATTCATCACATCACATATTTATTATTAAAATACAATTCAAATACTTTTTCTCCAAATACACATTGCATTCAAATGCAATGCTAATGTTTTTCCTCCAAATACAAATTGCATTCAATGCATTGCATTCAAACGCAATGTAAATGCAATGCGTTCACCAAACGAACCCTTAGTATAACAATCCTTTAAATACCTATAAATTAAAAAAAATGATAACTTATATTCAATATTGATATTTGAATTGATATTTAATATTTTTCTTGTAAGATCACTTTCCACAAACCATGTGGCATTTGAGAACGACAACTTGGCACTTCACGTGAAGGACAATAATGTTAACACGCGCTTGGAAATTGCAAGATCAAAGGTGACCAATTGATGCTCTACGTGGACGATAATTGCCATATAAAGAGCCCCGACAATCATACAAGCATCACTTCAAATAGTTATTATTATTATTTTTTTTGTTTTAGTTACTTTAGCGGGCAACTAAATTTTTGCATGTGATAATACTATTGGTGAATATCTGTTTAATGAACCTTCTGCTGTAGAGAAATCTAACGAAGTGCATGTTTTTAATGTTATATTTAATTAAATTTTTATCCAAATAAAGAAATATATAAAACATAATAGAATTTGATAAAGATATTACGATTTATAAATAAAACTCATTAACAATATAATTCTAACTGTTCAAAATAAAACCCTATCTGCATTTTTTCATAACCTGTCCTTTAAATTCTCATATTTATAATCTACGCAAATGAAAAGAGTTTAGTGAATTAATGACCATTGGATTTTGATTTGCAATGGATTAAAGCCATTGAGTTTATCCTTTCTTGTCATTCCAAATATAAGTTTTTCAATGGCTCCAACATTTTATGACAGATGTATTGAAAGATATGGACAGCACGAATTTATTATTATAGTGACTTTTATTTATCTTTGAAATTTATTATCATATAATTCCCTAAAAAAGTTATTATTATAGAAGCATGATGCAAGTTTTCACACAATACATATAAATTTATTTATTTATTTATTTATTTATGTGTTGTCAAGGATATATATAGATTGACATTAGTCATCACAAATTAGTAAGCTAGCTGAAAATTTTGGACCATCACCAACTTATTCCACAAAATGTACAGCGTTTATCCTATTTGTGATTGATAGGACATTTCAGACAGTAGTAAATTGACAACTCCAGTCTCCCCTTTCAAATAATTTTAAAATAAGGAAATTTGAGGAAAAAAAAAAAACACCCATCCAGTTAATTAATTTGGGATATCCTCAATAATGCAGAGACTTTAAGTAAAAGTATACTTTGTTGTGGCCCTCTAAAGCTAGACATATCTGAAGAGAATAAATAACATTCCAAATTATTAAAAAACTTGATTATTTTTTTAGAAATTTATGTATTATATTTACATTGTATTTTTTCATCTAAATACAAAAACATTCTGTTCAAATATCGATCACATCACATTTTAAATCTAATATAATCAATATTTATTATTTTATTTTTTTATTATTTTTACTAATCACATCACATATTCTCTTTCTGTTTCCTTTTTTTCTCTACTTTTACCCATCACATCATATGTTTATTATTAAAATATAATTTAAATACTTTTTATCTAAACACACGTTGCATTCAAATGCAATACAGATACTTTTCTTCAAATACAAATTGCATTCAAACGCAATTTAAATGCAATACGTTTACTAAACGAAGCCTTAAAATTCGTTTGGAGAAGTTTTTTAGATCATTCTTTGAATAAAATTTAAATATATATTCACATGTACTAATCTCTTTTAAAAACTTAAACATTAAAAATTTATAACTTTTTTTCATTTTAAGTTAAAATAAGATATATTTTTTAAACTACATAGAATGATGAAAGAAATAAAATTATATTTATATTATTATATTTCTAAAGATATTTCAATTTTTACACTTTTTAATTGTCTTGGATAATTTTCAACCAAATATACAGCTCTAAATATTCACTCATTTTTAATTAAAACATTTCCAAAACTCCGATTAGAGTGCATGTTCCAAACATCTCCTTAATTATATAGGTGTAAAAAATTCTTTCTTGGAAAATATTAATTAACTTGCTAGTTTAAAAGAATTATTATGATGATGTTTAATTTCCATTTAAATAATTTATTTTGAAAAAAAAGGGAAATAAGTTAGTTAGAGTAATGCTATACTAAATATTCGCTTGATAGAGCTTTTACTTTTGTTTAATTAGTAAAAGAAAATAAATGAAAGTTATAGTTTTTCAATAAGTTTAAAATCACGTTTTTTAAAAAACTTATGGCATCAAAATAATTTTAAAGTTTTTTAATAAATAGTAAAAAGTGATGAAATTCATAATGTCAAACTAAACTCAAATATACAAGTTTTAAAACTATTCATAAGAATTTTTTTTTGGATGTCACATTTTACAACTTTTACTTAAACTTACTATAAGCTCTTTTGCAAATTATTTATATCATTTATAAGCGATTTTTAGACTGAGATAATCAAGCATAACCAAAGCTCCACTGAACAGGCTCTAATATTATTTCTCCATAAAAAAATTCACTTTAAGGTTTTTAAATAGAGCTAAAGAAAAAGAAATGCTTATATTTAAGTATATCTTCCACGGTGTAGGGTGGGGCCATGTAATTGGCATGTCATGATCATATAAATTATCATAATTATTAGACGACCTGAAATGAGAATAATAGGACGCTGATCAATGATGAGTGAAGCTGATTAGTAGCTATCATAAATTGATTAGATGATCAAAAGCACACTTGAACTTTGCATACTAAATTATAATGGTCTGCATATTATATCTGTGTATAAGATATTCACAGACGTACATATCAATGCGTTGGTATATACCACGCATTATTTCTAGCTAGCACACATGTAGTATATAAATGTTATTATTTTAAAATGTAAATAAAAATATAAAGAAAATCCAACATAAATAAGCATTTCAGAATAATATAACATAAATAATCTGCATAATAGAAGGATATCAGTTGGAAGAATCATAGGGATGAATATATAATCAGTTAATTAGTAAATAGTCTAGTAATTCCAAGACACTAATTCCACGCAATAACTATAGCAAGTGAATTAAGTTTCTCATGCAAGCTCTTATAAATGAAAAATAAAAAGAAGTTTCGCATGCAAACAACTAGATTGATATGGACACACTGGAATGATATTTATATATTAATGTTTATCTATTTAATTTATTTTTTTGTGGTCTAGGAGTATATATAATACTTTTTTAGGAATATTTAATTCTTTTTGGAATATTTGGTAAGCTGGTTTTATATATATATATAATATATTTATATATAAACTATCCGTAAGCACTTCTAATTTTCTTCCATACAATTGGACTTGCCCATACTCATATCATTGCCCGTATCCGTATATATGTCATTACCTCCATTTCCTTGATATCAAAAGTTGGAATCTGTCCTAAACTGGAATATCATTTAGGAAGATCACAAGTATGCAATATCTGTTATTGTTATATTTTATTAGTTGTTATTTATATATATATACATAATGTAGTTGTGTGTCTCTATTTTCATTATTATGCATTCAAACACAAAAAAATGAGAAGTGACAACCTACACTTTAGGTAGTGAAGACATGTCACCTTATGGTCTCTGTATAGTCAAAGTTATCCATCCTATACAAAACAAAATATTTATTCAAAAGAACGTGGAGAATAATAGTTTGGCCCAAAGAATGCGGATAAAATCTCGTCCGGCCATTGCTTTTGCCCTCTTCTAACCATCTCAATTATCAAAAGATGTCGTTTTCCTAAATAAACTGACGTATAAGGTCCTTCAATAAATTCAATATATGCATGCATAGATTTATGTGCAAAGTATATGTGGTAGGAATGTACATATGGAGGCGACCGTCAGAATGGTAGCCTCTATCTAGTTGTTTGATAGACAAGAGGATTACATGAGAGGTTTCAAGTTCGACGATTATAAAAAAAAAAAAAAATTGTTTGAGATTATTTATAAATTACCAAAATTTAATATTTATTAGTTGTTAATAAGATTAAGATGACGTATTTAATATTTAAATATATGTTTATAATAGTAAAAAAAGTAGTTGACACCGATTCTCTCTCCCAAAAAAAATAAAAATAAAACAATGGTGGCTGCGTGGTCCTGGATGTGATCATTTAATCCTCATATGTAGAAAAATTGATGTCAAGAAATGATATAAACGAGCCTCAGAGTGCTTGAAGATATTGTCATGGTATCTTGTAATTAACAGTGGGCCTCAACTCACCGTAAACAACAAAAAAGAGAGACCGACACTAGAATGACCCGTGAATTTCTCTTCTTTTCTTTTTATATAAATTTTTGCTGAGAGATCCATGAATTTTGATTGTAACCTCTTTTAATTTGCAATATGCGTGATAATTTAAGTAGTATGCTACAATCTTTTTTTTTTTTTTTTTAAATAATGAAGTAGTGCTTGATCTTGCTTGTAGTATAGAGTACTACAAGTTTGAACATGTTGGTTGATTATTGGCTGGAGTATCGACAGAGCTATAATTTTTCCGAGTAAAAAAGTTCCTTGCGTGGCTAATCCTGGCTTTCAACAAGTATCGGTATGAGATTAAAGAGTCTAATAACATATAGTTTATTCAGAGATAGTCTTATTGATAAAATCTTACCTGCAATGTGACCCATCTTATACATGAATAGAAGTAAAGACTCCTTGCAAGACGTTTTTACTGTCATGCCACCACAATCGGTTACATGTGTAAGGTAATTAAATTAGTTAGGAGTTTCAACTTTATCTCATAGGTGAGTAGTCAATTATATTTATTAAAAAAATTACTTTATACATACCATTGATTTTTAGTCTTCATTTTTATTCATGGCTGAGGATTAGAACTTTTATTTAATAAATTGAAATTCAATTAGAATAGTAAAAACTGATAGTAAATATTAAGAAAAAAGACAAAAAAAAAAATATTATAACAACTCATAAAAGGTAGATTAAAACCCACCCCTAAAGCAGTCCTTGTATATGATTCGAGTAATGCCACACACAAGACTTTGTCCCGACATAAACTGATGTCATTTAAATTTTAACTAACACAATTATTTTAAAAACACCTAGCAAAATAATAATAATAATAATAACTTACATATTGCATTAGCTAAAATTTAAAATATATATATTAAAATTGAAGTACTTACAATTGTTCAACTTCTAATACGATATATTATCTTGATTGCAGATTATGCAAGAGTTAAGCGTCAAGCCGCAGGACCATCACGTTAATGATTCTTGATCAAAAGGCTAGCTTTTAATGATGTCGGGGCTAATTCACAATTCTTGGTGGTCTCTAGGACAACATTAATTATGTTTTATTACGGTGGTGTTTGAAAAATCCATTGAATTAGCATTGTATTAAAATATAATATAATTTTCATTTGGATTATGAAATTTTACATTCAAATAATCCAATACAATTTCTATTCATCATTTCATCTTTTTATTTTTCTATGTGTTTTTACCAATTACATTACTTTTTTTTTTCTCACTAACAACCTAAATACAAATTAGGTTTGAATGAAATATATATACAAAACATCCAAATACAAATTGCATTCACTGTTTTTCATTATAATACAATACAAATACAATATTATATCCAAACGAACTAGTAGTCACATCTTGCCAATGATGAAAACGTCGGCATCGGTAGAAATATTGATAGTTCAGCATTACAAAAATTTTAGATATATTATCAAAATTGGTGGAAATATCAGAAAAAAAAATTTTGAAAAATTGATTCAATATATATATTTATTTTAAAATAACACAAATATCAAAAAGATATATAAATATATAAGTTTTACATAAGAATTATTTTATTTCTTATATATCTTAATTCAATCTATAAATAAATATAAAAGCATGTTTATAAATAGCTATCTCCTTATATATAGATGAGATAGCTATCTATAAAAAAAAATTAACTTCTATAAAATTTATAGGAGACTAGCTACGAGCACGTTGGCAGCCAAATGAAATATTCTTTTTTTTTTTTTTATATTGACACTCTTAGTTTTTATATTCTATCCTTCACTTTTTTTTTTAATTTCTCTTATTTATTAATAAAATTATAAGATAGCATTCCTAAAAAGATAGTAAATGCAAAAAAATATGAAATTTTTTAACACAAATTTTATAATTTTTTTTATCAAAATTTCTGATATTTTTCTTAAATTTACTGATATTTTATACAAATTATACTATATTTTACCGATATTTCTCTGATATTTTTATGAAAAATATATTACACCTAAAAAATATTTCGAGACCCTTCAAATGCAAAAATTTCAATGAAAATTTTGGAAATATCGTGGATATTTTCAACCATGCATTTAGCTAAGCCAGCCTTCACTAGGTTAAAACTATCGTTAAGAATAATTTTGTTTCTGAAATCAACAACTCCAAAATCATCATAAAAAAAAAAGGGAGAGGTAGTGATAAATCTCAATTGAGAAGCCTTACCGCTAGAGTTTAATTTAAATACATTCATTTTTAATCGATTGGCTAGGATATTGAGGGTATATAATAATTACAATACATTTTATCTCACATGATAATGAACTAACAAATTAGAAAAAATAATTAAAAAAATTACCTTAAAAAATATAAATTTTTTTTTAAATTCCTTTTCTTCTTCATCGACAAGGGGATTTTGCAAAGTCACCGTAGAAGGGGTAGGGGTCATTGGTGGCGGGGGGTTGGAGGCTGGAGGATCACTAGATCATTCGTGGCAACGATAGCTCCGACTCTAACAAAGAAGATGATTGAGGAGATGTACCCAAAGAAGTCTCAGCTTGAGCACATCCTTCTCCATCCCGACACCTACATTGGATCCATCGAGAAGCACATCTCTTCGATGACACCAAAAGCGGCAGTGAGATGATCTACTGTTCAGTCTCTTACATCCCTAGCCTTTACACGATCTTTGATGAGATCCTCGTTAAATTTGTCGATAACAAGCAACGAGATCCCTCCATGGATGTCATCGAGGTCATAATTGATGTCCAACAAAACTGTATCAATGTCTACAACAATGGCAATGGTGTCCCCGTGGAGATTCACCAAAACAAAAAATACAAAATACAAAACCCAAATTACCAATTTTGACACTGACGGTGGTGGAAGAGCAATACGAACAGCAATGACTTCTTGGAGAGAGAGAGAGAGAGAGAGAAGATGATGGCAAGAGGCTGCTTGCGATGGTGGAAGAACTCAGAGGCAATTCCTATTGCAACATGGTAGTAAGGACGACGATGAGGGATTTCTTTAAAATTTTAGGAGGAGTAGGAGAGGTTGGAGGGGGAGGGCTCGTCTGTATAGAGAGCTCGTTGTGGAGTGTTTGCTACGAGGGGTAGCTGAGGAAGGTCGTTGGGAGAGGGGAGCTCGTCGTCGATAGGTACGGGGTGGGGGTAGGGAAGGTGGGTCACTCACTGAGGTCATCATCGACAAGTTGGGGCGGAGCACTGTATTTTATTTTATTTTTTTGGCTAGATTTGTTTTGAAAATTTCTTAGTCTATATTATGAGATAAGATACATCATAACTATTATAGATATGTAAATCTCAATTGTTAAATTACATCTCAATGGTTTAAAATAACACCCTATTACAAACTATGGTAAAGCTTCTCAAAATGGTTCACTATAACATCTCTAAAAAAAAAATTAGAAAATAGAAAAAAAAAATACTAAGGAAAAAAACAGAGAGAAAAATATAAGGATAAATCACAAAATTTCCCTTTTAACTATTATTATAATTGTTTTTTGTTGGGGAAAGTTTATCTTATATTATATCATTTTAATGGATACGGAAGAAGATTGTATTATGGCGTCACATATTATATACGGAACTTGGTTCCATAAAGATGGGTCACATTGTCATTTTGTAAATAAAATGGGACACTTTACACACACTCACACACCAAAAAAAAAAAAAAATCACAATTTTCTAATCTGAAAACAGCTTGGTTCTTTAAGATGTATGGCCAACCGATAATCCAAACTCGTTATTACGTCCTCTGTCGTCGCTCAGAAAAACCGAAAAATAAAATAATATTATATTAGACAATAATATAAAAAATTAAGAAATCGAATCGATTGGCTTTCGGTTTTACTAATTATAACAACAGCAATAATTATTATAAATAATTTGTTTTCATCGAAAGCCACCTGTTTGAGTGGCTTTTATGAGCGTCAAAAACGGAAGCCACTTTTGAACATGTGTCGAAGAAGAAGACTTTGAGAAAAACCGTCTCTTAAATGGTTTCCCTTAGGAATCTTTTTTAAACTAATTCCGAATTAGCATTTGTTAATGGTAATTCTTTTAAAACTCTTTTATTTATGGGAATTTTTTTAATAATTAATTCGGAATTTAGAATATATTTAAAGTAAATAATAAAATCAAAACTTAATTAATATCTCATTTATTCATTATATTGTATTTATATTATGTTTAAATACAATATAATTTTTATTTAAATATAAAAATATTATATTTAAATATCAATCATATTATATTTAAAATTTAATATAATTATTATTTATAATTCTACCCTTTATATTATTTTTATCAATTACACGATGTATTTTAATATATTGTCTAAAATGTTATGTAAACAAACGATGTTAAAGACTAATAATGATGTTCAATATCATAAATTATAGACGATGGATCCAATGACATAAATCCAACGTTGAGACTCACTTTTTCATTTATTAATTATAGCTTTTAACATCATTAATATCTCAAAATATTTTTTTATTTAAAACTCATTTCATTTATCTGCTGAAAAAATGAAAAACAATTTAAAGTTGATTCCCATTTCATTTTCCATCTTGACTTCCACGAGTGTCGATAAAAAGGCTTCCCTTGGCAATCTAACCAATTCTGAAATAGCATTTACTTGAAGTAAATAATAAAAAACAAAACTTGCCAAACCCATCTCATTATTCTGTTAAAGAAATGAAAATGATTTTGTTTTCTATTTTCGTTTTCGTCTTTTAGGTCTTTTGCATCCCTTATATTTTTAAAAAATATATTAAAAAAACCTTTTTTATACTCAAACTAATTCACTGATAATATCATTAAAACTAATTCTAAAATAGCATTTATTTGGTGTAAATAATATAAGCGAATTAAAGTTATTTTTTTATTTTTATTTTTTTAGAATATATTTCACATAATTTTTCTTTTTATTATACTTTAAATTAATCTTGTTATATATATAATATAACAATAATTCTAAATCTAATTTTATTATAAGATGTAAAATTTAATTTTTTCAATCCCCATATTTAAAACTATATGTATATATATGTATGTCTAAATATCAATCTCTCTAGAACTCAACTAAACACAATTAGAGGAACGATCTTAATATCATTTTCTAAAAGAATTCTTACGTCTATTTTCAAACACAAAACAAAATCATATCTAAAACACAAACAAACAGAAAAGTCACACGAACACGCACATATCAATTGTGTGTGCGTGTGTGTATACATATATATATATATATATGCATATGCATATCTTGATTTCATTTCTCCATAATACAGGGAAGCCAAAATTCGACAGAGAGACAAAAAATAAAAAAATAAAAAATAAAAGGAAGAAAGGAAGAAAGAAAGAGTTTTCGGTTTAGAGAGAGAGAGAGAGAGAAAGAGAGAAGAGTCAGTCCTAAGTCTCCATGTCTGAGTCAGAGCAAATTTTCTGTTGCTGTCTGTTGCCTTCAATCTTAGCTGTCCTTTTGTTCTTCATTCTCATGAGAAGGAAGCAAAAGAGGCTCGTCAATCTCCCACCAGGCGACATGGGCTGGCCTTTTCTCGGCGAAACTATCTCCTACTTGAAGCCTTACTCTGCAACCACCATGGGCGATTTCATGGAACAACACATTTCAAGGTAAAAACAAATGTAACAGGACATGATTTTCCATTCTCATCAAAACCCAGATTTCATTTTCCCACCACTAACAAAAAAAAAAAAAATTTGTTATTGTGTATTTCTCAGGCATGGGAAAATCTACAAGTCGAACTTGTTTGGGGAGCCGACAATAGTATCAGCAGATGCAGGGCTGAACAGATTCATACTCCAGAACGAGGGAAGGTTGTTTGAATGCAGTTACCCGAGAAGCATCGGAGGGATTCTCGGGAAATGGTCCATGTTGGTTTTGGTCGGAGACATGCACAAAGATATGAGGAGCATCTCCCTCAACTTCCTTAGCCACGCCAGGCTCAGGACCCATCTCCTCAGAGAAGTCGAAAAGCACACTTTGCTTGTTCTCAATACTTGGCACCCCAATTCGGTCTTCTCGGCCCAAGACGAAGCCAAAAAGGTTCATAATTTAATCTTCTATTTTTATATAATCATAAGACACATATATATTTATGTATTTATATGTGTGTGTGTGTGTGTGTGTGTGTGTGTGATATTGCAGTTCACTTTCAATTTGATGGCGAAGCATATTATGAGCTTGGATCCTGGAGTGCCTGAGACTGAGCAGCTGAAGAAAGAGTACATCACTTTCATGAAAGGAGTGGTGTCTCCACCTTTGAATTTCCCAGGAACACCTTATAGAAAAGCCTTACAGGTATTTGTATTTAAATTAAATAAATAGTAATATAAATGTGTGAATTTTTATTTATTTGTTTTTATTTATTGTTTTTTGGACAGTCGAGATCAACTATTCTGAAGTTCATAAAGAGGAAAATGGACGAGAGGAGGGTGGAGATGAACGGAGAAGAGGGTGATGGAAATTGGGAGGATGATGATGAAGACCTTCTGGGGTGGGCTTTGAAGCACTCAAATCTCTCAACTGAGCAAATCCTTGACTTAATTTTGAGCCTTCTGTTTGCTGGCCATGAAACTTCCTCGGTTTCCATTGCTTTGGCTATTTACTTTTTGCCAGGTTGTCCTAATGCTCTTCTACAGTTGAGGGTAAGTAAAAAAAAAAAAAAGAAAGAAAGAAAGGGTCATAAAAATAGTGTTTTTTTTTTTTTTAATTAAAAGTTAAATTTTGGTGTTAAAAAAATTCTTTTACTGAAATATATGGCTGCGGATTCAGGAAGAGCACACTGAAATTGCAAGAGCAAAGAAGGAATTAGGTGAGAAGGAGTTGAATTGGGAAGACTACAAGAAAATGGAGTTCACACAATGTGTAAGCTCTCAAGCGTTGTTAAGCATACATACATGCATACATACATAAGTAACATAACATTATTTGATAGAGACAAATTTTAATTTAATTTTAGAAATTAAAAAAAAAAAGCTTTTTGTTACTCTTGTGAAGGTTATAAGCGAGACACTTCGGCTTGGTAACGTGGTGAGATTTCTACATAGAAAAGCGCTAAAAGATGTCAAGTACAAAGGTGAGGACTGATGAGGTCAAATTTTTATTTCAAGCCAAAAAAAGGGTCAACTTTTTATACAAAAGTGGGGTGTGTTTGGCCTGAAAAATTCACCGGATTCAAGTACTCTGACCCTCAGTTTGGGAATCTTGAAATATTTTGCATTGCTTTAGAAATTATTCAAAATTATAATTGAGTGTTTACTTGAAATTAAAAGGATATGACATTCCATGTGGTTGGAAAGTGCTTCCGGTGATTGCAGCCGTGCATTTGGATCCTATGCTTTTTGACCACCCTCAACACTTCAATCCCTGGAGATGGCAGGTCAGTCATAGCTTTCGACAGCATGCCTTCCATAATTATTATTATTATTATCATTATCATTATTATTACTCCTTTTTTATTTTAAGGTTAAAACAAATATTATTGAAAATTAAAAAAAATAGAAATAGAGAGAGGGAGAGAGTAAAAGCTAAGGTCCCCAAACACTTTCATTGGTTGCTTGGCAGTGGACCCCATGGACGTGCCCGTCTCGTGCATAACAGATAGTGATCGTGTTTTTTTTTTTCAATTTTTATTTACTTACCCATTTCTCTGATTTTAGCAATGGTTTATTAATTCCATTGTGGGGTACTTTAGTGACTAACATATTTTAAAACTAAGGTCAAAAAAACAGAACGGTTAAACCAAATTCTTGGACTATGCATTCTTTTGAAAAGCTTTTGGTACTTGTCACAAACAACAAACTAGTCTATTAATAAGACAGATACTAAACGTAAACTAATAGTGCTCTAAGCAAACACCGAGTAGTGAAAAAATTGTCACCTGTCATGTCCGCTGATGTGTCCTTTTGTCTATTATTAGCCGTGCCGGAGCGGTGAGTACTTAACAGAATGTTGATCACAACCTGTGATTTTAAATTAGAGTGTATTCATTATGTGAGACCGGTTATTATGAATATATTTTTTCATATTATATTTATGAGATGATGTCCCATTTTAGAATTCTTAGGTTTTATTTAATTCACACATCTAAAATCAATTTTTTTAGATTCAATTTTATTTTTTTAATTAATAAGAATTATAATTAAATCAATCAATTTAAATTTAAAAATTTTATTTTATTTAAAACTTAACTTATAACTCAAACGAAAGATAAGAAGATTAAATTTGAATACTACCATGCATATACAAGCAAAACTAGTATATACATAGTGTTTGTATATACGTGTATATATATATAAGTGTAAAAAAAAAAAAAAGAAAAGAAGAGGGGTCCGTCAAACATTCCTTTAGTTAAGCCTGTTAGATGTCTGTCGTGTGCGTAGGATAAATATGAGATAAACATATGGAGTAGGCAGAGGGTTTTGGGGGTGGGTTGTGTGGGGGGGGGGGGTCATGGTGAGATATCATGGATTTGGTTCCAGATGAACTGTCATGATCGGCGAACGGATGGTTGCCTACTGTACGGACCTGGGGTGGGTCCCACTAGATGTCATCAATATCACTCTCCTCGTGGGGGTGTGGGGGAGGGGGAGGTTTGAGATGATTAAACCCCCATGTGGATGTGGGGTTCTCTCATGCACGTGCATTTCTGCTTTTCTCTAGTGGGTCAAATAGCCCCACCAAAGAACCCAAGAAAAATAAAATAAAATGAAAATCTTTATTGAAAAAAAAAAATGGTCCTCACTCACTACTTAAAAAAAAAAAAAACTAGTTTTCCTTTTCAATTTCTTCCGAGAAAAAAGTCCCAAAGAAAAAGATAGGCTTTAGAATCTTGTAAGTTGCTTAGAAAGAAGAAGATCAAGGTAACACGGAACTATATATATGTGTGTATATATTTAGGGAATTGGAAAGGATGTGTGCGTATATGTGTGTGTGTGTGTAAATATATATATTATTGAACTAGATCAACAGTGACAATTGCCTAAAAAGGTGATCTTCCACTAGTATGGTAGAGGAGAAATGCAATTGCAAAAGGTTTTAATTGTCAAAAGGTTTTGTTGGGATTGAGCTCATGATTCATGTTGCTTCTGTTTCTTTCATTCAGGTTATAATTGGGGGGAATTAATCCACTTAGAATGTCCCATTAGTGGAAAAGCTTAGTAACGTTGGGTTTTATAGTTTTTTTTTTAAAATGCGATGAAAGGAAAATGACCTCCACTTAGATTCGTAATATCTGATGAAATAAACGTTTTTACGTTTATATATATATATATATATGTATGTGTGTGTGTCTTCTATCTTTTGCTGAAAAAGTTGTATAGCAAAAGGAAACAAAAATCCAAAATCTCTGCATTGTCAATTTGGCCAACTTGTACCTTTTTTTTTTTTTTTTTCAAAAAAAAAAAAAAAAAGAGCCCTCGTATCACTTTCTATCCAGGTTTCTTTCTTTATGTTGTCTGTGGCAGTGATACTGCACGAAAGTTGCCTTTAACTAGTTCTTGTCATGTTATATATGAATCTAATAATAGGGATTTTGAGGTACAAGGGAAATAAAAAAATTATATGTTTTTTTTTAAAACAAAATACCCTTACCTGTGATTAAAAAAAAAAAAAAAGTTAATAAATGACCACTGTTTTTATTCCACTTATATGCATTTAGATTTTGTATTTATACTGATTTAACTTTCAGAAACATATATTAGTGCTACAATGTTAAATTTTTAATTTCGAGGACTGATAAATAAAATTGTATGTATGTGAAGGAAACAAAACAGAATAGCGGTGCAAATGGAGGATTATCATCGAGTAGCATCTTCATGCCGTTCGGGGGAGGGCCACGGCTGTGCGCCGGATCAGAATTGGCCAAACTCGAAATGGCGGTTTTCATCCACCATTTGGTCCTCAACTACCATTGGGACTTGGCTGAGAAGGATCAAGCGTATGCATTCCCATTTGTCGATTTTCCGAAAGGTCTACCAATCAGAATCCGCCACCACACAGCTAGCATATAATTTTCTTTTCCCCAAAATTTAGTAAAGGAAAAAAAAAAAAAAAAAAGATCATGAAGGGCCACGTGAATGTAATCTACTATGGAAAATCTGTTTCTCTTTCCCAGTATTAGCCTCAGTTTTTTCTCTCCTTGCTTGGATATATATATATATATATATATTTATAGGAACTAAACAAATTAAAAAGCCCATTTTTATGTGAAGATTTGGTGGGTTTTCTTGGATTTTACCGACGATGCAGCTCTTTTGACTTCTCATTTGTGTAGATCACATGAACAAATTAAAACCAAGGCAACTATATCAAAACACATATTATATATTTTAGGACCAGTCTCTCCTTCTCTATCTCATTTCTCAACCCTCCAAAAAATAAAATGAAAACACACGTCTACTCTGTAGTCTTTATTTGCCCGAGTCCCGCGAGAGTAATTTTTTATTTACTTATAAGCCAAATATGGGTTTTTTTTTTTTTTTTTTACTGTAACCTTCTTATTCTCTCTCTTCATTTACCTTTTTTTAATTTTATAATAAATGCCGAATTCTAAGGTATGATACGGAAAAAAAATAAAAATAAAAAACCTAATTGGTATGGTTTTGCTGTTTAATTGTCCGATGGGCATATTTTTTGCTATCCCATCATAAAAAGCTTAATAAGTTAAATAACTACTTATATATGTGTAAATAACCCAGGAACATGCATTTTAAGCTTTTCGTTTGATAAGATTCATGCGATACTGTTTATACGTGCATGTATTGTTAATGTGACAATAACACAACGTTGCAACTATACACACACACACACATACATATATATATATATGTATGTATGTATGTAGTACTACTAGCTGATCGTACTAATTTGATAACGTACTTCACTTCAATTAATGTACCAAAGTTAGTAAGCAAGTTATATATAAGTAGTACTAACGTATTATTTATTGTCTTTGTTTGCCCGCATATACATGTAGGTAGTTATATATAAATATAATGCCCTTGGATCTAAAACTACAGGACTTTAATTTGGACATTGTCTGTTATTGGTTTACTCCATATCATTAATCAGTTGACAAGTCCTGGTCAATACTTAAAAACATCATGGTGGGTTGCCACCGGCCAAAAAAGAGCTAAATTTATAAGATAATGCATTTAGAATTATTCATGGGTTAATTATTCTTGATAGACCAAGCAACAGGGAAAAAAAGTAGTCATATATATAGTAGTTATGGTAGTCCATGAACAGGCAGACAATAAGAAGTAATGGAGGTCCCACGGCTGGAGGGCCTCATGAATATATTGAGTAGTTGACTGCTAACAAGAATGTCGGCCTATATTAAATTTTGTACTATTTATTGGTATTTCTTATAGACTAGGTCGACGACATAGTATATACATCCTTTGTTTCTAAACGGAATTCCAAACTCATAATTTGGTGAGCAATCCATGTGTGATCTCATGAGTTACGTGCCTTTTCAAATGACCAATTCTGCCTAATTATTGCTATTGGAGGTGCAGTTTGTTCGGCTACTTATCATATTAATGAAAATGATATGGTAAGTAGCACTTTTTGCAAAATTAAAATAACTTCCTGAGAAAAGGTAAATAACAATATTTTAAAATATTTGAAGTGAATAATTCACTAAGTAAATAATTTATTTACTAGACGTTGATAATCTATTTATCTAGTAAATTAGTTATTTACTTTTATTACTCTAAAAAATTTTAAACTTGATATTAAGTTTAGTTATCTATTGTAAAAATGTTATTAATTTTTCTTCCTAATACTAATAATAATAATAAAAATCTGTATGGTGCAATAACAAAGTTCAAGAGGACTGTGAGAATAATTTGTGTATTTTTGATGGTGGAGTATTTTTTTTGTATTGTATTGTATTGTAAGACTAATAGCTCAAAGTGGATCAAAGTGTGACTTGCACAAATTAATGATCTATTAGACAAAGAAATAAGAACCAGTATTATTGGAAGATTGGCTAAGAATATGAATTAACCATCAAAAGCAATTTCAGCAACTAGCTACTTGCTTTCTATGTGGTGAATCATTCGTGTGTGGATGCCGCCATTTAGTAGTTTTGAATGTAATTTTTTTTAGGTCAGTTTTCAATGTAAGTTGCACCTAGTTTGTAGTTTAACATGAGCACCTGTAATCCCTTTAAAATGGGAAGTATTTTGTTTATAGCATTCTTTATAATTTCTTGCGATATTGCAGTTCCAATATTTTGGGAAAATATCATTCTAATATCCTTTATGTTCGAAAAATCTTATTAAGGTACCATGTTATTTAAGAAATTATTATTTAGGTCCCTAAGTTTCATTTTTAAACACATAAAATGACAACACTACCTTTTTTTTTTTTTTTTGAGGTAACAATACTACCTTTTACATATGTTAAAAATTAATTAAATAATATACATTGATAAAAAAAAAAAAAAAGATCCAAAATCAAAACTAATATTACTATGTATTGAATTACAAACAAAAAAAATGAAATTACGATGATTCATATGTTTCTTGAAACAACAGAATATCTTAATAAGATTTCCTGAACACATAGGTGTCAAATTGTGAAAATATTAAAATGGTGATTTATAAAGGTATAAATTAAACTGACGTTTTCCACCAAAAAAACATTTCCCATATTCTATGAGTTTATTGTGGGTAAAGTGGCAAGATACGAAAATGAGTTTATTCTGATATTTTCCCTTTTCCCATTAATATATCAAAATTTTACAAAAATATGTGAAAAGTTCATTCAGTTTAGCCACACAAAGAGAGGGAAAGAGATCGAGATCTCAACAGTAATGATAAGCTTGGATCATGTTACTCAGCTGAGCAAATATCTCACATCTCTGTTAGGTTTCCTTTCACTTTCAAATGACGCGTGACCATTTGTTACTTTCCTTGTCTTATACATACATACATACATACATATATATATATATACGAATAATCCATTCCGTTAATGTTTCTGTCAACAATAGTCGACTATTTTTTCTCTATGCGGTCTAGGAAGCTGCACGTTTGTGGATCTAAAACATGAACTTTTAATCAATATCAGTTATGGTGGGGGAGACATGCGTAGGAAGAAAAAGAAAAAAGAACAAAAATGTATGGAAAAGATAAAAATAGACTCTTCGGAGCAACTAAGAACAAAAATCATCTATAATACTGCCATTTCGTTTTCTTATGTTTGATTCTGTCTGAAGGTCGTATAAGGCCCTTTTGTTTTTGTTTGCTTTTTCTCTAGTACTATTTATTTGTTCTTACGTGAGGAAGTTTAGTAATAAAGAGTGGATTCGGCTTTAGTGTCACTTTAATTTTTTATGCTTTATGTTCAATAACCAAAATTACGATATTATATCTATTAAAAATTCAAAATATAATTAAAAGATTTTATCAATTTATTAAGGTGTTATAATAATTTTAGATGGATAGATATATCAGTTAAATCCCCAGAGATGTTTCAATTAAAATAAAAATCCATAGGGAGATGAGGGTTACATGCCTAATTATGCATGGGCTGAATATTGGCATTTTGTGGGCGTTAAACATCCCACATATGAGGACTTTATATCTATCTCTTCCACTAATGGAAATCAACAAGTGGCCTACTATGTCAAATTATTGCCAGATACAAGGACATGCATGTTAATGGCTTTTCCTTTTAGGCACATTTCAATGATTGTAACCCATACCCAAAATAAAACAAAATTATTGTTATCCATGACTAAGACACATGTGGCATTGCCCAGGAGTATAAGTACTGTTCTTCCTGCTGCGCTTATTTTTTTATTTTATTTTATTTTCCCCTTGCCTCTTATCTTCTTTTAGTAGATTAGAAACACTACTACTTAGCTAGGCCTTGATGGGAATATGAGTGACGGCCCAAATCATTTTAGTTTGTTATTGGGTTTTTCATGAGCCCGGAGAACAGAGAACATCTGAGCCACCTAGGACAAAGGGAGAAAGGGGGTAAATATGGTCAAAACTCAACTTACATAAAAATAAATAATGAAAAAGATTTAAATTACTAATAAATAATTTTTTTGATAAATTATTATTTATTACAACATAAAATTCTAGAAATACTTTTTATGTGTAAATTTTGATAAATTTATTTAGTAAATCATTTTTTAACTTGATAACTCATTTATTTATCGATTTTGGTAAATTTGACTAAATTTATCTAGTAAATCACCTATATGTCGATTTTAGTTAATTATTTATTATTTAGTAAATTATTTATCTTAGTAAATCATTCGTAAATACTTAATTTATCATCATAATTAGTTATAAGTTATTGATTTTACGATATAAATTATTGATTTTGTAAATTATTAATTTACCAATTTGTATAAATTATTTATCAATTTTTAAAAATAGTCCCAAATTTGACATATCGTAATCCTAATTCAAAATTGACCACTTAAAATCCAAAAAACTGCTGTCGCCATCATAATTGTCGTCACTATCGCACTTGAAACTCCATCAAATCTCTGCAATTGGTGGCCATGATCGAAGCTTAGCCAAAGATCATGAAACGATGGAACCTCCACTGGTTTGTGATATTAGAATCCCAACTCTAACCTCACGCAACAGTTGGATCACGACGAAGATTGGAATGCGACGGCTAGAAGCTTTAATAAGATTGTAATGGTTGGAATCTTTGGCTTAGATAAAGAGCTCATGGCTCAAAAAATAGCAATTGTAAAATTCACCATCCGACAGTTAAGAATGCAAGCTCACTAGCCTGTAAAATGGAGATAGTCACAATTGACTGGGAAAGATCGCAACTCTAACAAGAAACCTACAAAAAAACCATGAACGAAGAGAAAAAGAGAGAGGAGCAAGAGGAATCACGAACGGAGGCTCAAAGGTGGATTGTGACCCATGGATCGCCATTGGGGACTTGCAACCAATGGCGTTACTCACTGTAGAGTAGATAAGAGTTCTGAGAGTCACCATTATCACGATTTGGTGTCGCCGATGTCGATCATCATTGCAATTTGGCACTGCAAAGATTCCATCGCTATTGAGACTGGAAGTTAGGAAAGGTGAGAGAAGAGAGATGGAGGAGAAAGAGAAAAAGGAAAAGGGAAAAAAAACCCAAGAGAAAGGGAAAAAATCAAGTCAAGGGTAAAAAAGAAATATTACCTATATAAGAATTAAGATATATTATTACTTTTCAATGATTTTAAATTATGGTATTTACTTCCAAACTACAAAAGGAATGGCCTATTTACTACAATTTCTCGATTATAATAAGAGGACATGTTAGAGACATAGAAACAGATTGTGGATTGAATTTTTCCTAACCAAAAAACTTTAACCAAATTGACTATAGTGATGAAAATAGTGATGTAATAATTTTAATGAGTAGACAAAATACCACAAGGGGTTTTTTTACCTTTTTCTTTCCATATTTCTCTCATTCCTTCCCACCCACACTAGCCCTAATAATCTTTCTCTCTCTCTCCACTACCAAATGCTACCCCTCTCTCCCTTCTTGCTCTTAATGTCGTCTGACATAAACCAAAGATGTAGCACTTTAACCACCCTCACCATCAATCCCTCACATTGATCCACTGTGTGGAATCATAGTGTTGAGAATCACAACCATGCCCTATAGCACTAGGAATCACAAAACTAAAAATTGCGAAACTTCTTTTCCCCTTCGTAACTTTAGGAAACCATGACCCTACCCTCGCGTCACAAGTAATCACAGCGTTAGAAATCACAACATTAAGTTTGTGATTTCTTTATGCTTCCCTAACTTTGGCCCAAAGGAAGGCCAAATCTCTTTCTCACAGGTTTCTCTGGATGGTGGTTACACAAAGAAAATTTCTGATAAAAAGATCTACCGCCTTTTTAACATTCCAGTAACAGAATAAAATAAAATTAGGAGTGGTTATTGATTGTTAGCTAGTCGATGAGGGTGTTTACTAAGATAATAATTTTCTCTATTAGCTTATTAATCAATAGAATGTGCCTCATATGAGGTGGCACAAAACCAATTTTAATAGGTTAAAAATTTATTGTTTAGTTATACATTATTTTTATATAATATTTGACTTCATACATGATATCTTATAATGCTATATAATACACATCAACTACATGAAAATTAAAAATTGTAGTATTCATTTATTTTAATTAAAGTCTTGTATATATGTATATTTTATACCTCTTTATTTTTATTTTTTATACAATAAAGATATTATTGATTGGGTAACGGGATACCTATGGGTATTATGAATCATGAAGGGGAAAATCCACCCCATCCCTCTTAACTTAAATAGGTTAACGGGACGAGTATAACAAAGTTATTCTGAAAATTTGAAAAACCAACGGAATGACCTACCAGTGACTAATCAAATCATTTGAAATTACATGACCAAAACTTTAAGCCAAATTTATACCTCTTAGCTTAGTTTTTAGTTTTCAAATTTTTATTTTGGTCAACTTAGTAAGTACAATTTTTTATTTTAAATTACACTATTGCTCAGAATATTCAGATCATGTTATCAATGACCACCATCATGGAGGGAGAAAGAGATGTTGAAATGGCCGAAAGGAAGAACGAGAAATATACTAGCACCCTAGCCTAATTCTAAGCTTAGACACATATCATGTTTTTTCTTGAGAGAAGGAAACAGATGCCACTGTATTGATATCTCTTGGATATTTTTTACATGATTTTTGGATACCATCCCTTTTTGCCATCCAAAGGTACTTGTAAAAGGTAAAAGGATGTTAGTCAAAAGTCAACATAATATGCTTTACGTAAAATATCTTTATTAATAAAAAAAATAAACAAGACACCAAATTGTCAATATTATGGATATTTTTCTAGAAAATTTTATGTTTTGAACATAGATGGGTGAATGACTCTGGCACCAACCGCTGGTGCGAGTCACCGAATATTTTAGTAAAATATTTTAAGTATCCTACTAAAATATTTTCAGTTTTCAATATGGATGGTTGAATATCTCCAACTCCAACTACTGATCGTTAGAATATTTTAATAAAATATACTACATACTATATTAGAATATTTTGTATATGCTATTATAATATTTTCAGTTTTCAAAGCGAATGGTCGGATGTCCTTGACTCCTACCACTGAAACATGTCATTGGAATATTCTTATAAAGTATGGGAAGTATTTTATTCATAAGGCGGATCGACAAGAACACTACTCTGCTTTAAACATGTTCCATTGCCATCCCTAACGATTACTAGATGGTGTCTAGCCAATATCATTATGGATATCAAGCAATATCATTATGGATATCAAACAGTATCATAGTGGCTATCAATTGGCAACTTAAGAATACAATTGATATTCTAAAACAAACAAACATGTAAACAAATAAATATTATATAACAACATGGTACTGAACTTACACCAATATATGTTCAATATTTGGGAATTTTTTGTGGAATGCCCTAAATATAGCATATCTTTATAATATTATCCTATCTATAATGATATCTATAATGATTTTAGGATTTTCACCCTCTTATAACATTAAATAAAAAGTGATTTTAGAATGAAAATTGAAGTCATAATATAAAAATCCTTAATATGTATACTAAAAGGGTTATTTTTATAATTTTCTCTCTTTTTTTTTTTTAAGTGGTAAATCTCAATCCAACACATGTGAACATAGCATTTCCTGTAAAGAGCCCTTATTAGTCCTTCAAAATCAGCATGGGCTTCAGTCCAATTTAGACTAGGCAAAGCTTGCCCCGGTGTGCCCCAGCCTGTGTGAGTTTTATTGGGCTCAACATGGTGGCCCAGCCCAATAGGTAGGTAATATTAACAAAGAGGAGAAAGAGTAAATTGGGCCAAAAAAACAAGAGAATTAAAATAAATTGGTTAAAAGTTTTCACGTATTAGTAAATGACATTATTAGGTATAAATTTAACATTATATACAATTAAAAATATGAAAATACCTCTCACTCTTTTCCTCTCTCCCTTTCATATTTGTTCCTTCTCTCGCTTTCTTCAAACCGGTCAGAGTCTTGCACATGACATCGTTTTTTTCGATGATGGTACCCACTGCATCATCAAAATCTAGTGTTAACGTGATCTAATGACGTCAATTGAAGATAAGAGAATTTATGAAAGTATTATATTTAAATATAATTTAAATATTTTTTTTAAATGATATATTATATTTAAATATAATATAAACATGATATATTTATTAATCAGATTATTATTATTTAAATGATGTATTATATTTTAACATAATATAAATGTCATATGTTTCCTAATCAGATTATTATTATTAATAACAAAATTGAAAATTGTTTTTGCCTTCTGGCAGCGGTGGTAAGAAAAGCCGCGTGGCCACGGTCCTCCCCCTGTATTCGTGATGGGCTCAGGGAGAGCCACGGCGTTCCTTCTCCAAATTCGAACACACCAACCAATAATAATGGAGTGTTGATGCTCCAAACTTTCGGTCGTGGTGACCTTTCTCTACCAACGATGCGCCGGAGACAGCCACGTGGCAATCCACTAGGAATTCACGTCGACAAAAGGTTCTTTTAATTAATCTAAGTTTTGAGACGTGCTCCGCATGTATTGTCTTTTTGAAGATTATATTTACTGGGTAGTAAGAAATTTATTTATACAATTATTTAATGATTTTTTTTTAATTTTAGTTGAAACAATATTTATTTTTTTTAATTTTTAATCACTTAGTAGTAGAAGAATTTTATCTAATTGCAATTAAAAGAAGAGGTTTTAGCATAAAAAATACGTGTAATATAAATTTTTTATATAAAAGGAATCATACGGGGAAAAAAATAAATAGAGATATAGCCGAATAAAATTATTTTAACTATTGATAAAAAAATTAAATAGAAACGCATGTGAAGAAAATTACGCTTATAGGATAAAGTGAGAAAAAAGTATACTAAAAAAATTAAATTGCAAAAAAAATCATAAAATAAAAAAATAAATAACAAAAAATTTAAATGTAAAAAATAAGATATAAAAAGTAAAAAAGGGGGAAAAAAAAAAGGGGGAGCCGCTGTTACATGGCAGCTTGGGAAGTGCTTTGTGGGTGTACTGTAAAAAAAAAATGTATTAAGATAATTTTTAAAATGATAGGAATTACACAGAAAATAATTAAATAGGGATATATTTAATAAAAATTATCATAATCACTGAAAACAAAATTAAATCGGAACATATAGGAAAGAAATTGCTTTTACAGGAGTAAAGTGAGGATAAAATGTATTTTTTTAAAAACACACGTAAAAAATTAAACAGCAAAAAACAAAAGCAAAATTTAAAAATAAAAAATATAACATTTAAAAAATAAAAAAAAGATAAAAAAATGTAAAGAAGGAAAAAAAGTTGGAAGGGAAGGGGAGGGACTACCATGTGGCAACCTTAAGAGCAACTAAGAATAAAATTTTACATGATATAATTTACGTGAATGATGCACATGACCTACTTCATTTAGTTTTCAACTTTGTTAATAAACAAAGATCAAATTGAGTCATTTTTTAAAAATGAAAAAATTTTCATTATAAGAAAATGAATCTTTTTAAAATATGAACTTCTAAAATTTTTCATTTTTAAAAAATAAAAAAAAAACATTTTGACAAAAATAAAAAAATTTTACTTATTCAAATAACTTTTTATTTTTAAAAAAAATTCAAACAATTTTTTTATTTTTCAAATTTAAAAATTTTTTATTTTTTAAAAATAAACATCCCTGCCAATTATACACTTTAAAAAAAAAATTATAAACCTTCCGATCACAAAAAAAGGACGAGGATCAATTCAAAATTTCATAAAAGATTGGAGACAAAACGGATTTACCCGTAAAATAAAACTCACTCAAAATTAAAAAGGTTGCTCTGGGTTTTGAATTAAAAACCTTTATTGCCAAGGGTTTTGAATCAAAATTACCAATCTCTCCTCTCTCTCCTCACTAAAGATGGAATATTGTTAGCACAACATCTTGGTGGCAATTCCGTAGTTAATCTAATTATAGGGGCAATGCCAACTACAATTTTCTAATAACTTTGCATCAGCCAATTGTCTTCCTGCGACCGTCCTTTTTCCCAAATTTCCATCATCTTTCTGGCCTCCCACTGTCTCTCTGCGACGCCGTGAAAAGCAGACAGAAATTCCAATCACCATCCTTCCCCATTCCTCTCCGAGATGTGGCGCTCCGTTTCTCGAGGACTTCGTCTTCCTTCTTCTTCTTCCAATAGATCGCGCCTCAATGACTCTTTGAGATCTCACATTTCCAGATTCTTCTCCTCTCAATCTGTACAGCCCCTTTACTTTTTCCGCTCTGAATTTATATTAGGATTTAAATCTTCTTCTTTAAAAGCAAAAAAAAAAAACAATAATCTATCAAAGTATTGCACGTCTAGTTTGTTTGTGCTTTGGCCGATGTTAAAGTTTCGAAATTTAATCTGATCTTTAGTTGAATCTTTGATTCTGCTTGTTTGGTTAGCAAAAATGGAAGAACCCTAAGATTTGAGCTAAGCTTTGTGTTAGATTCTTAGTTTACTGAAATTGTCTAATTTAATCCGAGCTCTCAATCTAGCTTTTTTTTTTTTGGTTATTTTAAGGATTATGAAAAGTGTTGGAATGATTGGGATTGTCTTATTTATGTGATTGTGGCAGGCCACGGGAGGCTCCTCGTACACCGTGGTTGACCATACATACGACGCAGTGGTTGTGGGCGCTGGTGGTGCGGGGTTGAGAGCAGCTATTGGCCTCTCCGAGCATGGATTCAACACTGCTTGTATTACCAAGCTTTTCCCAACTCGTTCACACACCGTTGCCGCGCAGGTTTCATATTTCATCTCCTTATTTATATTTATTTATATTTCTCTTTATATATGTACAAGTGTATATGTATTGTATAGTTCTGCTGGCTCTTTCATATTGTAAGTTCCACCGGTATTCTGAAATCATTTTGCTCTACGTGATCGCTTGATGAATTTGGTATCTTGGGTTGGTGGTTTTCGGGGGTGTAGTGGTTTGCATTCGTCCTTATTTGTGGCAATCTATTGTCTATTTTAGTGAGGCTTTACCATTGTAAGAACTCCTTTTTAGTGTAGTAGTGAATCTCCGTCTTTGGTTAATTTATGGGAAGAGAAAGTTGCGATCCTTCTTGAGAACCATTCATAGTCACTTAGATTCAAGCGTGTAATTTAGGCCTCATTTGTGTGTGTTGGTTGTCACACGTTTGTTGAACAAGTCTATTGCGTCTAGCTTCATTGAGTTTATGCTGATACTTAAGTAGTTTAGTTTGATGTTTACAGTATGATTTACCTCTCTAGTTGGTTCTCGTTAGGGTGGTATCAATGCTGCATTGGGAAACATGACTGAAGATGACTGGAGGTGGCACATGTACGACACTGTCAAAGGAAGTGATTGGCTTGGTAGGTTGCCAGTTTAACTAGGCTAATATGTTTTTCTCTGTTTGTATTTGATTTTTAATATAATATGAATGGAACTTATCTATTTGAACTCTTCTGGGGATTAATTACATTTTCATCTCTATGAGATGTGCTTCATTCTTGGTTTGGTTTACTTTTTCACTATATAATGGTCGACGTGTTCTTGTTGCAGTTGTACTCTGCAAATTTTCAGAATTAATCAATGCTAGCTTCTGCTAAACTGCCAGATTTAATCGTAATCATATGACATGCCCCCATATATGCTATGCAGAAGCAACAATCGCATAAAGGCTGGTCATGTTTATAATTTCCTCCAGCCTTAAAATTATCTCTATCACTTGCGCTAGAACCAAAATTCCTATCCAGAATCTAACTCATGTAGAACATCCATAATTTGCGTAGAGCACGCATGGAAATGCATATATGATTTTTTACTTGCTCTAGTATTCTTTTTTGGGTGTATTTTTATGTGAGGGTATTTGGTTTGAATAGGTGATCAGGATGCCATCCAGTATATGTGTAGAGAGGCTCCAAAAGCTGTGATTGAGCTTGAAAATTATGGACTGCCCTTTTCTCGAACTGAGGATGGAAAAATATATCAACGTGCATTTGGTGGTCAAAGTCTTAACTTTGGGAAAGGTAAGACGATGCATCTGATATCCGATTGAAGCTGGTAATGTGATCTTTGTGTAGAGTTGTTTTGATTTATTCTTTCTAATTTACAGGGGGACAAGCATACCGTTGTGCATGTGCTGCTGATAGAACTGGGCATGCATTATTGCACACTCTGTATGGCCAAGCTATGAAACACAATACTCAGTTTTTTGTGGAATATTTTGCTCTTGATCTCATAATGAACAGTGACGGTCAGTTGATGCATAAAACTACAACTCTATTATGGAAAAATCTTGTTTGTTTATTTGTATGATTTGACTCAAGGATGTAAAACTTCAATATAATAAAAGCCTTCTATAGTTGAAAAGCTCCTTATCTGCAGTTGCAATATTTAATATCTTTGAATAACTGGTATTAGGAATTGAAACAGAAACCTGTTTTGCTTATAATGAAACCAGTATCCAAACTTTGACCTTTGTGTCTGTCTAGTGGTGTTTTGTCTTTGTTATATGAAACATGCACAATTTCTTACTAATCCATATAGTCGTTAAATTTGCTTTCCAATGCGCTCTATACTTTCATTTCTTCTCTTGTCCTTAGCGTGGTTTTTTATTTTTTTATTTTTTTTCCCCCCCAGCCATCCACTTGTGTCCTTAGGTAGTTGTTTTTATTTATTTTTATTTTATTTTATAATTATTGTTATTGGCACTTCTATTATTATTTTTTGGGTCATGTGGAGTTTGATCTCTGTAATTGGATATTTAGGTACCTGCCAAGGAGTAATTGCATTGAATATGGAGGATGGTACATTGCATCGTTTCCGTGCTGGCTCAACTATTTTGGCCACAGGGGTATTCCATTTCCTTTTCCGCTGATTAAATATCTATATTTGTAGTACTTGTTTCATGATGCACTACCATAAACCTTTATCTTTGTTTGCCTCCCAGGGTTACGGTAGGACATACTTTTCGGCAACCTCAGCACATACCTGCACTGGTGATGGCAATGGCATGGTTGCGCGAGCTGGGCTCCCCCTCCAGGTTCTTTATTTTATTTAATTTATTTAAAGTCTATTTTGCTGAGTTTCTACTGTGCTTGATTCCAATATTCGATATATGTTTTTGTCTTGTTTGTGTATCCCTCCTGCAGGATTTAGAATTTGTCCAATTTCACCCAACAGGTATATACGGTGCTGGGTGTTTGATCACTGAAGGTTAGTTTCCATTCAAATTTCTATGGAATCCGTGATCCCAAATTAATTTTGGGTGCAAGATATCTGAAGTGTTTAATTGTTCCATCTTCCTGTTCTTTTAATTTGCAACTTTGGCTAGACATAGGTTATGATGCTCTTTTCGGTTATATCTGCAACTTGTAGGATCTCGTGGGGAAGGTGGTATTCTAAGGAATAGTGAAGGGGAGCGGTTTATGGAGCGATATGCACCTACTGCAAAGGATCTTGCTTCAAGAGATGTTGTTTCAAGATCTATGACTATGGAAATCCGAGAGGGTCGTGGTGTAGGTCTGGCATTTTCCAGAACTTGAGACATTCATTCTAGTTGCTGGCACATCCTACATTTTGTCTACCATGCATCCACTAAGTTATTTGGATTTCACTTGTTCTCTGTTATACTTGAGTAATTTGGTATAATTTTCAACAGGACCTTTGAAGGACCATATCTATCTCCACTTGAATCACTTACCACCAGATGTTCTCAAGGAGAGGCTTCCTGGTATCTCTGAAACTGCTGCCATATTTGCTGGTGTTGATGTCACGAAGGAGCCCATTCCTGTCTTGCCCACTGTGCATTATAACATGGGTGGTATTCCAACCAATCACCATGGAGAGGTATAAATTAGAAATGTTAATGTCATAAAGGCCTCCAGAAACTGTTTCCTGTATTCTATATTTTGACAATACCTAATTTCCTTTTGTTGAGTTTCTATGTTATTATTGTACAATGGTTGGAGTACCGTGACAAATATTGTTGGAAAATGGTTTTGAGGAATATCCAAAGCACTAAGGATTATTATTAGAAGTCATCTCGCTGAACTTGAGGAAATCGAGATCCAAGAGAGGGTGAATCGGTTAGATTTTTCAAAGTGACTGCATTCTGATGAGTTGATGATGTGATGACTACGAAGGGCCTAAATGTAGTTTATTTGCTTCATTTATGCTTCTTTTCTCACCAGCATGCCCCTTTATGCTGCAGGTGGTTACTATTAAAGGGGACAATCCAGATACAGTGGTTCCTGGATTGATGGCCGCTGGGGAGGCAGCCTGCGCATCAGTTCATGGTGCCAATAGGCTTGGTGCAAATTCCCTCCTTGATATTGTTGTCTTTGGCCGGGCTTGTGCAAATAGGGTCGCAGAGATCCAAAGACCAGGAAAGTTTAAATTTTGATTGAGTTTTGTTTTCTTTTTCAGCTGAGAGTGAAAAAATATAATCGGTCAGGTAAACATGTATATCATCCATACCAAAATATGTCCTTTTGAGCTTCTGCAGGAGAAAAACAAAAGCCTTTGGAGAAGGATGCAGGTGAAAAAACCATTGCATGGTTGGACAAAATAAGAAATTCCAATGGGTCAATACCAACTTCAAATATCCGGTTGAACATGCAGCGCATCATGCAAAATAATGCTGCAGTCTTCCGCACACAAGAAACTCTAGAAGAAGGTATCCCTTACTCCGTAACCCATTATGTTCAAACCATCTGAGCCTCTATATCCCCTATTATTATGGTCTTATCCTTCACGGCTTTTTTCATTCTGCAGGTTGTCAATTGATTGACAAAGCATGGGAGAGTTTCCATGATGTTAAATTGAAGGACAGGAGTTTGATATGGTAAAATTTTGAGAACAAGGACGTTGAATATTTGTGGTGTGTGCATGTGTTTGTGTTCTCTGAGCCGATTCCTAAATCTTTTGACAGGAACTCTGACTTGATAGAGACTATAGAATTGGAAAACCTTTTGATAAATGCCTGCATCACCATGCATTCTGCTGAGGCCAGGAAAGAAAGCAGAGGAGCACATGCTCGTGAAGATTTTACGGTCCGAATTTTTTCCTCTTTTAGTTAAAATTTGCTCGTTTCTCACTCCTTTTTTTGCAGTAATTAAATTATTCTTGTTGTGTAGAAAAGAGATGATGAGAACTGGATGAAACATACTTTGGGGTAAGTAATTTCCATCTTCATAGTTATAAGTTGACTTTGATTCTAGATAAATTTGGTTTTCTTTTGAGATTGAGCATCCGAAAGTGATGATGGGGTTCATGTTCAATAATCAAACTTGAACTAACAAGAGTAGTGAACTACAAGTAAAGATTTTAACTTTCGTGGATTATGCACTTTCCTTTTGACAAGTTTTATTGATTTGCTATTGGTGTTCCATAATTTATCCTCTTTCCCTCCCTTCGATTATAAGATTTGACACATGAACTCGAGTCACACGACATTCCATCCAAGCCATATTACGTTCTTTTTTTTTTTTTGGCTTGGCTTTACTGAAAATGCATTAAACGACAGCTTCTAATTGCTCGAAACTTCTACAATGACCAAGTTTGAATTACATTTGATGCAGCTATTGGGAGAAGGAAAAAGTTCGGTTAGATTACAGGCCAGTTCACATGAACACATTAGATGACGAAATCGAGACATTCCCTCCTAAAGCTCGTGTCTATTGAGAGTCCACTCTTGGGGAATAGAGTGATAAGTTAAACAGACATGGAGCAACTCATCTGAAAGGAGAACAGATTTGTTTTAGGAAACAGCTATCGAGGAATAATTTATGCATTTTAAATCAGTGTTAAACTGATATGAGCCGAAGGGTCAATAAATGTGGCTAAGAAATTGGTTTTTGTATTTGCAATTTTCAGCGATGAGAAAAATTTTCGTTTTCGTTTTCGTTTGTTAATAACTTGTTCTACATGCGTTTATAAGAGCAATTGTTGCGCATAGATTGAACTTTTAATTTGTTCTTGTAGTCGCTTTCGTTTTCTTCTGAAAGTTGCTGCTGCTGCTCTCTCTCTTTCTAATACACACACACACACACACACACACATGTAAGGAACGTAGTTTATGTCCTTGGTTTGCTGTCGTTTAACTTCTTCTGAGAAACGACGTATTCGGTACTTCCGAATTGATATTCGTGGTTTTTCTTTTCTTTTCTTTTCTTTTTTTTAATTATTTCTTGCAGAATTTTGGTGTAGTTTTACGGCAATTTGCGCGCAAATTTAGTTGTCGATTAATATTATAGGTTACACGTCGTATTTATGCGTTTGGAGTCTGGACTGACGTTAGTTAATTGTCGTTTATATGTTAGCTGTCAACTCTCAAGCATAGGAAATAAAGAGAACGACCTATCTTTTTTAAGTCATTGAACTTTGGGAAAATAGCCTAAACAGAAAATTTTATTACCAGCAAAACAACTTCCCAACAATCCTGAAAGATCCATTTTTAGAGTGCGACTATATAGGTCGCTTAGTGGAAAAATAGGAGATCATTTTGTTAGTTTTATTTGTGAGATTGTCATTTTGACAAATATCATTTGAAAGATACATCTTTTAATCAAACATTTTGTGGTAAATAAATAAACTGGCCGTTGTAGTTGTTAATTTTTTTTTTTTGTTCAAATTGCTGCATCTGACCGTTTACTACATGTCTTACTTTTGTTTTAGGTGTATGTTGAGCTGTTGTTAAGTTTGTTGTTTTCTACCTACCAAAGGAAGAGAAAAAAAAAATGTAGTTTTTTTGTTTTTCATGAATCCTAAATTGTTCCGGTTCGAGAGCTTGACTTATCTAATAGTTTTAACATTTTAATTTAAAATTTTATAACAACTAGCTGATTTATTTATAATTTATAATATATAATATTATAATAGTTTGTTGTCGTTCGTGGTGTGAAAACTGGCCAACGGCATATTCTTGTGGTCTGTAGTTTGCTCGTATATTTTGTAAATAATTTTTAGTTAATGTTTGCATATAGCATATCAACCGTTACACTAAATATCGACTTTTCAAAACTTATCAAGAAAACTCTTCTTGACATCAGATAATATTTATAAGTGTGCATGATGATAACTTCAAATTTTTGTTCTTAAAAATCGTGACCAAAAAGGTAATCCATGAAATGCCTTTTCTTTTTGTTAAGAATTACAAATAATTAATTGAAAATTGTAAAATACAACAACAAAAGAAGAGGTATAGAAATGAAAACCTTTTGTCGCAGTAAGAACTAAGATGGCTGATTGTAACATTTCTTAACAAATTTTTCATTGTAAATCCTATTCAAAGGAAAAAGATCATCGAAACCTAGCTGGCTGATTTAATAAATAATAAGAAAAACACTAAGAGTAATCAAATCAAAATGTTAATATATTGAAATATTTCTACCAAACAGCAATCAATCAATATTTTTCCAACATTTCAACCTCACCAGGACTGCCATTATCATGAATAATTACCAACCAAGTATATGCCGAAACCTACGAGAAAGTTATACAAATATTGTTGGAAATTGTCCGTACACAACGTCATTAACAAGTAATAAAATGATAAGTAAAATATCGTTTCCATTAAGTTTGTTATTATTAAGTATTGAAATTTTATTAATTATAATTTTATTTGAATTGTCGAAAAGCAAACAAATAAATAAATAAAAATTAAATA
Organism: Antiaris toxicaria; assembly: GCA_035233585.1. Lineage (NCBI taxonomy): Eukaryota > Viridiplantae > Streptophyta > Magnoliopsida > Rosales > Moraceae > Antiaris > Antiaris toxicaria. Next base: position 35,910,987 of record CP141157.1, on the reverse strand, counting down.
GGAAAAAACCCAATAAAAAAAAGTTTTAAGATTCTGATTTCACAGTATTAATTATATTTAAATACTCTAGTTTAATCAATCAATATCTATTCTCTCATATTATCAGTAAATCATTAAAGAACTTACTATGATTTATTAAGAACAAGAAATTTAAAGTGTTGCACAAGTCTCATTACTATTTCTAACTTATGGTAATCTTATGATAAATTTAAAAAATCTAATTTAAATATCACTTTTAAATTTCAAATTAAATCACAAATCATGATTAGATTTCCATAAACATTAAAAATAGAATAAAATACTTAATATAAAATTTAAATAAATATCAATTAATTAAAATTAAAACAATTAAAATATTCATAATCCGCTTAATCTTAACCCTACAAATGAAAGCTAAACCTAAATACTCAACTGAAATAAGATCCCAAAATATTAAAACACAAATTCTTAAAATATTTTTTTTCTTTCTTTTGTTTTTCTTCACCTCTCGGCCTCTCGAAAGAAAATACGTAACCAAAGAGGAATGCCTATGCACGGAGCCCCAGGACTCCTTTTATAGGCTTCAAAGCCGCGTCGCCTTCAGCTGCCCTTTTTTTATTTTTAATTTTTTTCCTTTTTGGCTGCTGTTGTGTCTGATGCCAATCAGCTGTAGGGGGCCCCACTGACGCATGGACCACGTGGCGGAAACGCATTGGAGGAGCGCTGCCGAAAGTGTACTGCTAAGAGGCGCGGTGAGAACTTATTACACCCTGTCATAAAAAATTTTAAAAAATGTAATTTATTTTATAAAGTAAGGTGTTTGGTAAACGCATTGTATTTTAATTGTATTTGAATGAAATTTGTTTTTTAAATGTTGTATTTGATTGAAAGTATTTGTTTTATATTTGAATAAAATGTGTATTTTGATGAAAAGTATTTTAGAATTGAAAATTTGATATGATTATTTTAAAAATATATTGAATAATAATTATTTTCATAATATTGTTATAAAATTTGTATTTAATAAAATTGTATTGTATTTGAATAAAATTAAAATAAAATTTTTTTTTTCAAAAATCACCTAAATATAGATTGAGATGTAAAATTTTGAATAGATAATAAGAGTTTAACATGTGGCCGGGAGCTTGGAGGAAAACCAGCCATCTGAGCGTTTGCTGGACATCTGATCGACGGTCCAAAACGCGCGTTTGCGCACGTGGAAGAAGGTGCGACCGGAGGATATGAATAAAATCAGACCACTTTATGTATTTATTGAGGAATTTGTTTGCCGTACTGCCCTATTTTGGCCTTATTAGAAGAACTCCATCTGCAACGGGAGGATATGAATAAAATCATGAGTCTACCGCTTGTTTGAGACAACTTCTTTTTTTTTTTACCCAAAAATAATAATTTAAAAAACCATTCTCTTTCTTTCGAAAAAAACATTTTATTCGGAAAAAAAGAAAAAGAAAAAAGAAAGGAAGAAGACATGTGAAACCGTTATTTTTATGATTCAGAAATTGTTGGTCTATTTAATGACAAGTAATGAGTATATTTTTGTACGTACCCTATAAAAACCTAAAAATTATTTCAAGGTTGGATTAGAGAGAGGGAATAAAAATAAAAAAGGGGAGTTGCTGATTGGATTTTGTCATGAGAATAGTGTCTCCCACTAATTAAGATAATGTCCCAACGTCTCTCTCTCTCTCTCTCTCTCTCTCTCTCTCTCTCAATGCATATATTTAAGTTGAACTAGAAGCCACTAGTGTCGCTACACAAGCTTTGTGATGTGCACCGGAGATTTCCAAAGAAGAAATCAGTACTCCATCAACAAGCAAACCCCACTTCATTGCAAGTTTGACCATTTTAAAGCCACCATTGTCATTTTCATTTTGCACACATGATAGTTTTATATATAAAATCACTAGACATACTTTCTTTTCTTACATTTTCAACATTTTCGTCCCTTTAGTTTCAATGCCAATTACCCGTTATGCCCTTTTAAACCTTTTCTTTTTCTTTTTTTGATTAAAAAAAATTTAATGTATTTTGATCAAATTGGTTGAAAGCAAAGCTTGTTTTGCATTGTATGGTATGCGAAAAGTATTTGAATTCGACTACCACACTACCAGTTTCTCATTATTCTTATATATAAATTTTTTTTTTTTTTTGTTTATTACGTTACTAAAACAAATTTCAAAATAGCAACGAATTCTTTTCTTTTGTCTCCTTGTCATTCTTCTAAAAATAGTAGTAGTTAAGAAAAGTTTTTTAATGCAAGCTTTTGTATGTCCGCTGTTAATCATGGCTGTTGTATGTATCATATAATAAAAACTAAGATAAACTCATTTTTTCTTGCAGCGGCTCCTTCCCCTTTTCTTTTTCTTAATTTTTAGGTAAAGTTGGGGGGATGAGATTCCAACCTATGCATTCCATCTTCAAATACGACTTTCTGGGTCGAGTCAAAATTTCAAACTATAGCTACGTACATCTTAGGTGTAGCATGCCCTAATAATTTAGGTGTAGCCAATAATAAAATACAATAATAAATAAATAATGCAAATGTAATCAGTTAAATGCGCTTGAACTTATTTTTCCAGTTGTTATTAATTTAGTCTAACAGTAGTTATAAAAATATGAAAGTATATATGTTTTCACAAGCAAAAAAAAAAAAGATAAAAAACAAAGCGTGCTTTTTGTGACTCTTTTTTTTGGTATTCTTTCCATATCCTTCCAATTCAAATGAAAATAGTGTTAGCACTTAAACTATCCTACGTTTTTAATTTAAAAATACACACTATATATATTTGCATGTTAAACATATTAAAAATACATATTATATATTTTGGATCTCTTTATATTTTTATTTTCATATTAAGTTTATATATTCTCTTGGTCGATACTGATTTGTATCGCTTGATTAACAAATTTACACTCTGAACTTCATTTTTACATGTCATGCACATAACAAAGCACATCAAAGTGGTTTTTTTTTTTTAATTCAAAAAGTATAATATTGAGAACATCCAAAATGAATGGTGTACATTTTTTAAAAATTCTAAAATGCAGTGCATAAAATAATAAATGGTTTTTTTTTTTCATTTTGATACATATAATGATTTTTGAGGTCATTAAAAAACCATTCCTCATATTTTGTAGTACATTTACATCTTCACAACTTAAATTCATGCTAATATATTCTTACCTTGTTTTGGTCGAATATTGAATTTGACCATGGAGAAATACCTAAACGTCCTTCACTATTTTGGATTATATTTTGTTCTTATTTTTCTTTAGGGGTAATTAGATCTATTTTGCGATCAAAATTTACAAACATAAGTTCGGAATTTGAAGGTATTAATTTTTTTTTTTTTTGGTAAAGATGGTATAAAACGTTTATTTTTTAACCTCGAAATGCAAAATATATATATATAAAAAAAAAGCCTCAAATAGGAAGCAATGATGGTCCCTTCACCATTTAGCTAATAAATTACACTTTATTATAAAGTTCGGTCTCTATTTTTTGGATTGGATTTTCAAACCATTAAATTGGAAGAGGAACTTAGATAGCAAAGTAAAATCTTCTTCCCATAGGGTTTGTAGGGTTGAGGGAGGGTAAAGCTGTCTATATTGAAAGGGCCTCCTCTATAGAAAATTTCCATATTTAAGAGTTTTTATTCTCTCATTCTCTCTCTCCTCTCTGTATTTATGTCTCCTAAACTCCTAAATCCTAATTAATATAATTTGCTGTCTCCAAAAAGGAGTTATTTAATATTTGTATGGCTTTGAGAAATTTACTGATCCTAAAAGACTCCTACGTACTACTAAACATTTCGAAGTCTTAGAAATATATGCTCATAGCAATTGCTAAACTTCATGTCAAACATGCAAAAAGTATCCATTTTATAGGCCCTTTACCTATGAAAATTTTCAGCCTCACTTATTTCTTAACTATGTGATGGTAAGATTACCTAACTAATAAATAGATTATATATAAGGAGTCTAAATAAGAGGTAATTCACTTGTAATGAAGCAATTAATTGAGAGGAGAAAGAACTAATTAAATAACAATTTTACATTACATTATTGAAGTATATGTCATGTTTTAAAATATTTAGAGTTAATATTAAATTTACTAAGTAAATGATGGTTTATTGATCATATGAGATAAATGATTTATCCGATAAATTTGTTTTCTACTTCAACTATTTTAAAATCATACTATTTACTTCTTTTTATATTCATAAAAATGCCATACACAAGAATTTCTGTTTATGGGATAAAATATCCCTTTATCAATGCTTACTGAGTCAAACGATATAAACAGAATATTAATAAGCATTGATGGAGGAAACTATTTATATTGAATTAAAAAAACATAATACGAAAGAATAAGCTCTATGTATGTAAAACATTGATGGAAAGTACCATCCATCATTCCTAAATTTATAATCTTACACACACACACATCCGAGAAACAAATTTTGTACGTGCACATGCACATACTGCATTCAAAATGTTACAATATTAATATTAATAAAATAGAGAATTAATATTTCTTCTTTGATGCGAGTTGTTGATGTCTCTTCTCCTAATTCGACGTGTGAACTTCAGACAGTAACAGTTTTGTTTAATATATAGTTAATAGTTTGGTTGCTAAGTATGTCAGAAAATTTGATAAAAATAATAATTAATTTTATGCAAGTCAATAAGAAAACGGTTGCTATCCACTATTTCCATCTTCATCAGCAGCATTTCAAGACTTTTCGTGCATATTATTGCCGATCCTGATATGTTTCTATATTTGCGATTTAGAAGCCAAGTGAATAATAAAGTATAAAAGCTACATCTGCTGTATATATTTTATATATATATATATATTGAGAGAGAGAGAGCTCATGACATACTTTTATGAGTATCTGCTACTAAAACTAATGCTAAATTAGTAGTGTAACTTCCAAAAAAAAAAAAAAAAATGGTAGTGTGTATCTGGCTTCCCCTTGGACACAAGTGGCATACCAATTTTATGTGAAATAAACGTTTGGCCAACTTACATTGGACTTTAAGGCTTTAACTATTATCTACTCTTTGTGACGAACCCTCTAACCTTCAAAAGTTCTGATCGTACTATTTTTGATGGGTTTCAATGAGGGGATAATAGAGCACAGCGATGACTTTATATTCTAGTGGTAATTTTAAATTTGATTCCATGACAATATGTATTTATAATTTAAAATTATTCCACCACAAGTTCAAAAAAAAAAAAGTCAACATATTGCCTAATTTTCCAAAGCGTTTAGCTTTAAGGCAAATAAATGACATTAGAGAGTAAATCACCCCTGACTTACATGTGTTAATAAGGCTGGGATCAAGTAAAACAATTCACCCTATAATACTAATCAAAAGGCCTTTCTTCCCCTAAAAAAACAATTTATATAGGGAATTTCCTCGTATAGGAATAATAATGCATGCCTAATTAGATTAGGGAAAATAAAAAATGGTAATGCCTAATTAATGCTATGTTTGGTAGGGTGGGAAAGAGGAAAGAAGGAAGTGGGATGAGGAGAAAGTGGATGGAAAATATTGGAGTTGGTTATTTAGTAAGAAGGAAAATATTTGAGAAAGTAGAATTAAAAAGAAAATTTATATCAGAGTACACTGTTTTTAATCCTTCCAAAAGTGGTTGGAAAATACAAATCCATCCAAATATGACTGAAATTACTTTCTTAATCCTTGCTTTTGAAGTAAAATAAATGTATAATATAGTAGTTTTACAAATCTATTATTTTCTTTCCTTCCTATTAACCAAATAACCTGTTTTTCTTTCTATCATTTCAATTTTTAATTTTTTGATAAGTTTTCTCCTCTTCTTTTCTTTTCTTTCTGAGGACTTTATTTTCCCTACCTTAATCAATGGCTCAAAATTGTAAAGTGCCTAGGTAGTTTTCTTTCAAAATTCCTCCCAAATCCCACTTTGCCAATGTACACTGGGCCATGGAAATTGGGATAGAAAAATTTAATGGACTTTAGATTTCAAATAGTTGACCCATTTAATTATTAAATTAATTGTCATGATTACATAAAGAGATTATAGTCATTTTATTTATCAACTAGACAATATGTACTGGCTAGCTGAGCTTCATGAACTTTAAATATATCTATACAGGGTTCATAATAATCCAAATTATGTAGGAAATGTACACTGCACAAGTCATGGTTTAAAATAAATTAATGAATTGTTCATCCAAGCTCGATTAAACTATTTTTGGTCCATAATATCGACTACAATTAAATAATTAACTGTCCACGTTAACTCGCATGAGATTATTACTAATTTATGACTATCTAAAGCCAAATGGGAGAAATCAATGGGGTAGTAGTGGACATGTTGAAACTTACATACCAATTGTTTATACCAGAATTCTAAATTTAAAAATATATAAAATATGGAAAAATATTTTATATATAACAATAATAATCAGAAGAAATGTGCTCAAAACTGAGAAACCTCTTCAATGCATTTTTATTTTTGATGACTTAGTGGGCGTTGTTTTCAGATCATGAACCTGATTTTATCTCAGATATATATCACCATTTTCGGGATGGCAGAAAAAAGAAAAAAGAAAAAAGGTTTATGTGGAAAGCTGTTGATCATTAAAAGTTGATCAGTTACTCGATCTAGTAGATCAGCTACATTTGCCAGAAAATTTAATTATCTTGTAATTAATTCCGTAATTAGTTATCTATTAATCCCACATGTAGACAATTAATTTGATTCCCCATTAGGCAAACCATGTGTGTATGTATATGTATCTCTCTCTAAAATTAACTTTACATCTCTTGGTCAAAAGGGTTCAATACATATAATTCAATATATATAATTTAATGCCCATATTATTACTTTTAGTACGGAGTACATATAGTAGGAATTTGACAATAACCCTACCTAGCTAGAAAACCCCTGCCCTATATTAGTTTGAATTTTGGCTCACCTGCCACAGTGTTTTGGTCAATGATGTTATGGGTATAGACGCCATATCTAGGGACCGCTCAAGGGTAAGGTGACTTACTCAAAGACATCCCTTGAACTCCATTTATATAATTATGTGTCCATGTGTGTGCGTATATATAACCACATTTACCTCCTAATTTTTTGACAACTTGTCAACTAAATTTTTTATCTTGTCATTTGAATATCCAACTTGTTAAATTGTTACAATATAGCCTGGTTTGCTTTTGGCCGTGCTAAATTGGTAGCGGTAAAGCACGTACAAAACCAAAAATTTCAAAATCCGAATTTATAAGTCCCAATACAAATCTCTCTCCGTTTCTAAATTCCCCAAGTTTGACCAAAATTTAGAACTAAATTGATAAAATGGACCACAACATTAAAAATGTAAATTTCTATAATTAAAAGTTATGGGACAACTCGTCAAAATCCAAAATATATAAATGGCAAAAGTATCAAAAAACCTGTATACGTATTTCATATGGCTTTTGCTTGTATCTCTTGTTATTTTCAAACAATGAAGATCATATCATGATCTGTTGTAATCTCGATGTATTTGAAATATAAAGTTTGCTTTTAAAGATATATATATATATATAAGCTTAATCAGTAAGCTCTTACTTATAATACTTCAAGTACTCCCTTCATGAATTAATTGATAAATTTCTTATGTATTTTACGTTATCAAAAATAAAATCTGAAATATTACTCGCTATTTCTAGAAAGAAAAATTTGCATGAATAATTAATTTTAGGACAAACGAAATCTGTCATGTTAATATTGATATCTAAATTAAAAACAAAAAATCGCAGTACTAGTTGGAGAAGCAGCGTCTAGGGCTTCATATCATATGAGGAAACAGATTAGCAAGTGATACAACTTCTTTAAATATGCCTACCTAGCAGGAAGAAGTAGATAACACTGTTTCGAGGACTTCAATCAATTTTCTTTGCTGCGCTGGCTAGCTAGCTTAGAAGAGTTTTCTTCATTTTTATCTTTTTGGTCATAAGAACATTTTTTTTTTTTAACTTTCTTCTTTGGGGCATTTAATTACAAATCAAATTGTTACCTTTACGTTGAAAGATCGGATATATTCTTTGCATTTATCTTTCTTTAATTTACTGGCACACCTTTTTCATTCCTTTTTTGAAAGGATAAAATCATTAAGCAAAAACGGAAAGAAAAACTAGCAGGTCATATTGTATTTTTGGAGGTACTGCTTAATAATGCATGATTCCTGCTTTCACAAAAAGTACATATGAATGATGACGTATATAGTGCAAAAGTAATTAATTAATCAAAATTTTTAAATAAGGGGATAATTTTATACAACTAAACAATTACAGTGGTTGAAAAATCAAGATAACCTATTGTAATAAATTAAATACTCAAACTGTTGTTTTACTAGAGAACGGAGAGGACTTTCTCATGCATGCACAAACTTTTTTTTTAATTATTATTTTTTTTTATCGTTGTGCACGTAATTTCATAAAGTAAATAGAATTGAGCTCACCAAAAATAAATATTTGACTCTTTTTAAATGCCCTCCAATTCTAGTGCTGGCCTTTTTGATTGTGCGACAACAAGTTTGTTATTGATGTTGATCTTAGCTCGTCCAAAATCTTCTAAACGTAACACTCAAAAGCTACAAATTTGATGAGAAACCACCAAAAAGCACACAAAATGATAAACCTAAAAAGGATAATTACCACAATCAAATTAAGATCCAACCAGACCAAACTTATCATCATTATAATAAGATCTATATGGACATATATCTATTTTATTATATGAATTCTAAACTAAAATATATAAAGAAAAGAAAAATGAATGAAACATATAAGAAAGAGAAATTCTCAAGGATCTCCTCAACGATGGGAAGGATTGTTGAAATTTAGGATAAAGGTGAGAATAAAAGAAGGAAAAATGAAGAGACCCTAGGGTTGGCTACAACACTATTCCCAAAAGATAAAGAGTAAGGTAATTAATTAATAACTAGATGTATAACCTACAGTAGCATAATTATGTACATGAATTAAAAATGTATACCCTTATTACAATATTTGTAGAAGGATAAAATCTAAAAATGGAAAATAGCTGGATAATTAAGAAACTTCTCTTGCAGGGTTGCATCTGTATAAGAGGTTCGTGGAGGAGAAAAAAACTTGTGCTAAATGATGAAAAAGAACTTTCATTCTTATGCGTATACAGGTATGTGGTTTCAAATCATATCATTTGCAATTTGTTGCCTTTCCTATAGTATCATGTTATTTGGAGGGTTCCACCAAACCTTATTTGAAAAAAAACAGCATATATACTCTTCAACATTGGGTAAAAACACAGCTATATTCCAATCTTAAAACAATAATGTCAAGTGGGCAATCCAAACTTGATTTGATTCAACTTGGGCAAGCATTTCTTTTCAATTTGTCTGTGCACATGTTAACTAAACTCCACATATAGCAAAAAGTCATTCGTGGGGAGATATTACTTTGTAGAAAAGAAAAAAGGAAAAAATTTCTCTAATAACGAAAAAGAATAAAACCCTATAGTAGTTCAGGTATGGCTCAAAAAGTTGGCCAGCTAATAATTCTAAGTTTAGAGCAACAAGTTGATTGTGATTATTTTTTTTGGCACTAAGGCCAAAACATGAGCACTACCTTTAATACCAATCCCAACATGATGAGGCACGTACACGTAGGGGCGGGTGAATTGCTTCAATTATGCAGTACAAAATGTCCCAAAGGAATGACATTTTGTTTTTGATTAGATGCCATACTACTATACAAAGAAATAAAATCCACGAAAACATCATGGGCAGGTTTTTGATGGCTTCGATAGACTTGCTCTACTTAAAAAAAATAAAAAATGGCTCTTCACTAGTAATGGACTCAAAGGCTGACTGGATGCTGAAAATTTGAGAAGCTATGTTGCATTAAAGACAAACTTTTTTACGATAAGGTCTAAAGAAAATACATAATATGTTATATTATTTTTCAATTATCAGGTTTATATATAAAATTATATATATTATATATATTTTATTTTGATATGAATTTAATTGAATATAAAAATAAAAAAAATGTAATATCAATGTGATCTCATTGCAGATAAAATCATGAAGAAAGTTTTTTTTTTTTAAAGAAAAAAACCAGATAAAACGAAGAAGAAGAAAAAAAGTAAAAATAATAATTATATATATAAGGTGCATCAATATCAGTGGGGGCCTTTGGGAATTAAAAGATAAGCTAGCAATGGATTGCTTTGATTTCTTGTCTAATCATTCAACCATTGACGGCGGGATTATTAAGACAAAAGAAAATTCTGTCCACTTGCCTTTTCTGTATCGATAATGTTGTTAACTCCTAAAAGGCCTTCCTTTACAGCCTTTCCAACTAGATAATTAACATCGTTCAAAAAAAAAAAAACTAGATAAATAATATTACAATATCTATATATGTAGACCTGCATATTCTAGAGTTCAATTTTGCTTCTTTATTTACAGATATAGTTTAATGAAAATAACATATTCGATTTCATAAATTTCTTAACCCAAGTTTAGGACAAAAAAAAAATTTTTTTTTTTTGCTTCATTCTAAACTAATTATGTACATACTTGTGACAAAAACTTGCTTTAGGTAATGAATTCCTATCTTTCGTTTCAAAACGTTAAACGGCTATAACTGGATGTTACATCAGGTTGCTCTAAAACATAATTTATCAGGTAGTAAAAATAGTGGTGTGTAAATGCTAGTAAGAGTTTTTCTATCAAAATTAGTGAGAATGGGCCATATCATGAGTCAAATCATGAATCCTTGGGACGCGTAACATAGCATTGGACAAATTTCCTTTCGGTACTACATCTTAGAGGGGTGTTCACTGCCAATTTGCAAGAGAAACGTAAAATACATGTTTTCAATGGGACACACACAAATCGTTTTGTGGAGTAGTAAGTTGACTAGGGGTATTCAAAGTGCTCGACAGTAACAACCACCACTACCACCACCACCACCACGATCACGATTATAACCACGACCATGACTACGACCACGATCACGATCACGATACGACCACAGCCACCACCGATGGGTCGCTGAGGTTTTTGCCCCCGTCAAAAAACCCACCACCGTTGCTTTTCCCTCAGTTGTTGCCCTCCTGTTGGTCCAAGATTAACAACGCGGGTCCCATTTAACCACTTTTTCCAAATCGGTCCTGAGCATGAAAAAAAAAAAAAAAAAAAGGGAGGGCCCATAGGGTCCATTGTGGGCCCACCAACCGCCCAAAAAGAACGGACCGTAATTGCTCGCCCATAGCCTTCTCTCCCCACACCACTTTTATCCATACTCTTTCATATTTTCTTCTTTTTACCTTTTCCCTTCCATGCTCTACTTTTTTTTTTTTATTAAATCCCAACTTTCTACCTCAAATCTCTTTTAGTCCTTGACCCACTTATCACTAATTGACTCGCTGCCACCTGTAATAGACGTTATTAGAGCTGTAATTGTACACGTGTCAGTGTAATATAAGCCGAAGTGAGAGTCCGAGAGATCATGATGTGTTTATAATGCAGTGATCATGTACTGTACGAGCTAATAAGGATCGAACGGACTCAAATCCCCATTCAACTTATTTTCTTTATGTACACAAATGTGCACTTTACCACCAAGGCATCAAAATTTGAAAAAAAAAAAAAAATGTATCAGATTGATCAGTTTTACATATTTTTTATTTTAATTTAATTGATTTGAATATAATAATTAAAAATATACACAATTAATAAAGTATTTCTAACTTAAAAAAAAAACTCTATAACATTATTGAATAAATTGACAATAATAAAAAAAAAAAGTAAATTAAACAAACATAAAATGGACTAAGAATACGTTTGGATAGACCATTAGAATGGTAATTATTATACTACAATAAGATATCTGATTGGCAACTGATTACTAAAGTTGTTTATTTTAATGTTTTTCCCTATTTCAAAATAATTCAACTCAAATCTGAATCTTTACTTTTTAGAAATCCTATTACATTCCTTTTTAATATTCAAATGTTAGGGTTATTATATTACCTTTAACAAAATCTATCTAGAAAATAGATTTCATTTGAATACTTAGGGTTCGTTTGGTGAACGTATTGTATTTGCATTACGTTTGAATGCAATGTATTGAATGCAATTTGTATTTGGAGGAAAAGCATTAGCATTGCATTTGAATACAATATGTATTTGGGGGAAAAGTATTTGAATTGTATTTTAATAATAAATATGCGATGTGATGGGTAAAAGTAGAGAGAAAAAAAAGAGGGAGAAAGAAGATGTGATGTAATTAAGAAAAGTAATAAAAAAAGTGAAATAATAAATAGTGATTGTGTTAGATTTAAAATGTGATGTGATTGGTATTTCAATTAAATGTTTTTGTATTTGGGGGAAAATTGCATTGCATTTAAACGCAATGCCAAAAAAATTTGTGTCCCCAACACCACATTAATTCAAAGTTGTACATTTGATTACAAATATTCAATTTTTAATCTTTAATGAACATTAAAATTCAATATATGATATTAAACAACATTTACTTTGTGTTTGGACAAGGTATCCAGTTTTGAAAAGAAAATTTTTGTTATTTTAAAATGAGAAAGTCTTTCTATTTTGAGCATAAGGTAGTATTTAAATGTATAAAATAAATTTTCATATTAAAACAAAGCGTGGTTTGGAATGAAAAAAAAATAGTGTTATTAATAGTGTATTGTAAGAGGATTTAAAAAGATTTCTTTTCTTTTTTTAAAGGATATTGCAGAAGAAATATTTAAAAATGAGATATTTTTCTTTTTTTTTAATGAAAAAATAATTAAAAATAAAATAAAAACTTTTTTTATTAAAAAAAATTTCAAAATTTGAAAAATGGACGTTTCATTAAAACAAGTCATAAATTATTTGCATTAAAAAAACAGACAACTAAGAGTACTATGAGGGAAAGAAGGGAAAAAAAAAAGGATGAGTACGAGGACAAGTTTGGCTGCACTCATTTGTCTAGTTTTGTTTTCTTTTATATTTTTTAATAATATAATAACATATTAATTAAAACAAAATATTAATTTTAAATTAATTTTGACATTATATTATTTCAATTAAAAGATTATATTAATAAATTTGAACGAAAGGAATATGTGATAAGACATTAAATTTAACCAGTTTGACTTATATTTTTTTATTTTCTAAAAAATTCAAAAATTATAATTAATTTTAAAAGATCAATAATTTTTTTAAATTAAATTAAAGAGGTTAAAAATAATATCTTTAAAATAATTTTTTTTTATTTTAATATCATTTTTTATTATTTATATTTTCAAAACGTTATAATAAACTCTAACTTTTAAAAACTTATAACTTTATATATATAAATTTAAATAAGATAATTTCATTTTTAAACTGTATAGAATTTTAAAATAAATAAAATAATATTTATATTAATATTTTTTTATAAAATTTTTATAAAATTTTATATTTTTTATTTTAAATAATCTTTTCTTTAAACATATTTTTTAAAATAATTTTTTTTATAAAAAAAATAACTTTAAAATCACAACCAAACCAACCCTAAATTAAACTGTTATTATTTGCTAGAAGATACAAAATAGGAAAGGAAAGAAAGAAAAAAAAAAAAAAAAAAAAGAACGGGAGACAAATGGGCTGTCATTGGGATTTTTAGTACGTTTTTTTGGGTAAATAGGGATTTTTAGTACGTTGTAGGTCGTAGCAGCGCGCGATCAATAGATCAACTTAATTGGACGGTGAGGATTCGTTTTATCTCTTCCCAAAAAGATCACGAGCGCTGACGTCACGGGGAGGACGGCGACATCGACGCGCCGTAAATCGACGTGTCATTACGAAGGAGTGAATGGGAGGGTAGGGGGTACGCGGGGCCCAGTCCTCAAGTCGAAAGGTCCCCGAACACAGCGGGAGAGAAAAGTGGAACACGTGGCCTTCCATGATTTGGTGTTGTCATTACCACTACGTGGGCCCTACCTCTGTTTGGGGCCACGTCATGCATGCCGCAGCAACTATTCAGTGAAACAAATGGAAGCGAGAAAGTGTCTACAGAATTGGTAGTAGGATATATATAGTACACTATAGTGTTTTCATCATTCCCATTTTTTTTTTATTTCCTTCTTTTCTTTAATTAATTTACTTCCTCTTTGTTCTTTACAATTTTGTTGCGAAGGAGAGAAAGTGGGACCCTTTTGTTTCATTTTCTCTGGACTTTCTATCATCAGCGTCTTTTGTTTGTCCTCCTCTTTCCTGAGTTCTGCGATTGAACTTTAGCTTTTTCTTCTTTAAATAGCTTCACTTTTATGCACCTCGCCCCCCCTCCTTCTCTCCCTCTCTCTCTCTCTCTCTCTCTCTGTTGTTTTAGCAGAGCAAGTTGTGCTCTGGTGATAGTAATCCTGGGCCACAAGTCATGTATGTCTTCTCTCTTTGTCTCTCTCTCTTGACCGTTCTCTCTCTAAGCTGATTTTTTTTTTTGGGTAATGTGAGTGCAGAGTTTTCCGGCGAGATTTGGCCGGAGAATGGCATATATGTGCGCGGACAGTGGCAATCTAATGGCAATTGCTCAGCAAGTCATCAAACAGAAACAACAGCAAGAGCAACAACAACAGCAAAACCACCAAAATCAGCAACTCACCGGTCTCAGCCCCTTCTCGCTCAGCCCATGGGCCACCACCTCCACCACCACCACAACTACTCACCCCGCCATGTCCAACACCCCCAATTTGGGCTACGGCTTAACGGCCACGGGCTCGGGCTTCCCCGACCCGTTCCAAGTCGCCGGCGGTTCCGATACCGGAGAACCGGGTTTTCAGTTCCCTCACTTGGAGCACCACTCCACTGGGTTCAGATTCTCCGACTTCTGCGCCGGCCCGAGCGGCGAGTTCGACTCGGACGAGTGGATGGACAGCATAATGGGCGGCGGAGACTCAACGGACAGTTCCAATCTCCCGTCCGGTTGCGACGCGTGGCAGAGCAATGCGGATTTCGTCCTCTACGGTTCCGATCCGTTCACCACCGCTTGTCCGAGTCGACTCAGCGTCCCTTGTTCCTCGCCGTCGGATCTTAACCGAGTCCTGTTCAGCGAAAGCCAAAAAAGCCTTAATCCTCTTCCGCCGCAGGTCTCGCCGTGGATACCCCCGCCGGCTCCTCCATCTCCGCCATTGACGGCGAAGGACTCCAAGTCCCCGAATACTCCGCCGCCACACAAGAGCGACGGCGCCATCGCTAGAGTGTCGACCAGCTCGCCGGAGATCGAGTCGGCGCCGCCGATTCTGAAAGCTCTAATCGACTGCGCTAGGCTCGTGGAGTCCGAGCCGGACCGCGCCGTCAAATCGCTGATTCGGCTCAGGGAATCGGTGTCAGAGCAAGGGGATCCGCTCGAGAGGGTGACTTTCCACTTCGCCGAGGCGTTGTACAGCAGAGTTTCTCTTCAATCAGAAAAGAAAAGCTCGGCCGTGTACGACGCCGTTTCGGAGGACTTCACGCTTCCGTACAAGGTTTTGAACGACGCTTGTCCGTACTCCAAGTTCGCTCACTTGACGGCAAACCAGGCAATACTCGAAGCCACCGAGAGAGCGAGCAAGATCCACATAGTGGACTTCGGCATCGTCCAGGGGATCCAATGGGCTGCGCTTTTGCAAGCTCTGGCGACTCGGCTGACCGGAAAGCCCACCAAGATCAGGATCTCCGGCATACCGGCTCCCGCACTGGGGAGATCTCCGGCGGCGTCATTGTTCGCCACCGGGAATCGCCTCCGCGAGTTCGCGAAGCTCCTGGAAGTCAACTTCGAGTTCGAACCGGTCCTGACTCCGATCAGCGAGCTCAACGAGTCGAGCTTCCGTGTTGAAGAGGACGAGGTCTTGGCCGTTAACTTCATGCTTCAGCTGTACAATCTCCTGGACGAGACTCCGGTAGCCGTACAGACAGCTCTCAGGCTGGCGAAATCGCTGAACCCGAAGATCGTAACCCTAGGAGAGTACGAAGCAAGTTTGAACGAGTTAGGGTTCATGAAGCGGTTCAATAACGCGCTGAGGTACTACACGGCAGTGTTTGAGTCGCTGGAGCCAAACCTGAGCAGAGACTCGCCAGAGAGGCTCCAAGTGGAGAAGCTACTGTTCGGCCGGCGAATCTCCGGCGTGGTGGGACCGGAGGAACCGGGGATAAAGAGAGACCGAATGGAAGATAAAGAGCAATGGAAGGTTTTAATGGAGAATTCGGATTTTCAGCCAGTGGGTTTGAGCCATTACGCTGTGAGCCAAGCAAAAATGCTTTTGTGGAACTACAATTACAGTTCTTTGTATTCTCTGGTTGAATCCCAGCCTGGGTTTCTGTCCTTGGCGTGGAACGAAGTCCCTCTTTTGACTGTTTCGTCATGGCGTTGAATGTTGATGATGGGGTTGGTCCTTTTCGTTTTGATCCTCAATTGGTTAAAAGAAAAAAAAAAAAAAAAAAGGTTGGTTTTCGCCAGGTCTTTTATCTCTGGTTTGGGAACCATTTGAAGAACTACTACTAGTACTACTACTTTATACGCCATTAATGGTCTTGTTCGGTACTCGGTGGAAGTAACGGTAAATTATTTGGTTTCGATCTAGCAAGAATTTGAAGCACCGAATTAAAAAAAATGGTCTAGCTTTTGGGCTTTTTTGGATGCCAGGTCTTGCTTTTGTTGGTTTCGTAGTTCGTCTATCTCTCTCTCTCTCTTTTTATTCTACTTTTTTTTTAATTGGTACTTTTTATAGGTTTGAATCTTAAATATGACTAATTGTAGAAAAAGGAATTGAAAATCGAAGGGGGAAAGAAGGCATTTTTCCCTTTGGTGTCTGTAATTTTTGTATGTAAATTTGAATCGTGGGTTTAGTTTTGATATGAATTTAGCTTTATTTCCTTCGATATTGGATTTGAAAAGATTTAATTCCGATGAAATGCTTTTGTAATTTGTTTTTGTGTTGTTTGGTTGTCTTTTTTTTTTTTTTTTTTGCCTGCATCCATTTATTTTCATTTGCAGATTGCAGTTGATCTGCAATTTTTCTGAAACCCTTAAACCCATCAGCATTTTTATGACTTGCAGCAATGGATATCTGACATTAGAATTGTGTCATTATCCCCCAGGTTCTGTTATTAGAAGTTAATGGAACCCGACTATCTAACCAATACAACAAAGCTGTGATTTTTAAGCAATCCGCCAAAACCATCCCCTTTTCCTTGCCGTTCAAGTTTCTATATTTTCAATATCAGTGTGCGTACGGTGTCGAAACCCATTTTCCTGAAACCTATGTTAAGAAAAATGACTTTACACTTCTTGCCCAAGTTTTCCCACCTTTTTCTCAATCTACTACTTGGAATTCTTCAGTCTTCATCATATGGCTTCAATGCCTGTCCTTTTCGCTTTGCAAATCAAACCCCTTTTTTCTCAATTGCTTTACAGAGGAAACTTTGAAAGAAGCTACTCTCTCTCTCTCTCTTTATTCATTCTATTTTTACTAATGTCCCCTGCAGAACAGATAAATACTTGGAAAGAGAAAAACCAGGCTGTGTGCCCAAGTCTGCATGAATCAATGGGCCAACAATGTGGTGGTGTGAGTATGACAATGAAGGAGTGGTCAGCTTCTGCATAATGCTCTGCTTATGGTCGGCCTGATTGTGACCAGACGGGGGGTCATTGTGGGAAGGAACGTTTCAAGCGCTTTAGATAGACAAAGTTTGGGTCCCATACATACAAAAGCCAGAATGCACTGCACACTTTGTGGGGTTTGGAATGCGTCATCGCGTCTTCTTCAAATCCGCTTCTTCGCATAATACAAACACGTCCTCCTCTTCTCTGCCTACCAAAGAGCGCCTTCCTCGATGGCAATATCGGACCGCCTAGGGCCTAGCTTACCTTAACCTACCCCTCCCCTCTCAGTTTCTGCTCTCATCGTTTCTTCTTCAAAATTAAAATGATTGGTTGGAATCTTCGTTAAAATGATTTGCTCAACTTGTTTTAGATTGTTTGTCATACTATTATGATTTCTGTAACAGAGTATAAAATATAATTTACCTTTATAAACCATCAAATTGCATCATATTTATAAATTTCACAATAGAATTGAACTTGATGTAATCGGTGTCTGTGGATAGAGGTTTGTTAGCAGTTTACCCCAACCAGCTGCAGATTAATACAAGAGTAGAACTCGGAGCATTTGAACAGATATACAAGTAAAATAATTTTAGCAAAATGAAAATTATGTACATGTATATATATATATGTAGGTAAAATTTTGTCTCTATTCTTATATTTATGTATTTACTTAGCATGACAAAATATCTATTTTTAGGTCAATTTGGAAAAGGAATGACGAGTTCTATTTCCATGCAGCGTCTGTTTCTTTCCCATATCCGGTGAGTTCTCAGTTGCACGTGTCTCTGCGGGGGTTTGTTTTTGTATTCTATTTCATGTCTATGCATGTGAAACAAAAATTAAACTCAATATATCCCCCTCTAGCTAAGCATTCATTGTCGATAATGCAGTACAAGTTACATCATTTCTCCCAAGTAAACCTAAGGCGGTCAGACACCGATCTTACAAACTTCTAAGTAATTTTAACTAAAAAATTTATTTGATAAATCAGATATATCATATTATCATCATGTTCAAATGATACATTTATTTAATAAAATTTGATATTTAACTTTTATTTTACATGTCATCTTTTATTTTATTTTTCTTTTTTTTATAATATGCATTATATTAATTATCAATTTAAAAACATTGTAAATATCTCAATTAAATCTTATTTTAATCAAGTAAATTTAAATTAATATTACAATTTTTTTTATGACTTTAAATATTTGATTTTTTTTTTACTAGGAAAAAAAAAAAAACCACGTCTACGATTTTTTCCCTACCAGTATATGACGAATGAAAGCAGAGCAGATGGAGAAAGTTAATTAGATATTTTACGGCTCTTTGGGGTGATGACAGCAGAGAAGATGGATACAAACATATATATATATATTACAATTTCAAAACAAAAAAGTTTGTTGATAATGCTCTGCCTTTTTTTTTTTTAAAGTAATTCATGAATGCATTTTGAAACTTAAAAAGAGTGCATGAAATTTTTTTATGATTAGTTTATATGAATTTCTTCGAAAGTGGTGGAGATGTACGAACTTACTCTATTTTTTCCTATATCTTTGTTTTCTTTTGTTCACTTAAATAAGGAAATTATTTTTGAAAAATGAGAAGTTTCATCGTTCTTCATATATTATAGCAGGAAAAAAAAATCATAAATGTCGGTTTCTAACTTTCTTAAAGCAAAAATTAACTAAATATTTAAAGTAATCTAAAAAAATAAAAGATGATGTTGATTTTAATTTAATTGATAATGATAAGAGATTTAATTAAGATATTTATGATGCTTTTGAATTGACAGTTAAGGCCCTACACATTTTGAAAGAGAAAAATAAAATAAAAAAATGATATGTTTAAAACATTTAAATATCTTCTTTTTTTTTCAGACAAGGATATTTTATAAGAATAATAAAGTAGTACATACAATTTATTAAATAATTTCTCCTTTAAATAAGATATTTAGTGTAAGGAAAAAGAAATGGTGCGTAATAAGAGGAGCATGAAAAGGATGTCTCAATGCAAGTTTGAGTACAAGTTCGAGCTAGCATCGCTTACACAAACTAATGGCTCTGGTTTTTGGACGGCAATTCTAATTTATTAAGATATTTATTATACATTGATTTTACTTATTTTTTCAGTTTATAATTTTATATGCGACCAGTAGATATTAATATGATTAAATTTGACCTTTTCTCTGTTAATTGTAAACCTTATCACAAAATGTTATTCGAACTTTAATTTATAATATTTTATTTTCTCAAATTTTGAAACATTTATATATTCTACCCTTCTAAGATAATTTTCGCATTTGACAACGATATTAAAAATGAGATTATGAAGTAATGCTTATTGACAATACATATAACAGATGCTACTCTATTAAAATGTGAAATAACAAAGTTAAATATAATAGAGTGATGTGAGAAAAAATGACTATAACTTCCTAATTATTTACTTTTTAAAGGGTAATTTTACAACTTCATACTTAAAATCCCTAACTCAAGACACGAACAAGTGCCACGCATATTTTTTTCTTCAAAAATTAAACTACAAGGGGAAATTTGTAAATATTACAAAGTTAAAAAAAAAAAGAATGTTACAAATTAAAATTTGAAAGTATTTTATAATAAGACTTAAAGTTGGAGGAAAATAAAATAAAATTTTTTAAGTCCTATCCCTATTTCAGATATTAAATAAACTTTTAAATGGTCCTGTTTATAACAGTAAACAGTTCCACCGTTGTGAATTTTTAATGCAAGATAACCAAAGATTAGACTTTAATACAATGTCTAAAATAACAATATTCAATAACATTTACGAAAATAAAGTTCGTATCATAAACATTACCTTTTAAGGTTTTAATTAAAATGAACGTCCAGGAATGTACATTTTCTGTAGGTTTTTCCACCCTGGAAAGTTCAAGTTTCTACTTCGAATTTGGGAAAAATAAAAATAAAAAATCCCATGCAGATAGAGTATTCAAAAACTGGCATACTGCAACAGGGCTCCAGTCTTAAAAGAATTTAGTCGAGGTAAAAAAAAAAAAAAAAAAGGACGTTCAGTACACCATACAGAATGCCAATAAGATTTTTCTCTTTTATCTGTCTTTTATCCGTAAGGCCATGTACGGACGGCTGGGGCTGTGCGGTTTCGAAAAGCAAAGGCAGCAGTGCTGTGTTCTCCGGTGAAAATCATTTGACATTCGTCTGAACCTGGCGAAGTTTAAAAACAGATTTATAAAGGGGAAAAAGGGAAAAAGGAAAAACACAAGGAGAAGTGAATCGAAGAGCATGATAATAAACAAATTGCTCATTGCTCTCCGAATCTGACCGTAACGCCACGGCTCTGCAACATTTTCGCCGAGGACTTTGCGAAGAAAGATGTCGCCGGTCTCGAGAATCGGGTTTTGGTTTGGTGGGGGGGTGGGGAGGGGGATTGTGGGGAGGAGACAGGAAGACTGACGAGGTTTTCGACGGGATGGATCGCGTTCGCAAGGACACTCTCGAAAAGACGAAAGGGAAAGATTGATGACGTCACCCCGCCTGCTGCAACGGTCGGGTGGTCCACCTTTTCCAGACATTGATGTTTGGGTTTCAAAAGTGACGTCTCGCTGATTGCGTTCGTGGAGGATAATAACCACTCGTTCAAATTTGGGCATGTAAGCATTGGACTTTATGGTGCGGGCCTTGTAACTAGCCTGATTTTGAATTATGGGCTCAAATCTCGGCCCAGTTTAGTCCCAATTAGAGGCAGAGACATTGGGCTTTATGGGTTTGGGCAGACTGACTAGCCTTCTTTTGCGGCGAGCCTCGCACTGGCATGGGTGAGTTATAGGGGTATTTTGAGAGCACATCTTCATGTAGAGAGAGAGAGAGACATAAAAAACAATATATGGACATCTCTTGAATAATTTTGATAAGGTTTGTAGAAACTTTTTTAATTTTCCATCTAAAGATATGAGCCCAAGATTGAAGGATATTCGTCAAATATCAATATAACCTAAAATACTTTTATTAATCAAAAATATATGCAAAACACTAAATTACCCATATTAATTAATAAAATTTACAAGACACCAAATTACCTATATTATGAATATTTTGTTAAAAAATTTCATATTTTCAACATAAATAATCGAATGTGTCCAACACCAATTGCTGGTGTTGGTCGCTAGAATATTTTACCAAAATATTTTAAGTATTTTACTAAAATATTTTTAATTTTAAACATGAATAGTCGAATGTCTCTGACTCCAACTGTTAATATTGCTAATCGGAATATTATAGTAGAATACATTACATATTCCATTAGAATATTTTGAATATTCTATAAAATTTTTTCAATTTTCAACATGAATGACTGAATATCTCCAACTACGACTATGGACGCCGATTGTCGAAATATTCTAATATAATATATTATATACTCCATTAAAATATTTTGGATACTTTATTCGAATATTTTCAGTTTTCAACACAGATGACCAAATGTTATTGACTCTGGACATCAGAATATTCAAGTAAAATATTGTGAGTATTCTACTAGAACACATTGCATTTTACTAGAATATTTACAATTTTCAACATGTATGATCGGATGTTTCTGGCTAAAATTGCCATTGTCCATCATAGAATATTATAGTAGAATATTTTGATTATCCTATTAGAATATTTTCAATTTTTAACTGACTCAAGTCTCAATATCGATCATTGAAATACTCTAATAATATATTTATTATACTCTACTAGAATATCTTAATTATTTTACTACAATATTTTCAATTTTCAAAAGATTCTTCAAAAAAAAATTTCGTACTCTATCCAAATATTTATTTTTGTTTTCAACAAAAATACCGTATTAACAACAAAAATTACATCATTAAAGATTCCCAGAAAATTAAAAATTCCTAATCTTGAACATTTGTTTTCTTTTATAAACATAAATTACATTATTGTTATGTGTGCCATCAAATGAAAGATTTTGGCAACCAAAGAACTATAAAAGATTTGTCATCATTCAATGACCAAGTTGAACAACACCGCGAGGAATGTCGGGGATTTTTGCAAGCGAATAAATTGAATAATTAATAAAGTGATAAAAAAAATATCGTTCTCATATATTGTTATTAATTATAGAAATTAGTTAATTTTAATTATATTTAAATGATCAAAAAATATTACAATTGAAAAATTAAATAAATAAAATTTTAAAAATAAATGAACATAAAACAGTCAAGCATATAGATGTTAGGAATTATGATTTCACTGTAATCAATCAAATTTAATTTTATTTAAGTATTTTATTATGATTTTATTTTTATATATGTTAATGGTCAATTATCCCTTTTTGTTTTATATACACTTTCACAAATTATACGTAAATTATACATTTTTATAATTAAAATTTACGTAAAAGATTAGTAAATTAAAATTTACGATGAATAGTCTTGTATATACAAAAAGTATTATATATATGAACAGTAAAAATACAAATCTAAATTCAGTTATAAAAAGTGTTTGTTGAGAAATCTGCAACAGTTAATAATATGATTACAAAAAAAAGATAAATACATTTATATTTTATCTCAGATTTTATGGTATATATACTAAAATCATGTCATAAAAATCTCCTCCCGATTTCATTTTGTTACACAAGTCATTTAAAAGTTGACCAAAAATTTGAAATCATTAAGCTTGAAAATAAATAAGCTAACAAATATGACAATTATAATAATATGCTCAATTTAATTAAACCATCATAATCGGCTTACATCATAACTCACAAAAAAAAATTATTTAATTCATAATGAAAAAGAAAATCACAAAAAAAAAAATAAACATAATGAAAAAATAAAAATAAAATAAATGAGTTTAAAATAGATAGTTGATGTTTATGCCAGCAAAAACTCTAGAATCTCCTTCTTTTAAAATTAAACTAAATAAAAGAAAAGAAATATTTTTTTTTAGCTTCATCAGAAGCCTTATTTATTTTTCCTACACTCAACTCTCACTTTCACTCCCACTCTCAGTCTCAAATCTAATCTGATTCTGCATGTCCATATACCTTTATCTGAGTGGTCTTTTGTACGTCCTTAATCCGCACTGTTCCATTAACTCCCTGTGTGAATAGAAGGCAAAAAGTCAAGTGCTATAGTAAGCTACAGTGACAGTACAAAAAAGTCAATATGCTATAGAAAGCCACAGTGCATCAATAAAAAGTCAGCTTTGCTACAATAGGTTGTAATGTGATGTATGTGATTAGGAAATAAGCTTGATTTTAATTTGCTAAAACCAAGAGAATGTCATGTGTCATATTTTTATTGGATCCTTTCTAGCCTCTATCGTGTGTCGCATTATAATTAAATTAAAAAATTGAGTTCATGTGATCTTAGGTATATTAGATCCCTATCTTGAAACATTATAATATGCGTGATATTCAGGTGTCTCCTTAATAATCTAATCTTATAAATTACTATAACTTTTTTATATGAGCTTCGATTTTGAGTATTTTTTTTTGAAATACTTATATCGATGAGAGAATCAAATAAAATCAATCAAACTCACAGTTTTCTTACATAAATAATGATACTTGGTGGGACCCACTTCTAACATATAAATTTTTTTATCATAATTAAAAACTACAGAAAAACAAAGTACTAAAATTAGATATTAGTTAACTCATTAGAAATATTTAATTTTAAGTTTATTTAATATTCTATTACTAAAAGAAAAAGATAAGATAAAACAAAGTAAAATTAAATTAATAAATTTCATGAAATTTATAAAAAAAAACTAAATTAAAATAAATAAAACAAAATAAATCAAAACAAATAAAATTCTGAAGAATAATCTAATTTTTATGCATAAAAAATTGTAAAATAACTCTATTTTATAGAGTTATCAAGGAATAACATAAATGAAAACCACTATCTATGTATCGAAACATATAATGATAAAATAATTGGTTTGGTCAGTAAAGCAACCTTTAGTGGAGAAAGTTTCAAATTTTTTCTCCCACTGACAAGAAGAAGGCAAAAACTAAGACAAACACACTTACAAACATGGAAGACAAAAACTTGACTAACAATTTTAAAAATTTTGATGAATTAAACACAAATTTAGGTTGAAAAACTA
Organism: Antiaris toxicaria; assembly: GCA_035233585.1. Taxonomy (NCBI): domain Eukaryota; kingdom Viridiplantae; phylum Streptophyta; class Magnoliopsida; order Rosales; family Moraceae; genus Antiaris; species Antiaris toxicaria. The sequence continues at coordinate 35,886,202 of CP141157.1, read as the reverse complement.
ACACAAACACACTTTTCATTTAATTTAATATTAAACTTAGTTGAAAATAGATAGCATTCAATGCGATCCCAACAAATAGACAACGAAAACAATATAAGAACCAAACAACAAATCCATGAATATTAGAGGATTACACTATTATAACTCAATATGACCAATTCAGCAGAAGTAATATAACTCCATCCTTTGGTTTGATAATAGACTTCAACATCAACTTTTTAAATAAATGTCAATAAGAATTTGAAATTAGTTCATTACAACATTTTGATTAGAATGTGAGGTTAACTAATTTGATAAAGTAAAGGCGTTTTAAAGTTTGTTAAAATGGTCCTTTTGCACTTAAAATTTAACTGAATTTTATTAAAGTAAGTTTTTTAAACAAGAAAGTGAACACCCAAGATTAGTAAAATATGCAAATTTGCATGAAACAACTCTATTAACACATACACACACAAAAGCAACAAAGAAATTTATTTTTTCAGAAACTAATTGCTTCAATAAACCAAACAATTCACTAAAAATTTAGTATAAAATCATAATAGAACAATAACAAATCAGAAAACAACTTGTTCTTTGCCCATCAACTCGTAAAGCTTCGCTCTTGGAATTTGATGACCACCAAGGACGACACTGAAGGCGCCTTCTCCTTTCCTTTTTTGCCCTCAACAACCAAACTACCGACTTTACCTCCAAATCGAATTGATTAGGACTGAAACACATCTTCCTCTTTATTATTTAAACCCTCCGAACTCAACATCTTCTAAGAGTGCACACTAAGATGCAACAAATACAATATCTTCTTAAACAACATCTTCTATAAAGGTGGTATAGTACTCGAACTCTCTAAGCGCCCTGACGTTAATGGGGTCATATACGTTAATATACACTATGACTAGGAGATCATTGACCCTGGTACTCTTGGTTCCAAAATACTTCTTAGTAATTTTACCTTAAAGGCAAGATTCATATTGTGAAAGATGTATCTCCTTTAGAGTATTCAAAAGGTCATCTTTCACCAATCTTTATGAGAACATAGCTACGACAAACAAATAGAACCAAGACCCATTTCAAGTTCTGAAAGGGCCAGTTACGAGAGTTCGACTTAAACGGCTTAAGGAAGCACTTAACGGATTAATTTAAAATATTCAACAAGTTGAGAAATGCGTGTTCACCACTAATGGTGAGCCAAGATTTGTCCAAGTTATCAAAACAACTATGAAAGAGGATCAATAACAAGCACACGTATGCATAGCATGCATGGCTACCTTTATTTACATGTCACTTATATTAACATGTGAACAGTGACCCTTAAATAGTGTCAAATCAGATTTTTGGTGTTTAATTTAGATTAGGTAGATTTTATTTTATTTTATTTGATTTGAAATTCAAATAAACCTTTCTCTAGCTGATTTGTGTATAGATACTTAAGGGAGGGTTTGAATTTTAAATAAGCTTTTCTTTAGGGGTTATTTGCGTTTGAATTTTAAATTCTCTAAGGTCTTGATAAACATGAATCGTTGTAGGGGATTTTTAAATTTTTAATTTTGAATAATTCCTAGTTGAATAGATATGGAATCATTAGGATTAGATTTAGTTTTTTAATTTTAAATTATAGGAAGATTTAGGAATCTTAAAATTTTAAATTTTCAGAATTTTAGATCGTTAAACCCATAATATTTAGATTGTATTTTTAGCCTATTTATGGGCATGTTTTATATGAATGAAATAGTAGATGTTTATTAAGAAAAGTGAAAGTAATCTTTTTAGTTCTTATTAAATTAATCAAACAAATCAAAATTATTGCAATAATTCTCATAAAAACTTATCAAAGCCTTCCAAAGACAAAAAAAAAAAAAAAAAAAAACACTAAAATAAGTCTTACGGATTTAGGTTTTACAAACATGGATTCAGAAATAGCTTGCAACAATTTCGTTATATCTTGATTTTCTTCAAAGAATAAATCACGTAGATAATATATACCCTATTTAAGACGTAGATAATTTAAATATAGGCAAACCTGAGACTAAAACTAAGTTCTGGTATCAGATGATACCAACTATGCCGAGAACTGATGAACTCATAATTTATGAAAGTCTCCAAAATCGTTCTATAATCAGGTTTGAATAGAATGAATGCAATTCATTACCTATAAAAAGGTAAGAACATTAGTATAATGAAGATGCCGCAATCAGTAATGGAAAAACCAAATAAGTTAAGAATGAATGCCAGAGAAAAACTCTGGTAAGTTCGAAAAGTTCTTGAAGAATCAAAGAGAATCACTCTCACTTTTTAGAATGAACATCTACTACTTTATTCATGTAAAACACGTTTGTAAATAAGCTGAAAATACAAGCTAAAAATTGTGGGTAACTTTAAAGATCTAAAATTTTGAAAATTTAAAATTCTTAAATTCTTAAATCTTTCTATAATTTAAAATTGAAAACCTAAATCTAACCCTAATGATTCCACGTTTATTCAGCTAGGAAAGATACAAAATTAAAACTTTAAAAATCTCTTCTACTATTCACGTTTATTAGTCTATAATTCTATAAAATAGGATACATAATAACAAATAAATCTCCACAATATATACACATTAGAATGGTTAAAAAAAAAAACCTATGATACGCACTATTTTTTAGGTCCTACCGCATATTTCTCCTTTATGATAATGACTAAAATATTTACTTGATTTATAATTTGGATGATATCTTTTTTTTAATAAGAAAAAATAGATCGATAGTATCTTCATATCTCCATCCTAATAGTTATTGGGTGAACCCACTGGTTGTATTAGTGAGATGACAAGAAACCTAATTTTAGGTCTTCATAGTCAGCAGATCTCAAGTATTAAGAGCATGTAATATATGGTCTTTCTTATTAAAAATTAAACTCTTGCTATCTATTGATGACCAGTAAAAAGGTATTTATTAAAAGTGGTCATTATTGAAGGGAACAAGGAGTGATCAATATTGTGTATAAGCATATGTTATACATAATATTTATTTATTTATGATAATTAATAAGATAAGTTACGGTTTATATAAGTTGAATAATAAACATTCTTAATTAGAAAAAAATATCTATTAAAAACTCATCCATATATATTTTGCATGTAGAAGAATGATTATAGAATGAGAGCGAGCAAGAGAGGGCTTTATCACCACTCGATTATTTTTATTTTTTTTTATTTTCAGCAAACTTAGAATGACAACCTTTTCACTATCCAACAAACTTTCTTTTTTGGGGTTTTTTTCTTTCAATTCAAAACTGTTTTTTATTATTCATATATTTAAATATCTAAATAAACTCAAATTTAAAAGGATACATAATTTTAATATTTTAAGTTAAATAAGATGAATTTTTTAAAATCATATAAAATTAAGCTAATGTTTGGGACACAAATTTTTTTAGCATTGCATTTAAATGCAATGTAATTTTCCCCCAAATACAAAAACATTTCATTCAAATACCAATCACATCACATTTTAAATCAAACACAATCACTATTTATTATTTCACTTTTTCTATTACTTTTATTAATTACATCATATATTCTCTCTCCCTCTTTTTTTTCTCTCTACTTTTACCCATCACATCACATATTTATTATTAAAATACAATTCAAATACTTTTCCCCCAAACACACATTGCATTCAAATGCAATGCTAATACTTTTACTCCAAATACAAATTGCATTCAATACATTGCATTCAAACGTAATGCAAATGCAATGCGTTCACCAAACGAACCCTAAAACTTTAAAAATCTCTTCTACTATTCACGTTTATTAGTCTATAATTCTATAAAATATGATACATAATAACAAATAAATCTCTACAATATATACACATTAGAATGGTTAAAAAAAAAAACCTATGATACGCACTATTTTTTAGGTCCTACCGCATATTTCTCCTTTATGATAATGACTAAAATATGTACTTGATTTATAATTTGGATGATATCTTTTTTTTTAATAAGAAAAAATAGATCGATAGTATCCTCATATCTCCATCCTAATAGTTATTGGGTGAACCCACTGGTTGTACTAGTGAGATGACAAGGAACCTAATTTTACGTTTTCATAGTCAGCAGATTCCAGGTATTAAGAGTATGTAATATATGGTCTTTCTTACTAAAAATTAGACTCTTATTATCTATTGATATCTATTGATGATATCTATTGATGACTAGTAAAAAGGTATTTATTAAAAGTGGTCGTTATTGAAGGGAACAAGGAGTGATCAATATTGTGTATAAGCATATGTTATACATAATATTTATTTATTTATGATAATTAATAAGATAAGTTACGGTTTATATAAGTTGAATAATAAACATTCTTAATTAGAAAAAAATATCTATTAAAAACTCATCCATATATATTTTGCATGTAGAAGAATGATTAAAGAATGAGAGGGAGCAAGACAGGGCTTTATCACCACTCGATTATTTTTATTTTTTTTATTTTCAGCAAACTTAGAATGGCAACCTTTTCACTATCCAACAAACTTTCTTTTTTGGATTTTTTTTCTTTCAATTCAAAACTTTTTTTTTTATTATTCATATATTTAAATATCTACATAAACTCAAATTTAAAAGGATACATAATTTTAATATTTTAAGTTAAATAAGATGAATTTTTTAAAATCATATAAAATATCAAGGATTTTATATTTTTACATTTTAAATAATTTTTCTTATTCAAAATCACATTTTTTAATCCAGTAACTATTTCTTCGTAATCTCTCCAAACGGACGTGTCGTGGTCTTCAAACAATAAAAAGGAAACGTATACAAGTTGCCAACGTATATATTTAATATATATATATATATAACATAAGAAAACCGAAAAAAGTATAGCATATTGGGTTCTGTACGTGTCGCCGGAGTGCTTTTCGCCTGGACAAGTATTACGTTTGCAACAGGAAACAATTGACCTAGAACGAACGGGAAATGAAAATTCAACGGCGGTGTCTCTTTCGTTTGGGAAAATGCAAACAGTGTTGGACAACTCAACCACCATTTGCTGTTATCCGAGCAAAAACCATCCCTTCACGTCATCATACTATCACTCTGCAATGTGGATAAGCTCCGCTGTCTTTTTTTTCAACGGGTGTGGGGTGTTTGGGGAAAAGGGTAAAAAATACCTCCAGCACATTCTTTTCTTAATATATTATTATTTTTTATTATTTCATCTTTAAAATATTATAATAAATTTTAAATTTTAAAAATTTAAAATTTTACATAAAAATAATAAAATAATATTTATATTAAATTTTAAAATTTTTTATATATTTTTTATTATAAACAATTTTTTACTAAACATATTTTTTAAAATAATTTTTTTCAAATAAAAAAGATCCAAATACCCCCTAATTCGTATGTGATCAAATATATAATTTTACCTTTTTATTAATGTTATAATATATTTTATATTTGAATTATTATAGTTATTTTATTTAATATTAATTAATTATTTAATTTTATAAATATATTTTCTATATTTATATGTAAAATATTTACAAAAAGTATCGTGATGATATAATCAAACCCTTTGTTTATAATACTTTTTTTTTACGGAAAAAAAAAAAACACTAAAAACCAAGAGGCTGCCTATTAAAATGACACGCACGAGTGAGGCAGAGGTTGTAATCATAATGACGAGACATGTTTACCTTCCCGTCTAGTACGTGTCAAAACGAAAAGGAGACTAACGGAACAATATCAACCCTCCCTTTTTATAAAGGCAGATAGTTGTAATGTTAGTTTTTTCACCGGCACATTGTTACAAATAATACACTCTAGAAAATCAAGAAAGTAGGCAAAGCATGACCAACACTTTCAGGTCGGTTCTAACCTATGCACTGTGCTTGATCTCGAATCTTCCGCCATCGAACATTGGCCACAAGGCCTCTTTTGTCAGACTCAAGCAAGTCAAGACTTTTGCCTCTGCTTTGTCTAGGGAGCCAAATAGATCAGACACTGCACATGACAATATGGAGAAGGGAAAGGAAGAGAATCCCAATGAAAAAATTGGGTCAGTAATTATTTTTTTTTTATTTTGTTTTTTTTTTTTTCTCTTTTTATTTTGTAATTTGAAGCAATATTTTTGTTACGTGTTATATTTGAGTTGTGATGATGTTCTTTTAAAATGGATATACATGTGGGGTGGTCTTTAGAGACGTGATGTCCCATTCATTTGGAGAAGGGTATGCGACAAGGTCGGATGAAGAAGGATTTGGGGGAGTCTATGGAGGCAACCAGTCCATTCCCGAGGATGACGAGGACCAGTCATGTATTCATGAGAACCACCCTGGTATACAAATCGCTTTCACTAAACAATCTCTAATTTCTGTGCTTATATAGTGTGGTATAAACAAAATATAGAGGAAATTATGATAGTATTTGGTATTATTTTTAAAATGTTTTTTGTTTTTTATTTTTAAAATATCTGAAAATGAAAATGTTTTGAAAATTATATTAAGATCATTTTTGAAATAGTTTTTGGTTATATTTTTTGAGTGTATATTTTGATAAATATAAAAATAAAAATTTGTTTAGTTATATTTTTGAAAATTCATTTTATAAATGAGTATTTTATAAAAATATATTTATGTTTAATTTTTAGAAAAAATAACAAAAATAATTTATTAATCATAATTAAAAAAAAATTTTAGTAGTAGATTTTACAATGAGGGGTAATGGTGAAAGATATTGACGTTTTGAGACCTAAGTGGTGACAACGAGATTTGGGTCACGAGTAGATGGTCGTTGTCGCGAGTTGGTGGTCGTCATAACGAGGGGACCATCACCATTGTCGTCAGTCCATAGTCATCGCTCTTCGTTAGAGATGAATGCTAGTATCGGATATGATCGTTGTTACCAACATTGTACAAGTGCAAAGAGAGATATATATATATATATGAGAAGGAAGGAAAAAATGAAAACAAAAAAGTGAAAACAACTTTTATTCATTTTCAAATAACTTAAAAAAAAATTTGAAAACGGTGTTTTTAAAATGATTTTTGAAAACGTTGAATAAATAAATGTTATTTTGAAACCGTTTTTATTTTACGTGTTTTTTAAAATGAAAAATCATTTAAAAAAAAAGAATACAAACACCCTCTACGAGTCTCTAGGTAATTGATTTTTAATATACTACTGTTGGATTTTTTATGTCATTTTAATTTATCAAACTATGTTTAATTATTGTTTTATTTATCATTTGGGTGGGAATACGAATTTACATGTTGTGATGGCGGAGTTGAGCTTAAATTTACCTTTAGATTTTATCAATAACCACTAGTTAAGAAATAAATATTTTTTGAAATTTAATAATATTAGGAACATTTATTAAGAACATACTTGGAAAAGCGTTTTTTTTTTTTTTTTGCTCGTACCCCAAACGAGGACGTAGTTCAATATAGAGAGTGAAATAATATGTCAGCTACTTTCAGGTGAAAAAAAAAAAAAAGGATCATCTTTTAAAATATTCATTTGAATGTTGGGTTTTATTTTCTTTTTTTAATTATAAATCCTTTAATTTCAGCAAGAGGTTGTTTTTGGATCTTTTTTGTGTTTATTTTCCAAGCTAAATTGTACATGTTTTTGTGGCACTGACTTGTTGGATTTTGGTGCTTGTGGATTTGCTTGTGAAAGAGTATGACAAGACCCAAGGGAGTGAAGTGAAGGAGAAGGAGAAAGCACGATTCCAAACCGGCGCCAATAATTAGTGGAGAGCTTGGCTTACCACCAAGCCATGGCAATCATCAGCTTTTCCTGTTATTTTTGTTTTGCTTCTCTTTTCTTTCTTGTTATGAGCTTTTGACTCCATGGTTTTAGTTTTGTTCGAGGAACTTACCAATGCTTTTTAGAGATTTTAATTTATTTAGGTTAATATAAATAAAAATAATTTTTATGTCAAAAAAAATTATTTATATCATGAGTTAATAATACATGTATAAATTATATATTCATTTCTTTTAAAAGATCAATTTTATTACTAATAAGGTATAAATTATTATAGATTTATAAGTTTAGTGTGTGAATTATCAAAATTAAAAGTTTATTATGTAAATTGTAATTTTATGATAAGTTTATAATGTATTGATAAAAAAATTAAAAATTACGTATACATTATATAAAAATAGGGATAAATATCGAGTAAGTTGGGTAGTTTTTTGTGATTTTTCAATATATCTAATGAAGATTAGGTGAGTTGAAATTTTTTTTATTAATATAATCAATCAAATGTAAAAAAATCAACTTATCTAATTAAAATTAGGTTGGGTTAAATGTGTTTGATAAGTTGTGTATTTTTTTAAAATAATAATAAATAATATTAAAAATTCATTTATAAGATTAAACTCATGATATAATTTTTGAATTAAATTTTATTACAAACTCTTAAAAAAATTTTAATATAGTCTCATTAAGAGTTGAACATAAAATAAATATAAGTTATAAAAATCACTAAAAAATATAAGAATATTTGATACAAAAGTAATTTGAAGTATTTTTTATAAAATTAATATAAATTACATTTATATTGAATATCAAATAATATATTTTATATATTCAAATAATCTAGATAAGATTTGGGGGTGAATATAGTTAAAAAAAGTGAATATTGGGTAGGTTAGGTAGGTTTTTGAAATTTTTTTAATCCATCTAATAAAGATTGGATGGGTTGATAATTTTTTAACCCATTATTATCAAATATAATAAATCAACATATCTGATTAAAATTAGATTGGGTAAATTTGATAGATTTATTGGATGATTATGTTTTTTTTTTTTTTTGTCACCTCTATATATAGAAATGTCAAAAAGTGCTACTATACATTTAAAATTACGTCTAAAACAAAATGTTTTGAATTTATTTTTTAGTCCTATGTTTATTTTTTGTTTTCAACAAATTATTTTTTCTATTTTCATATTAGTCCTTGATGTTATATTTTTGATCTTGCAGTTCCTTTTTTTTTCTCCTTTCTATCTTTTTTTATATTTTTTTTCCATTTTAATCCTTATTATTATTCTTTTGGTCTTTTAGTTTTTTTTTCTTTGTCTCTTATTTTTATTTTCAGGTTGTTTGTTGATTTTTTTTTTTATTTTTATGTATGTTTCTTTTTAATTTTTTTCCCTATTTAGATAAAATTTTCAAATATCCAACATGTTTTAGACTAGTATAAAAATAGAGACGTTTGTAATATAAGGCAAAAATGGGAAAAGTTTCAACATTGGTATAGTATTTACGCGGACTCAACAAAGGCGGCAGGCTGTCCTGGGTGGGAGATACCAAGAGTGGTTTCTGTTGTGCGGCTTCAGCCTTGATTTGATCGAGTACATACCTAATAAATTTACAGGCAATACAAGCACAATCACAATCACGTGGAGTCAGGAGGAAAATATTTAGGACCCGTTTAGGGTATATTTTAGTGACATTCAAAATTATATATATATTTTTTAACTTCAATACTTTTTATTATTTATATTTTTAAAACGTTATAGTAAATTTTAAATTTTAAAAGTTTATAATTTTGTGTATAAAAGTCCAAATAAGATATTTTTTTTAAATTACATAGAATTTCAAGAAAAAAAAAAAATATTTATTTTGATTTTTTTTTTAAATTTTTTAAATTTTTTATTTTTTCATCCTAAATAGTTTTTTCTCCCAAATATATTTTCCAAAATAACTTTTTTCTAACCTAAAAATAATATCTCCAATCATCTCTCCCAACTTCTTCTTAGTTGGAGATGGTTAGTTGGGCACGTTTTTATTTATTTTTTTGGATAGCAGAGTAGTCAAGGTTGGTTGAGCACTTGGACCTAGAGTTTTTTTTTTCCCTTTCTTTCCAGCTCCAAAAGACACCCAAAAAAAAAAAAAAAAGACTAAGCAGGAACTCGTTTTCTTCCTTAGGGGAAAAAAAAAATCCAAGGAATAAGTGGAACTCGTTTATTTTCTTAAATTCCTTTTTGTGTTGGTATTCTAGATAATTCCAACGCTATTTTATGAGTAAACATATGATTATGGATGTCAATTTAATTTAAAAGAAGAATGCTTAACTTGGTGAAGAGATTTTTTTAGTCTGTCGGATGTGTGTTTATATTTACTTGTAATCATTAAAAAAAAAATGATAGTCACAATGGCGAGTAAAAAAAGAAAGAAGAGGTTTATTGGTGAAAATGTTGGCCGTTTTCCTTCCAAGAGTTTTTTTTTTGTTTGGATACTTCCAAGTATATATGTATATACACACACACATGTTAGTTTATATTTCTTTTATGACAGATTTATTCTTGATCAAGTCTCAGATATAAAGTCGCGACTTTTTTCGTGTACCATCATCTACAGGGAATTGAAATTGTGAGGAGTGGTTGGAGGTTGATAACATCGATAATATTAATAGAAGCGGGAGAGGGATTTTGACAGCCCAAAAAAGTATAAAAATGTCATTTTAATAAGAAATATATATGATTTCTGAATAAATAAATTGAAAGCAGGCATTGTTTGGCTGATGTTTTATTGACATTTTTCCCATATGTTTTTTCATGATATTTTGTCTTTTAATATTATACTAAATATCCACTTTAGAAAAGGCATTATTTCGGATTAAAAAAAGGTACTATGCTATATATCAATAATAAAAATTGATAGATCAGTAAAATGTTAATATATACAAAAAAAAAAAATTTTTGTAGAAATTTTGTAGATAGTATAAAAAGATATTATATATGTTAAGTATCTTAGTGTTGCATCTTATAATAATATCTAAGTTTGTAATATTATTTGAATTTGTATAAAATTAAAAAAATATACGGATAAAATCAAAAGAGATTTAAAAGTTGGAAAAGATTCGAATAAAAGAAATTTAATTAAAAAAGGATCAATTCTAATATATTTAAACATTAAAAATAAAAAGATAAAATCCTTCAAGGATTATGATTCCTAATGAGTTTCCAATTACAAACTCCATAAATACATGATTATGGTGAAAGAATTAAATGGGCTTTATAAAGTAACGAGGTTTTCAAAGAAAAAAGTAGCTCTTAAATATTAAGCGTTTAAATTTAAAATCTATATCTTTATGGCTTTATCTTGAGATTTATTGCTCCAAAGAATATGTTTAGCTGTTTTTGAAAATAAAATAAAATTTTTAAATTTAAATTAATTGATTTAATTATAATTTTTATTAATTTAAAAAAATGAAATCCAAAAATTTAGATTTAAATTGGTAAAAAAAATTAAGCCTCTAAAGTCCTGATTGATTGCCTAATGGAATGGTATGCTCATATTGATTCTACACGGCGACGATAGAAATAAGGGGAGCCTTGTGCTTGTTTAAATCCTATCCAGGAAGTACTTATGCGTGTCTCCAAACACCCTTGTGCTTGTGCCAACTACCCACGCATCATAGCTGTCGTACATTGACAAGGTCGGCATATCCAACGTGGACCACGTTTGTTCCACCGCCTCAAGGACTAACAAACAGAATAAATCCTGGCCGTCTATCGTGCAGAGATATCAAATCGTAGCCCTCCATTCGACAAAGCCCCCTATAAAAGCAGGAGATAAGCTAGAGCTCACCATTCATTCCACGCCTCTGGATTTTTCTCTCTCTTTTTCCCCTCTGAAGCCTTCCTCTCTTTCTCAGATCGGCTAGCTATGGATGATTTTTCCTGGTATTCGCCTTCGGATGCTGGTAGATCTCTTCCCGATCTACAGATCGGTGATGGTTTTGAGCGGATTAGGCTATGGTCACGATTTGAGCGTCTCTCCTGATTTGATCTTCAAATCAAGGTTTGTTTTCGATTCGATTTTCAGTTCTTTTGATTTCTTGATCGATCGAGTTTTCGTTTTTTTTTTCTTTGGTTAATCGGTTGTTTTCTTGGAGATGCTAGGTGATCTGATGATTTTTCGGTTTATTTTGTAGGAAAATTTTGATGCTGGTGCTTAGATCTGAGAAGGCGCTCCTAGAGGGACGACTCTCGCCGTTCTATTTAGCAGATCTGCTCCGTTAGCGCCAGATCTGGATCAACATCAACAGATTGTGGTTTTTGTAAACTTGTATCATCTGATTTTGATGGTGATGCGTTATGGTGTTGAGGTTATCGGGATGTGTGGAGGGATTTTGATTGGGTTTTTTTTGGTTGTTTAGAAGGGATGTATAAGATATCGGAGACGGAAGGCCCAAGGGAGGCCGAAGTCCCGATCAATCTTTGTCATCCGACCTTTGCCATGACAGGTGCGCTTGCTTGGCAGGTCACAAAATCTTAATAAAAAAAGAGTAATTTTTTGGTTTTGGAGGGAAGATCGCACGGGGATTGCCCGGGATCTTTTCTCCGGTGTGTGTGTGCCTGTGTGTCCTTGCCTTTTCTTTTCTCTCGTATTAAGTTCTCTATATCCTCGCTTGACATTAACGCAACGCAGCATAGAGAGACGTACGAAGCACACATCCAGAGAATCTCGTAAATTCGTCACCTAAAGGTATACTCTGTCAAATTTATGCTTTATCATCTGCATCTAGAACCAGTAGACAATTAATTTTAACGTCATAAACATCAATAGTCTTAGATTCACATAATCATATACAATTCCAGGTTCATGTTTTCCTAAAACGAGGAAAAATCTTAGGTTCATTTAATCATATATACAAGTCTAAGCATGATATATCCCTATTATCATATAAATCATTTTTGGCTTGATAAAAGAAAATTAATTATTGTTATTTAATCAAATATTATTAAATATGGTCTGAAAAGGACACAATCATATAACCAAAGTAGAGTCATGCATATTATAATATCTAATGAAACAGTCTTATTCTCATATAGATATAAGTTTACAAGTCTGAAAAAAATTATAATCATTCATATAGCAATATCCAATTTTGAAGAGGCTTATGGTGGAATTTAAGTTATTACATATTATTGTCTATTATATATTTATCAACTGATTTAAAAATATAGCGAGGACGAAAAAATTCACCGACTTAATTTATTGAACAGATCGATTTTTTTAATCTAATATGCTATATCAAATTACGCACACGCACACCTCTCGCTTCAATTGGATGTGATTGTTTCATGTAATCGTATATTTGTTTCCTTTGCAATCTCAAGCCGTATATATCAATATTTATCCAATCGATCATATGTCAGAATTGCTAGATTGGGTGATTCGGCAAGTATCGTTTATTTTCATTTACGGCATCGGTCGCTGTATATGTATAATTTTTTTAATATTATAGTGATTTAGAGATGTGTTTATTTATAGATTTGGCTCTTGTGCTAAAGTCGAGCAGTAACTTTGCGGTTGTCTCATGCTCTTTATGTATCTTGGTATGTTCTCTTGTGCTAAAGTTGAGCAGTAGCTTTGCGGTTGTCTCGTGCTCTTAATGTATCTTGGTATGTTCCAGACCCATTATGTTTTTGAGAATTTTTTTTTTCCTGTAATATTGAGCAGCCTTGTGGCTGTGCATGTAGTTGGTACTTGTTTGTAGTTAGCTGTGTTTACGATATACAGTTTTCTCTTATTGTTGGCTGCGAAGACTTCTTTTCACATATTGCTGCTCCCCGGTGGTGGTTTTTGTGGTTTTGCTGAAGACCTACTGTGAAGCCTGCTTTTAGACGCTCTCTCTTGGAGTGAGTTCGTTCTGATCAAAGAGTAGATGATCCAAAGATTTGAGGTGAATAATGAGTGAGTTTAATGGGCAATATTCCAATTATTCTTTACTTTCAATCTTGGTTATTCAGCGTTGGAAAAGTATTATTATTCATTCGGCGTAGAGAAGTATTATTATTCATTCTCTTATTTTGTCATTGTTGTCATTATGTTTCTGGTATTATTATCATCGTTATCATGATTTGTAGAATCAAGTGATTTAAAATTCAGGTTTATTCAATTTCGGAGTAGTTATTGCAGCTTAATATGTTTTATGTTTTTGTTCTGATTATGGTTATGCTTCTCCAAGTATGTTATATAAATTCGTATTTAAAATCTGTTGCTTATTATTTTTGATAATCAAATCTGTTGCTTGTTGGGGTGGTAAAAGCTTCATTTTCAAGTTTAAATGTGTCTATGGTTTGTGGGCTTATTATCATTTAAAAATTTGTATAAAGCAGCTCTGGAATTCCAGAGCTTGATTGGACATGACAGTAATAACATGATGGTCGGTTTGACAACTAGTTTTTGATGATGGTTTTCACGATTAAGCAATTTCCCTTTGCTACGATTGTGTAGGTAATTTCGTAAACTGAAATTAAAAATTGACAGGGAGGTGTCTTTACCAATGGCAATAGATGTTTGTACAGTTAGTGTTATTGTGTTAAATATGTTTTTTTGGTCAGCCAATAATTGAACATTTCCAATTTCAGAAAAAAAAATTTTGGACTTTCTAAAAATTTTTTATAATTCAATGATTCACACATTTTGTTTTTAATGCAGTTAATATTGTCGCTTTAGCGGAGCGATAATAATTTTTATTATTTGTTAGAAAAATTTGTTATTAAAGCAATGAAATTTTTTTTAATAATAGTAAATTCTTTTTTATATATTTATTATAAAGGTTCTTTGTTGTTTATTATTGATTTTTTATTGTAAACAATAAAAGGTTTATTGTTCAGTCCAATAGAAGTTTATACAATGAAAAGTTTATTGATTAGCCCCAAAAAAAAGAAAAAAAGTTCAAATAAAAAATTTATTTTGTTATATAACACTAATTTATGTTCGTTATTTTCTTTTCTGGGGATCAGTTGTTCCTGCTCTATTGAATTTTTTTAATTGCAGCGTTTTTAAAGTAAAATATTGCTTGGTGTTAAATTATCTCAACAATTCTTTTTTCTAATAAAAAATGAGAGCACTGTATTTGTTTTTGTTTGGAAGTTTAATTGTTGGGTAGGGGTATTGTTAGTTTTTTCGATAATTTTAATTTCAAGAAAACAATGTTTTCAGAAAGTTTTCGAATAAATTAGTTATTTTGGTCAAACGAATGTATGAAAATTTCGATGGAATTTCAAGATAGAGCCCCGCCCTACTAGGGGATTTAAAGTCTTGTTATATATAGATCCGTGAGCTCAGACGGTCAGAGCGCTCAGGGCTTTATTTGGCTTTAGAGAAATGGTGGTTCGAATCCACCCGGGTCTCTTTTTACCTCTGTTATTTTGCAGTTCATCTGTTTTTGTTCTTTGTTATGACTCAAAATATTAGGGATTTTCTTTTTTAACTGCTCTGCTTCACCTATTCATCCTTTTTTTCTTTCCTTAGTAATAGTAATAATAGCATGACATATTAAAATGTGTAATTAATTTATTTTTTAATTGGTGGGTTATAAAATTATAATTAATTATATTTTTTAATTATAATAATATTGGATGGATTTAAAGAGACTAGAAATAAGTGGGTATAGAAGCTTGTTGCTTCTATTGAGACTTGTGTCTCGGTGAAGCTAAATGGATTTTTGGATAATTTTGTTGTATTTAAATTTAATGTATAGGGTATAATGTGTTTGGAAATAATGTAATTAGATAAAATAAAATATTTATATTATATTTAAATATAATATTTGTTTAAATAAAATATATTAAAGTTAAATTGTATACAATGAGATTGATTAAAATATAAAAAAAATAGAGATAATCTGATATGGTTAATAAAATAATTAAGTTATAAAATAATAAATTTAAATTATGGTGTGATTAATATTTAAATATAATATTTTTATATTTAAATAAAAGTTATATTGTTTTTAAATTTAATACGAGGAATATTTAGTAGAAATGTTGATGTTAAACGTATCTTATCATAACACGGAATTGCACGGTTGGCAGGAGCTTGCCTGCGACAAAAGCTTGGATTCCCTCGACGGTTGCGGGAGATGCACTCATCTATCGACCGTTCCTTTGGATAAAGGCATAGCATTTATCGAATTTTGTTGGTTGTTTATTTTAAATATTTTTGTATTCAACACGTCTCGTGCTCTCGTGGGTGTGAAAATGACGGTTTTTTTTTTTTTTTTGGTTTTGTTTAAGTATTTCGTTTTGCTTTTTGGTAGGAGTTGGAGTTCAACCAACAGAAAAAGTTAAGTTTGTTCATTAAGTTAAAAAAGAAAAATCATCGTAATAATAGAATGAGTTAGAAATTATCAACCAATCTAGTGCATCTTAATTATGTGATTTCTTTATTCTTTTTTGAATAAATTGTGTTTTCAATGGTTAAATTTAGAGGTTAATGTTGATGTTAGTATATCTGCAGACGAGAGTGCCTGTTCCTATTTTAACTTTCAAGTATGGCAGATGCTGTCTAAGCTAAAAGGGGAAAAAAAAAAAAAAAGGGTGTGAAACGAGCGCCGTGGAAGGTTCAAGATTGCTCATTGATAAAAGTAGGTCGCCTTTCGGGGGAGACCGTTTTGGATTAGATTCTAGATGAAGAAATGGAGGCCCAGTTTCCATTCGTGATTGAGCATGGCACAAATCATATTTTTAGAGACACGATATTATTGGCATTTGATTTATCAATGTTAACTTTAAGTGATCATATTTCTCTTAATGTAATTTATTTATGTTTAGTGAAATCACCACGAATCTTTTATTTGTGTTTTTATATTAATTTTTTTCTATTACTAGTATTATCATTTAAAATAAATATATATATTCGTCTTTAAATTAGTTTAGATATCTTGAACGATGGATTTAAAATTAGTTTGGTTTTTTAGTTATTTTATTTTATTTTATTTTTCATCTAATAAGGATTGACTTTCATATAAACAATAACAGACATTACCTTCAGTAAAACAATAATAATTTATCACAGATCTAATGGCCAATTTATAAAGAGATTTACCGATACAGAATAGGGTGGGGTGGGACTTTGTTTTGGGAGGGTGCTGATTTTATATAAACAGAGAGACAAGACGTTACCTTTAGCAAAACAATAATAAGATTATTATTATCACCAATCTAAAGGGCAATTGATCAAGAAATTTAGCTGCGTTGAGAAGGGTAGGGTGGGACTTGGCTCAAAAGACCTATTTCAAAATAATGATAGTCGATTTTATTCAGAAACTCAGAGGATTACTATTTTTTGATATAATGTGATAGTGTAATAAAAATGAATATTACATTTGGTAATTGGGGCCACATCATTATGAGGCCCTAAATTCGAGTGGAAAATTTTGAATAATTTCAATTCATCAATCGATTCGGGAGACAAAAGTTTAAAAAAATTATTGGCCCTCCAACTTCACTAATTCGCTCTCTACTTTCATTCTATGTGGGTAATGATTTGTTCCCATTCATTTCTCCAATCAATGTCGAATGCTTTATTTTTTATTTTTTATTTTTTATGGAATTTGGAGTTAGGAATTTAAATTTTACATCTTTTGAAATAATCATGTATAAAATTACCTCCAGCTTATAATTACAGCCACCAATATCAATTGCTTTAAGCAAAGCATCATTTAAGTCAACCATATATAAAGCAAAAACAACTCTTAAAAATGCAATCCGAATACATCCAAAAAAGACAACGAATTAATACCAAACAAAAAAATCCAGTTACATACTAGATACAAAACCCCCTAAAGTAAAAATTTCATTTAAACATTTACCCTCCATAATCAAGAATTATCACATCACCATCCCTGCGTAGGCCATCGCCTCTCCGGATCAAGAAGCCATGTGGATCGCCTCTTCTTCTCCATCGTCGTCTTCTTCTTCTCCTCCTTATTATTACCATCTCGTCCTTTGCGAAGCTGCGAACTTTTCTTAGAATTACTAACCCCCAAGCTCTTATCTTCTTGCCTGATCCTAATCTTTTTAAATCAGTATCTCTACATGCTTTATGGTCATCCGAGTGCCTCTCGTAGCTTGTGATTCTTGAACAATTTGATGATATCGACTCCAAAGCAAGCAACACATTGTTTGATCTCTGACTTTTTGTTATGATCTGCTCTATTTTTTAAAACTCAGATTCTGCTAATTAATATAATATACTGAACGCTGTAATTTTCTCGAGAATAAATGACAATAAATGGTTATGATTTTGTATACCTTTTATCTCAGAAACGATAATTAATTTCAAGTCAACCTCATTTAATAATACAATATTATTTCTACATATCTTATCCAATTAAATTTGATCGTTTCTTTTCTTTTCTTAAAGGATATTCAATTTTTATCTAATTTATTTGTTTTTACTTGAGACTAGGGATTTAGATTTTTAAGATAAAAGATTTAGATATATAATTACTGTTACTTTATAATTGCTGTAAAATTAGATAAATTATAATATTAGATAAAATTAGATAAATTATAATATTAGACCATTACAAATAAATTCATAATTCTAACTACTAATGATAAATTATGATAGAAATCTTTAACTATAATAGAAGGGATTTGTATATATACATATTTAAGAATTTTTTTTCATGCTTTAGTTTTTTGCTTTTCTTTTGAACCTTTTTTTTTTTAATTTCTAATTTTTCCAAATTAAAGACAAAAATGAATATGAAACTATGGATAGAAATTGGTGAGAGGGTGCATAGATGCCAGAAAGGGACAAGAATCCTAAGAGTTTAGAGGCGCTGTAAAGGGATGACAATTGTCAGGAGAGGGCACAAGAGCTTAGGGACGGAAAATCATCGAGAGGAGGCCGTAGGGGCGTAGGGAAGATGAGATGCAGCTAGGGCATACAGACAGATGCTTCTAGTAACATGCCAGATTACTCTCAGTAATACGACATGTAATCGTCGATAAAAATGGTAGACAGCCAACGACATGAAGATCAACGGTGGCTTACTCCTAGTAAGCTATAGTATTAGTGGTGTTGGAAGCATCGATGTAAAGTTACTGGTTGTCCTAGCCATGGATGTCGTATGGAACATCATAGGTCGTTTAGGTTAATTATTTAGTAGTTAGCTTATTATTATTATTATTATTATGATTCATTTTTCAATATTTGAAGAGTCCTTATGTCGTTCTCCTTAATTTAATGAAATTGCATCGTTTTAGTATGGATGACTTGAGAGGCTTAAATCCCTTCGAGTTTGGGTTCGCAACAACTAATTTCTTTATTCAAACTTGAGTGTTTAGCCTTCCTACAACGACTGGTATAATACATATTACGGGTATGTTTTATATTTCGTATTTTTGGTTGTGCCATTAAAAAAATTTTCTCCCAAAATTAAAAAATTAATCCAAAAAGTGTGAACGTGGAAGCATCTTACTAATTATTGCCTTTATTTTTTCATGTAATTATTATAATATTTTCATTTTTAGTTTATTTAAATAATAAAAATTGACTTTTACAAGTTTTAAATCATAATAATGATTGCAAAAAAAAATATATATATATATATAACATCACATTAGAACATAAAATAAGTTGATAATATTTTTTAATATTTTTTATAATGAATATAACATTCGTATATATGAATGTAATTGATATGGTATGACGTTGGTCTTAAATCTCCTATGTCTAAGATTCAGGTTGCTCTCCTAGTTTTTTCTGCTATCAAAATTTTGACACTTATTACTCTCAAACTTCATTGAACGGAAAATAAACAATGACACTAATAGAATAATGCTAAAACTCTCCACTTTTAGCTGTACTTTTTAATATCAAGTGTATTTTATTTCTTGATTTAACTGATGTGTTATTGATAAAACTCTTTTTATTGATATTTGTTTAAAAAATTATTACATTGATTATTATTAGGGTTATTTTGTTTTAATCCTCAAGTTATAAGTTAAATACCATTTTATTCCATGATTTTTAATATGTTATATAACAAGTTCCCATATCTATCAAATTATCCAAAATTAGTTATTCTATCCATCTGACCATAAAAGAAATGGCTTTTTCTTTGGGCTAACATCATGTGTTAACATGTAATATTATTAAATTTTCAACTAAACAGAAGATGATCAAAGAGTGCATTTTTTTGTAAAAATTTCAACAGTTATATGGATGAAAGGATTAATTTGAATTAATTCATTATTAAGTTTATAGTTGTTAGACGTTGTAAAAAAATAGGATTATAATCATACTAGACCTACAGTTCGAATACTAAAAATACAGTTAGTCTTTGATGATATTAAAGTGTATTTATCCGTTAAAAGAACTAATAATTCATTATGAGGCAAGTTGATATCGTAGAAGTCAAAAAGGAAGTTGGAATAGTCTTAGTACTACCCTTTTCGATATTTGACTTGTTCTCGTCTTGCATTTCTAGTTAAGGACTAAGCGATGTGTGCAATATGGTTTTGGACGGGCATGGGGTTTGTCAATTTTCCCAGCGTCCTTTTTTTTTTGTTGGTTAAAGGGGTGGGGTTGGGTTGGGGTGGCAATTATGTGTTAATCACTTTAATTGCCTTATCAATCGGGCAATGTAATAAAATAACAATGTAAAGAGACCGCAATACTTTTGACTTCTTTTACTTTCTTTTTCTTTGTTTCTAATTTTCAATGGAATTGTTGATACCATAATTTGGACGTTAATTTTTGCAATGGTCATTCGGACTTTGTCTGGTTGGGGGATGAGATGACAGATGAGAAGGGTTAAAGGGAGAGGAATGAATGGAAGGACTATAAATCAACCTTCCCCTCCCACCCCCCCCCTCTCCTTTTCTTTTTCTAATAAAAAAATTCTTACGCTTCCTGTCTATCATTTGACAATCTAGTAAAACCATATGTCTAACAATATAATACCTAACTCGTTCTTTTATCAGACTCAATCTAGAGTTATCTAATCTATTACAAGCACATAATTCTTACAGAAAATGTCACTTTTAAAGTTGAACCTCAAAGTGAAGATATGAAGATTTAATCTATATTTAGCAAGAGAGAAAAGTGGAAGAAAAGAAAGGGGTTATTGATTTGTAGAAAAATTATGACAATTAAGGTTGTTGAGCCTTGGACCCATCATTTTGCATCCCTGTTTTGTTGGACGGAAGGGCAGAAAAAAAAAAATTGGAGAGAATCTTTAAGTGGGTATACGTTGTTTTCTCTTCATTAATTTCATTGATATTTCAAGGAAAATATAGTGTTATAAATAAATTAACTATCCATTCTTCTAATTCTTTTTCTAATACCTAACAAATGATTAAACACTTGTCTTGTCCTTTTATCATGCGAAACAACATTAACGAAATTTGAGAACATCTTCATCATTCATATTCTTCATCTTGTAACTCTTTTCATCGTGCTTACTCTTTGTCCCTCCTGCCAAACGAGCCTTCGAATCGGCTGACTTCCGTTTAGAGAAAGAGCGTGACTTTTCCTTCTAGAACTTCTATCAATGACAACCGCCTTTCTTCTAGAGATTCTGTCATATTCAAGCCTCTAGAAAATACTTTCATATCTAGCTTACGAAAATATTAAAAATCAAAACCGGGTGTTTGTCCTTGTGTCCATATTATCAACTTTAGGACTCAAATCCGTCGAAACAGTCCAGAAAGTAGGTCACATATTATGACTTTAAAGCGGAGTCTGCAACGGAGGCTTAAAAAAAAAAAAAAGAAGGATCGTCACATATTATGACTTTAAAAAATAGCGTTCCCTTTAGCTGTGGTTTATTGGGTAATTAACAGTATGTATAATGTCGTATTAGTAATTGAAAATAATTTTTTTAAATACTTAAAACAATAACAATTTAAATATTACACGTAAAGTTTATAACTTATTGCTTTATTTTCCTTTGGCTGTCATCCAATGCGATTTTGACAATTAGTTAATTGCCCAGGTAGTTTTTTACGTTTGGTATATATTATAGTTTTTTTAAGGCGAGTTTGGTTTGCTTTCTCATAATCTGGGCCAGTTCCTACCAAACCAAAAGTTTAAAAGTCAAATCGTGGCGTCCCACCGGCTTGTTTACATTATATCTCTTCTATTCTAGAAGGATGAAATATGACCTCGAAAACCTTTTGATACCAACATTTTTCCCTGATCAAATTGAGTTTGATCCATACATGCGATTGAGCTAAATTACCCAATATTTATTATATAAAAAATTATACTTGGATGATTGTTAAAAATTTCATATCGAATTTATTGGTGCAAAACTAATATATATATATATATAAAACAATTATAAGCACATCATATAAGGCTTAAAGGTTTTAGATAATTTGCTACCAAACATTATTTTGGCAGCAAAATATGCCCTTTTACCACTAAAAAAATAAATTTGATAGTGGATTTTTACGTTCTGTCATTAATATTTGATAGTCAAAAATTTATTTTTTATAACTTTAATAAAATACTAAAATTTATTACTTTAATATATAGGTTTGAAGATGACACACCTTTATTCTATATATTAAAGTAATAAAATTCTAAAAGATGTACGTTGTCTTCTCTATGTAGAACATATTTAGCAAGATCATACATATGGACATGTCTTTTTACACCTTCACGAAAGAGATAAATTGCCAAATGTTTGTTATATAAATATACTAGATGATTGTTAAAAACTTCATATTGAACATATTCATGCCAAAAAAAAAAAAAAAGGCATATAATATAAGGTTTAAAGTTTCTAGACAATTTGCTATCAAACACAACTTTGACAGTAAAAGATATCTTTCTGTCATCAAAATATAAATTTGGTAGCCTATTCTTATATTCTATCACCAAAATTTGATAGTCAAAAATATATATTTTCAGTGGGAACTAAATTTCAATTCTCACTATGTTATCTATTATCAAATTGAATTTAGTTGTGGATTGTATTATTTTTGTTATCAAATTTAGTAATGAAATTCTTTCACCTTTCAACTACTAAAATTTAGTAGTGGAAAGTTTATTTTCTACCACCAAATTTATTTTGATATCAAAAAGTTTGGTCTCATCAAATTTAAAAAAAAAAAAAGAAGATTTAAATTGTAAGCATAGAGGGTAGCATATAAGTTACATAATTACAAAAAAAAAAAACTATATTTGTATATGATATGAAAATAAATCTACAAAATTTGATTGTCACATTAAAAGTGATTTGAGATTCATTGACTAGAATAATCAATCTTATTATTTAGATCCGTGAATGATAGAGGTAATTATAATTAAAGTGTGTGCATCATTTGGAAGAACATACTTTGCATTATCAGAACACGTGCGTAAAACTTTTTTTGACTTTCTAGTTTCTACTGTTCTTTTCCCTCTTTGATCACATACGTAATAGTTTGTTCTTTCCTAATGCAAAGCTGAAAATTCATTAATGAAACTTACACGATAGGAAAATTTTCGCATTATAAAGGTGAAGAACATATATAAATATCCACTAAATGCGTGCATCTTTTCAATGACTTCTTCACCACTTATTATTTGCCTATTTCTAACCCCAAAAAAATAAAAAATAAAAATCTGCAGAAAACGGTGCAAGCTCTATTAGTAAATTTAATGTACAGTTGAATTACCCTGAATCCCTATGATTTATGTTTATTTATTTATTTATTTTCCCCTCGTGAGATTTAAGGTGATAGAAAAGATTAATTATATAAATATATATTTTTTGAGGTGCCATGTTTCAGCACGTAGGTAAACATATGAAGAATTAGCGGATCCTTTTGCAGGATCGTTTCTCGAAAAGAAAGATGTGACAAACTGTTAAAGAACAATCAAATAATATGATTTAGCAACAAAAAAAAAAAATCAAATAATAAGATTAATAAAATCTAATCCATAGGAAAAATAAATAAGCAATAACTAGGAGAGAAATAATAAGAAAAGAGGCACCAAAATAGGTTGTGTAATTTATGTATGTTTTTTCTTTTGGAAGTTATGCAGTCTATTTTTCATTAATTGAAATTACCAACTTTGGAAGGCAAGGCTAATAAAAGAAACTCAGCTCCTGGCCATTGCCAATAAGTATGAGAGGCAGGTTAGCAAATGCACATGTTCAGTATACATTTCACCAATGATTTTCCGACTTCAAAAAAAATTATTTCCTCAACATATTCGCACATGTCCACTTTTAGAAAGAGCAAAAGAGAAAAATGTTAGCTATTGCATCCCTCTTGTGCAAGAATGATATCAAGGGAGGTTATGTGGATTCGGTTGAAATGTCTTCTATTTTTGTTCACTCAATACTATCATATCTTAGGAAAATCAATTGCTGTCACAAATTGTAATGAGGAATATTGTCTATTGTAGTGGACCCCACTCCACCACTTCGAAAGGGCATCTTTGGCCATATTAGTCTGGGAAAGTAGGCGCATGGCATGGCTCCATTTGCATTTCCATTATAAACGAACCTTAAGAGAGGCGGTATGCTCTATATTCTAAAGCAGAAGCACGTTCACAGCACCAAATCCCTCCCGTGGGGCTCTCAGTCTTCATTTATGAGAGAATTGAATTTCATGACTTAAAGAGAAATATTTCCTAAAACGCTCCTTCTCAGTTCTCTCTCTCTCTCTCTCTCTCTCTCTCTCTTTCTCTTATTCTTTTTGCAACACCTTCCTAGGCCGTGAAGCCAGTTATTAGCCAACAACAACTCTCTCTCTCTCTCTCTACATCTGCCTCTGTTGCGCCAGGTAATATAATTTTTTTTTTCTTTGAGTGTCTCTGCCGATGATTCTAATGTTATATTTTCCTCTTTGTATGTTGCAATCCGATTTATTTCTGGATTAAAATAGATCCATTTAATTCAAAATTTTGATTTTGGGATCATGATTAGATGTGTTTAGCAATTTCTAAGATAGGGGTATGGAAAAAACTTAGCCTTATTTAGCTAGGATGGACTTGTAAACGACTTGAATTCATAACTTGTAGATTTCGGAGATTCCCATGTGAGCACAAATGGTCTTAGGATTTTACTTGTAACTTCTAAGAACGTAACTAAACGTTGTATTACCAGCGTTCTGATCATCATTTAGTTGTTCTAATTCTCCAAAAATTCGATTTGTGTTGGCCACAACTGATTAACGATATTAGCGTGGCCAAGAAAATTGCAGCTTTTCTCACTTGATCAGTCTTCATTTTCCTTCTAATTTCCAGAACACAAAAATATGAGAACATAAAAATATTGGTTTTTGGGGATCATATGAAAAAGCTGACCAGAAACGGAAAAGTGTTTATATCGTAAAGGTTAAAATAATAGATTGAAGAGGCATTAACAAGAAACAAACGAAAGAAAATAAGAATAAAGAAAGAGAGTTGACCGGAAAAAATTAAAAATTAAAAATTAAAAATCAGAGTCTGGTAGAGACTGGTCAGGAGAGGCGTCTCTGAGCTAGATTGACCGTTACCTTGCGTTACATGCCTCTTTCGTTTTGGCACTTTGGAGAATTAAAAAATATTTTCGTCCACTATTTTATAATATTGTGGAATGATTTGGAATTCTGTTATTGGGAGAATACTAAGTCATGTGGTGGAAAAATTTTGTATTTTTGATACACCGTGTGGGTCATCCATTGCAAATACGTGTTTCGAATTTTGTATTGTCTTTGTTAGAAGGGGAATGTTGACAAAATGAAAAAAAAAAAAAAAAAAAACTAAGAAGGATTTCACATTGATTTTTTTTTTAAATCTTATATGAAACTTAATCAATTTGTAGGTTCAACTTCTCCACTTGACAATATGATGTTTCTTCGGAGAAAGCACTCGCAGAACCACCCCATCGATGAGTCTGCCGAAAAAGAGGCAAAGGTAAAATCATAAGAGCACAAGAAATTTGCTTGTTGCATCGTAACGCAGTAAGCTTCTGTGACAATCTAATTATTGATAACAATACGAGAACTTAAACTAAACAAGGCATATTTTCACAATTAGGTTAGAGAACTCAGGGATGCTCTTGGGCCGCTCTCTGGACGTGGTTTAAAGTATTGTAGTGATGCATGCCTTAGGAGATACTTGGAAGCTCGGAACTGGAATGTAGATAAGTCGAAGAAAATGTTGGAAGGGTCACTCCAGTGGAGGGCAACTTATAAACCTGAGGAAATCCGTTGGGTAAGAGTAATTTTGATGACATTCTCGATCTATAAAGTTTAATATTTTGTTTATCTCTGACTTCTTTTTCTCATCATTTATGCCTCAAAACTTAGTTGGTCATGTCTTGGTGTGAAATTTTATTTGTATACATGTATGCGTGTTTTAGGCTCCATGGCAATCAGTCGTGATATTATTTGAACAATGTCTCGTTGTTGGTACTATTTGAGCTCTCTATTTACCATGACAACATTTTCTTTTTTAGAGTGAAGTAGCTCATGAAGGCGAGACGGGCAAAGTTTTCAAGGCGAATTTTCACGATCGACTTGGAAGACCTGTGCTTATAATGAGACCAGGGATGCAGGTATGTGCTAGTATATTTGCTGCCGGTCTACAATAGAGAAAAGAGAATCAAAATTTTAGTAATGTTGACACTTTTAAGTTATTTGGCTTTCCCATTTTCATCAGAACACAAATTCACCAGAAGACAATATCCGCCATTTAGTCTATCTTTTAGAAAATAGTATCCTTAATCTTCCTGAGGATCAAGAACAAATGTCTTGGTTGGTCGACTTCACCGGGTTTACATTGAACTCAAACATTGCTGTCAAGACAGCTCGTGATATTATTAACATTCTGCAAAGTCACTACCCCGAGAGGCTTGCCGTGGTATTTCTTTACAACCCCCCAAGGATTTTTCAGGCCTTCTACAAGGTATGATCCGCCAAACTCTCTTTATTTTCATTTAGGCATCTTTCCCACACGTAAATTTCTACGAGTCCTTCTAACGAATTTCCACATCGAAAATGTTTCTATACCACCGTCACATATATATCCGTGAATCAATAATTTTTGGTACACAACAGTGGGGACTCAATATTTTTTTTTTCTTTCTTTCTCTCTCTCTCTCTCTTTTTTTTTTTTTCCTTTTTCACGTGACCAGCCGTATTCTACTATCACACCTGTGGTGATGCAGCATCTATATCAATGAATAGCAACAACACTCATTTCTCTGCTGCTTTTTGTATTCATAGGCTGTGAAGTACTTCCTAGATCCAAAGACAGCCCAGAAGGTGAAATTTGTCTACCCCAAATACAAAGACAGTGTCGAGCTTATGAAGACATTCTTCGATATCAATAATCTTCCCAGCGAGTTGGGGGGAAACGCGACTTTAAAGTACGACCATGAGGAGTTCTCGAGATTGATGGCTCAGGATGATATCAAAACCGCCAAGTTCTGGGGTTTCGATGCCACGCCACCCAACAAAACAAACGGCCATTCAATTGAGGCCGAGGTGGTCGCTCCCAAGCCTCTTCCTTTGGCCCCACCTGCTAGCTGAGCTGAATGACTTTGGAGTAACTATATGTCAAGTAACTATATAATCTTTGCAACAGAATTAGATAAACCAACTTATTTGGTAATGGAAACTGAAATATTTCTTGTTCAGTTTAGAGAGAGTTGCTCTCGATCTAGTCTTCCCATATCTTTGTTTCGCTGATGGTTTACTTTTTCCCTCCTCGAAGCCAAAGGCCAACGAAGACTGTAATTTGTAAGTCTTATTCTATATTCATTGAATAAAAATCAGAACTTGATACAAAGAGTGTGGTATCGGGTGTCTCGACTTCACATGGATGTGATAATGAACCAATTTCGTGATCTCTAATTTCTCAATGGATAGTGTGGGACATTACGCCTCAAACTAAAAGAAAATGTTAAAAATAATAATAATAGAATTTGGAGTGTGACATCACAACAAATAAATATCTACCAAACCCTCTTTTGAAATGGGGACCAAATTTCTGCTCCACTCTCCCTCTGCTAAACTGACTGTCAGATCAATTACCAAATTTTGATCTAGAAAATGATATGTAACGGTGACTTTAGTGAAACATGGTATGGACAGCCATTGGGCAGCGTACGATTAGTTTCATGGAAACCAATTACAGGCTCCGTCGGTTAAGTACTTAGCACTATGCCCCACATTTGTTGGCAACTTACAGCCTGTTGCAATATATATCTCATATAAATTAATTTTCTATTAAAATTAGTCAAGTTCACGAACCTAAAGCCCGAAAATCTCTTTAAAAATATTCAAATTTAATATCTAATTCAACGTAAATTTAAATACTTAATTTAACGTAAAATTAATTAAAATACATTATAATAATTTAACAAGTTCAGAGAAAATTATCAAAGATAAAAAGTTTAAGGACATTTACGTAAAATACCATGTTTGTTTTGTTTTGTTTTTTTTTAATATTTTTTTTAAGCTAACAATCAATGGGGTATGGAGAATAAGAGCCCAACTAATCCTATGAGCGTGCGTTCAAAAGTTTTCTTGCGCAATTTAGGCACATATCTAGTATTAACATGGGACATGACTCTAAGAAAATGCCCGAAAAGGATGAATCATCCGTATGAAATGGAACAAACCTCCGGGCTTCGGACTCTCCAACCACCCAGTTTTTAACTTTTGTGATTGAGCTAACTATACTTGACGTTGACCTCTATCATCTTTTCATTCTTCCTTTCTCTTTTCTCATTTTTTTGGCATAAAATAAACCCAGACTGAGCAGTGAGTCGTCTAGTATTTTAATGGGTTACTAGCCAGAATCAACGGGGAATAAAAAAAAAAAAGAGCTAACAATGCAATTGTGCAGGCTACTAATCTCCATCATGACTTCATGAGTTCAAGGCAGAGCTTAAAACGGTCCGTGATTTGTACTCTCACCCCTGCATATATAATAATTAATTTATTATTCCATGTTTATATAATGGATTTGATCTTAAGCCATGTTTAAATGGGTGTTTAGCATATGTTAATACGAGGACCTGTTCTTGTATAGCATATGTATTCACTGAAAGCAAGGCAGAGTTAATAGAATATATTTGGGGAACAAAAAGACCAGAGTCGTCATAAAACAAAGCTGGTTTATTTTTTCATATGTTGGTTACTAAAAGTTCAGCTGTACAAGAGTTCTTCTGAGCGATATGAGTACTTTTGCTCAGAGTTCACTGGAGTCAAGGCACTCGTAAACAAGTTGGCGAAGATTCGGATTCTCCAGAGCTGCAG
This sequence comes from Antiaris toxicaria, assembly GCA_035233585.1. Taxonomy (NCBI): domain Eukaryota; kingdom Viridiplantae; phylum Streptophyta; class Magnoliopsida; order Rosales; family Moraceae; genus Antiaris; species Antiaris toxicaria. The sequence continues at coordinate 35,857,198 of CP141157.1, read as the reverse complement.
CAACTCTTTCCTTGTCGTTCAGCTGCTTATTCACTACAATCGAAGATTTGATAAGATTTTTGCATTAGTACTATTTCCAATGCTATATTTGTTACATAATAATGTGAAAAATAATATTATTTTACTTTAAATCTAGATGTATTATGTTATCTCTAATATTATTTTTAGTTTTTATTATTATTATTGTGTTTTAAAAATTTAAAAGTAAACTTTTAATATTTTAAAAAATGAAAAATAAAATTGTTGTAAAAATTACATAAGGCAACAACTAGTAAGAATCAAAAGTGAAATTTGACATTATCTATATTTATTATAAAATAGTATGAAAAATAATATTATCTTACTTTATATCTCTAATGCTATATTTGTCTTTATAGCATATATCTCTAATGCTATATTTTTTACAGAATAGTGTGAAAAAAAATATTATCTTACATTATACTCCGATGCATTATGCAAACTCTAATGCTATTGTTACTTTTTATTATCATTATTGTACTTTAAAAGTTATAAAAGTGAACTTTTAGGATTTAAATAAATAAAATATAAAATTGTTGTAAAAATTACATAAGATAACAACTAATACGTATCAAAAGTGAAATTTGACATTGTTTATACCTCGTGACAAATTTACTACAAAGTTTAGCATATGGTAAATTTGACATAGAAGATAGCATTGCATTGAAAAGCACTTTTTTCATCGAAATAGCAAAATTTACCTTTGACATATTAATTTAACATTACATTGTCAATTAATTTAACATTACATTAGGGATGCTCCTCTTCTGCTTAAAGACTATTGTTTTTAGCTTAGATTCTCTAGCATCAAATTATATCGTAACTATCTAAGAATCAAATGATATGTAGCTCTAACGGTTTGAAACCATCCACGTTCTTTGTATCCTACCTTAATTCTCTTTAATCCTAAAATTAAAAATTGGCGGAGGAAGAACATTAATCTTTTATTGAATGGTGATTAAAAGATTGCATTTAACTATACCTGATTCTTCATTTGCATGAGATCCAGGGGCGACTTTGATATCAACCTATGACGTGCAATATCAAAAGCATGAATAAGCAAACAGCTTGGGGAAGAAAACGATGTAGATGAACAAGATGTTAAAACTGCAAATTAACCTTAGTTGAATTCACAATTTTATCAAAAAGAGACTCTATCCACAAAGAGTATGTAGGATATATGCAGAAGTCTGCCTCAAGTAGCTTTAAAATCTAAAGAGAAAGTAAACTTCAAAGCCAACAAGCACAAGTTGATTTCATTATGTACCATGTTGAAGAGTAATTTGGTCAAGTTCCACTCTCTATGCAAAGAAATAATGTGTACGCATGTTTGGAACAGGGAAATGAAATCTGCCAATTAAAGAAAATGCTGCCTATGATTATCTGTCTACGATTAAAGGTATCTATTGATCACTTCATATACTATATACTCAAATAATGTAGAATTTTGGTAAGCAAGGGGTGGATTAAGAAGAGATCCTGATAACAATTAACAACTAGCAATTTATCAAATAATGCAAGACTTGCAGGTTATAATGAAGAATTATAAAAATATTAAAAGGTAGTTTCAATATGTTGTAGGAAAAGAGACAACGGGGTTACAGCATAATAATGTCAAATAAGGCGAAGAAAGCATCTTCAATTTTGCATACTTCTTCTTCATGTGATTTTAACCAAATACAGCATTCATAAACATGCACTATTGACTACACCCACTGTAAAAAGCTCCAGTAAATAATAATCATACTCCGAAGTACCTAGTGGAAAGGTAATTTCTCAGGTTAAAATTATAAGTTTGCTGTTCAAAATTCAGTGAACAAAAAATGCTAGCTACACTATATATGCATTCCCCTTCTCTTTATTCTAAACAAAATATAGTAAAAAGCTCAAGCAGAGTAAACTAACCTTATAATGTGGAGGAAAACAACGCTTCAGTTTAACTCGAAGGCAGAGACCAATTACTGTCGCCATGCTACAATGCTGAATGGTCGGCGTAAAAGTTATCCTTAAAAAAAAAAAAAAAATCCATTAAACACACACAAAAAAAAAAAGTATTTGAATAAATTGGTAATTAACTAGTTATAATTACACAGGCACAAACAAATATATGGTATATATGCAACGATAAAGCAAAATTAATTATGAGATCAAAAGCTCAGAAAAACTCACAGAATTCGTCCCAGTTTGTCATCGACGGTGATCGATTCCTCGGAAAGAACACTCAGCTGTTCTAGTGAGTATGGATGCTCCGGATCTCTGATGTCCCTCACAAAATTTATCAATCTCAGTCAAAGAATCACAAATTGCTTTCGTATAATTAACGATCACTACATAAAATTAAAACATATATGTATATATATATGTACAAAGATCTTTCGTTCTCTGTCTCACGGGTTAAAAAACTAGATATTGAACTGGACTAAGTCAAAAGACGAGATCAATTTGACTTGCAGCCGAGCTCCGCGACCTAAAATTCAGAGAAAAACAAGAAATTGGAAAAGGATATCATAGATTTCGAGAGGATCAACGGCGTCATCACCGTGAGGAGGATCATCGGTGCGAGCAACTCTTTCCTTCTTAGCGTGAACCACGGGGTTCGCGTTGATCAGACCCAGCGTCATCTCTCTCTCTCTCTCTCTCTCTCTCTCTCTCACGGACTTGGTTCTTTTTCGTGAAGTTTTTATTGTTTTTTATTTATTTATTTTGTCTGAAGTGAATATTTACTTTTCAGTGATGGCTGTGCCAGCCAAAAAAATAATAAAGAAATAGTTTTTTTTAATCTTATTTGTATTGGTGGTTTATTTTTTAAAAAGAAATTTTTTTATTTTAAAAAGAAATTTTTTTTTATTTTTAGAACTGGTGCAATATTTGAATATGTAAAAAAAATTTTAAAAACAAAAAATTATTTAAAATAAAAAAAATAATGTTGAAAAATGTATGTTATGATAGAATTTTAAAAAAGTTCTTTTTATATAAGTGTATTATACATGATAAATTTAGAAAATAATTTTTTTAAATAAAAAAAAGATAAAAAAATTTAGAATAAATATTTTTTAAATCTCATTTGATTTATAAGTCTAAATCTAGATTTTTTAATGAATAAATTTAAAATGATAACAAAAATTAAAATTAAATTAATTAAAATAAATTCAAAAAAATTTTTTTTTTAGAATCATTACTTTCCTTTAAACACCACCTTAATAGTGATGACCAGCGAGAGAAGGGCATTTGCGGCGGAGGGGTGGGATTTCGGTGAGGAGAGCAGAATACCTATTTATAAAAGAAGTGTTTGGGGGAGAAGGCCGGAGATATTATTTTTAGGTTAGTAAAAAGTTATTTTAAAAAATGTGTTTGAGAGAAAAAATAAAAAATTTTAAAAATTTTTTTAAAAAAATATCAATATAGATATTGTTTCGTTCATCTCGAAATTTTATATAATTTAAAAAAAATTTATCTCATTTGGACTTATATAAATAAAATAATAAATTTTTAAATTTTAAAGTTTAATATAATATTTTAGAGATAAAAATAATAAAATTTAATAAAATTTTTTAAAAAAATTGATTTTTGAGGTTCGGAGATATCCACCAAACGACCCCAAGTGTTGGATTTTGGTGGTGCTTCAACGTGTGCGTGTGTCAGTGTCTGCGAGGTTGCCTTCGGATCCCAGAGACGGCTGGTTTTGACACTTTTCAACTGCATCCTGACACTTTTCAAGTGCATCCTGGCACTTTTCAAGTTCATCCTGATCTTGCCACGTCAACATTTAAAACCCATCATAAATGGTGTTCTGAAGATTTTTTTATTAAAAAAATCATTTTAAAAATATATTTGAAGAAAAAAATTAATAAGTGTGAAAAAAATATAAAATCTAAAAAATTTAATAGACGTTCGGTAAAAGTTTTTTTTGACATTATATTTAAATATAATATAATTTTTTTTCAAATATAAAAATATTTTATTCAAATATCAACCTTATCACATTTTAAATCTAATATAATTACTATTTATTATTTCACTTTTTCTATTACTTTTATTAATTACATCATATATTCCCTTTTCCTTTTTTTTTCTCTCTCTATTTTTACCCATCACATCACATATTTATTATTAAAATATAATTCAAATACTTTTTCCCCAAACACACATTACATTCAAATGCAATGCTAATGCTTTTCCTCTAAATACAAATTACATTCAATGCATTGCATTAAAACGCAATACAAATGCAATGCGTTCACCAAACGAACCCTTAATGAGGATTTTTTGGATTTCAAAATTTAATTTAATCTAATTTATAAATTAAATTAAATTAATTAAATAAATTCTAACTTAATTTAATTTAATAAAGTTTATTTGTATTATTTTTTTATTCTTACTTCAACTATTTTAATATAATTTTCAATACAAGTTATCTTTACTTTTATCATCTTCAATATAAGTCAAGTTAAACTAAATTAGAACAAAATTACTAACTTAACTTAACTTACAAGCAAGATCAAACTAGAATGTTAATCCAAATGCTTGCTTCGAAAAAAAACTATTAATATGAATCTTATTTCGTTCTTCTTGATATTTTATATAATTAAAAAAAACATCTTATTTGAATTTGTATATATAAAGTTATAAATTTTTAAAATTTAGAATTTATTATAATGTTTTAGAGATATAAATAATAAAAAGTCATATTAACGTAAAAAAATGAAAAATATTATTTTAAAGACAAAAATTCATCTCTGAACAAGCTTTTAAAAATATATAAAAATTAAAAATGAACACAATTTTAAGATTGACAACTTAAGTCATGATATGATAGCACGAAAGTTATACGAAATTAAAAAATTTTGGTTTTTCTTAAATGGGTTTGGATAAAAAAGAATTGAACTTGTTAAACACGATTAAATAAAAGATTAAACTCACATACACCCACTAACTCATAAATGACATAAAATAACCTATTTAATAAATAAATTAAATATAGATAAATATAAACACGATTAATAAATTATCTATTTATACCCTCTAATATATTTATATTATTATATATCTCATATAATATTTTGTTATTTTTAATTTTAAGTTTTTAAAATATAAAATTTAAATATAAAATATATATTTTATTTCATATATATTTTAAATTTTTTAACGTAGAAAAGGAAATTTATGTTGCATTTGGACAACACATTTTTTTTACATTGTATTTGAATGCAATATAATTTTTTCCCAAATATAAAAATATTTCATTTAAATATCAATCACGTCACATTTTAAATCCAACACAATCACTATTTATTATTTCATTTTTTATTATTATTTTTAATTACATCATATATTCTCTCTCCTTTTTTTCTCTCTACTTTTACCCATCACATCACATATTAATTATTAAAATATAATTTAAATACTTTTTACCCAAACACACATTGCATTCAAATATAATGCTAATACTTTTCCTTTAAATATAAATTATATTCAATGCATTACATTTAAACGTAATACAAATACAATACGTTCATCAAACAAGCTTAAACTTTGCTTGTTACTTTAATCTTTTATTATTTTTACAGTTTTATTCTTTTGTATCTCATCCTCTCATTCAGTCGTCTTTTACTAAAAAAAAAAAAAAGATTTTGAAAAAAAAAAAGAAAGAAGGAAAATCCCTGGTTTCGTCCACCCATCGTCCTCCTACAAAAACATAGCAAACAAGCAACCAAAAAAATTCTAACCATTGACCTTTTCTATTTTCTCTTCTCCACCCAACCTAAAAAATCAATAATGCGTGGCTGGGGTTCATGGAGGCTCTCGACTAAGATCCGAGTTCGCGGGGTTGGAGGTGGCGGAGACTCGTCGCTGCGAATCTTGATCCGTGGAGGCTTATGGTGGGAGAGGATCTGTTCATGGGGCTGGGTTTCGCAAAAAAGGCAAAAATCCTCAGGCTGTCATCACCTTCGAGCAGCATTTGAGAACTTGGAGCCAGCCACCTCGCCTCACACAGCCGCCGCGAACTTGAAGCTAGCCGCCCAAAATCACCATTGACCTGCCGACTGCGACGAGGTCTCCCTAAGCTGACACTGACCCAGCGAAGGATTTGGGTTTTTCCACCGTGATCCCTGACGAAATCCATACGCAGAGAGAGATATGAACCCAAAAACACCAACTGCAGAAAAAGAGTGGGGGGTGGGGGAGAGAGAGAAAGGGCGGAGTGAGATAATATATTTATTTATTTATTTATTTATTTTGTGTTGTGTATTTTTGTTTTTGTTTTTAACTCTTTATGTTTTATGTTTAATCTTAATTTTAATTATTAATTTACTAAATTACCCTCATAATAATGCCGTGTGCAACCACGTGGTATACATTTATTTACCTTTATATGGATGTTAGGGTTTGTAACTATTTTTAAAATTTAGAGACCAACCAATTAAGGTTCGTTTGGGATCTGTTTTTCAGTCTTAAAAATTATTTTTTTTAATATTTCACCATTTTTTATTATTTATATCTCCAAAATGCTATAATAAACTCCAAATTTTAACAATTCATAACTCTATATATACAAGTCTAAACGAGATAATTTTTTTTAAATTACATAGAATTTTGAGATAAACGAAACAATATCCATATTGATATTTTTTTTCTAAAAAATTTTTTAAATTTTTTTTATTTTTTCTCTCAAACACATTTTCTAAAACAACTTTTTTTCAACCCAAAAATAATGTCTCCAACCTCCTCCTCCAAACTCCCTCTAAAAGATTTTTTTTTTTTTGAGATCAATTGATCACTTAATAAAAGATCAGAGACTACGAGAGCAATTTACCTTCCGTTCGATTCTTTTTTTTTTTTTTGGAAATTTTAGTTGTATTCCATTACACTTTTGTTGTTTGAATAAATTTGTTTTCTTCAGAGGTTTTATGGAATCTCATTTCCTCATGTTTATTATAAAAATAGCATTAGCCATTTTTGTTTTATTTATTATTTTGGAAGTAACATTGTCTTTTAACCGAAGTTACAATTATCAAAAATAATTTAAAGATGTCAGAACAATGATTTACTTTTTATTTTTTTCTTTTGGAAAAGACAACGATTTGGGCACAATTTTCTTAATTAAAATATGTCAACAAACACCAGCATTGCGGTCCCGTAGCTCAGTTGGTTAGAGCGTTGGTCTTATGAGCCGAAGGTCGCGGGTTCGAGCCCCGCCGGGACCATTTTCTGCAATTTTTTAAAAATCAAACTGATGCATAATGCAAAAACGAATTACTTGATCAGTGAGAATTTAAGGGGGCGTTTGTTTTTTGTCTTGAAAATGATTTTCCATTTTCAAAAACACAGAAAATGAAAACGGTTTCAAAATAGCGTTTGTTTATTTAACGTTTTCAAAACCGTTTCGAAAACACCGTTTTCAACTATGTTGTTTTTTTGGGTTTTTTGAAAACGAAAAAAAGTTGTTTTCACTTTTTGTTTTCATTTTCAAAAAATATTGTGTTTTTTAGGTTTTTTGAAAATGAAATGGGTTTTGAAAAAATATAATCAAACAAAGTTTCATTTTTATGTTTTTCAAAATATACACTCAGAAAATATAACCAAACACAGTTTCAGAAATAATCTTAACACAGTTTTCAAAACATTCTCATTTTCAATTTTTTTGAAAACAGAAAATATTTCAAAAACAATACCAAACGCCACCTAACTTGTAAGAACTGAAATCTTTGAAATGCATGGGGAAGATTGCCAAACGAATACGACTTTAGCCCTGAACGAATGTGTTGGCCAAAAAAAAAAACTGGTGTTTACGCTTTGCTTTCTTAAACCCTCTAAAGAGAATTTAGATGTCGCACCGAAAAAGAAATGATTTGCTCCAATAAAACTAGACAAATTTTTGAATAATTATACCATTGAAAAAAAAAAGTGTTATATTGGAAGCAGGTTTGACTATTTGCAAGGAAATAACCCTTCAACTTGTAGAAGACATGAATGGAAATTTTTATGCCAAGCATTCTTTCAAATAGAAGAAGCCACAAGCTTTTTACCGACCAGTTTAATTGGATTGGTAATATATTGAAGTTGTCTCATCGCTCTCACTTTGAGCGAGGCGTATCAAAATCTCGGCTAGATTATTGCTCTATCACTTGTTGTACAACATTTCAAAGCTTTTGCAACGATGTTCTATCTTTTTATCCCTTATATTAATCTGTGCCAATAACAAGAACAAATCTTAAAAAAACAATAATGTTATAACCATAGTCGTAAGTATTTACGATATTTTTGAAATTTATACTGAAATTTCTATATTTGAAAGGTCTCAAAATATCTTTAAAGTGTAATATCTTTTTTGTCAAAATATTAAGAAATATAGATTCAATATCAGTAAAGCGCAGTGTAATTTGTATAATATATCGATAAATTATTAGAAATTTTGGCAGAACATGTATATACATAATTTCTATTAGAAAATTTTAGATTTTTTTTTTCATTTGCTATCTCTCTTTTTTTTTAGGCAATTCTATCTTACAATTTACTTTATAAACAAAAGATATAAAAAAAGAAAAAGGCAGCAAAAGGTGAACACAAAAAGCTCGCAGTCAGCTCCTCTACTGAGGCTCCCCATATCTTTTATCTATAAAATCATGAGTTTGGTATTTATAATTATCCTCGTCTAAGCATGCCACCACGATTTCCATCTTAAACAAACAATTTAGGGGATATTTGGAGAAATATTCAATTTTAATTTTACTCAAATACAATATAATTTTACATCAAACACAAATTTTACAACAGTGCTATAAAAACAATTACTATTCAAAACATTTTTAAAACAATCACATCAACTTTTCAATTCCACTATTTATCTTTACTTTTCATTTAAACACACATTTCATTCAAATACAATCAAAATGCAATGCGTTTACCAAACGCCCCCTTAGAGAATAAATCAACAAACTTACATGTGGAATATTTAAAACTATATTCAGCTTTATTCAAATAACATATGATGACGTCAAATTACTTAAATAAGAAAGGCATTTCTATCATATTTAAACTTTATAGGACTTCCTTTTAATATTAAAATATGTAAGATATAATTTTTTTTTTTATAAAACTTGTGGATTTAATATATTTTTAGTGTTTATGCTACTCTACAGCATTATAAATATGTTTTGAAATAAATTTCTATAATTTTCATAATTTTTTTTCGATATTTTTACTAATATCGATAATATCTTCGAAATTTTCATAAAACTGAATTATCAATATTTCCACCAAAATGGATAATATTAGATTTATATTATATTTATATTTCCACCAAAACTGAATTATGCTAGGATTTATATTAAATTTGGAACTTTTTGATTGGAAATTGGATTTTCTATTTTTATACTAAGCATATATGGGTTTTTTATAATTAATTTAACAAAAAATTAATTCAAGAGGGGAATATTATGACAGTTTAATAAGTTCAAATGATAAATTATTAAAATTAAAAGTTTGAGAGATAAGTTATCAAATACTTTAGTATAAAAATATTTTAGCTTTAATTTAGTTTAAATTAAGCTAAATAGGTAATATGACATTTGGTATGTAAAAATTTATTTTAAATTTATATTGAAAATCACAATAAAAAAATAAAAATAGAAACAAAAAATTATAAAAATAAATTTTATTAAATTAAATTAAATTAAATTAATACTAAACTAAACTAGATCCAAAAGTATGATTTAACTTAATCTAAACTAAATCAATGTTAAAATAATTTATCAATCAAAATACAATATACACAAAAAAAAAAAAAAAAAAAAGCAAAACAACCTTTAATAAAACCTTGCTGTGTTCTAAAAATCACCGTCACAATCAGCATGTCCAAGAGCGCCAAACATTTGTAGAAGCAGCTTCCTGATTCAGAAAATAAAAACCAACAAGGAAGAGACTCTGCCAAACAAGCCTAACACCTCGAAGTGCTTTGCTAAAATCTCATCGGAGGAGAAAACTGAAATTTGAGTAACATTGATATAGAGAGAGAGAGAGAGAGAGGAGAGATGATAAGGGCGGTGATGGTGATAAACACGCAAGGCAAGCCTCGCCTTGCTAAATTCTACGATGCTCAGGTCAGGTCTCTCCCTTCGATCTCTCTTAGCTGTCTGTGTTTTACCTAATTCCTCTCTACAATTCGGCTTTCCATTACCGAATTTGCGATTTTCGAATTCAGCCTGTGGAGAAACAACAGGAGCTCATCCGCAACGTCTATGGAGGTTCTCTCTCTCTCTCTCTCTACTTCGATCAATCTCAGATTTCTTTGTAAATTGTGGACGGATCTCACCATAGCATCTGTATATTGATTGGAATACATGCCTAGGTCACCAATTGCTTCTGTCTTCGTAATTTCTCTTATGGATGTCTGATTTTGCTGCAGTTTTATGCAGTAGAGCTGAGAATGTGAGCAATTTCATGGAAGCTGGATCGTTTTTCGGTCCGGTAAGGTTCTTCAAGCTTCAAATTTTGAATTTCAATTTACAGATTCGAAATTGAACCTTGCCTGGCTTCAATTCTCGTTACTACGCAGATCTTTCTTCTAAAGATGGTTAAATTATAAATCAAAAACAAATTAGAAGCGTAATTACTCTAATTGTGCTCCGACTTGTTTAATTGTTACTGGAATTTGTTTGTTTAGGGTTGCTGTTGAGGCTAGTTCACATTTCGTCAATTCTCGATTTCAGATGATCTGCCTAGTAGTTGCTGTTTTTTGCTATAGTATTTCTCAGCTTTGCTGTATACACATTTTTTTTCTTCTTTATTGCAGGACACTCGCCTTGTGTACAAGCACTACGCAACTCTGTACTTCGTGTTTATATTTGATAGTTCTGAAAATGAGCTTGCTATGCTTGATCTTATACAAGGTGTGTTTCTGTTTCTTGGGATGATTAGTAATAAAATTAGGTGTATAATTTTTGAAGATTTAGCATCTCTGAGAGGTTTATAACACAGAATGATTAGTTGTATATCCGTGAAAATCTTAAGATTGTTTAGTTATAATTTTGGAGGAGTACTTAAATAGACTGGTTGAATTCAAAAAGAAAAAAGAAACTTATAACAGTTTCAAAATCATACTAGATTTGACTGCTGAAGAGAGTACATTGTGAAGTAGCCATCATGAAAAGTAAATCTTATTTGGATATTTAGATTGGATTCTTCGGATAGCGTTAATTCTCATTGAAAATATTTTCAAACTTCTTACTATCAGCTATATAAATTTTTGTTTCTTTTTTATAAGATGTTGAGACAGTGAAAAACAATGCTCCACACATTGCCCACCATCTTATTTCTTAATTTATGGATCCAGGACAATTATTTCCTGCGTGATGTTAAATTGTAAGACTATTAATAAGGCCAGCAGTCTAGGTTGGTTAAGTAATTTGTTTATTTATTTTTTGTTTATGTATAAGCCAAAATTAACACTAATTGACTTATCTTAGATTTATAATGCAAGAAATATTCTATATATCTTTATTTCTTTATTGTATATTACCTCTCAGTATTTGTAGAAACGTTGGACAAATGCTTCAGAAATGTATGCGAGCTTGACATAGTTTTCAACTACAGCAAGGTTGTACTCTCCTCTTCTAACTTTTACGTGCAAGAAATTTGAAATTTTTACTTGTTACAAATCCTTGACTTGTTACTCTCCACTTCTCAAGGCTATAAGATTTATGCATCTGATTTTGTACCTGGGAAATTTGAACATTTTAGAGAAAAGTACCATGGTAATGCTTTTAATGAACTTAGTAAACTTTAGTTTCTGTTGCATGTGAGGGGACATGATTTTCTAGAGTGGTCCATGTTAAACATCGGCACGTCTCTAATTATTTCAGATCTTTGATTTGAAAAGTTCCAATTTTTCTCTCCAGATGCACACCATATTGGATGAGATTATATTTGGGGGTCAAGTGTTGGAAACAAGTTCTTCAGAAGTAATGAAGGCCGTTGAAGAGATCTCCAAGTACATTACAGCTCTGTGTGTGTGTGTGTGTGCGCGCACACGTGTGCGTGCATGTGTGCGGGTGTAATTGGGCATTTTCCTGATTTCTTTATGGGGTATCTTGTGTTGTTGTGGTTGCCTTTATTTGCCATATATCTTGATTCACTTTGCTTACGGTTTTTAAACGTGTTGCAGGCTAGATACAGCTTCAAATTCTATATCCCTTGTCCCAAAATCTGTTTCTGGTTGGCGAAGTCGGTAGCAAAAGTTCATAGGTGATTTGGCCCGTAAGGATTATCTCGTCCAAATTTAATCACCTCAGCTACTGGACTGTTTTCTGGTTGTCAGTGACAATTGAGCTATTGCAATAATCAGGGTTTCACATTTCTGAAAATTGTTTACTTTGATGACGAAAATGGTTTATCTCTTGGTATATATCAGCAAATTTGACAAATTTGAAAGCATGAGGTTTTTGTTTTACAACCTATTTTTTTCCTTGCTATTGAAGGTTGGTCAATCGGTGGTTGACTTATAAAGGCATAAACGCAGAGAATACCGTTAGCTGTTAGCACATGCAATTATAGGCTGACGAGAAAAACACTATTCAGGTCTTTTGACTTGTTGTGGCTAAATCCTTTTTACGTAACATTTTTGTTGCTTAATAACAACTTTCTTACTTGCATAGATAAAAGATGAGTATTGTATTCAAATATATGGACGAGTTTTCAGTTTTTTTGACTTGATATGGCTTAATCCTTTTTACATTACATTTTTGCTGCTTGGAAACAACTTTCTTACTTATATAGATAAAAGATGACGATTATATATATATATATATTTTTTATGAAGAGAAATTTCATTCAAAGCACCTTAAAACAGAGGGGGAGAAACAAAGCCAACTGCTACACGGCAAACTAGCCAACGCCCAAACAAACAGTGGCAAAACAAGAAAAAGCAAAGCAAGAAAAAGGGCACATACAACGCCAAAAAAAAAAAAAAATCCAAAAAGCAAACAAGACCAAACCAGAAATAACAAAAACCGGAAAGAACAAGAAAATAACACCACAGAACTAACACAAAGGAAGTACAAAACTGATTGAACCACATGCCAGTAGAAACCAAAGACTGCCCATCAGGTAGGAGCCTGTAGGGGTCGAACTTCGTTCACCTGTGAGTCATGCATGTGGGTGCCATGTGTCATCAAACATATGATAATTCCAAATGAACTAGATGTTCATGGGACTTACTGTGAATTAGGGTCATTGAGTGTTAATCACCGAGAACTTACAAACCGTACTCAGTAAGTTTAATAACTATCTCCTTGATGATTGATCACTTGTATATATGAAATATTGTGATGATAGTTCAATGGTCAAAAGTGATAGGCTCAGATGCTGTCTTTAACCATCATTTGACGATCGATTGTTTGCTCAATCAGTATTCGATTCTTGTTACATATAATTACCTCATTACATATCGACGTTCCATGTCCATTAGGGGTGCCAAGCAATTCCTAAGGGTTCGAGTCCCTAAGAATTCGACCTTCATCTTAGATCGTGTCCACATATAACCTACGATCTCAATAACATAAGAAGTGGTTTCACAGCCCACTAAGTCCCAAAATCTTAAAAACCATCATCTTTACTCTCCCTCTATAAGTAGAGCAAAAAATTGCTTAAATGGGATATATTTTACATATATAGTTACTCTGTCAAAAATCTCTATAGATTCTTTGAATCTTGTACCTTTTTCCGATCATAGTGAAGAATTCTTATAGAGGACGTAGCACATTTCGATCAACCTCTTTAATCTTCGATGTCCTTTATTTTTATGTATTTTACCTATTGCTTTAAGTTTCGATTGATTCTTGTTCGCATTTATGGTTTCCAAAGGCTCATCTGATTTAGTCTAATAAACTTTTACTAATCAAATTGAATTTTATTTGACTGTAGATTTAGATCATCTACAGTTGCCACCCACTATGGAGCTTTTGGTCACTTTGTATCGAGGATCAGCGAATTAGGCATGTCATCATCATAGCAACAACCGTCACTCATGTGACAGAGTTCGAGAACCGATCATCAAGCCTTGCCACCCTAGTAAAGCAGTGAAGAGTCACCCGTTGTGGAGAGCTCTGAGCTCACCAACTTGAACACCTGGTCGAGCAACTGACCAGTAGACATGATATGCAGCAGCAACAACTCCAAAACATCACCACTGTGAACCAGGCCCTATGCGGGCAACTTTCTACTATAAGCATATGACAAGCTTATGATTTGTATTATTATTACCTTCACGCTTGGTACTCGATGACCGCCAACACTAGGGGCAAGCAACAGGCAACACCAAGTGCCCCACAAGGCACCAAGGCTAATTATAGCCTGATTAACCCTATACAACCGTAGTCAACACTAGGGGCAACGCATTAAACTAGTAATTGACGTTTTGATGGAAGGCGACATTAAGTGTCGACTAGAGGAGCAAACACAAGGCATACTGAACAGCTGTTAGAGTTGCCACCACTACCTCCTGGTCTTATTCTGCAGGGAACAATGAATATCAAAGATGTCATAAGAGGTTTCATGATAGAGAGGTTGATTCAAATGAGCAAAGCTGAATAAGGCAACTAACTCCACTCTTGGAATTGACGATCTAGTAAGGGACTCGTAAAGAACTCCCTTGATTAGAAGAATTATAAACACCTATACCCTAAAGTTTAGAAACATGGTCTTTTTGAGGTTCGACGGACTCTCTAATCTATACGACCACATTGTGCAGCATAAGCACGTCATCCAATTGACGACCATTCTATACAAGATGTTTAATAACATGATGTGCAAGCTGTTTCCACAAAGCTTGAAAGGTTCCTTCCTTCGATGGTTTTGCAATCTTCCTTCAGAGTCGTTGATTCATTCAAGGAGTTGATGAAGGAATTTATGCGCAATTACTCCATCCGTATTCAATCTGGTAAAACTACCAAGGATCTATAGAGTGTCATACAAGATCCCAACCTTCTACTTTCATGTTAAGTGATTCAGTAAGGAAATTTTCGAAATCAACAGGCTAGATGGTGGGATGGCATGTGAAGCATTGAAAAGAGGACTACTGCACAAATCCATCTTTAAAATGAAATTTGCTCCAAGTATCCTGTGAACATTCAAGATGCCTTACACAAGGCCAGGGGATTTATCAACCTCGAGGAAGAGGACAAGCATGTAGAAAGGGAACTCAGTCAAACCAAATATGAGATTTAAGGTTTTATGGTTAAATCACAAACAATAAGAAGGGAAAGAACGATGACTCTCAAGAGGCAGGACTGCAGGGAGGAACGAATGTTGAAGAAGGAGTCATGTAGGCCTCTTTCCCCTCCTAAGTATGCATTAAACATCAGTGCGTCAAAGCTTATCACTCACCTTAAGGGGAAGGACTATGTAGTGAATGGGAGGAGAGAGAAAAAATCTTTTTTAAAATCTTATTTGAATTTTAAATACCCTAAACCTAGTGGTGGCTGAATTTTTGAATGATTATTCTAAGGGAGAATCGTCCACTTGGTGAGGAAAGAAAGAGAAAAAAATAATTTCTTGAGCCTTACTTAAATTTTGAAGGCCACCTAATGTAATTTTATAAATAGGACCATTGAGCCTTTTATTTTCTTTATACCACAGACTCTCAAATGGGTGAATTTATTATTGTACCTCTCACTCATAATAATAAATTCTTAGAGATATGGGTGGTTGGAAGAAGACAAACGTAGAATACTGATCAAGAAACCAAGTGCAAATATATTTCACCGTCCAAGAATTGGAGAATAGTAAAAAAAGCTAGTTGGTTGAAGCCTTTTGATCACTTCTTCCGACGCACTTGGTGATTCCACTGAAAGTATAATGATTATTGTATAATTTATTATATATAACAATACAAGTATTTAATGATCTTTAAATATTTTTAAAATTTGTATATGAAAGATCTGGTTTTAATTTATTTACTAGATTTAATCAATTAATCCAAATAATTAATTACCAAAAGTAAGTAAAGAAAAGAGACAAACAATTTTAACAAAGTTTGATTTTCCTACTCCTCGAGGTTACTCTTAGACGTTGAACTCTTCACTAACTGTAAAAAGATTACAAGCTCTAATGATCTTATGCAATCTAAAGACTCCCTCTTTGTTGTTACTGTCGATCGTCTTGAAATCTAATCAATGAACTCGTTCAGCAAGATCCTCTTGCTAGCATATATTGAAATCCTTTCAACTGCTTTTATTTTCTCTTGAAGATGTCAAATCTCTCTCCCGAAGACGTCAAATCTCTCTCCCGAAAGATGAAACATGCAACAATTTCAATAGTCTCAAAATATGTTTTAGCAAATCTGTGCTCCGTATTTCTACCATTCACTGTGTTGAGACTTAAATAGGCAACCCTCAAAAATCCAAGTTGTCACGTCCCAAAACCCGGAACAGCGACATGTGTTACATCCCAAAAATCCGGGATAGTGACAGATATAAGATTTTAAAAGAATAAATGAAAGGAAAGCTCAGATTCCTAAGTTTGTCAGTTTTTATATCTTACCCTTTACCGACTCTTTAAACTTGTTTATAAATTATGCTTGTATATTTTAAATTAATTAATATTTATATTTATATTTTATTTTTTTTTCCCAAATATCAGGTGGTGAGGTACCCATATCTCACAGATGCATACTTGGATAAAATAAAATAAGTGAAATTGCAAAGGTAAAGTTTAGAATTTACAGTCCCGGAATGCTCTTATACATACTTTGTTCTAAAGTACAGAACACTAGTTCAAGTCTTTAGTCCTTGTCGTCCACTGACAGTCCCACGTCACCTGTATCTTCTAATCACCTTTATCTCCTGGGGGTTTACCAGTTTTAAAACAGTGAGCGAAAGGCCCAGTAGGATACTTAAAAAAAATTTCAACATTTCAATTTAACCATCATACCAAGTATGTCAATGCAGTACCGAATCATAAACGTAGAATCGTGATTATGCAAATTGTGTCCCTATATACATCTAGTTCGTGTACGGTCCGTATGAGCCTCCCTGACCATGCCGAAGCATGATGAGTGATCCTCGATTGAGATGTGCACTCTTCGCACGTGTGTGCTGGCTCCCGGTATACTTTAACACCAAATCCAACTTTCAACATTTCATATGAACAAATGATTCACATAATAAAAATATAGCGTATTGTTTTTCAAAAAAATCCGTAACCGGATATTTTTCCTTTAATTTCCGAAATCATGATAATTTCTAAATCACGTAAATTTCAAAGCTTTATAAACACATTTTCTTCAAATGACTTTTTTGGCCAAATTATTAAAACAAAATTGGCTACAAAGAAAGGGTAAGATATCCTACCTCGTTAGCAGTTTGACCCACGATCAATTTCTCGCACGAATTCTAAGATAGTCTTTTTCCTTGAATTCGATCAACGAGTACCTAAAACAAGAAACACAGATAATTTAATTATCTGTCCAGGAATTCCGTAATCGAATTACGGTAAACTCAACTAATTAGTATGCCATTGAATTTTAAAATTTAAAATGATACTTTATTTTAACACCGTAATTTTAAAATAGCAATTTTAACACAAATCCAAAAAATATATATATTTAAAAATTTCGGCATGATCTACCCTAAATATAGGCTTCCCCAAAAGCTCCAAAATGCTCAACCTGCAGAAAAATTTTCCAATTCCCAAAATAGTTTAAATACCAATTTCAAATCAATTTAAATTTATAATCTAAAAATCATTATTATTATTATTATTATTATTATTTTTCATTATTTGTTATATATATATTATATATACACACACACACACAAATATACATATAATATATATATACATAAATTTTTTTTTCTTTTTTTTTTTTGCTGATGGAGATCGACCGGCCGGAAAGGAGACTCACGACAGCAGGGGAATACCGGCGGTGGCTAGTGGCGTCGAGCACGGCGGTCGGCAGCGCGGCGAGGAGCACCTAATGAGGCGGGGACGGACAGCGAGGCGCGAGGAGGCACGGCTTGGTGGTGTCCCGAGGAAGGCGAGGCGAGGCTGGCGGTCTTCAGTCGACTGGCTTGGCAGCGGTCTGGCGTGGGGTGTTTCGAGAGCGGCTGGTTCGGGTTCCGCGGGACGGGAGAGAGCTGGCTCGGGCTCGGTCAACGTTCGGCGACGGTGACTCACGGCTTCGACTGGCGATCGGCGTCTGGTGGCAGCGAGGAAGGCAGGGTGAGGCGTTCGGTCGGCTGGGCTTGGCGGCGGTGCAGCATGGTCAACGTTCAGCCGGAAAAAAAAAGGAAAGAAGAAGAGAAGGAGAGATGGAGAGCCGGCGAGGGAAAAGAAAAACAAGGAGAAAGAGAGAGGGCGAGCGCGAGAAGAAGAAGAAAAAGAAAAGAAAAAAAAAACAAGGGGCGAGGGAGAGTGAAGCGAGAGAGAGTGAAAGGGAAGATTTTTTTTTTTTGAAAAATTTTGGAAGAGTGAACGAGGGAGGTCGGCGAAGAGCAGAAAAAAAAAAGAGGGAGAGGGTTCGGTGAGAGGCGGTGAGGAGGAGTGAAAAATAAAGGAAAAAAGAGAGAGAGGGGGGGAAAAAGAAAAGGGGGGGTTCCCGAAAAATCTGAAAAGAGAAAAGAAAAAAGAAATAAATAAAAAATAATATTTATCAAATTTGATTGGGTAAAAATTGTTAAAATTTTAAAATTTGTAAAAATGTTTTAAATATCCTCAAATTAATATTTAATACCTCAAAAATTTAAAATTGAATTCTCATAATAATAAAAAAAAATTTTATTGGCACACTAACGAATTGAGTTTATACATTCACGCACAAAATTTAAATTCAAAAATTTCGCAACGTGACACAAGTCAATCCCGGACTTGTAAGGTATTCAAATTTCAACTTGTTTTTCGGCATGTTGCGATATACCGTGAAACATCTGAATTTCAAATTTTTCAGATTTTAGCTAAAATCGTGCTGTTTCAAATTCATGTATATATCTTCATCAAATCTTTAGTAGATAGATTTACATAGTCAGAAATTTATTGCCTTTGATTTGAAGAAAAAATCATAATTTAATCGAACTTAATCCTACTTAAACTTGGATTTCTTTTTAAATTCAAATCCTAAAATTATCTCTGACTTATCTAATCACAAATCATTCAACTAATTCTGCCAAATTCGTTTTTCAAATCTCCTAAATTGATTTTTCAAGATTTATATCAAATCTTCTAAGATTATCTCCAAAATTAATTCAAATTTCGAAATCTTCTTCCCTGTTCTTATCCACATCAGTAATTCTTGTCATAACTTGTCATGCTAGCTGGATCTTGATTCAAAACACAACCTGTCTAAACAAATTTATGTTATAACATACTGTGTGATATATGGTAAAACACAAAATTTAAAAACTGTTTAAAAATTTTTTTTTTTACTAACAGATTTTGTTTTTAGTTTTTCCTAAACATAATTACTAAAAATGTCAATAATAAAAAACCTCACAGCATATGTTTTCCTATTTTTCCTAAACTATGTTGTGAGCTGTCCAATTGGCGTGGCGAGGCACCCAATTAACCTTCTGAAGATCATAAAACTAAAGCAAAGAAGAGATATCTCGCAGGAAGATTTGAGCGTCTGAGGAAGTATTGGAAAGCGGATTTGAAGAACTCTTAAACACTGCTGCACAATCACTCTCGAACACCACTACCTAAGCTGAATTAAATTTATCCATCATAGACTTAGCCGCCAAGTGGAGAGCAGCGGCTTCTTCTGCCTCCAGATCGTAGACCTCACACTCAGAGGAAACGACCCACAAGACTTTTCCCTTCAAGTTCTTTGCCATAGCTGCACAAATTGATGATGAGTCTGTAAAACGAACATCACAATTAACTTTAGTCCACCTCGAAAGGGGAGCCACCCACGAGGCTTGGAAATCTAGCAAAACCCCATCACAAAACAAAGACTCCTTATACTGAGAAATAACAGAGAATAGATCCAAACAAGTAATGAATATTTTGAAGTTAGAATCATTGTAGATGATCTTGTTCCTAGCCTGCCAAACAAGATCCATAGTAACTGAAAACTGAAGCAACCAGCTAGCCGTATCCGGGAGAGCAAAAATATAACATAACAGCCCACAGAAATAGGCTAGAGGAATGGAATCAGGGCGAAACCCACCAGGAAGGGAGAACCACAGTGGCCAAATACGGGGGCAAAGAAAGAACAAATGTATCGTCATTTACTCTTGATCATTACAAAGAGGACACAAGAAGGATTCGACACTAACTATCCTCCCAATCACCATCCGAACCAAAATTATATCCCAAATAAACCTCCACCACAACAGCTTATGTCTTTGATGAACTTTAGAGTGCCAAAGCTATTTTCACAGCTTAATTTCCCTCAGGGAGGAAAAAAGACGCCTCCCCTGGTCCAGAACAAAAAGCCGACTTGACAAAGAAGGAACCGGATTTAGACACCGCCCATTCTCATCTATTTTCTATAAGCGACCAAGCAAGGGGTATTCTACAAATACAATCCACATCTTGTTGCACAAAGATCTTGGGCAATAGATGCCTATCACAGAATTGCCCCTCCAAAATGAAGTCAACAATACTGTAAGAACTGAGTAAAGGGTTATCAAGTACCATGGGCTTGAAATCTGTGCATCTTTTTACCCAAGGGTCCCTAAAGGGACCAATGCTTCGGCCATTCCCAACCACTTTCACAGCTCCTTTGCCAACAATATCCCTCACAGAAAGAATGCCCCTCCAAAAAGACGAGTCAGAAAGTTTGCTCACCACCTCCCAGAAGTCCTGATTCTTCAAATACATCGCATGAAAAATGTTGGCCCAAGGACTCGAATCATTGGAAAGCAAACACCACGCCCACTCAGCTAAGAAAGCACGAGTGATATCAATCAACCTTTGAGGATTATATACATATATATGAACAAGTTTTCAATTTTGTAACCATTGATGGGTAATGTCAAAATTATAAATTTATGAATTAATTGTTATAATGTTTTGACCAATTAACTATTCATATGATCCTCATCACATTGTTGAATAATTACATATTGAATAATTACATACATAAATAGATAAATATTTGAATAATTATTGAAACACTCGAAACTAATTAATTAAAATCTAACGTGACTCATTAAAAATAATTTAAAACTTTAATCATCTTCCACTTTTTTTTCCTCATTATCCCTAAAATTTTTAACTCCAAATTTCATGCGAATATTTTAAGAAGTTTCACCCTTAGTTTTCGTCTAAAATTTATTACTCTATCCCACTAAAATTTTCTTACTCTAAAATTTTTGTGACGTCCCCCATGTACGTTACCATACCAACCAGCCGAGCTCTGACGTCGACCGTGATGGCTGGCAACCTCGTGGGTCATTATCCTCTTACTTAACATATTTAACTTTCCATTCTTAACGTTCTCATTTTAAAAGCGGAAGCAATTTCTATAGCAAATTTTTTTTTTAAACTTACATATTATGCCTATATCTCTATCATACTCTTATAACATATAATTCATAAATTTCTTTCTTTCATCTTCCTTTTTGAACGCTCAGTGAAAGACTCATGGTAGTACCATACCCTCGCCCAGTCCCTTGGCACGTGCAGATCCCTCCATTGTCCATCATATTACTTTAAACTAACAGGTTGCTTACCTGCAACATATAAACAACTAATGAGCTAGATGCTCAGTAAGTTCAAACATACATTCATTAACTTATAAATACTAGTAATATATGTTATTACTAGAATATATGACATCACGTATATACACATCATACATATCGTCTATATATATCCTCGAAACATAACATATTATGTTAGTCTCTTCATGTTCATTTATCTCTTCGTTCATCATTCCCATCATTCTATTGATCATCTCTTATCATTCTAATCCAATCTCTTCATTTCTTTGCTTTTCATTCCTATCATTTCCTAACTTTCTATTCTAAACCTTTAAAACTTTTTTATCGTTTTGTCCTCATCTCTTAACATTTCATATCTTAAAAGCTAGTAACATACACACTAGCATAACATCACGTAAAAACGTGTCATTCACATCATACATATAACATCAAACACATCACATCACATATATTAATTCTATTATGTTCTTTTAACTTCGTTTTATTATTTATCTATTTTTCATCAATTTCATTATGTCGTTCTTTCATATCGTTCGTTTCTTTTCTTATCATTCTTTACTTTTCTTTTCTTTTCGTATCATTTCTTTTCTTTTCTTTTCTCTCTCCTTTCCTTTCTTTTATTTTCTTTCCTTTTCATTTCCTTTCTTTTCTTTTCACTCTTTTTTCGTTTGCTTTCTTTCCACTTTCCTTTGGTTGGGCCCGTTGTTGGACGTATCTATTTGCGCGCGGACAGTGGGAGGAGGGGGAGCGACCCACCAACCTACCTCACAGTCACATAAAAACCGCACCTTCGGAGTTGGTCCATCCTATAATCTACCACACCTTCGGGGTAGCACCACATCTACGCGGAGGATATAGACCGGAAGTCTCGACCTTGTAGGGAGACCAGTACGCCAACAACTTAAGTTTTCAGTCTTATTATCTTGTAGGCTTTTATTTTTCTTATATTGATTTTTTTCGTTGTACATCTTTTTCATTACATTCATCATCTTTCATTTCTCATTTTTCATAAAACATTTCATGGAACATTTGTTCTTTCGTTGTTTTTCTTTTCTTAATTCTTTACTTTACTTGTGTGAATTATGTTAATCACACTTTAGCATAGCATATATATCACATATTACTTATATATTATCACACCGCATCACATCATAACAACCAAAAACACATTTATTTATGTGCAGACAATTATTCTCTGTTTATCTTATCATCATATTCCTATCGATCATAGCTTATCATTCTATTCTATCAATCACATCTTATCGTTATGTTCTAATCCTTTCATCATACCTTTCATCATAACCTATCATTGTTTCTCTTTCTTGTCTAACTCTTTGCTCTCATATCATTTTTCATAAAACACCTATCCTTTCGTTATCATAAAACATACCCTTTTCTTAATTTCTTTCATCATCGATCATCGTTGCTCTATCAATCATAACCTAACTTTCATAAAACTTTTCATAAAACATCTATTCTTTCCTTTCATATCTCATCTCTTTCTTATGCATCCTATCATAACATTTTCGTTCTTACTCTTTCCATTCTTCTATCCCTCTTTATCACATCATTACTCTCATAAAACTTTTATAATACCTTTCCTTCGTAATTCAATATATATATTTTTTATAAATTATTTATTAAAACCTATCTTTTAACATCATCATAACATTGCTATAGCGTTACTATAACATCATCATAAATCATATCATGACATTTGCATACAAAACATTTAAACACGATAAACTTGTTCATAGTTGCAGACGGGTAAATGTCTGAACTTACTCATAGCGTGCTTATCCTCTTCTTGAAATCCATAGACGTCCTTTGTCGCTTCTGGATTAGGTTCTTACAGACAAACTTTGTCCGTTAATCACATTTTCATTTATAGCTTTTATTTTATTAAAAAGTTTGATTCTAATCTTATAACACTCAATTATAGCCTTAGGACAACTTTTTAAACCTTAATGGCCCTTTTTGAATTTTTCTCTAACTTTTTTGAAAAATTACAATTTTACCCCTAACTTTTGACAAAATTACAATTTTGCCCTTAGCGTGATTTTTTTCATAACTTAAACCTCAATTTTGGCTTTTACAAACTTCATTAACCTATTCCGGGTCATTGGGACTCTTTTCCCATAATTTTAGAATCTGTGGGCAAAATGACCATTTTGCCCCTAATGGGTCGTTTAATCATAACATTTTCATTTTCATACTTAGGCTGGATTTTCTAAACCCAAAATCATCTAATTAACTTTTTAAATCATATCAGGCCTTTTACGGATCAATTCTTATCATTTTACCAATTTTCACATTCCCAGCCCTTGGGAAGTACTATTCCGACCTAAGAGTCAGTTTCATATTTTTCTTGCGTTCTAGGGTTTCGAAGGGTCGGTTTACTAATTATAACTTGCCCCTTCCTTTTTCCTTGCCCTAATTCCTCGAGGGGGCTCGAGTTACCTTCCTGATCATATTTTACCCCTTGTTTTCCCATATTACTCCTAGTGCCTTTTTTTGAAATTTCGGCAAAGTTTCCCCTTAATTTTTGAGGTTCCAGCGTTTAGGAAACGCCTGAAAACCATCTATCCTGATCTAATTCTATCACGTACTTATCAGAGGCCTAGATTTTACGTAAAACTCATACTGTTTACGTAAAATCGTTACATTATCACATTTTTTTTTTCCATTACAGCCATTTTCTTCTTTTTTGCATACATTCTTTTCCATAATTTTCATACCAATAATTATAAAATCATACAATAGTCCCAAACAATTAAATTGCGGAACGTAAAGGGGTCAGGATTTATACCGAATTGCAGTCCGGTCTCGACGGCATAAACCCTAATTCTTCGTTCTTCATATTTGAGGTCCCGTCTTGCAATTCTGACTCCGCGGATGCGTCCGGAACGTCGAAAATAGGCTAACAGGCCAAACTTCCAAAATTGGTCAACGGTCGCCGTTGACCAGCGTTGACCGGCGGTGACGGCGACGACGGTGGTAAATGAGTAACCCATCTTGAAGATCTCGACGAGAGGAATCCATTGGTGGTGTCAATTTCACCAATTGAAGCTCCTATGGCCGAAAATCAATCCTCGAAAAATCAATCACGGCGGCGGCTATAGAACTCCACCTTGTCGGGGTTGTGGCGTGCAATTGACTTGGGGCTTTTGCTCCCCTATTCACGGCGAACATTTCTGTACCGGTGGTGTAGCTCAACATCGCCAGAAACGGCGAGTTCCACGACGGTGACGTCGCGGCTTCGGGCGGCGACGTCGCAACTTTGGGCGGCGCGATCCGGTGGCCGTTGGGCTGAAACACCACCTGGGTTTTATTCTACTCTTCACCACGAGTCTTTTGGGACTGGTTTCAGCTTGATCGGACGTTGGACGGCGGAGATACGGCGTCGCGAAATCTCCGGTGGCCGGCGGCTTCGGACGGCGGGTGCGGCTTGCTCCGGTGGCTGCTCCGTCGCGTCGACCCACCATCGAACTCAGCTCGGCGAGAGCTTTCCGATGACACCGGCGGTGTCGAAAACAGACACCGTTTCCGATGGTCGGTTACTGTACATATTCGAGTAGAGAGAGAAAGAGAAACGAGGAGAGAGAGTGCACATAGGCAAATGAGGAAATTCCACTTTTTTCTGCTCTTTATATACTTTTTCGTCCAAAATTTCAACATGGGCTATCCTGACTAATTTGGGCGTCCTGAATCCAAATATATCAGTTTTATTTTCATCTGAGGTCATTTCGACCAGTTTCCGATACTACGAATTTTCGGTCAAAAATTACCCTTGTGCTCAATTATCAAATTTGAGCATGCTCATAGGCTATCCTAACTAATTTGGGTGTGCTGAACTCAAATTTATCAGTTTTATGTCAAGATAATATCATCTTGACCTACTTCTTGATACTGTGAGTGGTACACACGCGTATACACATAATATCACTATCAATCATTTTTCATCTTTTAACATTGTTAGAACATTTTATTTAGTTCTAAACAATATTAAATCACTTAATTTTCACATTTTAACACTTAAATTCAATGTGTATTTATTTTCTGAGAAATATAAATTTTCCCGGTTGTTACAATTTTTGGCAGAACATTTTAAAAAGTTTTGTTCACTCTTTTTAGTTCTAATTATATTACATTATTTCTTTATGCATCCATTATTTCAAATTTTAAAAACTAATAGAAACAAAAATGAGTACACAATAACTTAAGTTCATATAATCGGAAGAAGAGTCAAAAGAACAAATAATAAAGAGAGAAAGATGTCCATAGATTTTTATTTTTTATTTTTTGAGCTCTGAATTTAATATGTTCACAGTCATTATAAAAAAAATATTTGGCATTGCCCCTCACATATGAAATGAAGATGGGAGAAAAGGTAGGCAACGCGGAACACACAATGTGATCTTTGTCGTTTAGACGCCGGCTAATGATGCTCACAACATGCAGGGCAACACGAATCGGTCATGCAAATAGCAACAACAATCAGCGTTATCAATGTTTGTGAAGATTTGACATCAAAACATTTTGAAACCATGTCTATGCTTTTTCTTCACATCTTGAAGAACCGTAAGTGCAGCATTACGACCGGGTGCACCCATCACACCACCTCCGGGATGAGCCCCACTTCCGCATAAATATAATCCACACAATGGGGTCCTATAACTTGACCTGTAGTGTATTCAACAGTACCATAAAATACAAATCATAACAGTTTCAAGCTTAAACATTGACATGCAAAAAATTTAAAAAGAAAAAAAAATAAAGGAAAAAAAAGAGAAAGTAAGTCCTAAGAATCATTCACCATCCTTTTACAGGTCGCATGAGGAAGAGAGAATCCAATCCCATAGCTCCATGGAAGATATTCCCTCCTATCAAGAAAGTCATTTCAAGAATTGGTCCCATCTCTTTTGTTGTTAAACTTAGCTAAGAATCAAGACTATATTCTGAGGTTCATAGCAACAACTACCAGTCAGACCGATTTCCCTTTCAAGGTCTGGTGGAGTCAGCATATCGTAGCCCATAATTGATGAACTGAACCCGGGTGCATATTCATCAATCAGGCTAAAACATCTGTTTGCAAACGACTCCTGAAAACAAGATCAAGAACCGCTTGAAAAATTGAGTACATTGAACAATGACTATAGCCAATGCTGGTCGCCACGTATAAAACTAGACAATCAGAAGTGGAGTCTCATGGGCTAATGCTGGGGTAGCAAGAGTGAAAGACTGGCAATCGTCAACAGCATGGAAACAGATTGAGAAGCATGTATGTAATTTATCAAGCATGCAAGCTTGGACCAATAGCAATACGGCCCTCAGGTTCTTGGGCTGCATCTTTTCTATTTCTTTCGTTCTTTCTTCTTATTTTGCACGGATTGAGAAGGGCGCCATAAATGAGAAAGAGAGGGGAAACTCACTCTATAAACAGTGTCAGCCCAGTGGCCGTCAGACGGTTTATACGGTGTGTATTGAATAAATAAGTTGATCACATGCTTGCCTGCAAAAAGGGGGAAAAGATTAAACTAAATTTGGCATTTTCATGTGCTTTTGATGTGGAATCCTTGCCATGTTCATAGAAATTTGGCCTTAAAATGATGATGCTATGTCCCCCCCCCCCCCAACCATAATATGCTGTTTCATGATAAAACCTTGAGAGTTTAACAAAAGGCCAAGTTAAATCAATTACCGGGTGGAGATATAGTCTTGTCCAACACAGAAGGAATTGTCATCTCAATAACCGGTCTTCGTGACGGTAATCCATTGACAGCATCTTGACATGCCGAGTGAATCTCCTCCATACTTGAAAAG
The DNA here is from genome assembly GCA_035233585.1 of Antiaris toxicaria. Lineage (NCBI taxonomy): Eukaryota > Viridiplantae > Streptophyta > Magnoliopsida > Rosales > Moraceae > Antiaris > Antiaris toxicaria. Next base: position 35,829,698 of record CP141157.1, on the reverse strand, counting down.
CGATGGTAATGATGCAAGTAAAAACAGGTCATTGTCACATTGACGTTGAAGGTGCTCATATAAAATTCTAAAACTAGAATGTGGAAATCTTCGATCTCAAAGTGCTCGCCTCAATAAGCACAATGTCAACAAACGATCCCGAGGAATCTATTATTTTTGCTTTGATAACCAGCAGATCTTTTTAGCTTACTCTCCAGCAGGTGTGACGTAAATTTTTGAAGATATTCAAATGAACAAGAGTAGAAGGCAAAGCAGGTTACAGATCAGTTTAAAGAAACTGGCATTCATCTATTATCTTTGGGATGTTTATGTTAGCAGACTGGCTCTAGCTTTCCTCTGATCTATGAAACTATCACTGCAAGAATCAGCAAAACTTTTATCTGGCTTCAACTTCGTCATTTCTCTTCCATTGGGCTAGGGTTTGCAATAAAATCTTACAGATTATGAATCTTAGTTAACCATCACATAGTACACATGGATCAGACGGGGACAGTGAGGTCAATATATATACCTTTCTGAACCAATATGAATGGTACCCACATGCTGAGGTCCTGCATCAGGATTACTGAACTTGCAACACTGAAACTGGGGCAATTTGTCAACTGCTAGGTTGATTTTTGTAGTTCCCTGTTTCGGTCAATTGCAACCACATAAGAAGATAAGGGGGAAAAAATAAGTTGATAGATTTCCAGGAAGAATAAATTAAAAAATCATCTCCCACATCGAAGGGAGAAGTCATAACAAGTTCAATCAGTTTGCATCATGGTCCCATAGTTTGATTGTCGATATTTAGAATATGAAGAAATAATAATAATGATGATGATGATGATGATGATTATGATGATGATGATGATAACACAAATAAAAAAATATATGATCATAAATGACGTGTGAACATATAAAATGTGAGGGAGTTTTTTTCTTATTAAAACATCACGATTGTAATAAAAAGTATTCATGTTAAATTTCCATTAAGTATATTCTTGTGAATAATCTTCATGTGTGGACTTTACAACTTATGATCTCTAGTCAATATCACACTACACAATTTCTAGTATAGATTTGATAGCAAGTTAAGACAATTAAGGAGAAATACATAGAAAGAAAAAGAAGTTAGGAAGCGAGCTTACAGAGCTGTAATCAGAGTACTTGATTGCACGGATAAAATCATCAGGAAGAACTTCCTCAGGTGTCAACTCCTGCACCAGACATATAACCTTATTCCCATCAAAAATTATCTAACAATGAGTTGAAAGTTATGAAGTACTTTACATTTTTCACTAGTTCCTACACCTCCCTTTATAGTTATGGAAAAAGGCGGCCAGGTTAACCTTGCACCTTGAAAGTTTTGTATGGCGTTGCATTTGATAGAACAATCAAAGAATGCACTGGTGTGCCATCAGCCAATAAGACCTAAAGAAAATTTGTTGTGATGATGTCTAGTCAGTTTGATCGAAGCTTCAAAAGTGCAGTTCACTGGAGCAACCACGAAAAACTAACCCCATTCACTCTGCCCGAGTCTTCAACTAAAAGTTGTTGAACCTGAAACAATCAAAGTTGATAAGAGAAGCTTCAAAGAGAATAGCAAATAATACTAGATGCTTCAAAGTTGTTAAGCAAGGCAACAAAAGTGTGAAACACTTTCACAACCAAATAGATTATCGTGATGTAAAATCACATTCATAACATTTAACAACCTTTTTTTTTGTCTTTTTTTTTTCTCTAATTAGCAATTTCCTTCTTATCATGCTTATGATTTTGCATCTTGATTTTCTTCATAAATAAGGAAAAAGAGGAGTTATGCCAGAAACATATACCTCCGCTCCTGTTATTATATAAGCCCCTGCTTCTGTAGCAGCATTACCAATAGCCGAGGATACTGAGCCCATACCACCTTCAACATACCTGCCAGCAAAATAATGGTTTCGTGGACTAAGAGAGAGAAAATTAACAAATTAACAAAATCTGGATATAATCAAAAAGCACAGCTGCAAGTTAACAGTGTCTGGTTATTTCCTGAGGATATGGCATATGGCATTCCTTTCACTGGGGATTAAGCCTATAATAGCAAAAGAAGTCCTTGTTAGGCTTTTTTTTAGGATGTCATCTAATTTTTTCAAGCCTAATTGAATTCATTGCTGTAATCATTATTCACTGCACAGTTTTTCTTTGTTCAACATACAACCAGCAGTGCATACTTGTGATGAATTCCAACATCACTACACAGGTAGGGCGTTTGCCAATTTACAATGCTCAGTCATATAATACACACCAAAACCAGATAAAAAGATACATACGACCAAATTCCACGGTCTCCATGAGTTTCTCCCATCACATGATGTAACAAAACGTATCCACTCCCCGGTGTATGTACGCTTGCCTTCATCATAAAAAATGGGCCAATCAAATTTGCCAATTATTACAAGACTGATAAGAAAAAAAAAATCTTATTATATCATATTGAAATATATTGATCCGTAATTACAATTATCTTCAATTAGATTAACTCAAGCAAGCAGTGCTTCTTAGGTGTAATGTTGTACATCGTCTACAATCATTTAAGACAGTACAATGCAAATTGAAACACTACTTGTTGGAACTCTTACCGTTGAACCTATAACAGCATCCGTTGCAAGGGTTGCTTTCAAAACATCCGTCTGCCAAAAAAAAAAAATTTGAAAGTTGATAAAAAATGCAAGCTAGACGAGTATTTTGTCCAAGCTAGAAACAAAGGTTTGCCGAGGTTTGTATCACCACGACACAACTACCATGACATTTTCCCTCCTCCCAAATGCATAATATCATGACAAATAAGAAAAACATTTGACTATATAAACAAATTATTAGACAAGATTAATTAAACACCTATGCCTAGCTCTGGAAAACAAGTGATACATCTTGCATGAAAGAGAATTATGACATGTACATAGCTTTTAGGAAGTAAAATCTACATACACAAAAAAAAGAACAAAGAAACGAAAAAATAATCACAACCTCAAACCAGTTATTCAAAACCTTTGAGGCCGGGGATAATAATAGGTCCATAAAGTCCCTGTCAACGTCAATAACCCACATGTTTATATACGTTTGCACCAAAATCACAATGATCCAAGCTACTGAAAGCCACGAATCCGAACAAAGATGATCGGAGCAGATATCATAAGCATGTTACCAAATTCTAGTTGGTGCTCATACAAAAGATAATGGAAATGCGTACATATATATGTATACGTGTGTGTGTGTGTGTGTGTGTGTGTGTGTGTGTGTGTGCGCGTGCGCGCGTGTGTGTCCATACACCAAGTCCTTTTGGCCGAAGGAGAGAGTCTGTCGCAGAAAACGTGTCCAGAAAACTGATTTGTGTATCCTATCCTTGAATCGATCACTGAAAGATGAGATATACTGCAAAGACTCAGGAGGAGGTGAATCTATAAGTGTATCCATGAATTTGCAGAAGTTCTCAAGCTGATTTTCGTATCTGCCAAGGAGAACTAAATTTTCAGAGAAGCGATAAAAGTAAAACAAATTGCAAAACAATTTTCAGATTCCAAAGCAGCCAGAACTTGTCATTTCAAGCCGAGAATGATTCGGATTATCAACCAACCAAAACAAAACCAACAACTGGAACCATTTGCTGTTTGCATGAACATATTGAAGTGGTTTTTGCGCGTGAAATTGGCGTGAGATTAGAACAGAGAGGAAGGTAAATAGGAAATAGCTAGCACCTTGGATAAGCATCAGCGTCGCGTTTGGAGAACTTGGAAATTTCGGAGTGGTTGAGGTCCTTATCAGAACCTTGCAGAAGATATCGTCCATCCAAACAGGGCGTGAAAGACGACGGATTCCTCTTCAACATCTTCAATCCATGTCTACCTAGCTCCAACTCTCTGTCCTTCCAAAACCACACCGCGATCAGCAACAAACAAAAGTTATATGTATATATATATGTGTGTGTGTGTGTGTTTACTTGATGACGGAAGGACGGAGGAGGCTTTGGAGGTAGCTGCAGCGAGAGAACTTGAAGCCGGGAATGAGCTCCTCGGTGACGGCGGCGCCGCCGATGACGTGGCGTCGTTCGAGGACAGCGACGGAGAGGCCGGCGCATGCGAGGTACGCGGCTGCGGTGAGGCCGTTGTGGCCCCCGCCGATGACAAGCGCGTCCCATTTCCGATCCTTCAATGCGCTAGCGGCATCGGAACCGTAGCCGCAGCTGCTGCTGGAGAAGCACCTTCTCCACATTTCTCTTGCGGTTTTGCCTTGTTGCACGGAACTGGTTTATTTCTGACTTATTTGGAATTTGAAGACATTTTCGTTTTATAGTTATTAATTTGCCATCACCAAACTTTTAGAAGGAGGAACTTTGAAAAATAGAATCCAGATTTGTCTGTTTACTACAATTGGTGGAACCACCAGGTTAATCTTGATTAGTATTTGTAGTGACTCAGGACTGACCATTTATGATTACGATGTGTTGACTGTGGTAACTGCAGGCCGTATGTTTGTCGTTTTATTTCTTTTAATGGAATATTATAACGTTGTCGTTAAGGTTGATTCACGTTATAAAATTTGGACAAAAGATAAAGGCCGGGTCCATAGTCTTTCATATTTAGGGGGGCCGGGGGGGAGTCCATGATCTTTTTTCTATTGCAAATACAGTCAGCACACGGACCATTTTTCCATTTTTTATTTTTATTTTTTGCTTGTCTATATTCATATATAGTATGACTTTTTATCTCTCTTTTAATTGCACTTAAATTAAACTCTGTCTTACCAAACTCTACAAACCAAACAATCCAATAAACATAAAAAACTTAAGATCATTACAGAATATTACGGATCGCTATTGTTGATTTTGTGGGGATAATTTCTTAATAAACTTTGAACAGTAGAACTATCGTCAAGGCCTGCTAAAATCCTGAAGAACAACAAATGCAGCATTCCGACCAGGTGCACCCATCACGCCACCTCCGGGATGTGATCCGCTTCCACACATGTACAGCCCCTTCACTGGCGTCTTATAAGCTGACCTGCGAAAATTTCATTTTATAATTGCCATCACCAACCTTAGAAACGTAGACATGGTGGAGTTTATTAATTATTATTATCTGATAACTAATTTAAATGTGCACAAGCTGATAGGTGTTACCATCCTTTGACGGGTCGCAGCAGGAAAAGTGTATCCAAACCCATAGCACCATGAAAAATATTGCCCCCTGTTACATAAATTCAAGAGCTAGGTTTATTCATTCAGAGAGAGAGAGAGAGAGAGCAAATTGATTTCAAACTCTTGACTTACAACTCATTAGCAATGTTTGCTTTCCTTTAAGGGTATGGAGCATTCTGGTGAATTTGCCATGATTTATGGTGAATTTGCAAGTTACCCCCCGACCTTTTAACTTTTGCAAACTATCCCAGGCATTTGTTAAAGTGCTGCATGGTGCCCAAAAATTAATTATGGATTTTAAAATCTGGATAGAAACAGTTGGGTGGGGGCATTCTGCAACACTTCCATCAATTTTAATGTGATTTTACAAAATTAAAAGTTCAGGGTCAACTTGTTAATTCCACAAAATCTCAGGGACAAAAGGTATCAAACCTTATCTCTAATCACAAAATTATCTCATATTCTCTCCATTTATTAAGGCTGCAACTTAACTATAGTACCTGTCAGACCAAATTCTCTTTCAAGATCCGGTGGTGTTAACATGTCATAGCCAATGACTGAAGTGCTGAAGCCAGGGGCGTACTCATCAACCATATCAAAACATCTGCGTGCATATGATTCCTGAAGGAACGACATGAGTTAGCACTCAATTTATGAGGCTTAGTTTGAAATAATGCAAAATATTGAAAATGATGGAATGTTAAGCTGATCCATTAGAGAGCTATTCTACGACATCATATCCTATGTCATGGAACAGTTGACATATATATATTATTGGCAGTTGTGCATGCAAGTCAATCAAAATAGAAGGTTGCTAATTACCCTATATTCAGGATCATCCCAGCTGCCATCTAAGGGTTTGAACGGTGTGTATTGCGTAAACAACCCGACCACGTGCTTACCTGAAAAGAAAGTGCATGAGTTGGTCATTCAAGACCTAAATGGTGCATAAGTCAAGTCCACAATGGAATGAAATTTTGAGTTCAAATCAATTAACTTAATTATAATTTTTGTTGACTATTCAGAAAAAGACAAATCTGGAACTAAAAATTTGAGTTTGAGTCAATGAAGCAAAGAAGCCCTCAAACTCCATCAACTAGTATTTTGATAAAGGGTGATTGACAAGTCAAGAGAGAGAGAGAGAGAGAACAAACCACAACAGAATAGATGACATTCTTTTTATCTCCGTCATTCCTAATATAAACTTTATAACAATTTGTGTTGTTCTTGACAACTTGAGATGTGGTGTGCAAATGGATTAAGGATTATCAGGTTTGCACTACCAGGTGGAGATATAGTCTTGTCCAATGAAGAAGGAATTGTCATCTCCATGACAGGTCTCCGTGATGGTACCCCATTCAAAGCATCTTGACAAGCTGAAGAAATCTCCTGCATACTGTAATATCAAGGATCGTATAAGCAAATCAAAGCGGAGCACTTTTATATTTCCTATATGTACTTAAACGAGACAATGAGAAACAAATTAAACGTTGACTAAGATTGATCTATATGTAGTGACATACCTTTCACAACCTATGCGAATGGTAGTGGTATGCTGAGGACCCACCTCTGGTTGACTCAATCTGCAACACTGAAACTGGGGCAATCCATCAACAGCGACATTAAGTTTTGTGGTTCCCTGTTTTACGCGCATGAGAGTGAGAGTCCACTTAGTTGTTTTGAGTGACCTCCAAAACCAGAAACCAGTCTACGTATTAACCAAGAAATCTTACAGAGCTGTAGTCCACATTCTTAACGGCACAAAGAAAATCATCTGGAAGAACACCATTTGGCACCAAATCCTGTGTCAGAAAAGCATATGCCGAATAAGTAAGATAGAAGTATCCATAAGTGGGAATAAGCTTAAATATAACAGAAATCCAGCACATAAACTACATTAAATACTGTTCAAAATGAGATTTCCACTGATGTGATTAAGTCATCAGTACTTCTCCCAATTAACCGAAGCAATCAGACTTCTTACCATGAAAGTCCTGTACGGGGTTGCATTAGATAAAACTACTTTGGAATGCACTTGCATCCCATCAGCCAACAATACCTAAATATTTTGTGAATACCCACATCAGTATTCTGATAAACAAAAATTAAATTAATCGGTAGGGGATTTTGAGAGCTGAACTAACCCCATCCACGGTGCCAGAATCTTCAATCATCAGTTGTGAAACCTGAATTCTAGGATAATTAAAACTAATGAAAACTTCACGTAGTGTCAGAAGAAAAAATTCTTTATGAAACATACTTCTGCCTCTGTAACAATATGAACCCCAGCTTCTTTAGCAGCATTACTTATAGCTAGTGATACAGAACCCATGCCACCTTCAACATGCCTAGAAGAAACGAGGGTGTTATTGATCATATCATCAAAGAAATCCATGAGAGTCTTTAAAACGACTAGGACAGAGTTACTTAATAAGCTAATTTATAAGAAAGGAATGGAAGGAAAAATTCGCTTTTCATGATGTGCAGATAACTAAAGATTCCCTACTGTTCTTGAGATATTGTTCTTGCATGCATAATTACACACGAGATACTCACGACCAAATATTGCGTTCACCATCAGTTTCACCCATAACATGATGCAGCAAAACATATCCACTTCCCACTGTATTGATACTAACCTTGAAAAAAAAAATGTCGAATATACCAAAAAATTATTTTTAAAAGAAAAGCAAGTGACTCAGGATGCAAGCAAACTCTAGAAAGAGCAATACATTAGCAGTCATCCAGTGTAAAAATGACACTAACAAACTCCCCCGCCTGTGGTGCAATTAAAATTCTCACATTGTGGTGAACTAAAAAATTGGTCTCTATTCTCTAAACAAACGGATACACATAAAGGTCGTACCATGCTCCCAATGATAGCATCAGCTGCAAGTGTTCCCTTCAGTACATCAGACTGCATTTTTTTGCTGTTAGTGACTTCGTTTACCCAATAATTAACATGAATTTGACTCTCATACACGTACACACAAAATTTTAAGCACTAAACAAACGATCATGAGACTCTCTGAAGTCACCAATGTTAATTAAGATGATGACAACCTCAAACCAATTATTCAGAATCTTTGATGTCGGAGACAACAAAAGGTCTTGAAATTCCCTGCCAAAATAAAAATGATTCAGAAACCATTAAGAGGCTAGAACAAATTCAAGTAGCTTAAATTAACATGCATTAAAAATCTCATTTTGTACCAGACCCCAGAATTGTCTATGGGAAAGGAAATAAGTACAAGTACTCACACCATATCTTTCTTCCCTAATGAAAGAGCAAGCTTCAAACAACTAGCCCAAAATACTGATTTCTGCCATTTGCCTCTCAGCTGATTTTTTAAAGATGAATCACCATGTAAAGTTTCAGGAGGAGGTGAATCCAAAAGGAAATCCATGAATTCACAGAATTTATTCAGTTGGCTTTCATATCTACAAATTCAAATTCAAAAAAAAATAAATATAAAAAAAAACAGAGAAAGAGAGAGACGCATAAAAACTCTAAAATAAGAGTTTCAAAAGTGTAGTCTTCTACGTTTTTCTGCTGTGGTGGTTGCTGTCGCAGTTTCAGAATGACCTGACAACACTACCGATACATGTTCCTCAATAAAGGGACAGTAGACGTACCTCAATGAGCCCATCTGGAATTTTTCAAACAAGGAAAGAAGTCTAAATCTAAACACTTTACATTTTTTTTTTCTAATTTGTTAAAGATTAGTAATCCTTCGTCTGTCAATGTTGCAGGTAAGTGACTAATGTGGTGGATTCAAGGTCAAAGAAACATTTTAAGCAACACAAACTATGAGATCTTGTTTAAAATCTCTAATATATGGAGTCATATACCCTGATAATAGTCCAAACTCTGAAGAATTCTTCTTATTGTAACGAGTTTAAATTTTTATTATCAGATACGTCTAGATTATTATCTTTTATTCAGAAACTAAGTTATGTCATGTATATCGAGAAGCTAATAGAGCTTCCCATCCGTTGACATGATGAACCTTTTTTGGCTGGAGGATTCACTTAATAGATTCTACATTAGCCAAAAAAAAAAAAATGCTACAAACAAATCGGCAATAATATATATATGCACACACACATATATAATGCACCTCGGATAAGCATCTGCATCCAATTTCGAGAATTTGGAAATCTCCAAGTAATCATGTTCACCGTTAAGCCCCAAGAGAAGATAACGCCCGTCGCGACAAGGCGTAAATGACGAAGCTATAGGTTTCAACAACTTCAGTCCATGTCTCACCAGATCCAATTCTCTGCATTTCCAAATTAACTAATTCCAATTCGTTCGATCCGAAGCAAATACTATTATATTAACTTCAGAGAAATGCGATTATTGATAGAGGCATATATATACCTGACGACGGAAGGTCGGAGGAGGCTCTGAAGGTAACTGCAGCGGGAGAATCTGAAGCCAGGAATGAGCTCCTCGGTGACGGTGGCGCCGCCGATGACGTGGCGGCGCTCGAGCACGGCGACTGAGAGGCCGCCGCGCGCCAGGTAGGCGGCGGCTGTGAGGCCGTTGTGGCCCCCACCGACGACCAGCGCGTCCCATTTCCTCTCCATCAGCGCGCGTCTGGCGCTGCTACTGCTACTGCTACTGCTACTGAAGCGTCTCCTCCACATCTTTCAGGTCAAAATAGTGGGAGCCTTCAGTGTGACTGTGTTGTGCCGTTCGCTCGAACAAAAGCGAATGAATCTACGTTTGCAATGTGCTTTTGCCAAATGGCCTTTGCCTACGTGGACGATTTAAGTTGGTTTGGGCGAATTGTGAAAGAAACGAATTAAAGATATTAGTTAATAAATCTCTTCCGCTTTCTCGCCAAAGGTCCCATGGTCTAGTGGTCAGGACATTGGACTCTGAATCCAGTAACCCGAGTTCAAATCTCGGTGGGACCTTTTTCAAGTTTTTCTTTTTGTATTTTTGTTTTTTTTTTGTTTTTTATTTCTAATGAATCTTTTTCACTCGATTTTAAAAATATTTCGCTCACATTGTTTACAAGGTAATGTATTTAATGAGAAAGATAAGAAAAGCAAAACCTGACCTATTGTAGTTTTATTTCACCTAAAAACAACGTTAAGGCTTACTTGTAGATAATGAATTTTCTATACCCATTTATAAGGTGATGCTTTATTTATTTATCTATTTTTTTCCTTGAGGTAAATATAGTGATGGTTTTCATGAGAAAGACCTTAAGAAAATAAAAATCCGAACTATTATAGTTTTATTTTACTTAAAACAATATTAAGACTTACTTGTAGTTAATGAATTTTCTATACTCATTTATAAGGTGATGCTTTTTTTTTGTTTGGTTTAAATACAGTGATGGCTTTCATGAAGAAGACCTCAAGAAAATAAAAATCTAAACTATTGTAACTTTATTTTACTTAACACTTGTTTTAGGTTAACAGTGGGCTCTTTTATTAGGATAATTTTCTAGCATTTCCTCCAAGAGGAGGATTCTTTCCCTCAATTTTTAGAGACATTTTCAATATTTATTTTTATCTAGCCCTATAACCTTTGCATCGGATTTGACACGGCTTTGTTCTTTCAAGGGAAATTGTACTAAATAACAGGCTAGTAGACCGCCTATATTTTCACCTCAATTTCTATCCCATCTCTCACAATCAGACAGAAGAATTTGGTTGTTGAACCGAAAGACTAATCATATTAAAGCTTACTATTGAATTTCTTAGCTCACATGATTCATCGAGTGATGCTTTCATTGAGGAAGATCTGAGCTACTGTAGTTTTATTGACCTAAAAACAATATTAAGGCTTACGAGTAGTTAATGAATTTTCTATACTTTGCATTTTTTATAATGTGATTTTTTTTTTGAAGTAAATTACGATGATAGCTTTCACGAGGAAAACCTCAAGAATACAAAAATCCAAACTATTGTAGCTTTATTTTATTTAACACTTGTTTTAGGTTAAAAGTGACCAAATTCATTTTTATTAAGATAATTTTATAGCTTTTTCTCCAAGAGGAGGATTCTTTCCCTTAATTTTTAGAGACCTTTTCAATATCTATTTATATCTAACACTATTATCGTGACGTCGGATTCGATAGAACTTTATTCCGTTGAGGGAAATTGTGATATATAACATGCTGATGGGCTCATATTTTCACCTTAATTTCTATTCCATCTCTCATGGTTAGATAAAAGAAATTTGGTTGTTAAGCCAAAAGACTGACCATATTAAAGTCCACTAGACTTGAATTTCTTAGTTCACATGTTTCATCAAGTGATGCTTTTCATTGAGGACGATCTCAAGAAAATCACAATCCAAATTATTATGGCTTTTTCTTACTTACCAAACACCCGTTTTATGCCAGAAGTGGTCAATTTTCTTAATATATATTGTTAAACAAACCAAAAAGGAAACGAAGGAGCATTTTTCTTACCTAATTCGCCCACTTCTGAAGGTGGACACACGGACGAGTCTATTGCAGCAGAAAAAATAAAAAAGCAGTTAAGTTAAAAAGATTTCGTTCACATTGGTCAACTCGAGAGGAAAAAGATTGTTGCCGCAAGGAAGAATGCAATACATGTGAAGAACGTCTTTCAAGGGGTGCCCTATATCAGTGCCTGCCAAAGGATGTGATCTAGTGGCTATGCAATCTAGTGATTAGGATGTCTTTATTAGAAACCCGTAATCTCATAATCCCTTGCTAAGGCTTCTACTTCAGTTTTGATTATTAAAACATGTGTAGGAGTGTGCAAATAGCAGTGATCTTAGATGAATAATTGAGAGATTCTAATACAATATCGTGACTGTATTTTTTATAAAACTGAGATTAAAAAAAACCAAAAGAAAGACAGAATGAAATGGATCACCTAACCTCCTTTTCCACGTAAGGATAAAAAAAGAAAAGGAATGATATAAAATCACAATCTTTGAGTTACATTGCTGTACTTAGGAACCAGCCAATAAACATAAATGCTTGTGAACTTTGGTTATAGACAGTATAATGTAGTTGCCAGAAAAAGGGAAGTAGTTTAGTGGTCAAATTCCTATAAATAACCATCAAGTGGTCCTCACTACTGCCACAAAACATGGAACAATAGTTTATTAGATGGGAAAGAAGTGCGTTAAGTTAACATATAGAAATATAGAATACTCTTTGCTGACTTTACAAATGCTAAACAGCAACACGATGGACTCATTATATAAGATAGCTAAATATATATATATATATATGACTCGTATTAGAATCCCTCTAAAACAGCACTAGTACAAGTTCATATAACTACTAGTTGATTTTAAAGGAAAGTAGATTATCATAGTATGACAACAGTCAACTCAATAATTGTAATGTGACTAGCATTTGGTAATTCTATTGTATATGTAAATAAAAGAACATATAACTTTATGTGTTATTGTTACATGTAGGGATGCAACATTTTGTCGTAAAAGGGATGCAACATTTTGTCGTAAACAAAAAATCTTACCTTTAATAATGTTATCGTTACACGCCATTGATCTAAAATTAAACATATTAACTTCATTTGTTGAAGAGCCAGACTAGAGACAATTATATATATATATATATGGGTGTGTGTGTGTGGATTGGAAGATCGTATCTGGATTTACAAAATTTGCGGTCATAATCACGGAAGTACTGTAGAAGATGTAGCTTAACCTGCTGATTAGGCAACCTGGATTCACCAAACTAGGATTGTTCTGCAAAGAAATTCATGTACAGTAAGCGGCACATCGAAATGGGTTATTATATTCACGGACGTTAAACGGGTCATTTATTTCGAGAATGTTTATGGATTCTTTTACTAATGAAACGCACATGCTTATATGATTTTTAATAAAGATCATAGTACTTCCTATTTAATGTTTGATTAGATTAAGATAAGTCTTGTAAAGGAAGCAACTTTTTCTCTCCTTGGAAACTCTCTCTCTCTCTCTCAATTTATGATTCTCATTAATGTGAAATTATTTTTATAATATTCACCTGCAAATTTGTCTGCCAATTTGCACCCCCCTTTTCCCTGTATAACCAGCAACTTCTTGGACTTCTTTGCTAATTTCTTGACTTTGATTTTCTTCTCCTTCTATATATGTTTCATGCCTTCTAAACCATTAAGAATCACCTAACATTGAATTTCCATTTCAATTTTCTTTGTTCCTTCCATCAGTCAAGATTCATCATTCCAAATTAATCTCTTCATCAACTACAGCAGCGTCATTTTTATATTGACAAAAAAAAATGTCATATTCATATAGCCAGCTTTCTCCACCAAACTCCAATCCAAATTGGACGGCCGAGCAAAATAAGTTGTTTGAAAATGCTCTGGCAATCTATGATAGGGAGGAACCCGATCGTTGGCGTAAGATAGCTAAGATTGTTGGAGGGACAACTGAAGAGGAGGTCAAGAGGCAATATGAGCTCCTTCAAGAGGACATCAACCGTATTGAGTCGGGCAAAATCCCCATTCCCAAGTACAGGAAAGATCAAGGAAGTAGCAAAGGAAAAAACATTAGCAATGAAGAGCAGAGGTAAGTGCACCTTCATCTTTAGCTAAAAACTTAATGAGAATATAAAAACGGGTCTGAAATCCTAAGTTGGCTTGATTTAGAATTTGGAATATCCCTACTTCCTGCACATTTAACAACCCTAGAATCAATGGATTGTAATTATACCATGCATTGTTTTCTCATCATGACCACCAAACAATCTGGCAAACAATTTGGGGTTATAGTCGACACAAGGCGATACTGATAAATCTCCAAACCAACACCCCAAGCAACATCATTTTCCTAGTTCAATTCCTAAACCTAAGAAACCAAATAAATCTACCAGAGATAGCTTACAAGTAACATATAATGTACTTCAGTGGATTCTGTTACACCTTAATTTTCTTATTCTAAATTTTGCATTACATTAACATCGACGTTTTCTCCTGACAATGGTTTTCAACTCCTTCATAGTACCATATTGACGATACAATCTCCTTTTGATATCCAACTAGAAAGTAAATCTACAATCGTCCAGACGCCGACCAAGAAAACATGTTTCTATTTTACGCATATTTTCATTCCTTTGATAGTTTGATGTTATTTTCTACTTGCATTCTAACTTTGTATGGTGCTCTACAGGCTGAAGAATCTAAAGATCTAATAAAGAGTGACTTCCGGCGGTAGAGATAAGGACCATGTTCTCTGAAAAGTAGATCCAGCAATTAGTAACCAGTAACTCTCAGGGATTCACTTTCGTCTTCCTCTATAATATTTATCCTTTCGTACTAAATTCCACAGTCTTTCTACTGTAACCGCACAAACTATTGAGCAAGAATCCTCCACATCTAATTGCTTTACTATTACTTATTTACTTGTCACTAAACGATCCTTTTTGCTCTGATGATTTTTAAACAAATCAAGCACAGTCCCACAATACTAAAAAGTGTTTATCTAACAAATGCCCCAGAACTTTACACCAAATCTCACATCAGTTCCCGACGTTTAAAACGTCCCAAAACCGATCCATCTTGGTGTAAAGTTTTTAATGCAAACGTCACTGAAAAGGACTAACTTTTCGGTTTTTGGGATTTACTCTGTACTAAAGAGAACAAGCGAAAACGAAATGAAGCACATCAAGATTTATCATATTAACCGATGAAAATTCCCAAATTGTGATTATGAACATAATGACATTCTACTTATCAATTTTACTAAAATTACTGTATAAGTTGTCACTGTTCTTAAAGTAGTACTCAAAACAGAAACCATTACAGCTAATCAAAATCCCAAAAATGTAATTTTTGCTTCCAACAATCGTAAACGAAATGTTACTAGTCCGACATGGTTGTTTGAAGAGGAACCGAAGTTTCACCTTCAATTCGGCCTTTGCTGTTTTCTCCAACAGCTTTCGAAGTTTTAAACAGCTGTTTCAGACCAAAATTGAGGAAAAAAAAAATCACTCAAACGACATACAAAGTTGAAAATAAAAAATTTTCCAGGGACCCACCTTCTGAATCGTGTGTTTTAAGCAAGTTCTGTGCTCGTTCGGGGAAGCATGAAAAAACTCATGAACGTGATCCCTCAAATCCGAAACGAAACTTCCGCTCCCGAAGTTCTTCTTCCTTCGACATGAACTGACTGCCGGTGGCGGAGAAGCCAAATCAAACGACGACGTTCTCTGATTGGTGTTGTCGTTTTGGGACGCCATTTTTGGGTAAACTGGTATTTGGGATCGATTGAGGAAGGAACTGGGAAGGGCAGCCAACAAGTTAGGCGGTGGTGTGAACATTAACTCATAACGACTTTGTTTTTGTCGTCTTTTTGTTTTGTTTTGTTTTTTTTTGTTTTTTAATCTCTCTTAAAATGAAAAACCCCACAAATAAAGGTATTCTATAACTTTTTAAATTTGATAATTTAATCCCTAAACTTTTTTTTTCTTGATAATCAATCTTTAAACTTATAATTTTTGATAATTTAATCTTTTTTACTCAAATCTGTTAAAATTTAGACGGTTTTTTATACGTAACTTGCATGTTATAGTCTAAAAAAAGTGTTACTGATCATTTTTGTTTACTTTCAATATAATTTCTTTTAAAATATTTAATTTAATTTAATTATACTCAATTTTAAACATAAACTTTAAAAAGAAATTTCTATTTAAATTAAGTAAAAATGATTAACAATGTCCCTCTTAAATTATGTAAATTTTATGTCAAAAACTGTCCTAATTTTAGTTAATTTAAGCTTAAAAGAACTAAATTATCAAAAATTATAAATTCAGGAAATTGATTGAAAAAAAAAGGTTTAAAAATTAAATTGTCAAATTCAAAGAGTTCAAGGACACCCATGCAAATAAGTAAAAAAATCTCATTTTTATATTACCAGTTGAAAACATGTGTTTTGCACGTACTTCATTATAATCTTTTTAATATTCTAAATTTATAATAAATAATTTAGATATTTTTTTTTATAAATTAAAGATGGAGGATTTAAATTTTTCATCTTATAATAAAATCAGATGTAAAATAAATATCAGATTATGTTTGCAATCACATAATTTAGATACTTTTAACTAAATGATATTGTGGATTTAAACCAATAATAATAATAATAAAAGAGTGGGGTTTGGTAGTAATTTTTTTTAATATATGAGTTAATTTTGAAAAATATTGAGAGTAACGCTTAGTTGTAAATTTTTTAATATATGGATTGTGATAAATTTTAGAAAATATTAAGGATACATATTCTTATAATAAAAGATAGATGACTGTGAAAAAAATTCATTATAAGATAACTTATCTAATAATTTGAATAATAAATTGTGAGACGGTGAATAATAAATAAATTCTAATTTCTTAATAGTTATAAATTTAATCAAAACGGTGTTTTTTTTTTTTTTTACTACGTAAAGTATGTTACGAGGGTTCGCTTTTAATATAATGCTTTACATTATTTTTTAACTCTCAAATTAAATTATTTATATTACTTTGAAAAAAATAAAATGTAACCAAAGAAGGAGAGAGAAGAGATTCTGCAAATTTGATCACACCAGCGACTCTTGAAATCTTATTAACATACTCACCGGTGCCAGTGACTATTCCTAAGAGAGGAAAATGAACCTATAATACTGATAATCAGTCACTTAGCAAAATCAAACTAAAAAAAAAAAACTCAGAAAGCTTGGTTATCATCACAACTGGACAGTAGAAAACCTATTGAGGCTTGGACCGCTCTTTTAATTTTATAGAAAGTTTTTTTTTTAAGTCAAGTCTAAAATTTTAATTTTACGGTCATTTTAGGGAGTCTTCGAGATGTTCTTATTAGATTAAAAAAAAAGGTTTTGAAAAATGTGTTTAGGAAAAAAAATTATTTGGAGTGTAAACGTGTAAAATCTTAAAAATTTATTCAGAAAAAATTTATTAATACAAATCTTATTTTATTTTTCTCGAAATTCTATGTAATTTTAAAAAAATCATCTTATTTGGACTTATATATGTAAAGTTATGGACTTTTAAAATTTAGAATTTATTGTAGAATTTTAGATATATGAATATTAATAAGTAATGGTGAGACAGAAAAAAATATCAAAAAAAGTATAAAAAAAGTTGGCTTTGGTCTCCAAAACAAGACCTTGGTTTTTTTAACAGACTAATTGTACTTCAAATTATAAAAAAAACAAACAAAGACTAAGGGGGAGTTTGGGGGAGGTTTTGGAGATGTGGTTTTGGGGTTTGGAAAAAAGTTGGTTTTGGAGAATATGTTTGGGAGAAAAAACTGTTTAGGGTGAAAAATTAAAAATTTTAAAAATTTTTTTAGAAAAAAAATATCAATATGAAAATTTTTTTAGAAAAAAAATATCAATATGGATCTTGTTTTGTTCCTCTCGAAATTCTATGCAATTTAAAAAAAATCATCTCATTTGGACTTGTATACAAAAAGTTATGAATTTTTAAAGTTTGGAGTTTACTATAGCGTTTTGGAGATGTAAATAGTAAAAAATAAGAAAGTTTTGGAAAAAAGTGAAAAAGTGGGGGCTGGAGACAGCCCCCAAAACGACCCCTAATACTAAGTCAAATGACCTTATAATACAAAAAAGCTTAATCCCAATTATAAATCGACACCACTCATAGAATCTAATAAAGCACATAAAAGGATAACAAATGCACTAAATTTCAACAACAGGAAATCGAAAATGCACATTAATAATTGAACACACATATAGATCTTTTGACAACACTATTACAATCAATAGAAAACTATGATCAATTAAGACATACAACCACACGAAAATAACACTAATCAATTGGATATATAATCAATATAAGAGCATAGAGACACAACTTCCATTATTATAAAACAAAAATAAATAATAGCAACAAAGCACAACACCTACATGGTGAAAACGTCGCATTTAATTTAAATAAAAAAATTATTATAAACAATAGAAAAGCCCCAACTATATGGATAATAACTTTGATAATAAGCCAACCAACATGACCAAAAAGGTCAAAAACACATCTTCTACAAACATAAAGCTATCCTCACCACCAAAGTCACCACCATAGAGTCCAAAGCATCTTCTTTAGGATTGGACCTAGGAAATTGGTGGCCAACCAAAAGGTGGGGGAAAAACATGAATTGCGCTAGTGAGCAGGAGAGAAGGGGGTTTTATCTTCAAATAGCAAGCCAAATAAATTTAATTGTTGTGTTACTTTTAGTTTCATTTTAGAAGGTGCATTGAAAAGGTTTCATATGTAAATTATTAGGGCTAGCAATTTGGGTCACAACATGATAATACGACATAAAACTTATACGAAATTAGAGAGTTTAGGTTTTCCTTAAATGAGTTTGGATGAAAAAGGGTCGAATCAGTTAAACACAATTAAATAAAGGGTTAAACCCGCACGAACCCGCCAACCTACAATTGACATGAAATAACCCGTTTAGTAAATGAGTCATATATGGGTTAACACGAACACGACTCATAAATTACTCATTTATAATTTTTAATATATATTATATAAATTTTTAAGGTTTAAAAATTTTAAATTCAAAATTTAAATATAAAATATATATTTTAGTTTTTATATGTATATTTTTACTTTTGTGTTTATCTTTTGTGATCTGAATTTAGGTGTAACTTGATTATAAACTTAATTTGGTTGTTATAACTTGATTGTTATTTAGGTGTTTAATAAGTTTTTTTTTAATGTTAAAATTAATTATAGGTTAGTTAAATTTGTCAATAATAGGTTAGTTAAATAGGTCAATAACAAGTTAGTTAAATAAGTCAATAATAGGTTGAATGATCCATTTATGACTCTTTTAATAAGTAGGTTTAGCATAAATGACATAACACGCTTATGATCCATTTAATAAACGGGTTATAAACGTGTCGTGTCGTATCAACCCATTTATTAATGGATTGTGTTCGGATTTTACTTTTTATCACGATTATTAAACAGGTCGTGTTCATGTCGAGTGTATTTGTGTCAACAAACGGGTCAAATACAACATGAACACGACTCAATAACACAATTTGCTACCCCTATAAATTGTATTATATGGATACAAATTATTGATGGTTAAAACCTGCCTAACAAAACTAGAGTAGAATATGATATTGTTAATTTATTTGGATGCAAAAAAGTAATGTAAATGGACGTAGAAAAGTAAATAACACGGGAATTTTTATTAAGTTTTGCCTTCAATGTAAAGGATCTGTCCTCTTTTAAGAACTTTCGAGAGAATGATTTTACTATTTTTAGAAAAAGTATAATAATAGCTCTCAATACCCTCTAATATCTCAAGTGCAACAAAAAAAAAAATGGTGTCTATAAGGCACACAGGCTAATAAAACAAGATTTTATCTTCCTTTGTCTATGTTGCATGTTCCCAAACTCAATTGGCTCAAATCTATTCAACACTTCTCGTTCGTCTAGATGATATCTGAAAATCTTTATCCTGTTAAAGTTTAAATTTCAATAGATCTTCTTTAGTGTCACAAAGCTGGAATACTTGGCACCTTATTAACAATTACCCCCAACTCAAAGTGCTCAACTAGGTACTTGAAGTGCTTCGAGCTATGTCGCTAAGAATTGCTTATCCTTGTCTATTAAGCTTCCCTCAGAAGCTGCATTTAATGTCGTTGCAAGAATCAAAGCAGGGCTACTGCTGCATTACTCAACTCAGCCATCACATTGATTCAGGGAATCCAATCTTAAACTCTTGTATTTCCTTGGGCTGTCGATTTAAGAAATAATTCTGGGCATTTGGATTAGCATATTTTTTATCATACGGCAGTGAGCTATTTAGGCATTTTGTCTAAAAAACTTCAAATTTTTCATTTTTCTTCCTATACTTGTCGAAACTCTATCCGAATCTTCCCAAAGCCTTCCTTTGCCATTTTCGTTCTTGAAAATCCCTTTTCTCCTTTTCATTTCTTCTTTCAAACAACACCAAATCTCATTTTTCAAAGATTTCTCAAAAAAATATAATCAAATCATGTCTACAACAAACATGGTTAGCATTTTTCTTAAGGGTTTTTGTTCAAAATTTTACTTATTTTATTTGTTTGTAGCTCTATTTCTTCTTTTTCATTTCAAAGCATAGTAAGAAAGAACCTAAGATGGAACTAGGGCATTTGGTGAGGAAAATGGATACCCTTAGCATCTTCTTTAGAAAAGATTATGCCTTTAGAGGATTGTTTTAAACTTTTCAGTGACTGTTCTGATAGGCTCATTGAGGCCTGATATACTGGGTTTTTAACCTTTCTGGCACAATTTTTTGCTACTGCCTTGAGTTTTATCTAATATACAACCTCCTAATATTGCTTTGATCATTCCCATGTAGTCCCTATTACTTCTATTCTATTGAGCCTCTTTTTGCTGTGGAGGTTGGCAATCATCCTGCCTTCTTTCCTGATAGTCACCTTCTCTGCCTTTTCTCTTATTCCCGCAATAGTACTTGTGGAGATATCCCTATTGAATCTGATATTCGATTTCATTCTTCAAATCCATACACTTGGAGGTCAGATGGCCTTTATCATTGTGGAAATGACAATACTTATTAGGGTTCCATTCGCTTGGATCCTTTCTAAGTAAAGGTTGGCATCGTAAGAGGTTTTTGTTTTGGATCCGATGGTAATCCCATCGATCCTTATGCTGAGCTCATGATAACTGTCGAACCTTTGTAATTATTTTAAACATCGATCTGAACCATCATTTCGAGGTTTCTTATTATCTTAAGACTTTCAACTCCCGTTCCGGTCAGATTGATAATTGTTTTTTCATTTTCGCTTTAACTTTTGGGTGATCAAACTAGAAGATCCTCAAAAGAGAGTCGATCTTTAATTTTTAAGCAGCTTTATTTCTTCAGCATTTATGTGCTTTTTGGCTCTTTTCAAGAACTCTTTAAAGGACTTAGTTGGTTGCTCATCTAAGTCCTTTCAAAATAAGATGTCACCCTGCATGTTGTTTAGAGCACCAACAAGGGGCTACCTTATCCGTGTAATCCTCGGTCTTCTATATATTTGTAGTGTATTTCTTAATCCAGTTCTTTAGGGTTTTCACTTGGACCTTGGAACATGGTGACCAACCTTTCCTTTGGTTCAAAAAGGCTTTTGGCCTTGACAAATTGTGAGCTAAATGCCTGACTCAACTTGGCCTAACTTTCGATCGTATTCAGTTGCAACTTTCCAAACCATTTAGTGGTAGCCCCAACTAACGTTAAGTTGAATACTCGATAAGCAATCTCCCCCGAGGCCCCATACAAGTTCATGTAAGAGTTGTATTTGTGTAGTGAGTCCTCAGGGTATGTTGCCCCGTCATACAATGGAATTTGAAGCATCTTAAACCTCTTAGGGAATGGGACTTGCATCACCTAAATAGTGAATAGATGTGTGCTAATGGTTCTACCTTGGTCTCCGAATTCAACTGCATTTCTTGAGTCCTAAGCCTCTCCCTGAACTATTGGGCCTCATAGATTGCGATGGTCGTGGCTTGGCTATTCAGGTTGTGATCAGCTCTTCGTCCTCACAGATGATTTTAGAGGTTGACATAGCAGTTGCCTCTCCTCTGATTTTGCACTGACCCTAACTCAGTGGATTGATGATTTTGTCTCTCTCTGTGGCCCGTATCTCAACCCTTCTTTGCCTGCTATTATTGGCAACAGGTTACAAGTTATTAATCTTGGTCCCGGTTGATTCCTAGCACCTTCGTGCTACATTGGATTATTCTCAACGGCCTTGTTATTCACAAGGTCTACATTTTCAGGTGCATTCTTAGCTAGAGCATTGTTTCACTAGACTTCCACTGATGCTTCAAACTATTGTCATAACTGATCAAGCATGTTAACATCCCCTAGGAGACTTTCATTCATCTCTCCACTCGGCCTTTTAGGATTGTCATCCAAAAAGGCATGCCAAGTTGCTCATTTAGCTACTTGACTAGTTTAAGCACGTTAACATCCCCTTAGAGACTTTCATTCATCTCTCCCACTCGGCCTTCTAGCATTGTTGTCCAAGAAGGCCTGCCAAGCTACTCATTTAGCTGCTTGACTGGTTGGGCTGTTTTGTTTTCTCTTCGGTTAGCCATATTAAACTTTTATATGGTAAATGATGATCGAAGGTTCAGGCCCTCCTTCTAACGTCAATTATTGATGATGAAAACCCGCCTAACAAAACTGGAGTTAAAAGTGAGACTTTTGATTGATTCAGAAACAGAAAAGTAATGTAAACGAACACATAATAGTAAATAATACAAGGAATTTTATGGAGGTTCGCCTTCAATATGAAGGGTACGTCCTCTGTTGGGAGCTATTGGGGGAATAATTTCACATTTTTTAAAAAAAGTACAACAATAGCTCTCAAATACTCTTTAATCTCTTAAGTGGAAAAAATAATTACATCTAAGGTTTCTATGGAGAATGTAGGCCCTTTTGTAGTTTACCGCCTTCTCATTTGAAATTTAAATTATAATTATTTAAAAACAATAAAACAAGATTTTATCTTCTTCTGTCACTGGTACGTGTCTCCGTACTCATTATCTCAAATCTATTTGGCATCTAATAACTTAGAAGGGACTTCTCGGTCAGCTAAATAATATCTAAAAATCTTAATCTCTTTGAAGTTTGAATTTCAAACAAATCTTTTCTAGTGCCAGAAAGCCAGAATTATGAACACCCTATCAACACAAATTGTTGTCTTACCCTCCCATTACGATCAAAAGATCGAATAAACCTTTCCCATTTATGGAAAAAAATACATGTCTTGTTATAAACCTAAAAGGTAAACAAGCTTTAGCAAAAAGAAAATAAAAATGTAAATACGTTGACTTTAATTAATTTTGCCCAAAAAAAAATTTTTTTGGTGGGCTTTTCCCTGTTTTATTGGAGCGACGGGTAGGCGTTCGCCATCAGAGTGTTAGAAAAAGTTGGAAACTGAAACATCCGTGGTTTGCGGCTTTGCGCAGCTCTCACGAAAGCAGAGACGTGAAAAGGGTCCCGGACCCAACGATGTCGTTCCAGGTTCGTTTCATTACTTTCTTTGAAAACTGCGTTTGCCATTGTTAGGTTCACCTGCTTAACTTTTTAAAGTGGATTAGACACGTTAAAAATAAAAAACCCACATATTTTATGCAGAAATGTAAGCAAGAGGTTGTATGTTGGCAATTATGGATTCCGCATTTGAAAGGGTAAAACCCCAGAACATGTCTTGATAGATAGAGTTGCACAACGAAAAAAAAAAAAAAAAAAAAAGGGAGCTCACTATTACGTGTGTGTTGTATTGTTGGTGTCGTTTTTTTTTTTTTTTTTCTCCCTGCTGGATTGTTGGTGTCGTTTACAAGTCAAGACCAGCAACACCTGAAATATTTATTATTTATTATTTTTTCTGTGACAGATAATATTGGGTTCGGCGTCCATGGCTCGCCGACAACTGCTTAAGGAGATGGGATATGAGTTCAGTTTAATGGTACAGTGGCTACAGAAAGGTTTTTTTTTTTTTTTTTTTAATTTTGTTCAAATTGGAGCTTAATGGAGACTAGTCTAGGTTACTATGGTTTAGACTGCAGATATAGACGAGAAAAGTATAAGGAAGGAAAAGCCAGAAGAATTGGTAATGGCTTTAGCTGAGGCAAAAGTACGTTTTTTTTTTTTTTTTTATAATATTTTTGCTCTGAAATTCATAAGTTTGTTCATGACTTATGATGATTATAAGTTGGCTATAGTTTCTTATGGTGGGTTCTTTTGTTTTTTTCTTTTTTTCTCTTTTTGTTTTCTTAGGCAGATGCCATAATTTCAAGGCTCAAAAGTACAGGTCAATTGAAAGGTGCTGAGGAAAAACTCTTAATTACTGCAGACACAGTATGCTTCAATTCATGTGTCTCCTTCTCGTAATTTTGTTTCAAGATTCAACTGATTTTTAGCAAAGCTTTGCTTTTTTGAATTGTAATTTTAGGGATATCATTCTTAATGCAAGAACAGAAGGGTAAATGAAAAGTAGATGCACTTTGTGAATCCTATTTTTCTGTATACAACTTAATAAGAGCCATGATTTTTGGTACTTGTATGAGTACATGACCATGCTTTACTACACATAGTATGCCATGATAAACAATTGTGACTGGAGCGGTGCAATGGAATGCGACGTTAGCCTATGCATCTTCACATCTCTTAATAGCTTATGAATCGTTTAGCGCTTAAAAGTCGTGTTGAAAACGGCCTGTTTTCCATGAATAAACTACAGGTGAAAATTTTCACCATGGGGTTCCATTCTATTGAAATTTAATATTGAAAGTAGCCTTTTTTATCGAATAAGCTTTGGGTGAAAAACTTAGCAATTGTGTTGCATTCCATTGAAATGTTTCTTGTTCATCTTTAAGACTTTCTTCCTAAAAAAAAAATAATAAGAAGAAGAAAAAGATTATTTATCCCTGCACGTCTTTGATTTGTAGGTGGTTGTATCCCAAGGGATGATCAGGGAAAAACCATCGAGTAAGGACGAAGCACGGGATTTCATCAAAGGTTTGCAATCGAAACTCTTGCTTTTTTCGCCTTTGGAGGCCCTGACTTGAATGTAGTGATCAGGTATATATGAGTTGCAGGCTATTCAGGCAGTCAAGCAGCCGTTGTAGGATCTGTACTTGTAATTAATCTTAAAACGGGAAAAAGAAAAGGAGGATGGGAGAGAGCAGAGGTACTACTTTATTACCCTTACGCTCGCCTTTAGTCGTTGCCTTCCAAAGCATGATGGTCATATCGTTTCAAGCTAAAAACAGCATTTGCAATAGGTCAACTGCAAATCGATAAATTACTCATTAGGCTTGTTTATTGTAATCTAGGACAATAGGATGTAGCATGACATATTGAATTTGTCACTTTGACAAAAAAAAAAAAAAGAATAATTAAATGACCTTATTTATATTATTTTTCCCACTTAAGTTTGTATTAGTTCAAAATTTCTTACAACGATTCTGTCCATGGCCATCAACATTATGATGGTGTTTTTCCCTCCTCTTTTGGGAGGAATTATAAAAATTGATGTATACGCAGGTGTATTTCCATGACATACCAGAAGAAGTTATTGATAGCTTGGTAAGTTCTCTGTATAATAGCAGTCTCTTCAGATACTTCTTTATATTTTCCCTTCTCTTTTATCTTTGAATCTTATTATGATCCTGTTGAGTTATGCTCAGGTAGAAGAGGCAATCACTCTCAACGTCGCCGGAGGTTTGACGTTGGAAAATCCGCTAATACTGCGGTTCATAGAAGCAGTGGTTTGCTCTCTACTGCTCTTCATGTTCATTAGGCGCATTTGAAGTGATTTCACTATGTGGATCAATTTGTATCTTATAGCTTCTCCTATGTGTTTGCTGGAAATAACATCGATCTTATGTCGGACAGATCGGGACAAGTGATGCAGTTATGGGACTTCCTAAAGCTCTTACAGAAAAGCTCATTCAGGAAGCACTTTAGTGAGTTTTGTCACACAGAAGATCGCTACTTCTTTTTTTTTTTTTTTTTTTTTTTGTTGGTAGTGAGCTAGTGACATAGAAGATTGGTTGATTAGATGAAATTATACTATTTGTTTCGCGAGTTGGACGATGACTGTGAGCCGGTTACCCCAGTGGCCTCATAATTTTGTTTTTGTATTGATATGAATCAAAGTGGCTTTGTTTAGTACATAATTGGATTCTTGGTGAAAATTCAGGTTAGAATTTGTCTGGCAATTGATTCATAGAAAGTGGCAGATAAGAATGCACCATGTGGTTAGTCATTGGTTATTTATTGAGCGTCTGTTTTTGGGGTTTGCGTGTTTAGCTCTTATAAATTAAATATTGGACAGGGAAATGAATGAAAGGATTAATCCAAGCAGCTGAACTAGTTCAAGAGTATCAATTAAGCTTAAGAGGCCTTCAAAGATAAAGCAGTTTCTACAATTGGAAATTGCCGGGAAGAGAAAGAAAGAAAGCAAAACCAGTCTATTGTGGTGTGCCGACGGACTAAGATTTCACGTTTTTAAACAAGACGAAGATCAAAGCAAACAGTAACCCTCCATTCACCCACTGTTGTAGCAACTTATAAAGTGTCAAAATGCTTTGTTCCTTTTCAATGCAGGACTAATGAGACTTGGCTGTCCCATATTAACACTTTAGTTTATATTAGCACAAATTCTAACAGTTGTTTATTATTATTATTATTATTATTATTATTTGTAGTTTAAAATCTGATTGTTCTAAAATTGAAAAAGGACAAATGCTATCTTGTCGCTAATAAAAACGACATGCCATTCGTCAGTTAAGTTGGACTATCTCCGTCTTTGCCACTAAAACGGAGACGAAGATCAATGCAAACAGAAACCTTCCATTCACTCACTATTGTAGCAACTTATAAAGTGTCAAAAGGCTTTGTTCCTTTTCAATATAGGACTAATGAGATTTCGTTGTAACATACCAACACTTTAGTTTATATTAGGACAAATTCCAACAGTTGTTTATTATTATTATTATTATTATTATCGTAGTTTAAAATCTTATTGTTCTGAAATTGAAAAAGGACAAATGCCATTTTGTCGTTTAATTAAAAACGACATGCCATTCGTCAGTTAATTTGGATTCTCTCCTTTTTGCCACTAAAACGACATATAATCATTCAAGGGTATTTAGCACTATTGCCTTCTAAATTTGTCACTCTTTAACAATTCCCCCTATATTTTTAATTCTAAAAATTTACCCCTTAACTTTCTAAATTGTGGCAATATATCTTGTTTTGTTAACTTTATATTAATTTAAAGATTTGAATTTGAAAAATTTGCATTAGATTTTGTATCAAATTTGAAAACTTTTTGTTGAAAATGAAGTTTTTCATATTCACATTAGGCGTACGCGAGCTTTTTTTCATCAATTTAATGCAAAGTTAAGCCAAATATAACACATTATAGTAATTTAAAAAGTTTTGAAGATAAATTATCAAAATTAAAAGAATGAGAAGAAGTTAGCATATGATGATAAGTTTAGGAAAAACAGTGCTAAATACCTAATTTTTCGGTATACATTTTACTGTCAGTTAATATTAGAAATGACGTGCCGTTTTCATTTCACAACTACTAAATAACAAAAGACAACCCCGTCGTCGTTTTTAAATGTTAAAGAAACGACTTGCCGTTTTCCGTGAAAACCCAATGCACAAAAATACCCTAACCGCATTTTCTCGCCCAAGAACCGAAAGCCGTCTCCAGGGTGGGAGCATAGCTGATTCCATTGGCGAGTCCATTTCCATCAATCTCGATCTCAAAGGTGAGTTCTTTCTTAAGAATCCAAGCAAATTACAAAAAACACATTCTGTATTTTCTCGAGAACCAAACAACAGCACCTAAAATAAAAGAGATTTTTCAGGAGCTGCTTCTTCTTCTTCTTCTTCTTCTTCTTCTTCGGTGGGTGTTAAAAAAATGGAAGCCAAGTTTTTCCGGTTTCTGAAGATAGTGGGAGTGGGATACAAGGCCAGAGCCGAATCGCAAGGTCGTTTGCTGTACCTGAAACTGGGATACAGCCACGAGGTTGAACTGAGCGTGCCTCCGGCTGTTCGAGTTTTCTGCTTCAAAAACAATGTCGTTTGTTGCACAGGGATTGACAAGCAGAGGGTTCACCAATTCGCTGCGGCGGTTCGCAGCTGCAAGCCTCCTGAGGTCTACAAAGGCAAGGGCATTATGTACGTTGACGAAGTTATTAAGAAGAAACAAGGAAAGAAATCCAAATGATTGTTATTGCTATTGCTGCTGGATGTTGTTGTTGAGAGAATTCTTCTAGTTTGATATCTTTGAAATTATTGGGTTCTTTTGGCACTTTTTCAATTTGTCAGACTGCTATTCAGTGAAGGGAAGGAGTGTTTTAAAGGAAAAGAAGATATGTTTGGTTTCTCAAGTGGCTTTTTTTTTTTTTTTTTTTTTTGTGTCCTTCCTCCTTTTCTGTCAGAGATCGTTTCTTTTGTAAGCGTCTTAACACACAATACACATAATACCAGTTCGTTTGAAGGAATTGACCGAACTGAAATTTCATATAATAATAGAACACCCGTCATGTCATGTAGATGAGGGTGTTTATAATCATACATCGATCTGGAAACATTATGAGATATTTTTCAAAATTTAGAGGATAATAGGAGGCAACTTGCCAATTCAATCAAAGTTCAGGAAATGAATCTGTCTTTGGATTTTCTAATTCATTACGCTAAAAGGCTCAGACCTCAGTCTAGTGTTTCATATCTGAAGACAGTGAAGGATCACACGCCCATAATGAAGAGTAGAGCATCCGTGGTTAAAATGAAAAGGGGTACGTACCTAACGAATCAACAATATCCAAAATTCATCAAATTATCATTTAGACATCGAAATTCTATTTCGGAAGTTGGCTTACATCAATAAACACGGCCTCATTTGATTTGGAATGAGCTTTAAGTTCTAGTAGAATCAATTCAACAATTATTGATAACAGGAGAATTCTCCAATACAACAAAGGGATCAAACCGGCATGGTGGCATTAGTCGAGAACATAGATTCGAGAGGCAATGTCCAGAACCAACCAATCAAATGCCTCAAGAAGCCCCTCTCCCGTGTAAGCACTGCAGCCCACAATTCTCCAGTGTCGTGTCTTGTCCATGGCTTCCAAGTTCAGAACCTACAGATTCATAATTTTAATTAAAAAAAAAAAATTTCCAGAAAAACAACTACCTTAATACTACTTATCAACATATGAAAGTCTATGATCTTATCATATAATGGCAATACTTAGAAAATCTGCAGAGAGAAGATGGAAGAAAAACACTCAAATGGGGAATGAATTACAACAAGGACCATTCTTTAATAATTAAAAACCCATACAATTGTAATATTGTAGCCTTACTTTAGCAATTTCTTCTGGACTAAGGGCGCCTTTTATGTCCTGCTTGTTTGCTAGTATCAGTAAGGAGGCTCCTGATAACCTCTGTCAAATGACCAGATAAACCAAGTATCAACGACAGAAAAACATATAAATAAAGATTTGATGACACAAATGGAAGGAGGTTTATTTTGTTTTGTTGAGTGTAAGTAGTTTTATAATCATCTGGATGCAAATGTTAGCACGCAATCCAAGGGATATTGAGAGAGGCATTTTGACTGGCTTGTGGCTGTACCTTGTACTTCTTGTTATAGTGATACTATACCACAGCAAGCGGACGTACCTCTCACATTAAGAGTGAACCACTGTAAATCCTACTTGTGCACCGTTTCATTTTTGTTATTCTTCTCATTTTCTTATTGCTCTTGGACATTAGGAACGGGGGCGTCTTATATCAAATATTTTCAAATCCGACCCACACCCCCACCACACCGCCCCCCCCAAAAAAAAAAAACAAAACAAAACACAACAAAAAAAAAAATGAAATCCTTTCCTTGAAAAAGTCCTATTATTATATAATTCTTTCAGAATATAGATAGCAACCGAGTTGAGAAAACTATATACTAAATAGTCAAACACAGCGAGTTCATCAAGTTGAGAAGAATCCCCAAAATTTGCACCAAAAGTAAATCAATGTGTTTCAAATGAGGCATATTCTATTCTAGGCAAACAAAAACGCTGAGAAACATTGGTCAAATCAATTGTAACTGAAAAACACAAAAATTTATCTACCTCTTCCTTCAAAAGGTTATCCAGTTCCATTTTGCAGTCGTCTAATCTTCGAAGATCCGAACTGTCAACTACCCATACCAAGCCATCGGTTTGCTCAAAATAGTTTCTCCAATATGATCTTATTGTTTTCTGACCACCAACATCCCAAATATTGAGAGTATACCTGCCAATAAGTTTACAAACTGAGCACTTAAACATTGCCTATCACCAATGAAAAGCATACGCACCTTAGCTTCTTCCCCTATGCAAACTCCGAACGCGAATTAAGATAAAAAAGATTGTGTAAATTCCCTCATCATCCGAGATTCATTCAGTTTCTAATAATACACACACACATACAAAGGAGCTGCAACTTCCAATGCTCATAACTTTCAGCATTTGGGAACAGTAAAGTGATTCCCAAACTAATTTTTTAATTGGAATGATTAAATCACAAACAATCAAAACACAAGTTATCATTTCATTTCATAAGAATTGAAAATGAAATAAATCATACTTTTGGTAAGTAATGGTCTTGATATTAAAGCCAAGTGTGGGACTGATAACGCTAGTGTCTTCCCCATTAATCTTCAACACAATTGTGGTCTTCCCAGAATTGTCAAGACCCCTGCGAAACACAAAATCAAGAAAATGCCTGTCAATTTCAAGACAGATATGAAGATTCAGAACGAGATACATAAATATACATATATATACACACACACATACATATACACAGAGAGAGAGAGAGAGAGAGAGAGAGAGAGAGAGAGAGAGAGATTTGCGTACACCATGAGAATGCGCATTTCCTTCTCTTTCTTCTTGATCTTCCTAATGATACTGAGAAGACCCATTTTCCTCTGAATCCCTTGACCAATCCACGGAAAACAGACCTCCGATTTTCAATCTTTTAAAAATTTCAGCTCCTGCAGATCGCCCTCTCTCTTTTCTTTCTTCCTCCCATGAGCAAAAGAGATGTTGAAATTCTGGCTTTTACGACGTCGTTTGTCATTCTGAGGCCCACCGCCTGAAACTGACTTTGGGCTGATCTTGAGGCCACAGGCTTTAGGTCCTTGGGCTTCTAACTGAAAGAGCCCGTATTGTTGAACGGGTACGTCCTGTGGCCCAAAGAGAAAGTTGTAGGGTGATTTATCAGCAATACCGCTTTTCTTTGGAAGAGAGAAATAAAGAGAAATGGTTGCATACGTAGTTTAGCGTAATGTTATATCTGATTTTTCATTTTAAGTTGTAAGAATCTAATCTTCCCACTTTTAAATTAAAAAAAAAAAAAGTAAATAGCAATTTTACCGTAAATAATAAATAATAAGTTTTTAAAGTTTTTTGACATATAGCATAAAATAACAAATTTATTAAAGCAAATAATATTTAGTAGAAGTAAATTTGATATTTACTGCTATTTTTATAATATTTTAAAATGTTATAATTTATTTTATTTTATAAAAATGTTATTTACTATAATTTTCATTTATTTATTTGGAATTCAAATGTATAATTTTGATAGAAGAATTAATTCTAATTTTTAGGCTAAAATGATACAAATAAATAACTAAACTTCAAAGTGATATGTAACCTCATAAACACAAAATTTTAATCGATTATAAATGATAAATATTACTAAATTTAGAATTATGATTTAAGAAATGATCCATGCTTTCATAGTGATTTACTAAACAAATTTTCCATGAATATATCAATTGTCAAATTCATAAAATTGTAAGGAAAAAAAAAAGTGATGCCTATTTTAATTTTAACTTTTACGTGTCACCTTACGTGGCATGCGAATTGTATTTTTTTTTTTATTGAAATGATTTTTCACAAATAAAAAAATGATAACTCAAATGTTGTGCCAAACATCAAATTAAACAAATTTAGGACAACATATAAAAAACAAAAAAAATCCAAAAACAAGAAGATTTAACGTGGTTTGGCTTTTGGACTAGTCCTCGACTAGAGAAGGCAAAGAAAATCCACAATAAACTTAGAGAGATTATAAAAGTCTAACAAATATCTTTCGTCACCTAAATCCCAAATACACCCAAAGTCTCTCAACACAAAAATAAGAACATCATATATCAAATAGAGGAATTTTTTGATAAAATCTCACTAAAATAAAAATTCAAAAGAAAGAATATGTATTAGTGAGAATAAACTCATGTATGACTACTGTCTTGATTTAAATTCTACTTAGCATATGTATATATATGCTTCTCTAAAAACCTGAAACATAGCTACAAAAGAAAGAAACATGGGCTTTAAGCAGGATAAAAACTTTACGGGCTTAATTAAAGTCATGCACAACAATCATCATCTCGGCAAAAATTGCCAAGCCCAAAATAATGAAACTCTTTTGTCATCTTCTCACAATTTGCAACACCATATAAGTTGAAGCAATGATTGAACTTCCAATTTGCAACCAACTTGATCACCTTATTAGTTGCAATTGATGCAAAACAAACCAATTTATCAAGCTCCACCTGCTTATGAACATTGGAATCTTTATTCGAAGTTATTGATTCCCTTTCTTTAAATAAAACGGTAGATTTATCAAAATCATTAATTCTATTAATTACCAATCTTAGTGACTTTAGCTTAACCAACTACAACTAATAGCCATTCACCTTGAACTCAAATCCTAAGAATAACCGTATTTTTGTCCTTCGGTCAAACTTGTCATCATTCGTATGAGCACAAGCAAAACAACTAAGTAATTTCAAAGCAACCAAGCCATAGTTAAATAGAGTCTCCAATCCATACACAGATGATGGAGATCTATCTAAATAGTAAGTTAGAAATCTGAACTTAGAAAGTAGACATCAAGCTTTCCTTAAGAAAGTTCTGTTCATATTGATTGTGACTAATAATTATTGTGACATAACCTAAATAGTACATGTATCACTGTTTTCTTTTCACAAAACCTATTCAAAAATAATTTTGACACGTGAATTTAACATTATATTAGAGGTGTCCAATTAGTGCGACTTTCAGTGATATTTGGGCAACCATGTAAATAAAAGTAATAAGAGTGATAATAATTGGAACTTCTATAATTGCAGATTGACTATAAGCTTGGATTGGATCGATCGACCACCCCTTTTCTCTGTTTTTTTTTTATAATTATTTTTTGTTAATTCCTAGCCTTACCTTGATAAATAAATGGTGCACATGAGGTACGCGGGCCACACCATTCAATTTCTCAAATAATTTTACCAATTGAAGTGAGATTGCCAACATTTTTTTAATACAGATGGGCATTTTTTTTTCCAATTCTAAAAGTATAGCGGGACCAACTTTAATTTCAAATCACCAAAATAGTGTATTGGTACTACATATACAATCTGATATAGGTAACTCCAGGGATCAGTCAATACTTGAGGCCTTTCCTACGGTGGTGGCATGATAGTAAAGAAGGCCTATTTAGAGACTTTATTTCCATTAAATCTTAAGTTTGAACTATGACGTAAGAGTTTAGTTTTTGATTAAAAAAAAAACTATATAAAGATCTAAAGGTTAGATTTTTTTGTCATGCAACTGATATGATTAATAGATTCACCTAATAATTACGAACTCACCTAATAATTACGAAAACGGGAAATGAGAACACAGATTTTTTTTTTTTCCTTATAAAAAAAATAGTTGAAGCCTTTACTAAAGTGCCTCCGATGAGCGTTTAATATGGTACAAATGAAAAAAGTTAGCCATGCGCCTTAGTAACTTGGTAATTTTACTGCCACATTTGACTAGCAAACTAAGCAATGAAAATCACGCGCACAGCTTGCAAGAAAGAGAAAAAGAGGAAGGTTTTCTGTTATTCATGCAATATTCCTTTGGCCACTGATCAGAGAGAATCCAAAACTACTAAGACAATGCTTGGCTTGCCAATTTTCTCTGCTGTTATGATTGCATATTATTCCATTTACACAGAACTTGACATAATTGGTGACAAGTTTTTAATAAAATTAATAAATAATGATAAGTAAGAGAAATGTATGTGCATATATTTATGTATATATTTATCAGTCTTGACGATCTGCAAAGGGGCTCAAAAGAGATTCAAAGTATACAGAAGATAAAGATATATCATAGGGAGGGAAGGGAAAAGCAAACGGTAGATCGGTAGGTAAAGGACATGGACAAGAAGACTAGATCTGAGCCAATAATATTATCACTCCCCTTAGTTTCTGGCACTTTGAGTGTCGGTGGTTTTTTTTTTTTCCTCCCTTGTAGCAGTTAATTCACGTACGTTTCCTTATTCCTATCACAAACCAGTATTAATTTCCATTTGTAGTTAACTTTTTTTTTATTATTATTATCTGATTTGAATTTTGCAATTTACTGTTATAATATAATCATTAATATTTAGTGCAAAACGGTGTAATAAGAATGATTAGTATTTTTTTTATATAAGAAAAAAAAAAAAGAGGATGGTGGTATTTTTATACTTCCGTATTAATAATGATTATTGGGTAAACTCATCGTTCACATCGATAGGATGACAAGAAATCTAATTATAGATTTTTATAATTAATAAATCAGATTTGAAAAATAGACACCATGTAATTTTTTTGTCAAAAAATAAACTTTTACATATATTATGATTTAAACTTAAAATATAATAAAAACGTGGATTTTGAATAGATCTTTCTTACAACCATGCTATTTACCGGTGGTAAGAACGATTAGTTATAATGTTTGCAATAATTCCCTAGTAATTAACACCATCGCGTTTATACATATGATGTTTTCTAATTCCAAGAGAAGCAGAAAGCTGCAAGTATATTCTGATGACCAAGTTGTAGTGCCATATATATATATATAAGTAATTAGAAAATGCGAAATATAACTTTATATTTTGCATGTAACCCTTCAAGTTACTGATCTATTCAATATTAATATATATATATAGTATCAATATGTACGTGGTTCATGAGTAACGGCAACTCTTTAAAAGGGGCAGGAGAGCTGTTGTTGTTGTTGTTGTTGTTGTTGTTGTTATATGAATGTGACTATAATTTTACAATAATTTTTATGAATGCATTTTCACATATAAATATAAATAAGATGAGTATTTTTATAAAATTAAAAATAACTAATATTAAATTAAAAAATTATAATATAAAATATAATAAATAAAATAATTAAATTATAAAATATAATATTTAATATGAAATTATAGATTTGATCTTGATATATTTCATAAATCAGTTTAAGTAACAAAAAAGAAAAAAAAAAAAAAAGATAAAACCATATAATAGATAATCTAAAAACAGAGAGGAATGTTAATGCTAGCTAACAACTTTATTGGCAGCATGGCTTTATATGCTGGTCATAGAGTTAGACCTCCTTAGAGGAGACAATAAGAGGTTACAGTGTTTCTTAGATGTCATATGATACTGACAAGGATATAACTTTCATAGGACGGCTTATTAGGGGTTTTTCCTACAACCCCTTTTCCAAATACTGGTCCACTATTTCCTTCTTCACTCTATCTTTATATATAATATATATATATATGTATTGCTTTTACTTTTCTTTCATCCGTGGAACGACCTATTTTTAAAATATTATTACTTTAGACTTACCTGGCAAAGAAAGAAGATGCTTCTACTCAAAAACAACAACATCAGTAGACCAATCCCAAACCCCCCTACAAGCAATGACCCCAAAAAAAAAAAAAAAAAAAAACCTATTTAGAGATGCAGGTAGAGAAAGAAAGAGAGGGACAGACATTCCAGTTGTATCTTGTTGCTTTTGAGGAATGTATGTATTATAATGGGGGTTTCCAAAGCTCGTAAATTACATATAAATACTTAATTAAAACTTATTTATTTATTTGTATAATTTATTATAATACATATATAATTTTGGTCACTTAAAAAGGGGTGGAGATATTTATGTATAGATATATATATATCAGCATTTGCATGCATGCATGCAAGTAAATCCCTCCGCGACGCCCACGTGGCACCTTGATTAGAGAGAGTGATGAGTATTTATGAGAGACGCAGATACGATCTGCGTGTGCCTTGGAAAAGAGGAACCGAGGCAATGCGGGTCCCACCAAATCCAACGAGCCACATAACATCATGATTAACGGACCATGTAAGACCGTGTAACATTATTATCTGCAAATTTTGAAAAATAAAAATAAAATAAAATAAAATTATTTTAGATTTCGTTTGGTTTTTTGCATGATTAAGCAAATCCCAGAGTTCCATTAAAAAGGAGAATAAACGGATCCTCATCAATGACTCGGATTTATGGGCATTAGAGCAGGCCCCAGTCCCCACCGCTCCGCGGGTGAGGAGCGTGTCGGTTAATCGCTGCACGCGAAACGATCGAGAAAAAAGGGAAGAACTACGAAAGTGGAAGACACGAAGAGAGAAGGCGAGTGGAGAGCATGGGGATTATCGTCTTATGCATGTGCTGAAATGGCAAAATGTAACGCTTAGTGACTTGGGGCTAATGTAGGCAATATGTGGTAGTATTATTTAGAGCTCTCGTAGTTTACAAAGCGAATAGAGAGCATCTTTTGGAAAGCGGTGGTCGTCCCGTTTGTCGAACAGTGGCTCACCAATCTCTAGACGATCTGATTCTCTCTCTCTCTCTCTCTCTCTAAATTCTTGTTGTTTTTTGAATCTTTGATCGAATGGAGTCGGTATTCCAGAGGAGTTTGTTCGGGCTTGGCTATGATGGATGTGGGTCACCCTTTTTCTTTACTGATTTTATATTAATGGTCACCCTTTTCTCTTGTTTGTTATTTTTTTTTTTGACCTTTTTCTTTTCTTTCAGTTTGTATCTTTGACCAAATGCCTGTCTTTCTCTCTCTCTCAATGTCCATTATATATATATAAATTTTTTTTTTGGGGTTAAATGTCTTTCGCACACAAACACAAACAGGTGTTGCTTTGATGATTGCAGAGTATGCCTTTATCAAACTTCTGTCTATCTCTCTTTAGCTTTTTCCCCTCTGTCTGATCAAAATCTCCGGATCTTCTATTATTACCAATGCTATCCACACACACACACACACACACACACAGAGGACACAACAAGCGAAGCTAAAAAGCTATTCGCTGTGATGAGTTCTGGATTCGGAACCTTGAGGTGTTTATCATGACGAATTTGGCTTTGTTTCGGTTCACGTGATTCCACGGTACGACTTATGTGTATATATAGTTGTATATATGTACATATATAGCGAAGATCAAAAACTGGCTGTTTTTTTTGTTTGTTCCCGGGGATTTTGATGGATTTGACGCCGCTACAAACAACTAAGTTAGGGGGGAGGATGAGGGAGGGTATATTGGATTTTGGAGAGGTGTGGTCATTGATCAGTTGAAAAACTCGTATAAATAAACATATATATATATATTATATACCCTCTGTGACAATTATACGACAGTGACCTATCCCCACCCTCATAAATGCGCGTGACAAAGACATTGTGATGGGATGGGATGGATGTAACTCATTTTTCAAGCAAAAACAGCTGCGTTGTTCAACCCTTATCATTGAAATAGCCTGACCTTATTGCATGTTGTTACATAATCCTGTCAAGATTTTGTTGTGTTACACAAAGTTTAGCATGCAAGTAAATCTATAACGTTATGCTCTCAAACTTTCTAGAATAAGAAGGTTTGCATGTAATTGAAACTATAATTTTTATTAATAGAAAAAAAAAAAGGCAGTTCCAATCGTTAAAATTAATATCTTAAGAATAAAAAAGTATTAGTCTTCAGAGAAAGGTATTTTATGATCCTTTTGAGCCAATGTTTAAAAACATAAGATAGTAAATTCAAGAGTTTTATAGCAATTTATATTTGTGATTATAGACTCGTACTCATAATATTTTTAGGGTGCGTTTATTTTGTATTAAAGAAAAAAATGGGGAAATACTGATTTCTTTTCATATAGAATCGTGTGTTTATTTATAAAATCAGTAATTAGAGTCTTGTTGGTCACATAAAATATTGAAAATAAAGAAAGAGATTGTCAATACTCATACTCACTTAGAATTGATTCTTTCATAACAAGAATGAGTACTAATTTTAGATATATATTTTTAACATACAAAGATATGTTTAGTAATTGCATTAATAATATTCTTATTTATAAGTTTAGTAAACACTAAACATAGAATTGGATTGTTTGCACCTTCTATTTCAAAATACATAAGTCAACAACAGAAAAAATCATTATAACTCTCATATTCTATTTCCTTTTTTTTTTTCAATCATGTTACTTTTTCTATTATATTTCTTTATAATTTGGTACATATACTTTAGAAGTTAAGAAATGTCAATTACATGTTAAATGTACATTTTGAGTCGCTTCGTTATTACCATGAAACCCACATTAGTTGGTTACCCTATAATAAGTACTAACGACTTAGATATGTAGTCCTAATGCATTTAACATTATTAACATTTTATTTAGAGGGCGTTTGGCACAGCAATTGCATTTTAATTATATTCAAACACAATATTATTTTACACCAAACGTAAAGTTTTACATTCAAATATAATTTTTTTCAACGGTGTTACGAAAATAATTACTATTTAAAAGTTTTTTAAAACAATCACATCAACTTTTAACTCTATTATTTATCTCTATTTTTACAAATCACATAAACTTTTCAACTCTAAAATACTTTTCATCCAAACACACATTTCATTCAAATACAAAACAAATGCTTTTCAACCAAATACAACATTCAAAAAATAAATTTCATTCAAATATAATCAAAATGTAATGCATTTACCAAACGCCTCCTTAACGAGTAATGTTATCACTAGAGAGTATCATTGTTTGAATCAATGCGTTTACAAATACAATCTTTGTTGACGATTATATCCAATAAGCTAAACTTGGATTGTGAGAATTAATATACGTGGTTGCATAAGATATTTGAAGGCAAATTGCTGTTAAAAGCATTAAGCTATAAAATAGTTTGGTCACTGGTGAAACATATATATATATCTTTTGATATTTTGATAGATATGACTCAAACAAAATCGAAGAACAGGATATTGAACAGGGCGTATGATTATGACAAGGCTTAGCCTTTTGCTTAGTACGAGATTGAATGGTTTAAGGGAAGGATTGGAAGTGGGGTCCCATCTATGAATCTCCTTCAAAAAGAGAATATACCGAGAGTAAAGTTGGTCGATAGATAGATAGATGTGAAGAAGAAAAATTGGAGAAATAATAATTTGCAAAGTAGCGAAAAAAAAAAAAAGAAGGAAGAAAAAGAAGAAAGAATTGGGTGAGTGGAGGCTACGCAGTAGAGAAGGTGCGTGGGAGTGCTTAATGGGGGGTACTATTCCATTTTCCTTGGGAGGCTGGCAGTGACAGAACAGAGGGGGGGCAGAGATACGGATACGGACAGAGGTTTTGATGTATCGGGTTTGAGACTAAATAGGCCTCGTGATCGGAGAAGGCAGATCCATGGAAGACTGTTCCCGCTAGTCACGTGGGCTCTTTTGACTACCCCAATGACCAACCACTCCCTCTCTCTCTCTCTCTCACTTGTACACAAACACGAAACACAATTTTTTATTATATATTTTTTAATTTCCACTTTTGTTAGGGGCACCCAACAGCCTAATAACCTCTCTCTCTCTCTCTCCCCCTCTCGCTCACACACACACACACACACTTTCTATTTCTCGCTTAGTATAAATTGAAGCGAATCGCAAGGGACTCGAAACGCCAAAACAAAACAAAGTGAGGTAGAGGGGGCATACACTTGTTGATACCCTACCAATCCATCACACCTCACTCATTTTCACTGACTAGATGACTCAGTCTTCTTGCCCTATCTCCATCCAACACTTTCTCTCTCTGTAACATGCAAATTGGGTCCCTCTCTGTGTCTCTCTCACTCTCTGTCTCTATCTCTCTCTTTTATATTTATATTATATTTTCCTTACTATATCTATATACGAATGCGTGTGTGTGTCTAATCTATCATCCCCTTCTCTTTGCATTTCACGACAACGTGGACTGCAGGTGCTGACTGGTATTTCGCCATTTTATTGGCTCATAAAGCTAACGGACAACAAACACCTCACTCACTTCTCAGTTTCCCACCCTTTCTCCGCCACCACCATCTCCCACCTCAAATACACACACACACTCACACTCTCTCTCTCTCTCGTACCTTTCAAACATTATATTATTACATACAACTATTTCGCTTTCACTTCCACTATTTGGCTCGTACTACTGTACTACTCTTTTTAACTATAAATTCCCACCGTTCAACTTCTACTTCTTAGTTCCCATTTGAAGAAATTCAAGAGATCAATTTCGTTGAGAGAATTTGAAAGGAAAAAAAATGATG
Organism: Antiaris toxicaria; assembly: GCA_035233585.1. Classification (NCBI taxonomy): domain Eukaryota; kingdom Viridiplantae; phylum Streptophyta; class Magnoliopsida; order Rosales; family Moraceae; genus Antiaris; species Antiaris toxicaria. Next base: position 35,789,523 of record CP141157.1, on the reverse strand, counting down.
CACAGGTGCAGTAGCTCTCAGGGGAACGTGGTGGGGCCATGTTCATGTGGTCTGTTTCATCAGCACCACCATCACAGCCAAAGCAATTCATCATCCTTCTCAATGTTGTTTTCTAAGCCGTTTGATCATCATCAGTATCATCACTACGAACCAGCTGATCAGTATAATCATCACCACATGTATTCCTTTCCTTCTCCTTCCTCGTCGTCGTCCGTCGACTGCACTCTCTCCCTCGGAACCCCCTCCACTCGCCTCTGCAGCCCCTCCGCCGACGACGACGTCGTCGTCGAGAAGCGCAGCCGCGGCCACGAACGACGCTCAGACTCCTGCGTTTCCAACTTCTGCTGGGACTTGTTGCAGTCCAATAAGCACTCTTCTTCCTCCCACAAAAACGGCGGCCGTGGAGGGAACAACGCCAACAACAACTCCAACAACAACGATTCTCTTGTCGCTCGCCGCTGCGCGAACTGTGACACCACCTCAACTCCTCTCTGGAGAAACGGCCCTAGAGGTCCCAAGGTACTTGATTAGCTTTTAATTAATATTCATGAATTTTCAACAGGAAAATAAATATAATGTTATTTAATACGAACTTTTTTCAAAATGTTTTTCAGTCGCTATGCAATGCTTGTGGGATTCGATTCAAGAAGGAAGAAAGGAGGGCGAGCGCCGCGGCGGCGACGTCGACGGCGAATGGAGCGGTGATAGAGCCAAGCCACATGTTCAGCAGCCACCAATATCACAACAACCCGTGGAATAGTTTCCCGCATTCGCAGACCCAGAAGCCTTGCCTGTCTCCGGCGAGTGAGTTCAGGTTCGTGGACGATCACGACAATCATCAGTACGAGTCCGACACCGGCATTTCGTTTCTCTCCTGGCGACTCAACGTCACGGACCGACCCAGCCTCGTTCACGACTTCACCAGATGAAAAACCTCAAGAGATCAAGAATTTTGAACGCCCCTGGTCGTCGTTGATCATGATGATGATGAGATGATGATGATGATCGTGATTATTATTATTAATATTAGTTATTTGATTTTAATCTTTTCCAACAAAAGAGAAAAGAAAAACCGTATTACGATGAGGATGATGGCGATGGTTATGATCCGTCATGGTCTTTTTCATTTCTCTCAGCTCAGTCAAAGAATTCTTTTTTCTTCTTTTGTTAGCGTCCTTTTTCTCCGTCTTACATAGACGGAGTGAAAACGGGATAAATTCTATGTTCTTAGTTTGCTTTTCTTTGCTTTGCTTTTCTTTTCTTCTTTTTTTTCTCTTTCAGTTACATATAATATAAAACCTTTCTGTTTGTTATGCGCTTCCCTCAGTGCTCCCTTCCAACGATAGTGCACTGTATTTACAATATTTATAATAATATTAATTTTATTGTTATTAGTAACGTGGGGCTTGTTTGTACGATAGTTATGATCATACACGATCTCATGAACTGCGAGTTTTAGCTTACACCTGAGTCCAACATCTCTGAAGTTCTCTCTTTTTTTTTTACGTCTTCCTGAATTTCACAACACAGTGATGAGAGAGAAAGATAGAGATCTAGAGAGAGAAGGATGTTCACGAAATGCGATTACTGACCATATTATTTCATCTGGGGTGTGCATCTGATCGCCCAATGCACATGCTTGATCACTGTTCTTCTGAAGTACCGGACACTGTTTGCGGTTCAGACCAGGAGAAATTTTTTTGTCCTTTTGCAAATCCGACCGTCCAGTTGGACTCCTGCGCAAAAATCTGGAGCCCTTTTCGAAACCTAGCTAGATTGATATAATTAATAATTACCACGTTTTAATCTTCTTCTTTTTTCTTTTTCTCTTTTCCATTTTGTTCCTCTAATGTTTTATGTATTATTATAAAAATATCCATCCCTTGATCCTCCTCAACATATCTGTAATTCACTGAATTTTTGTTAGTCAAAGACTTAAGGTCAACACCAGTCTATAATTATAATATAAAGTGCGAGTTTATATATAGTTTATGAATAGCAGAGCTATTAATAAGAAAAATTTTGATTAAATTTTTGTTGCCCAGTCGTGTTTGAGTGTGTGTGTTTATACATATATACATATATACATACATATGCCGGTCAAACTATTATGGTAGACAGTTGTAGTTAGTTTAATTAAATGGTTTGTTTAAGTAATCATTTACAAAGTAGATGATGATAATATATATTACAAATGACCATCCGCACGAAGGTCTAACAAGTTTTTGTATTGCCAGTTATGCATCTTAACGTTTCTTGTAACCTGTATTGGCCTTTAGTTGTCATTATTATAATTTTAATCAAAAGGAAAAATAAATTAACGAAAAAAAAACATATAATTAGGATCTTTTATAAAATTTCAAATGTTGCTCGTCTTATTGCAGTAAAACTAATGATAAAAATTTGGTATTTTACAGTGTAATAACTAAAACTGTTTTCATATTACATATAAGATTCTTCATATAAAAGGTTAATATTTTTAGGGGGCGTTTGGTAAACGCATTACATTTTGATTGTATTTGAATAAAATTTGTTTTTTGAATGTTACATTTAGTTGAAAAGTATTTGTTTTGTATTTGAATGAAATGTGTGTTTGGATGAAAAGTATTTTAGAGTTGAAAAGTTGATGTGATTAGTAAAAGTAGAGATAAATAGTGGAGTTGAAAAGTTGATGTGATTATTTTAAAAATGTTTTGAATAGCAATTGTTTTCGTAGCACTGTTACAAAATTTATGTTTGGTGTAAAATTATATTGTATTTGAATGAAATTAAAATGATATGTGTGTGCCAAATGACACCTTATTTTTGAAACGTTCTTGGCACTTTTATCGATGATCTTAATCAATATTTACATATCTGTAATTTCAATATATTATATGTTCGAAATTCAAACGTGTACAAGAATATGTATGTTTGTAATTTTGTATATGCACTACTGCTAAATGATAATTCTATAAAATAAAATTATTTTAATGTTTTTTTTATAAAAATTAATTTATGCTTTAGAGTTTTATTTTTTTATTTTTTGACTTATTTTATTTTGTTTATTTTAATTTAATTTTTTTGTAAATTTAATGAAATTTTTATTTGATTTTACTTTATTTTATCTATTTTTTTTAGTAATAGTATATTAGATAAGCTTAAAATTAAATATTTTTAATAAGTTTATCAATAATATTTTATTTTAGAAATATTTAATTTTAGTTCTTTGTTTTTTTTATTATAGTGAAAAATTCATATGTTAGGAGTGAATCACACTGAACATCACATTCATGTTAGAGAACTATAAGCTTGACTGATCATATTTGATCCTCTCATCGATACGAGTGTTTTAAAAAAAAATCACTTCAATCGGAGTTCTTATGAAGAAATTATGATAATTTCTAAGATTCGATCAATAAGGAAATACTTGAGTCATACACGTATTATTATATTTCAATATAAAGATCTAGTGTACCTAAGATCACATGAGCTCTTTTTTTTTTTATCCAATAACAATGTAACACATGATAGAGGCTAGAAAGAAACCAATTAGAATATGATATATAGTATCCTTTTGGTTTCAACAAATTAAAACTATAATTATCATACACCCTACCACACTGGATCATTCCTAATCACAAGCATCGTCATTATACTATAGCTATTGTAATAAAGTTGACTTTTTTGCCTCTACTACTATAGCTTACTGTAACAAAACTGACTTTTTCTACTCGTAACTGCTGTAACTACTATAGTAAATTGACTTTTCACTGCCGTTATCATTGTAGCTTACTATAGTAGCCAACTTTTCTCCTCCTTTATACACGGAGGTTGGTGGAATAGTGTAGAAATTTAGACTATAAAAGGCTACATAGATGAAGGCATGGCAAGTAAATCTGAGATTAGAGATCAGATCTGGGAGAGTGAGAGTAAGATGTAGTTTAAAAAAATAAAGCTTCTCTTAAAGCTAAAAAAAAGTTATTTTCTTTTTTTTTTTTTTAGTTTACCTAAAAATATGTATAGTACTGTTTACAGATACGATACTGTTTATATATACGGTATTCTTTATTATGAATTTTAATTTACTAATAATTTACGTAAATTTAATTATAAAAATATAAAATTTATATATAACTTGAAAAAGAGTACATAAAACAAAAATGATAGTTAACCATCAATAAATATGAATACAACATTATAATAATATACTTAAGTAAAATTAAATCTGATTAATAACGATGAAACCATAATTCTTAACAATTATTTATTTGATTATGTTTTGTCAATTTATGTTTATTTATCTTTATAATTTTATTTATTTAATTTTTTAATAATAATATTTTTTTGTCTCTCAAATAAAATTAAAATTAATTAAATTTAATATTTAATATCACTATTTTTATAAAAATGATACTTTATTTATTGTTTTATTATTTAATTTAGTTCTTATAATTGTGAAAATCAACAACCCTAAACGGGGATAATCCTACCTTGATATATGTATGCATATATATATATATGTGTGTGTGTGTACGTACATAATTGATAATTCATTTTCAAGACTTCACTATTTGAAGTGTACGGAAGAATAATACACTGCGTACAGATTACAAAAAGACATGCGATCATAAGTGACATGATATTATCCGCAGAGTACAACGTGAAGCTTATAATAATTTGAACAGTAAGATATATATTGTACGATCACAAAATATATATAATTTTTTCTTACCAAGAAGTATTTATAATTTCTCCTAAAAAATAAAGTACCTTAATTACATGTTTCAACATCCACATAATATTGCACGCCAAGAAATGGAAAAAAGAAATATAGAGTTAGGGTTTGAAAATCATAATAGTAGATGAATAGATTAATATCACGACAACCATTGTTTGGATTTCTTTTTCACTTTTCGGCTACATGAAGATGCATATAAATATCACCACAAGGTTCAGAGAATCGCATGGTTCACATAGAGAATCTTTTGTACTAGTTTATCAAGGTAAAAACAAAGCGCAAAAACCAGTATGTGGGGTTTTCTTTGGGATTTGCGGGGGAACAAAAGTTTCGGCGGAAGCAAATTGACCAACAGCTAGCTAGGGCTTTTCTTGTAATTTGACTACTGGTCAACAGGTATTGTTTGACTGCAGTACACTTCCAAATGGGTCCATGTCCCAACCCCTGATCAGGTCCAACCCAACCCAACTTCACAAGCTGGACTCACTGCCACCCGTCGGTCAAGTTGATCATATGCTTTGTCTACAACATCCATGCATACATGTGTGTGTATGTATATATATATTTTTTAAAGCAGTCTTGAGTTATAAATTGAACATATGTTTTGTCCACACATACAATAATAGTTGGTCTGATGTAGCGGTAATATCATATCTATTTAAAAAGTTGATGCTTGGAGTTTAAATCTCTGATCCTTAATTCAAAAAATAAAAAATTTCAACGTTGCCCTTTATTGAGATCTTAACCCATCAAATATAGCAGGTTTTGTTTCACGATCTAGTACTTTAGCGTATATGGGTATAAATATATATAATAGTCCAACACATTCTCAAGCCCCACAAAAGAAGGATTCCAATATAAGCTAAGCTCATTACCTTCTCAGGAAACATTCTCCTTTTTCTTTTTCACCCTTTTTATTGAATCATTGATCCGTTAGGCGTATTGGCCTCAAACTATGATAATGCATTTTTAGGTCTGCCTCCACTTTCTTTGGTCCTTCAAGAAAAGTAGGAGTTATCTAGGATTTTGTCTGTTTTGATCATCATTAATTTGTTGAGAGGGAGAAAAAGGCTCGAATTTAAATTAGATGCCTTGCTCATTCATCACGTAAATCAGGTACATGCCAATGCCTCGAGTATTCATGAAGCAATCCTATCACGTTCCAGAAAAGAAGCTAGATTTTTTTTCTTGGATTTTTTTTTTAACTTGGTAATAAAGTGTCCTAAGCTTTACTTCTTATAGTGGATTCAAGTATGAATTTACCATTAAATTATACTTGTAATCATAAAAGAATATTAAAGTTTTAAAACAGTTTATCTTTGAGGATAAATTTAGAAATATATTTTGTTGTTTGTTCGGGTAATAAATATGCTCTGCTTATAATTTATTTATTCTCTTAGCATGAGTTTCTAAAAGAAAAACGTGGAATCCCTCTAATTATATGCCATGATAGTCTACTTAATGTTGACTTATACTTGGCCTAGTTTATGTGAGCTACCATGTAAATGCACCATAGGGTAGACCAGCCACAACTACTACGGTTTTAAGATAGTGAAATTCCTTATCCGGTAAAATCCGACCAACGCGAAAGGCACAATGATCATTGCTTTCTTCTCTTGGGGTGTTGGAGTTCGCCAAACTGTTTTGACTGTTGGGATGACACTCTTGACTTGTAACCAGTGTCCCTTAGTATGCTATCATTCGGCTTTGAATGCCTATAACGGTCTTCGTGCTTTCCAGAAACAGTAGCCTCACTCACTCAATCTAATTTCATATATATATATATATAGATATATTATTTCAAAAAGAGGATATTATGTGATTAATCACAAGTTGGCTGTTTTTATTTTTATTTTTTTTGTTGATAATAATTTTGTATATTTTATCATGTATTTTTCGTTTTTCAGTTCCCGATTTAAAAATGGCTTCTTCATATCTTCTTTCAACACTTGGTCATGTCTCTGTAATCTAAATGGAACATAAGTAGCAGATGAATGGATAAAAATTAAATGGTCATCCAATGCCATCATTCAACGACTAAGTACGGCACATTAGCTGAATGGTAATCCACACTCACTTTTAATGTTTAGATTTGGATCTAATATTATACCAAATTAAAAAATAGGTAAAAAAAAAAAAAAGAGATGTGTTAGAGATATTTTTACGGGACTAGTATTTATAAAAGAGTAATGTTAAAAATACAAACTATAATCCTAACTTTTTGAGTACCAATTTATATATCATATTTTCATTATAGATGCAATCAATTAATGTGATAATATTTTAAATACTTATTAATAAAATCAGGACAATTCAACTACTATATAAGTTGGTACTCAATAATTGAGATTGGAGTTGACATTTGTAATATTTTTCGTTTATAAATACATTATAGAAGCTGAGATAATTATCACGAAATCTTTAGTACCAAACAGAGTTAATCAATGAAATAAAGTTTTAAATGACGTCCAATAAAGGTTTAATTAACGCAAAAAGGTTTAATTAACGCCATCAATCTTTCATTTGTGAATTGATTTTAGCCACATTAATATTGACAAGAAAAAGTTAATATTTCTTGGCGCTGCTTTATTACAAGAACGTGCTCAGATGCTTACTCGAATTTCATGTTCTAAAACTATTAACTGGATTCTCAATAGTATTTTAACAATTTATTAAAATTTAAGTATTTAATCACATAATAAAAACCATATACTAAAAATATTTGAATATGATTAGATGAGTTATTAAAATAATTGATATTGAAAACAACCGATAAAACATAAAAATAAGACATTCAATCTCAATTCTACAAAGGCCTAAGAATAAAGTCACAACATGAGAAGCGAAACGTTTGTTCAAGTACATTACCAAAAAAAAAAAAAAAATTTACAATACCAAGAAGATAATTTTTTTTCTTCATATTTCCTCTAACAGATTAATATAACTATTAGAGGTGCACAAATAATGATAGGATGCATTTCCATAATTAAGAGCAATCTTATTCAACCTTTGTTTATTAGTTGAATTGGATTCCCTCACGAGAGTGAACTGTCAAGGTCATGTACTCCACCTAGTGCGTACATGTTCTCACGAGGTGAGACTCGTTTATTGTGAAAAACCCTACTAATCTAACATGATTTCATGCCATTTTCTTTTATTAATTCCACCTAGTATCATTCAATGACGTACGAGGTCCAAGCCCAGGAGCAGATGTTGGTAACCGTTGTTTGTCTAAAGCACTGGTTTTAATTGCAAACGTCATGTCTGACAACAAACTATGCATATCCAATCACACATATTTTGTTGAATATTACTTCAAATTATAAATGGTCCACCACTTATGGATGGTAGGCGGTGCGGTTGATCAAAATCAAACTGCCTTGTACGTGAATGGAGATTTAGGTTCAAATAGGATTTGAAATAATAAACTAGTTTAAGTCAAAGGGAAAGTGAGATACCGTGCAAGAAAACTTCATACAAATGATCTGAATATTAGATTTGTAGGGAAGGACACAACAAAACTAATTAATCATTTAAAATTTTAAAAATTTAGAAAACGTAGAAGATTTTACATCGCTTGTACTCAGGGACGAAGATAGTAAGGTTAAAAAGGATTTAAGCCCCCCTTAACTTTATATTAATTGAAATAAGATTAAAACTTATAGTTGTTACCCCTATAAAATTTTCTGGATTCATCTTTGCTGTACTGCAAAGATTTTTTAGCTAATTCTTTGAAGTAGTGTCTCCACTTCAACTAACATATATGAGATCGTTCTAAGGTTTATAAATCCTAATATTGACGTTTATTATTTAAGGAAAAAAAAAAAGATATCAAAAGCTTTAGGAAATTCTTATATATATTCAAAGGAAAATGAATCAGAATTTTTAGACAATATTAGGACCGTTTGTGAAGGTTTTGGATATGTGTTTTAGAGGTTAAAAAAAAGTGAATCAGAATTTTTGGACAATATTATGGCCGTTTAAGGTGGTTCTGGAGATGTGTTTTGGAGGTTAAAGAAAAATAAGTTTTGAAAAATGTGTTTGAGGAAAAAAAATTTTTTAACATGAAAAAATGTAAAATCTTAAATATGTTCAAAAAAAAAATACTAATATAGATCTTATTTCGTTTTTATCAAAATTCGATATAATTTACAAAAATCATCTTATTTGGTCTTGTATATATAAAGTTATAGACATTTAAAATTCGAGTTTAGTGGACAATTTTAAAGATATAAATTGTAAAAAGTGATTGTAAGGTAAAAAAAACACCAAAAAAATTGTCCAAAATACGTTTCCAAAATGTCCAAAACACTCCCTTAATCAGTTGTGATTAGTTGGACAAAATTAATCAAGAGATTAGTGGGGCTTCACGTGATTTATTGAATCAATGGATATGAACCCTAAAAGACCTAACATCTTAATTATTATATGTTTTTCTTTGTTTCTAGTCTTAATTTAATTTATAAAACTTTGAAATTGTAACATTGACTTTCTCACGAGAGAAGGAGAAAAAACTGGTGACCATCTATAACAAGAATTCTTCTACTTTGTTAATTTGAATATTATAATTTTCGGTTCATAGTTTCTTTTTTCTATCTATATCTCCCTGAATATAATGGTCATCTCTACTTTCTAACCAAAACTTACTAACAACCTCGTTTATCTTATAATTAACAATTCAACGCGTGCGCTTATATATATATTTATATATAAATAAATAAATAAATAATTAAAATAAAGAGAGAGAAGGGGAAGAAGAGAAGAGAACGTGAAAATTTTTAGCGGGGATGTGTCTATGTCCACAAACTAAGGACAAAAAGGAATTCATTAGTAAGAAGCACTATGAATGGACTTTTATAAAAATACAAGTTATAATATAAAAAATCAGGTAAGCTTCCTAATATTTACAAATCACTTAAATTCAAGAATATTCCAAATTACTATAAATGCAAAAATCTTAATGTATAAAATAATAACTTTTGTAAAAGCTATCTTTCCTAATATACCCCCACAAGACGGAGCTTCGATAGGATATCCAATCTTGAACTATAATAAAAATACTTGAATTAATCAAATTTTCCTTTTTTTTTTTGTTTTTGTCTTTTTTTTTTGAATTTATAGAAAAATAAATAAGAGAAATATAAATGACAATAGTTAGAAGACGAGGGAAAAGGCTTAAGGCACTTGAGTATAGGGATGATAGGCGTTAGAAGGCGTTTGAGTGTAGGAGCGGCAATCGTCTAGGGGAAGAAAATGCACATGGGCATTGGGAGTGCAATCGTCTAGAACATGACTACGTAAGGACGAAAATTGTCAGCAAAAAATAAAAGGGTGCAATGCATAGGGAGGATCAAAAGATTAGAGAGTCGTTAGAGTATAATAGCAATAATAATATAAAATAAAACAAAATAGGACGTAATGACACAGGGAATCAATGGATCAATGGCTCATTGAAGTATAATAGTAATGATAAAATAAAATAAAACAAAACAAAACGTAATAACACAGGGAATCAAAAGATCAGTGATTCGTTGAAATATAACCCCAATGATAAAATATTGAATAAAATAAATAAAAGAAAATGACATCTATTTTTTGTGTGACTGAGATGAGGGGAAGGTAAGGGAGAGTGTTTTAATTTTGAGATATAGGATCTTATAGACTCTGATACTACATAGAAAATCAAATAAAAAAGTAATTAAAATAAAGAGAAAGAAGAGGAAGAAGAGAAGAGAAACAAGAAGATTTTTAACGTAAATGTGTTTATGGACACATATTAAGAATAAAAAGGAAATTTATTAATAAAGAGCACTATAAATTAACTCCCATATAAATGTAAGTTACAATATACAAAATCAGATAAGTTTTCTAATTTTACAAATCACCTAAGGAATATTCCAAATTACAATACATGCAAAATTCTTAATATACAAAATAATAACCTTCCCAAATGCTATCTTTCCAGTGATATATATACATATATATATATATATATTATATCATGGGAAAGCGACACTAATAGCTAACGTATGAATAAATAGATAATTTTGGACGTAAGTTTCCACGTTACATATCTGACCAAATGCAATCATAATTATTAGAGTTTTTTCATTCATAAATCATGGACAAGATAGAAGACATCGGACAACAACCAGCCACCAAACAACCCCATTTCCTCACACTTTTAAAATCCCCTCGCTTTTGTTCCTTAATTTCCACACACATTAATCCTAAAACACTGAAAAACAAGGAAAAAAAAAGGGGAAAGAGAGAGAGAGAGAAAGAGAGATCTAGAGAGAGAAAGAAATGGTGAATCTAGTGGCAGCACAGAGACCATTACTCCATGGCCTAATGAAGATGGCGGGAGTGAAGCCCCACACGGTGGAGATCGAGCCAGGTACAGTCATGAACTTCTGGGTCCCAAACGAAACCATCCCAAAGCCCAAGAAAGGGGACCAAGAAAAGCCCATGCCCAGGCCGAACAAAAAGCCTAGCAAGCCAGTATTGGTCCTGGTGCACGGGTTCGCAGCGGAGGGCATAGTGACGTGGCAATTCCAGGTCGGCGCGCTGACGAAGAAGTACTCCGTGTACGTGCCGGACCTGCTGTTCTTCGGCGGCTCAGTCTCCGACAAGCCAGACAGGTCTCCTGGTTTTCAGGCGGAGTGTTTGGCGGCGGGGTTGAGGAAGCTGGGGGTGGAGAGGTGCACCATGGTCGGGTTCAGCTACGGCGGCATGGTGGCGTTCAAGATGGCCGAGCTGTACCCGGAGCTGGTCCAAGCCTTGGTGGTGTCTGGCTCGATCCTGGCCATGACTTGCTCAGTCAGCGAAGCGACAATGGAGAGGCTTGGGTTCGCTTCTTCGTCGGAGCTTTTGCTTCCGTCTTCCGTTGAGGGTCTCAAGGCTCTTCTCTCTGTTGCTGTTCATAAGAAGTTGTGGTTCCCTAATCGCCTCTACAAGGACTATCTTGAGGTTAGGTTTTATTTTTGTAGTTTTTATTTTTGTAGTTTTTATTTGTTTTCCTGTTTATGTATATGTTTGTGTGGTCATATTTGTTTGTTTCACTACTTTAAGAACCAGAAATCCGACGAATCCTGCTAATTATTAAAACAGTGATGAATCTAAAATTATTTTACAGAGAGAGCATGAGTTAAACTATATACATATATATATGTATATATATATGTATATGTATATGTACACAAGTAAACCACATGCATGTATACGTATGTTTTTTTATTTTTGGTCCTTTTTTTTTTGTTTGCAAATGAACTTACCTTGTACACATAATAGAGTCTAATTTACTTTCCAAACTTTAAAAATGCTATAAAAAAAAAAAAGGATAGTTCATTGGATATAACTAAACCTTTCATTTTATCATCTTTTTTTTTTTTTTTGAAAGAACTAATATAAGATTACAAACTAGAAGAAAATGTTAAAAAAAAAAAAAACGGTGTTATTAGGGGTAAAAGCTGAAGGAGCTTGTAGATCAGGGACAGTCTGCAAGCTTAAGGTAGCTACGTCCTGGTAGTGATTGTTGTTAATTACAACAGTATGGACAAGGCATATGCTTATCCTATTCAACTTTACATTCAAATATTATTAGGCTTCGTCATGAAGCATAGTTCTTATAACTCTGGGAAACAAATAAATAAATTAAGAAAGGAAATAACGTGCCTTTATATATATATATATATAGCTAGAAATAACATTTCTCATGCAAGCATGACGGCTGGTAAACGGAAACACTTATCAGTTGTCACACAATCGCTTTGTATGTTTAAAAATCGACAATTAGGTAGTGATTGCTGGAGATCATATTTCGTTTAGGCACACACCAGATATGTTAAGAAAAAGAAAAGGTTTATTACTTGATTTATATCTAACTGTTTGGTATTTCCTCGTTAAATTAATTAGTAATTTTGACCTTGAATGTTTTTTTTTTTTCTTTTGCGTTTGGTCTTATAAACAATGCCGACTTGTTTATCATCGATGGTATTGAACAATAGTTCCGTTTAGTTTGAATGAAAATAGCCTATAGCCCTAGTTATTCTTCTTCTTTAAAAGAAAAAAAAAAAAAAGGGAAGAGGAAGAAGAAAAGAAGATCAAGAACGAACAAAATTTTCACCTAGTTATTTGCCTGTTTATTGTCCCCATTTTTAAAGGGATTTGCTAGTATGTTCATGATATATTGCAATAGATATACGTCACAAGCTCAATAATACAGATTAAAAAAAATCAAAAAATAAAAAAGCAAAGGCAATATTAATGATGAGAAGTATACAACAATATTTGAGGGTGCTTTTCTCGTCATTTATAGAATGCTTGTTTTAAAATGAAGCTTCAAAAGGGAAAATAACGACTTGGTGATATTGGCAAATTGCTGCTACCTCATTCTTATTACAACATCGCTCAACCAACCGTACCTAAAAACATAAAAATTAAAGCTACTATTATTTGTCACCATATTGGGACAAGATAAGTGGCAAATAGAACTCGTCATTTAATTTTGGGCCCCAAATGTTGCTTGTGTCACTAAAAGACTAACGCTACTCATCTGAAGATTTCTTCCTCTGGCCGTTGGCTAGCTGTACATGATGAGACTTTTTTGATAAACACATGGAATTTTGCTAGCAGTGATTTCGATATATCGATCATAGCGGAACCCGCACACAACAATAGTTGTAAAATTTTTAGCGCGTTATTATAACAACTAATTAATTTTTATGTAATATTTTTAGTGGTGTTTATCCATTTATATTAATAGCCTTAAATATTATATATTATAAGATTTGTAATAAAAAATTACATATAAATCAATTAATACAGATGACTTGTTTGGTAGAGCATTTACTTTTGTTTTTAATAAGTAAAAATGAGAAATAAAAACTATGTCTTTTCATTAAGTATTTAGAAACTATATTTTTAGTGGTGTTTAATGTAATATTTTTAGTGGTGTTTATCCATTTGTATTAATAATTTTAAATAGTATATATTATAAGATTTGTTATAGAAAATTACATGTAAATTAATTAATACAGATGACTTGTTTAGTAGAGTATTTGCTTTTGTTTTTAGTATGGAAAAATGAGAAATAAAAACTGTCTTTTTAATAAGTATTTAGAAACTATATTTTTAGAAGAGCGTTTGGAGTCAAAATAACATTAAAGTTTTTTAATATGTATTAAAAATGTTAAAATAAAGTTATAATATCTAATTTAAAAAATGAGATAAGTTTTGAAATCTATTAAGAAAAACTTTTTTCAGAAGCCATTATATTTGCTTTGCCAAAAAGCTCTTTTATGAACTATAAAACTCTTTTGAGAAATTATTTAAACACCTTCAAAAACAGTTTTTAAATTTAAGAAACAAAAGCAACTTTTAATAAACTCTCTCAACCAGAACCGTTCCTACCAAATCGGAGAAGAGAGCATTTCTATAATAATGTATATGTTTATAGATGATTGTCAAGGCAAGCAGACCTAGAATGTCAGTGGGCCACATTTTACATCATCGATCAGATATAGTTTGACTAATTCCAGTAATGAACAGATAAATGATAATATGTACGTGGACCATTTATATATATATATATATTGGTCAAGATGGAATATATGATATATTTGATGCGTAATAATTATGTCACAACATTATTACAAAACAAATTCACCACTTGATATTAAGCGTCTAAATAGGTATATCTACAAAAACAAGGTCACTTGCGTAATTGCCACACATTTAGTATGCATTTTCTTTAATGACAAGTACTAATTAATTTACTACAAATCCACCAAAAAATTGAAATTCGAATTATTGATCTCATTTTTCTTTGTGACCTTTGTCAGGAAATATATGTAATTCTTGGTGTTGGTGGCACTAATTTTTTTTTTTCTTTCTTACGCCATGTTAGGTTATGTTCACCAACAGGAAGGACAGAAGCGAGCTTCTTGAAGCTTTGGTCGTCAGTGAGAAAGACACTATCATCCCTAATTTCTCACAGGTAAATCTCAGTCTTGTTATGAGATATGCTGGTTTTACCTTTTCTTTCAACGTTTGCCATTTCTTCATCTGTTGTGTATACTTTTTATGTGCCTGTGCAGAGAATACATCTTTTGTGGGGTGAGAATGATGAGCTTTTCAAGCAAGAACTTGCCCAAAACATGAAAGAGTAAGTCAAACTCATTCTTTAAAAAAAAAAAAAAAAAAAGGGGAAAAAGAAAAAATCTCCCGCCTTTTTAGTAATTATGGTATGAAAATACTGTCTGGGGTTGTTCAACAACTAGTTCTTAATTTAGTAAAATAACAAATTATCAAAAAGAAATACTAAAAAACAATAAAAACACATCTATGGTATATGCTACAACATGTGTGAAAAACGCTCAAATGTGAATTGTGATGTCAAACCTCGACAACTATTAGTTAATTTGCTAAAAAAGAAAAACAATGGGACTTCACACACCAACACGCATGTGAAAATTGATCGATGTAAATTCTAGAATTAGACTATTTATCCACGATAGCATTGTTCTAATCAAATTACTTGGTTTAATAGAATGTGAAGCCTAGTGCTATTTGGAAGCTCAAACAAGCATTCTAGACTTCTAGCACTACTAAACTAGATAGTAATTCTTTAGCAATAAAAAAAAATACTAATAGTAATAATTTTATTCACCAACCAAAAAAAAAAAGTAAAAAAGAAAAGAGCTAGAGAGTATTTTTCCCGTTATACAATGGTTATAAACGTGTAAAATATATGGCTTTGTATGGAGTTTTTACAGGCAGCTAGGAGAAAATGCAACGTTTCAAGGCATAAAGAAGGCAGGACACTTGGTTCACTTGGAGAGGCCTTGTGCGTACAATAGATGTCTCAAGCAATTCCTTGCTTCCCTTCATGCAGATGGAGCCCCAAAATGAGATAATTCATCTTCTATAACATTATAATTTTGAATTTTCTACCTCCCAGCACTTGCTAGTCTTTTGAACAGAACTCCGTTTTGGTTTGAGATATATATATATATATAAACTTCAGTTTAATCTTTCTAGTAGAGAGATCAATTGCTGCAAAAATTTGAATGAATATTTCCTTTCCGTCTATATCATCTAGTAGACTCATACATTGAAAATCTTTGGTTGGTAAAACCGTTGGCATGAATCATTAGAATCGTTCAATAACAGAAGCAATCTTCGCTTAAAAATCGAAGCTTGGCATGACAAAAACTTGAAACCGTATTAAGCCAAATACAATCTTAGACGGAGGAAAAAAATTAAAAAAAAAAGGAGAAAAAGAACAAGGTAATCATCTAAACGACTGCTGAATCTCTTCCAGAGTTCTTCCTTTGGTCTCTGGAACCCAAAGCATTGCGAAAGCAACCGTAAATGCAGCCACAGCGGCATAAATTGTGAAGGTCCCTGTCGCCAATCAAGAAATATTGTCAGCACACGAGACATGCATTACAAAAGTAAATTAAAAAAATGTGTTTAACAATATAATCTGTTAAACAGAGACAGTGACCTCCGCTGCTCCAATGCAAGAGTAAATTCGCGGTCATCGTGGTTGCAAACGATGTCAGCCAATTCGCCAATGTTGCTATGCTGCCGGCGAGACCCTTAATATTCACCGGAAGTATCTAGAAGCGCAATTTTTCCAAAAGAGAGAAAACAAAAATAAAAAAGGATATTAGAACTTCAACAACTTCTCGAATTTATCTCAAGTCAGTGCAAATGTAGACTTTGAAATGAAAACTGCATACCTCAGACATTATAACCCAGGGAATTGGTCCGAGCCCTAGAGAGAAGGAAATCACCATGGCCTGGATCAAAATGGTTGGAGAAAGATATCTCACTAATTACGTTATAAAAAAAATATGTGTTTGGAAAACAAACAGAAAAATAAGAATTAAAAAAAAAAAATACCACGAGCCCGATGAGTGACAGTATTCCCGTCACAGTGTAGAGATGAGAGTGTTTTGGTACAACGCCCTGGTAGAGTGAGAGGAAGGCATCAAAAGGGAAGCCATAACAAGACATTGTTGCCAATTTCTTAAATATTGATAATGGTATAATATTGTACATTTTTATAGGATTATGAACAACATAAAAGAATCAATACTGACCTCCAAGTAAAATGCAACTGCAACAAGGATGAGGCTAACAGTCATCCCAGCTGCTGATACCTACAAGATTGAAGATAAGTTTTGTTTATTGTCGTTTTTGTCTCTTAATCGGATAGACAAACAGTTATTAATCGAGTGAAATGCATGCGCACGATAAGAAGCAGCCTTCGACCAGCTTTGTCCAACAACCAAGTAGTGATTGCAGTGGCCAGAACCTGTAATGAAACATAGTCAGAATTTCTATTCCGATAATTCGAATGCCGATATGATGACGCTAAAACGAGATGAATAATGGCATACTGTACCTGAATGGCCCCAAGAGCACATGTTGCGGCATTACCAGACGAAATTCCTGTTAAATCAATAGCAGTTAATATGAGCAAATCATCAATGTCAAACCCTTGACACTCAAAATAAACTAATTTCCACTACTTAATTCTATCAAGGCGGTTTTTGGGCTAGATGTTATATATGATTGTGAGAACCAGAGAGAGGACACCTGGTGTGGATGTTTTATTTGTTTTCTCCATGTGAAAAACAGAGAAACATGAAGAAGAAGGTACGAAATGGAGCAAACAACAATCCTAATGCTTCCTCCTTTACTAGAAGAAGCTAGGTGGTTTATGCTAGAACAGATTTGTTTTTAAAATATACATTACTTGAACCATATAATAATGGGAATATTATCGCATGTGAACGGTGCATGGTACAGGAATTTTCAAAAACTTTATCAAAAAACTTGACTGGACAATATTGTTGGGAATATCGATTAATTCCAATTCCTTTAGAATCTAACTTCTGTGGAAAAAAAAAAAATCAAGAATTTTATCTCGTAAAAACCTTTCAATTTAAAAAGAAAAAACCACGGTACAAACAGTAAAAAACTTCAAATGTAAAATAATGAATATATAATAAATTCTTAAGTTTTAGTAGTAACTTGAGAAATACTTTCAATAATAAAATTTTCTTACACTGACAAATGTAGTAAACTTATTATTTTCTCTATAAAAAAAAAGACTTTGTAGGTATACAAAATTTTCTCTCAAAAGTCTTATTTTTCTTGTTACTGGATTTGTTTATCAGATCTGATGCTTTCAAGATGAAGGAGAGGGGCTCTATTACACATAAAGAACATGTTGGTTGGCTTTTACGCATCTCTCTCTTAACTGTGGACATCGAATTCGATGCCCACTTTTGTTGAAAAAACAATCCATTAAATATGACAAATCAAACATCACAAGAAGATTGGTCTCACCGGCACTTTGAAAGATGTTGGTGGAATAGAATAAAACAGCGTTGATGCCGCTGAGTTGCTGAAGCATAAGTAATCCAATTCCTATCTGTAACATCCGGACTAGTAAGAAGGCAATTTGGAATATCAAGAATCAAAAGCCAACAATCTAAAACAAAGATTTAAATTTCAGAAAGGAAAACAGAAATAGCACCGTCAAGGGAAACCAATATCTTTTCCTCTTGAGATCTGCAAACCGGATTGCAGTTCTTCTGCTTGTCGATGATGCTACAGATCTCTGTAGAATGTAGATGGTTAAAAACGATAGCAATCTCATACGGAGCAGAAAAACAAAAAAGTACTAAAGTTTTCATCGATCTGGTATTCTAGATGGCATAGCATGATGCCATAATCTTAAGCAAAAAATCAATCAATAGAATTTCTAGTCTCTTTGGCCAACGTTTTGGCATTTGATACCTTGATCTCATTCACTTCCGTGGTGATGTCCGTATCAAATCCCCGCAAAACTTGCAAGGAGGCTTCAAAATCTTCTGTCATCCCCATTTTGGCCTTAACAACCCCACCCCAAAAGAGAGAGAGAGAGAGAGAGAGGGAGAGAGGTCAGTTCAAAGTCGACAGTAGAGAAAAGTTCAAATCAGCGTACAATGAATAAAACAATGATATTAAGATTCTTACAAGCCATCGAGGTGACTCTGGGATGAAAAATAATCCAGGTATCAAAATTGTGCACGGCAAAATTCCTGCAAATGAAAAGTAAAGTGCCATTGTTTCAAGAGCGTGCACTAAATTCAAAGTGTAGAGATTTTTACAGAGGACTGCAAAAAGCATGCAGCTTTTTATAGTGATCACGATGCCTTCAAATAATAATAAAAACTTTGTTTCACACGCAGAGTTTCACGCCTTAATTTCGACCTTTAAGCCAACGGGGTGAAATTTTTAGAGCTTACCCAACACTGCAAGCAGTCTCCAGTTGACAAATAGTCCCAATAAATAAGCCAGCATTATTCCGATAGTCACCGAAAGCTGTAAATGGAAATTACTGATCCAGTTCATACACAAACAAACAAGGAGAACATCAAAAAACATTGGTAACAAAGATCAAGTTTTACAGCCAAACCTGGTTCACGGACCCCAAGGTTCCTCTCATATTTTGAGGTGAAATCTCGGCGATATACACCGGTACCTAGAAACAAACATCACAAAATCAAGATCGGACATGTCTTCATCATATCACCATTGTCCGAAAAGGTGTAAGGTGTGCCAGAAAGTTACCGTGTAAGAGATTATACCCACACCGAAACCTTCCAACAATCTTCCCATGAACAAAAATGATGAATCCTACCAAAAGATATATAATATATATAGTAGAATAACGTGAATGTCCCATAGAAAACTTGTAAGTAAACCAAAAAAAAAAAAAAAAAATACAAACAGAGCATCGAGATTCAAGGAATTTTAATTACTTTGGCAAATGATATCACGAGCCATCCAATAATGTTAGGAATCGCAGCAATCATCAGCGACTGCAATTCAACAAAACAAAGCTGATGCTCAGACTTCAAACTCACTAGAATTTGCAAGTGTCATTATAATAATGTAAAAGCAAAATAATAATAATAATAATCTTACCTTTTCTACAAAAATCTAAAAAGAAAAATAAAAAAAAAAGAAAAGAAAAGAAAAGAAAAGCATACCCCTTTTCTGCCAATGTACTCTGCAATCTGACCACTAGCTATAGCTCCAACCATTGCTCCCACGTTCGACAAAGAACCAAACAAAGAGAACTGCACCCATTAAAGATAAGTGAGCATAGAACAAAAATAACCTTTTTTTTTTTCTTTTTCTTTTTCTTTTCAATCAACTAGAAAAGAAAACCCAACTCAAATCCACACCTCTGAAATAGAAAGCTTAAGATCCTTGATGATTGCGGATTGAGTAGGAGACGAATACCCGCACTAAAACCAAAAAAATAAAAAATAAAAATCTCGATAACAATGTCAATTATAAAGAATGTGAAGCAAAAGGTAAATTGTAGTAAAAAGAGAGAATAGGACAGAGAAGTATGAAGGAAGAACCGTGAATCCGAACTGGATAGGGCCCAAAGCGACGATGAGGACACAGAGAACAACAGAGACAGAGCCATCACGAAGAACCTGCGCCGACGAGCTTATAATACTGGAAGACTGCCTCGACCCCATTCTGTACCAGCTTCCTGTGTGTATGAACGGCTTCCTCAGGTACCTCCCATCCTCACCACCCTCCTCTCTAAAACTCATCTTTTTTATTTCTTTTTTTTCACCTCCTCTAACACTCCACGGCTACTACTACACAGACTAGTATGGAATATGGCTTTTTTTCGCTATAGAATATGGCTTGTGTGTGTGTGCGTGTGTGTGTGTGTGTGTTTAGGCAATATATATAGAGAAAGACACGAAGAGTGTGAGGAAAAGGTTGGAGAAAGAGCCAGAGACAGCAAAAAGGCGAGTGAAGAATTTGAGAGAACCGGCGATCGGTGTGCTGACAGTAATTATTTGGATGGATTTTTGGGAGTTTGTTTGAAGGATCAGGAGATGTCCATGTGAAGCACAAGTTGGTGGACGTGTCACTGTCAGCTGTAATTGTTTGATTTCTCCTTCTTCTTCTTCCTCTTCCTCTTATTATTATTATTATTTTTTTGGGAGAATAATAACAAGTAAGTGACAACAAAGTAATAATAGACTCCAAAAACACAGATTTAAAAGGGGAGTTTGGTCGGGGAGGCTTCTCCGTACGCTTACTAGTTGGTGATATGTCTTGATTATTATTGTAGAATTACAACAAATTCCAAAATTTTGAGTTGTAAATTGTGCAAATTTTACGGTGGGGAATTTGATTAGCTCTTTCTTAGATCTATTTATGTTATTGGATAAGATTTGACGTTTTAAAGCATAAATCATTAATACATTATATTTAAACATAATGTTACGTTTATATTTTAAGCTTTTGTTTATTTTAAACCTTACGTTAACATTATATTTAAATATAATATAATTTTTATTGAAATATAAAAATATTATATTTAAATATTAATTATATTATATTTTAAATTTAATATAATCATTATTTATTATTTTATTTTTTCTATTAATCACATCACATAATCTCTTTCTGTTTCCTTTTTTTCCCCTCTATTTTTACCCGTCATATCACATATTTATTATTTAAATACCTTTTAACCAAACACATATTATATTCAAATATAATATAAATATTTGTCCTCCAAATATAAATAACATTTAAATACAATTAAAATATAATACGTTTACTAAAGCATCCATTAGACTTGTAGATTGTACCATTTACAGTGGCGTATTTATATGGGATGAATAAATTAATTCTATCTCAAAAAATTTTTTATTTTTCAATTTTATTCCAATTAAAAATAAAAAATTCTTTTATAACTCTTTTAAAATTAATTCTATCAAAATAAACTTTTTAATTTTTCTATTTTATCCTTACTAAAATTAAAAATCTCCTATAAATATATTAAAAATAAAAATTCTTACATGACCTTTATCAAAAATTATAATTTTTCCCAAAAAAAAAAAATTATTGTGCGGTGTGCTAAAACATATATTTGGCTCTGCTGTGCATACGTTAGCTAAGAAAAAGTTCAAAACAACTTGTCTTGCGTGGAATATTCCATGTTTTATTCTTAATTATTTTTTTAGTTCATTTTTTTTATAAAAATATGATCATGTATAAAAAAATGTTTTTTTTAATTTATGATAAAACGTGAAAAAAAATTGAGTGAATGAAATGTTTTTATACATATAGAAATATATTGTAGTCTTATTAAGTAGGTGTGACATTGGTTTTCGGCTCCTTTGTCTCAGTCGCCTTAAATTTTGGCAAGTGGGTGTTAATTTGTAGGGTAGGGAATCTTGAGAATTTTGCCATTTCAAAACATGAACTTAGATAAGTACTTTGCCTTAACTTTTATGGAAGTCTTGCATGTGATCAAGGTGCTGTTAATTTGTTCTCTAGTTTTTAGCAGAACCGTAAAAGCCGAAGTCCCTAAATGGCAATAATAATAATAGGGACATGAAAGGGATTAGTAGTTTATGATTTAAAATCCTTGGACGTTTGTAGGCTCAAATCAGTTGCCAGCCAATATTGATCACGGAATTACGTAAGTTATCAGTAAACTCGTGACAGAAAAAGGTTCATCTACAAATACTTTATTAGATTCAATTAGATTAGATAACTTTTTTTAATTTAAATAAAGCTATTTTACATGGACACTTTCTGATTTTTTTTTTAATGTTGTATGAATCCTTTTTTTTTTGTTTTTGTTTTGAAAACTTATAATTTTTAATGCTCTCAATGTTTTTTGTTGCTCACATCCGTTTTTTAACATAGGCCTTGAATGCAAGTCCAAAAAGAACATTAGTAGTCATTTTTACTTAATTTTAATACAAATTTCTTTTAAAGTTTGAATTTCTTTCAAATTTGAACTAATATTGAATTAGGTTTAAGTTTTCAAATGAATTTATATTAAAATTTGAGTAAAAAATACCAACAATACCTTCTTTGGCTATCACATGCATGTCACGTGTAAAAAGCCATTCAAATTTTAACAAACATAAGTAAAAGTGATTGATGGTTGGAAAAATTGCAAGTTTAAGAAGCTGAGTGTCAAGAAAAAAAAAAGTTTAAGGATTACATTGTTATATAGGCTCAAACATCCACCAGTGCTGTACTCTCTCTCACTCATTGTTATGTCATTGTCTCCCGTAGTTATGTCATTGTCTCCCATAAATTATACGATCCGCCCGTACGGTTGTAGAGAACTAGTTTTCCTAAATTGTTATATTCAAAAATTCTGAGGGTGTTTATAAAAGGAAAAAAACTTTAAATAATACTAATTAGATCTAATATTGAGAAATATGTAGAAAGCTCCTTTCATTAGCTAAACAATCCTCTTATTTGAAAACGATTTTAGCTTGATCCAAACACCTTATCTAACTAATAAAAATGCTAGCTCAAGCAACGTTTTCAGTTATTAGTAGGATTTGTTTAGTAGGGGGGTTTTTTTATTTTAAATAAATAAATAATAAAAGAAATAAATAAAAGAAGCAAAAGCTCTGATTTATTAATAAGTGTTTGCAAATAATAATTTAAAATAAATTTTACAAGTTAAAATAATTTTAAAAATTTTTAACAAGTAATAAAAATATTAAAATTTTTTTGTCTTTTTTTGTTATAACTCTAATATAAATTTCAAAACATTTACATCGAAAAGTTAGCTTTATAAATCAAAATATGACTTTTGATAAAAAGTAACTTCCAAAAAACTGCATAAACGGACATGCTCTTATCTAATTCAAAAGAAAAAAAAAATCTATGGAAGCGATTTCTTATACTAGCAGTTCTAACAAAAGTGTTAAATTTATATATTCATGATAAATTTTAACATTTAAATAAAAGAATGCTTTATAATATAATGTTATTTTCATGTTACATTAACCATACGGCAAACTTGTCGGTGAAAAGTATAGCTAATGTCAAACTTACATCCGATTCCTATTGAACAATATCTTGACTTTTTAACTAGTCATTAAAGTATATTTAATTTTAAATTACTTTAAATACTAAAATTTTAGTTTTATGGGTTTAAAAAATTAATAGTAATAAAAAAAAAGAAAATTAACTGTGAAAATAGTATTTCATACAGTAAAATATTATATAAATGATTATATTTTTATTTTTATGATAAATATTATATTGACATGAAAATATACATATTCAATGGTCTTACATAAAAAGATATATATTGAAAAATACTACAAACATTAATTTTAATTTTAACATTTAAGCACTAATAAGAATAACAGGTGAGTTGTTATTTTTTTATTATTATAAGTATTTAAAATATTATTATATTAATTGATTGCATATATTAATAAAAAGATGACAATTTATAAATTGTTTTAAACGACAATTCATTGGAAGTATAATCCAAATGCAATACAATATAGTGTAATATGTATTTGGATGTTTTAAAATTACATTATATTAAAATGCAAAATGCGTTTGCGTTATTGGTAAGAGAGAGAGTAGATATGAAATTGGTAAAAACAGATTAAAAAAAATGATAAATAATGATTATATTAAATTAAAATTTAAAAATATTTGTATTTAAATATAATACATATGTAATCAAACATGTGTTGCAAATTATATGATAAACACATACTCACACAATGATAAACATACGTTTGAATGTAATTATTTATCTAAATAATCCATCAATATCACCACGTAAATTGATATTAAAAATTAGGATTAAAGTTAGTGATCATTAGAGCATTCTAATACAATTTTATATTAATATGTCAATAGTAAAATTTGGTATTTAGATTTAAAAAATGCTTTTTAATATAATGTTATCTTTCATAATAAATTTGTTATATGTTAAACTTTGTGGTAAATTTACTATAAAGTATAACAAGTGTCAAATTTCATTTTTGATTCTTATTAGCAATTATCTTATGTAATTAATGCAAAGTTTTTATTTTTCATTTATTTAAATACTAAAAATTTGTTTTTATAACTTTCAAAGTGCAATAATGATAATAAAAAATATAAATAACATTCGAAATAGCATAATACGTTGAAATATAATGTAAGATAATGTTATTTTTCACAATATTAAAATTTCACACTATTTTATAGTAAAAAGGAATTTGGAGGAATGTCTAAAAAAGTGCATACCTATGAAATTTTGCCATTCTTGTAATAGCTTCCTGATTTTTGTTATCTTTTAAGATAAGTTAAATGTCAGCCTAACGTATATTCCTAAAAATACTCCCAATCAACCAAAAAGTAATATACTAGAATACCTTTTAATAATTCATGTATTTTAGTAATCTGTTGGAATACTTTTTGCTATCTTATTGAATTACCATTTGGTAATATATTAGATATCATTTGGTAATTCATTAGATTACCTTTTGATAATTTACCAAAATACTATTTAATAATATATTAAGATTCAATTTGATAATCTGTCAAAATACCATTAGATAATATATCAAAATATCTTTTAATAATCTGTTAGAATATTATAAGATAATCTACATAGAATACCAATTGGCAATATACGGAAATACAATTTGGTTATTTATAAAATATCGTTTAATAATTTGCATCATCATTTGATAATATAACACTTTACCATTTGATAATCTGCCTTAAATTTGATACAATTTTTTTTGAAATTTATTATTTTAGATATATTAATTTAACATATTATTACTTCACTTGATAAATAAATATTCACATAATTATTTAAAAAAAGCAACAATTAAAATAATTAAAAAACAAAAAAAATTCCATCACAAAAACTTAAAAAATATGAAAATACGAAAACCAAAAATGCAAAATGAATGAAAAAAAAGAGAGAAAACAATATCAAGACGCAATGAAGGTAGAGATCACGGTGGTGGCGGCAGAGTTTGAGACGCGGTGGAGATGGAGATCGCGGCAGCGGTGGCCAAGTTGGAGATGCAGTGGAGGCGGGATCGTGGCGGCGGCTGTGGATTTTGAGACACAGTGGAGGCGAAGAGAGAAAGAGAGAAGAGAGAGAGAGGTCGTAGGGAGAGGGAGAAAGAAAGAGGAGAGAGAGTCAAGATTGCAACCGGGGGCTTTTGGCCACTAACGGAAGCATGGAGGGGCTTGTATTCGTCGATAGAGGAGCCGTGGTGAAGCAAGTGAGGTGGAGGGAGGAGAGAGAAAGGAAGGGAGAGGAGAGAGAAAGTTTATTACACTTTTTTTTTTAAGAAGAGATAGAATCAGATTTGAAAATGAGTGAGAAAAAAAAAAAGAAATGGGCAATGAGTGGAACATGAGGGTAAGTGTGGGACATTTGTTTTTATTTATGAGAATGATTTTTTATTTTCAAAAACACAGAAAATGAAAATAGTTTTAAAATAATATTTGTTTATTCAACGTTTCTAAAATCAATTTAAAAACATTATTTTCAATTATGTTGTTTTCTTGGGTTTTTTGAAAACGAAAAAAAAGTTATTTTCATATTTTATTTCATTTTCTCCCTTCATCTCCTTTTTCTCTGCTTGTATAGCATCGGTAATAATCATGTCCGACGATGGCATCCATCTCTGGCGAAGGGTGACGATGGTGACGGTCCTCTCACAACAAGAACCACCAACTTACGGTGACGACCATCGCCTTATGATATAAATCTCACTGTCACTCTCACCTAAAGTTCAGACCACCAATATCTTCTACTCCTACCATTCATTGCAAAACCCATAACCAAAGGTTTTTTTTTTTTGATTATGACTAATAATTTATTTTTTATTATTTTTAAAATTAAAAATAAATATATTTTTAGAAAATACTCACTTATAAAATGAGTTTTCAAAAAATATAATTAAATAAAGTTTCGTTGTTATATTTATCAAAATATACACTCAAAAAACATAATTAAATATAATTTTAAAAATGATCTTAATATAATTTTCAAAACATTCTCATTTTTAGTTTTTTTTAAAAATATAAAATATTTCAAAAATAATACCAAACGCTATCAGAGATTTAAAATGGTAAACATTTCAATTTTTCAATGTTTGGTCAATACTTAAAAATTAATTAATAAAACAAAAATCTAGACCAATAATTGATTTGGTTAAAAATTTAAAATAAATACTTTTAAAAGATTATTTTCCAGATTTTCTTCTTAATCAATATAACATTACTATATATAAATATATTAAAAATGATTTTAGCGTTTGTATTCTATGCAAGTGATTACTTGTAAGACCGACAGAATATTAAGGGGTGTCTGGGAGAGATGTTTGGAGACATTATTTTTGAATTGAAAAAAATTTGTTTTGAAAAATGTGTTTGGGAGAAAAAATTATTTATGGTGAAAAAAATAACAAATTAAAAAAAATATTAATTTAGATATTGTTTCGTTACTTTCGAAATTCTATGCAATTTAAAAAAAATATCTTATTTACACTTATATACACAAAGTTATTAACTTTTAAAGTTTAAAGTTTACTATAATGTTTTAGAGATATAAATAATAAAAAATAGTAAAATAAAAAAAAACTGATTTTGGATGTCTTCAAGACATTATCCAAACACCTCCTAAGGGGGCGTTTGGTAAACGCATTGCATTTTGATTGTATTTGAATGAAATTTATTTTTTGAATATTGTATTTGGTTGAAAAGTATTTGTTTTGTATTTGAATGAAATGTGTGTTTGGATGAAAAGTATTTTAGAATTGAAAATTTTGATATGATTGGTAAAAGTAGAGATAAATAGTGGAATTGAAAAGTTGATGTGATTGTTTTAAAAATGTTTTAAATAGTAATTATTTTCGTAGCACTGTTGTAAAATTTATGTTTGGTGTAAAATTGTATTGTATTTGAGTAAAATTAAAATTGAATATTTATCCAAATGCCCCTAAATCAAAGGCCCTTACCCAATCACCGTTTGCTATTACTATTTTTTTTCGCCGGGAGCCATGATTTACACCGTCATTTCTCCCGCCACATTGACGCCGAAGCGTTCCAAAACTCGTTCCCAAGTCACAGCAATGGAGGCCAGCCAAATTTCGGAAAACCCCTCGAACTCTTCGAAAATCCCATTCCGAGCCAGAAAAATCCGAAAGCTCTCTTCCAAAACCCCAACCGACGACGGGGAGACCTCCATTAACGAAAACTCCCCACAACCGAAGTTGCAGAACTCCTCTTCCCTCCCCGAAACCCTAGCGAATCCTTCACCGTACAAATTCGAAATCGAACTTGCTCTCAACCATCTTCGCACCTCCGATCCCCTCCTCGCAACCCTAATCGACTCCTACCGCCCTCCGCACTTCGAATCCGACCGCTCGCCGTTCCAATCCCTCGCCAAATCCATCCTCTATCAGCAACTCGCCTACACCGCGGCGAAATCGATCCACATGCGCTTCGTCTCCCTCTGCGGCGGTGAGTCGTCGGTCGTCCCCGACTCGGTGATTTCGCTCTCGGCTCAGCAGCTCCGGCTGATCGGCGTCTCCGGCAGGAAAGCGAGCTATCTCCATGACCTGGCGGAGAAGTACAAGGACGGTACTCTATCGGACTCTTCGATTCTCGAAATGGACGACGAGTCTCTGCTCGCGAAGCTCACATCGGTCAAAGGAATCGGCGTTTGGTCGGTTCACATGTTCATGATCTTCTCTCTCCGGCGACCGGACGTGCTTCCGACCGGCGATCTAGGGGTGAGAAAGGGAGTGCAGAGACTGTACGGACTGAAGCAGTTGCCGAGGCCTCTGGAGATGGGGAGATTGTGCGAGAAATGGAAGCCGTATAGGTCTATTGGGTCTTGGTATATGTGGAGGTTTATGGAGGCCAAAGGAGTCTTGGCAACAGCAATTCAATAGCCACATAGCAGGAACTTTGTTTATTTTAGGTAACTATTATAGCTCTGTTTCCATATTTGCCTTTTCTTCCTGAGATAAGAAGCTGTTTGTTTAGATGGTTGGATTTGAGGTCATGGATTTGTCAGTTGCTAGATTGAAACAAAGCAAATTGTAGTTTAAACTGTGGATAGAAAAATGTTGATTCGTGTCTGCAATTTTGAGTATAAATGATTCCAAATGAAGCATCATCTGAAATTGCAGATCATAGGTCAATTGCATTTTGCCGAAGATTTTTGATTTTGTACTTTGGTTTGGTTCTCCTTGAGATATGCTTTCGTAGTTTATGTGTGTCTTCCCATATTCCCCACCTCTACAAGGTAACCTTCGAAGCTTATCCATCATTGTCGTTTTTAATTTAGTCTAGGATGGTTCTAATCCATACTCCTAAACTTTAGGTCGTTCTTATTTTACCTCTTAAACTTTAAAAACTCCAACTTTAGCTCTTTAAATTTGAATTAATTGCACTTAATCACCCTGTTAGGATTTCTTTTAACAACTGTTGGAAAAAAGGGAGTTGAGTGCTGTTATATAATTTTTTTTTTTGGTTTGTTTTTAATAGAAATATTAACAGAAAGGATTTAGTGAGATTAGTTCACCTCGGGTTGTCAATTCGTATTATCATGTTGTGTTTGTATTATGTTATGATCCTTTAATTGACAGTATTATATTGAACCTAAACCCGACCTATTTAATATTCATGTCAAAATCTCAAATCCAAACCAAACTCATTTATTAATTGTGTTAATCGTGTCAACCTGAATTAACCTGTTTAAATTAAATATAAATAAAATAATGATTTATTCAATATGATTGTAATATTTTGACATGTTTATTAGGTAATATATATTTTTTTTAATAAAAACAAGTGAAATTTACTTACAAAGTAATAAAATTCATATTATTTGTACTTTATTAATTATGAAAACTCTTATTTTATATCATATACAATTAAGTAAAAAATAATATATAGTGTTGTGATGAAAGGGAGGAGAAGGCGACTGTGGGGGGGGGGGGGGGGGGGGGGGGGGGGGTGGGTTGGCGATGGCGACGGCGATGATGTGTTGTCGTGAAGGTCAATAGGGTGAGGAGAGAGGAAAAGAGGGCAATAAGGGAGGTGAGGGAAGGAGAGGGGGATGGGGTGAGGAGAGGGGATGAGGGGCAACGGTGATGGCTACAACAACGGGATGAGGGACGACTGGCCGTATTGTCCCAAAGGTCGACAGGGTAAGGAGGGAAGGCAGAGAGTAGAGCTACAAAGACAATAAAAGACTAAAAAAATAAAAGTAAAACTTACGTTTCCTTTTCCATGTTAATTCTAAAAAATATGTATAAAAAATAAAAGATATATTTTATATTTGAATATTTAATTTTGAAAACTCAAAATTAAAAATAGTAAAACATTATATAATATATATAATAATATAAATATATTAGAGATTATACATGGGTAATTTATAGATCGTGTTCATGTCAACCTATATATCATTCATTTATTAAACGAGTTATTTCGAGTTAATTTTGACTTGATGGGTTCGTACGGGTTCGATATTTTATTTAATCGTGTTTAATAGGTTTAATTATTTTTAATCCAAGCTCATTTAAGGAAAACATAAACCCTTTAACTTCGTATGAATTTCGTGTTTTGTTATTATGTTGTAACTAAAATTGCTAGCACTAGGTTTACGTTTTTATCTAAAATTCTATTAAAAAAGTTAAGTAAGATAAATTCAAAATTTAAGAAGTAAAATGAGAATTTGTAAAATTCAAAAAATAAAACAGGATTCGAAAAGATTGGATTTATCCATTACTCTGTTGGTATAAGTTTGCTACGCCGCTTTTATGTGTTATGTGTTTCAGTACACATGGTGGGACTAGGAGCTCGGGTGCTAAACATTCTAAAACTGATGTGGTGGCCAAGCTGTACTTTCACCTCTCAGTATCGATGTTTTATATAAATGAGAAACTGATTTTTACCAAAAAAAAAAAAAAGAGAGAAAGTGATGCATTACTTGGGTGGAACTCTCCCAAGTTCAATCAGCCTCCTTTGGCGCCTTGCTACATGATTGGTGGTTGTAGGTTGTGGATGGAATTAGCACCATTGGAATTAGCACCATTAGGGATTCCTATTGCAACCTGGATTTATTCGTACGTGGTTTTGTACTTAGAAGCCTGTAGTTACCCTAAGGGTATAAAGAAATAAGGTTTAGAATTTATTTCTTCTCCACAAATAGCTAATGTTTCCAGTCGATATACTCAACATTCTAGAGTCTGTTATATCCTAAGATTATTATATATTCCTAGTAATCCACTGAGTTTATCTTTTACGCTCTCTTAATTAACATATGCCTTACAACTCTTTGGGATTACTTCCAAAATATATAATAACCTAGAATTATAGCAAATATGATATCATTAGGGGTTCCTATTGCAACCTAGATCCATTCGTACGTGACTTTGTGCTCAGAAGCCTGTAGTTACCCTAAGGGTATGAAGAAATAAGGCTTAGAACTTATTTCTTCTTCACAAATGGCTAATGTTTCCAGTCGATATACTTAACATTCCAGAGTCTGTTATATCTTAAGATTATTATATATTTTTAGTAATCCACTTAGTTCGCCTTCAACGCCCTCTTGGCTAACACAGGCTTTACAATTCCTCGGAATACTTCCAAAATATATAATAACCTAGAATTATGACAAATTCTTTGATGTGGATTACAATAGTAATACTATTGATAGAGATTCATATTTCTGGCTTTTATAGAGATTACTAATAGCTCTTTAAAGAAGGGTTTAGAAAGACATAATTGGAAGGCAAAAATGATTTTATTTTTTTCTTTGGGAAATCTTACAAATGATGAGTAAGGGATCTAATATTTATAATCCCTTTTCAGACAAACCATAGTTGACAAAAGCAAGCCCTAGTTACTTTATAAAAGCAAACCCTAGTTGCTTTTACAACATTCGAGAAAGACTGATGATGTTTCAGTCTTTAAAACATTCGTGGTCTGGACTCGAGTTGGAGTTTTTCCAATCCATTCCGAGCTTATTAACAAAGTCTCATGGGTCCTGAGAATATTGAAAAGCTTGATTAGCCATTTCTGCTACTGGGGAGGATTTTGTGTCATCATGGTCTTGATTCTTATCTTCTTGTGAGACCATTTCTGGTGCATTGTTGTTGCTTTGACACATGGGAAGGTCAGGTGCGGAATCTCGAGGTGCTTTTCCTTTTGAAATGCTTTTTAAAAAGTATCATAGCAACTTATTATACAGCTGGAAGAAGTTTAAAACTTCATGGATAGAACTACAATAATCAAATGGGAACTGGTCCCATGGTACATCATCTTCTGGCAAAGGCCATAGCTGTTTTGGAATGACTCCATTTCTACAAAATACCCGTTTCTGGATCTCTCGATATTCTGTACCGTCTTTTTTGATGGGGTACCTGTTGAAGGAGTAAATTTCCACCATAGGATTGCATAATACTGAGTTCTTTTGTTTATCATGTATGATGTTTAATGATAACAAAAGAATGGCATAGCATTCATGGGGTATGATGATATTTTTTGCATGTGGATAGATGTATAGCTTCTTTTTTGTCCCTCAGACCTTCTCCTATTGTGTTGTTAACAGTTCATCCCATTCTTTCAGACTGTCTTTGAATCATAACAGCATGTCGATTATTGTCTGGTATACAGGTTTGAAGTCTTCTTTATCAAGGAATGATCCGATGCTTGTTCGGAGTTCCACCGTGTGGACTTTAATTGCTATGGTGAAGACACTAGCAAGATACCAAATAATGTTGATAAACTGTCTGGGTAAAAAGAACTGTTTGGCTCTAACGGGAATGATTTTGGAGAAAGGGTATTCTGGATGAATACCTAGATCTTTTAGGTATTCTTCTCCTATGTATTTTACCAGGTTCAGTTGTTAGTGAAGGGCTTTCTCAATGGCTTTTTTCTTTGGATATGAGGATTTAAAAATATTTTTGGTATCATTTGGGTAGGTGCACATGAATACATATTTGGCTTGGGTGGAGGAGGCCATGTATATCAAGGGGATTTGGAACTGAGTTGTGATGATTGGAATGATTGAAGTTTGGGTATTATTTATAGGAAGCAAATCCTTTCTGGATAAGTAATCTAGAAGAACATTGGCTTTTCCTTTTATATGTTTAATTTCAAAAGAGTATTGATCAAATCAAGTAATTAATCTGATCAATTGGAGATTTCTTGTTTTAATCATTTTTGAATTAAGCATACCTTTTATTGTTATACAGTCTATTTCCACTGTGAAATGATGCCCAATTAGATGGAATTTAAACTTGGAAATTCCTATCTTTATCGCAATCAACTCTTTTAAAGTAGAGTGATAATGTTGTTGGGCTTCTTTGATTTGGCCACTCTTGTATCCACAAATGCTTCTTTTTTCGTTGTCATCTTTTTCAAAAAGAACAGCACCCCAACAGTTGTCACTTGCGTCTGTCTGAAGAATCCTTTTTCCCATGTGGGGAATCTTTAAAGGAGGCAAGGATTGCATTATCTTTTTTTATCTTGGATACCGCTTCTGTCTGTTCTTTGGACTAGGGAGGAGCATCCTTTTTTAGCATTTTGTTGAGTGCAGCCATCACCACAGAGATATTTGGGATAAACTCTTTGAAGTAATTCACAATTCCCAAAAATTGCTGAACTTGAACCTTAGAAAAGCTGTCTTAAGGAAACTTTAATAATTCCTGAGCAATGTTGGGCTAGGCTTGGTATCTCCCTTGTGCTATCTTCATGTTTAAAAATTCAATTTCGCGCTAGCCATGTCACATCCCAAAATCTGGGACAGTGACAGGTATAGAGTGTTAAATAAAATAAAATAAAATAAAATATCAGATTCTTAGATCTATCAGCTTTTATATTTTAACTTTTACCGCCTCTTTAAGCTTATTTACAAATTATGTTTATATATTTTAGATTAATTATTATTTGTATTTCAATTCTTATCACAATATCGGGTGGTGAGGTACCCATATCTCACAGATGTATACTTGGATAAAATAAAATAAGTGAGAATACAAAAGTAAAGTTTAGAATTTATAGTCTCAGATTACTCATATACATACTTGGTCCTAAAGTAAAAGAACACTATTTCAAGTCTTTAATCCTTATCGTCTACTGATAATTCCACGTAATCTGTATCCTCTAGTCACCTTACTCTTCTGGGAGTTTACTAGTTTTAAAACAGTGAGCGAAAGACCTAATAGGATATTTAAAAAAAAAACGTTTTTCAACATTTTATTTTAACCATCATACTAAGTATATATCAATTGTTGATATTTTTATACACGCAAGTGCACGTATCGCACAAGTAATAAATATGTGAGCAAGTATCGTTCTCACAGAGATTAAATTACCCTCAATTGCTAATTACCAATCTAATTTATCCTAATTATATCCAAACAAACAAAAGATGATTTTTCAATACTTAAATAAAAATACGAATGAAAATAAAAATAAATTTAATTAAAGCAAAATTGGCATTAAACTGAATTAATGTGGAAGAACTACTAAAGATTGAACAACCTAGATTTGTGATTTCCCCCTAACAATCCCTTTAGATGCAAATCTCTTCTTTTTTCTATTTAATTTTCCTAAATGATTACCAATCAAGAACACGCATGTCTTTACAGCCTCTGTCGATGGTCATGCAAAAATACCTCTTTTACTCAACCCACTATATGTCTATGTGAATTGAATTCAAGAAATTCATTAAGATCAAGTTCTCATATGATTGCACATGAATATAGGTATATGTCTATCCTATAATCACATATGTCATTCTATCTATGACATGAACACAAATAACTCTGTCGATATTATAAGCATTCCCATATCATTCTCAAAGGTGACCAATCTAAGAAAAAACATTAAACACAAGATAGAATGAATAATCATGAATAGGCATTAATAAAGAATAAAGAAATTTAACATCTAAAATTCATGTTAGGGTTCCATCCCAAACCTAGGAAAAGAAAATTTAGTTCATCCTAAACAAAATAAAAATAATCATGATTGATCTAAACATAATCAAAGAAGAAGAAAGAATAAAAACTGGATTTTAGAATCTGAATTCTGTTGCCAGTAACCGTCTTCTTCTTCACACTTGTTCTCTCTCCTTCTAGGTTTAGAGCCACCAAAGAATGAATAAATTTGCTCTATAATGTCCTATTTATAACCTTCAGTGATTTGAAGTCAAATGAACCGATTTTTTTCTGTTTTGACTTCAAAAATCTGATTTCACCGACTCGCAGCGCTAGGCGTTGGCTTCTGAGTGCCAAGCGCTCAACGCTATTTTGACGAAGCACCAGGCGCTTCCTGATTAGCGCCGTGGTGCTGAACTCTCGGCCATTCTCCGTATTTTGTGATTTGTATGAGCGCCAGGCGCTGGTTTTCAAGCGCCTGGTACTGCTCTATGCTAAATTTGAGTCTTTTTGCCTCGATTTTCAATTCCAACCACGCCCGATTGCTTCTTTTCTTCTTTTTCACCATTTAGTAGCCATTTTAGCATCATGATTCATCATTAAACCTATAAAAATAACAAAACACAAAATACACGAAAACACATATCAAATCAACAAAACATCCCGAAAACTAACAAATATTAAGTTTAACCGGCATCTAATAAGTGAGTATAAAACTCATTTATTATCAATGCAGTACAAAAATATAAACGTGGAATCATAATTATGCAAATTGTATTCTTATATACATCTAGTTCGCGTACGGTCCGTATGAGCTCTCTCACCATGCCGAAGCATGATGAGTGGTTCTCGATCGAGCTGTGCACTCTTCGAACGTGTGTGCTGGCTTCCGGTATATTTTAACACCAAATTCAACTTTTAACATTTCATTTGAAATTAAGATTCACATAATAAAATATACTGTATTATTTTTCAAAAAGTCCATGATCGGATATTTTTCCTTTAATTTCTGAAATCGTGATATTTTCTAAAATCACAGAAATTTCAAAACTTTATAAACTCATTTTCTTTAAATTATTTTAGCCAAATTATTAAAAACAAAATTGGTTACAAGGAAAGGATAAGATATCCTACCTTCTTAGCAATTTATTTACTGTCAACTTCTTGCACGAATTCCAAGATAGTCTTTCTCTCCGAATTGGATCAACAAGTACATAAAACAAGAATACAGATAATTTAATTATCTATCCAAAAATTCTGTAATCGTAATTACGCTAAATTCAATTAATTAGTGTGCCGTTGATTTTAAAATTCAAAACGATATTTTTATTTAACGCCGAAATTTCAAAAGGACAATTTTAATACAAATACCCAAAATATTTTTAAAAATTTTGACATGACTTATCTTAAAATATAGACTTCTCAAAAACTCCAAAACGCTTAACCTGCAGAAAAACAATTCCAATTCCCAGAACAATTTAAATTTCAAATTTCAAATCTTAGATAAATTTAAAATATTCATTCAAATTTATTATTATTTATTATATAATATATATACATAGATATACATATAATATATATATATACTTTTTTTTTCCTTTTCCTTGGGGGGAATCGGCAGGTCCCGGAAAAGGGGACTCATGGCGGCAGGAGGGCGGCGGCGCTCGGGTGTGACGGTCAGTGGCGAAAGGATGGTCGATTTCAAGGTTCGGCTAGGCGTTCAGTCGGATGGCATTTTGTCCTGTGGAGGAGAGAGGATCGGAGAGGGAGAGAGTGAGGTTGGGCGACTCTTGGATCCGGTGGCTGCTTGGACGGACAGGACGGGGAGGGGCTTCGGCTTTGGGGCTGCTGAGTTGCGGTTAGGCTGTGTTGAGCTTCGGTGGCTGACGATCTGGCGTGGCTGGGCTGCAGTGGGTCTCGACGGCAACAATCGGCTTGGGGAGGCTACCCTTGGGCGGCGCAGCTGACGACGGTGGCTAGGGTGGTCACGAGGAGGGCAAGGCACGGCTTGGGCGCGACAATCGAGCACGGGTTTGGTGCTCAACTTGGCTGGGCTTCTATGGGCTTGATTGGCGTCGAGTGATGGCGCGGCCAGCTGGCGACGGTGGCTGGCTTGCAAGTCGGTGTTTGGGTCTTGGCGATGGCTGCCGTCCACGAAACTCGGGAGGGCGATGGAGAAGATGGGGCCGGTGAGAGTTAGAGAGAGACAAGAGAGAGAGTGAGGGAGAGTGAGAGACAGGTCGGTGAGGGGAAAAAGAAACAAAGAAAGAGAAAGAAAAATGGATTTCTAGAGAAATCCGGAAAGAGAGAGAGAGAAAAAGAAAAAGAAAAAGAAAAATGGAAAAATGAGATAAAATAACATTTGGTAAAAATTTTTGATTAAAAATTGTAAAAATTTTAAAATTTGTAAAAATGTTGTAAATATTCTCAAACTGATATTTAATATACTGAAAATTTAAAATTGAATTCTCAAAATTAAAAATTTATTGACACATTAATAATTGAATTTTATATATTCACGTGTGAAATTTAAACTCAAAAATTACGCAACGTGACAAGCCAGTTATCATTTTTTTCTCAGAAAGTATGATTCCATATTTTTCTGTGATATCAACAAATTAAGCCAGAAGAAGTTGATGTGTTTGGATATCTTTTGAGAATAATAAGAGATCATCAATGTAAATAAGGGCCTGGTTGATCAATGGGCTATATATTTTAGTCATGACTTTTTGAAATAGGGATGGAGGTGTTTTTAGACCAAAGGGTAAAATATTCCATTAGAAGTGATGGTTTGGAATGCAAAAGACCATTTTATATCTATCAGATAGGTCTATACCCAACTGTCAAAAACCTGCTTTAAGGTCGAATTTAGAAAATATTCGGGTTGCGGCTAAATTAGCAAATAAAGCAGATTTGTTTGGTAAGGGAAACTTATTGTCAACAAGGAATTGGTTCAGAGGTTTGTAATTTATAACAAGTCTCAGTTTACCTCTTAATTGTTCTAACATTTTATTGATATAAAAGGCATGGCAAGCCCAAACAGAGGTAGTTGGTTCAATCAGCCCTTGATTCATAAGCTCCTAACACTCCACTTTTGCCATGTTTTGATGTTCTAGATTCATGCCTGGATGACTAGTCTTGGTAGGATTTATGTCTTCATTAAACTTGAATGGTAGCTTAATAAAAAAATCTTCATTCTTCCATAGTAGGTGATTGCACTTCTTTAGGAATTCGGCATGAGAATCAGCACACGAAATACTAATCAATCTGCTCCTGCAACTGATAAATGGATCATTAATGGACTGGAAGCAGTTAGGGATTGTTTCCCATGGGGTAAAATGTTGCCTATACCATAATCCTCCTGGTAATATTCTGAGTCCTTTACACCTTTGATAGACATTAAAGCCAATGGTTAAATCTTTTCCTAGGAGGCTTGATCCAATGACCTTGTGAACAATTGAGCATCTTGGAAAGAATTTGAGTTTGATTGGCTTACTTATCAGACCCGTGTTGAAGATTTCACCATTAACAACATGGAAATACTGCTTCTTCTTCTTCCAGAATTCATCAGGGAGGATTTTAAGATTCATCATGGAGTATGATGCTCTAATATCAAAGAAGGCTATCACAAGAATTTGTTTTAAATATTTGGAGGGAATAACAGTCATCTTCATTGTAGGTTGAACTAGCTTCCTCGGAGGTGGCTGCATTTGGTAGTTTTCCATCGTCAAGTACTGCTCTATGGCACAAAAAGTTTCTGGACTAATATCATCATCAGTAGAGAAGACTGATTCCAGGTCATGATCTTTAAGATCAATTCTAGTGGTTTCCTCTATGTGAGACATTAGTTTGACAGATATTCCTTTGGGACAGTTTTTTGCAAAATGACCGCGTTTTCCACAAATGAAACACCGGTCTTTCTTTCTGAAGGTTGTCTTTCTCCGTAGGAACTTTAGAGGGCCCCTTGATTTCTTTGAAAATCTGAGAGTCCTGAATTGTCTCTGTCTATTCTTCAACCTTCTTCTTGGATGTTCTGGGCATTTGCAGTGAGGATCTTCATCTCTACACTTTATTGTTAGATGCTTGTGACTACAGACTTTTGAAAGCTTCTTTGATTACTTCATGTACTCCTGTAAAAACTTATTTTGAGAGCACATTTTTTTAAGAGCTTTTAGAATTAGCTGGAACAATTCTCTAATGGTCACCGTTTT
Source organism: Antiaris toxicaria (assembly GCA_035233585.1). NCBI lineage: Eukaryota > Viridiplantae > Streptophyta > Magnoliopsida > Rosales > Moraceae > Antiaris > Antiaris toxicaria. Next base: position 35,750,788 of record CP141157.1, on the reverse strand, counting down.
TAAGTCTTTTGAAACTGCTGTAAGAAGTCTGGTTATTTATTCTCTTAAGGGTTCTGGTATTGAAGAAAAATATGCATGCTTTAGATTGGGGTCATTTATTCCACCAATCTGGTCGAATCTTTGTGTTACCCTTTTGTGGTGTTTCTTAAGATCCTTTCTGTTCATAGAGCAGCATTTCAATTTAAAGAATTCTGCCTGCATTCTGTCTGTGATTTATGTATCTTGACCACAAAATTCCACATAGATTTGCTGTAAGGCTCCTTCTGCTGATTCTGTCTGGAGAAACTGTAATTGTTTGTACTCTCCTAGGCTCATTTACCAATCTTGGAGAGTTCCTGTGAGTCTTGATGCGAAGCTTAAAAGTACACTCCTGGTGTCAGCTTGTACTTTCTGAGATCCAATAAAATCTAAGTTTTAAATTCTTGGAATCTTTCTCTCTATCTGGTTGGAGGTAAATCGTCTAGAGAGAAAACTAAGAACTTAGTTTTATCTCCATTCCGTTGTTGTGGCAGTCTTTCATTATTTTCCTGAGAAAAATCTTCATCTAGGACTTCATCTTCTCCATCTGATGGTTCTTCAGTTACTGGCATTGATAAGCTTGGTTGGGCCATCATTTGCTGCAATGCATCATCCATATCAGACAATCTAGATAGACTATCTGATCCTGTAAGTTCTGTTGATTTTTCAACAATGGAATCTTCATCTAATATTTTAGATTTTGTGTCTTCTGAACTCCACGTCTCTCTTGTGTGGTGTTTTTCTTCTGATTCATCAGAGGAGGATTTTTGTACCACCAGCTTTGTTTGTTTGGCCATCATTTGTATGGATGGAATTGTGGGTTCTTGTACTTCTAAAGCTTGTTGGTATGTCTTCTTTTGTTCTGGCTGTACTTGTTGGTTTTGCATCACTTGCTTGCCCTTTTCCTTTTCTCTCCTTTCTCATCTTTTCTTTTCTTTATCTTCATCCTCAAGAATCTTTTTGAGACGAAGAATAGATCTGCCCAAGGAGGTAGGTAGTGGCTGAGGAGCCTTTGATTTGCCCGAGGAGGTAGGTAGTGGCTAAGGAGCCTTTGTCATCATGGTAAACTTCCATGGAGTTGGATTATCTTGTTTCCATCATCGGCTCTGCAAGTTATCGTACTGGTTCCTTAGGTCTTTCATTTCTTGCTTCTTTTTAAGGAAGACTTCCACAGGAACTGTATTTGTACTGACAATTGCCATCAACTCATTGTAAAGTTTCTAGATTCTAGCTTCAAGCTTCAAGAGGATTAATCCATGCAAGCTCAAAAAAGATGTTTGCTCCTCAATTCTCTTTAGGGCTTTATTTTGAGCAATTAATGCTTCTGTCTGCCAATTCAAGACTTCTTCAGCTGGTGAGATCTTCTTTATATTTCCATCAGCGTCTCGTGTTGTTGGATTGAGGATCTTGGGTTGATAATTAGATGTTCCCTGTTTTTCTGTTTTAAAGAAATTATAAAGTGGAGGAAAGTCTTTATCATAAACCTCAGGTTGCATCATGAAAGCTGGGATTGGAGCTGATTGTTGGGATCATTTTGATTTTGGCCTTGACGCTTTCTTTTGAGCTTTTAGAGCTTGTTTTTGACATGAGAGTTGGGCACAGGATGTTGGTGGCTCTGAAGGGTATTTTGGTAAGTTTGATGTATCATTGTCATCATCCTATCCTGTAGGCTTTAGGCATGGGTTGACCATAATGTGCTAAAGCATTATAGTTGACAATATAATCAAACTTGCCTGATGGCTCTCCAAGGAGTCTCTGGAGCTTATAAATCAAGGGTTGATTAAACCAACTACCTCTGTTTGGGCTTGCCATGCCTTTTATGTCAATAAAATGTCAGAACAATTAAGAGGTAAATTGAGACTTATTATAAATTACAAACCTTTGAACCAATTCCTTGTTGACAACAAGTTTCCCTTACCAAATAAATCTACTTTATTTGCTAATTTAGCCGAAGCCTGAATATTTTTTAAATTTGACCTTAAAGCAAGTTTTTGGCAGTTGGGCATAGACCCATCTAATAGATATAAAACGGTCTTTTGCATTCCAAACCATCACTTCTAATGGAATGTTTTACCATTTGGTATAAAAACAGCTCCATCCCTATTTCAAAAGGCCATGACTAAAATATACAGCCCATTGATTAACCAGGCCCTTATTTACATTGATGATATCGTTTTATTCTCAAAAGATATCCAAAACCATCAACTTCTTCTGGCCCAATTTGTTGAGATCACAGAAAAATATGGAATCATGCTTTCTAAGAAAAAAATGATAATTGGCCAGTCCGAAATTGAATTTTTGGACATGAAGATAGCACAAGGGAGATACCAAGTCCAGCCCAACATTGCTCACGAATTATTAAAGTTTTCTGAAGACAGCTTTTCCAAGGTTCAAGTCCAGCAATTTTTGGGAATTGTCAATTATCTCAAAGACTTTATCCCAAATATCTCTGTGGCGATGGCTTCACTCACCAAATGTTGAAAAAGGATGCTCCTCCCTGATCCAAAGAACAGACAGAAACGGTATCCAAGATAAAAAAGATAATGCAATCCTTGTCTCCTTTAAAGATTCCCCCCATGAGAAAAAGGATTCTTCAGACAGACACAAGTGACAACTGTTGGGATGCTGTTCTTTTCGAAGAAGATGATAACGAAAAAAGAAGTATTTGTGGATACAAGAGTGGTTAATTCAAAGAAGCCCAACAACATTATCACTGTAGAGCTGATGACGATAAAGATGAGAATCTCCAAGTTTGAATTCCATCTAATTGGGTATCATTTCATAGTGGAAACTGACTGTACGACAATAAAAGATATGTTTAATTCAAAAATGATGAAGACAAGAAATCTCAAATTGATCAGATTAATTACTTGATTTAATCAATACTCTTTTGAAATTAAGCATATAAAAGGAAAAAGCTAATGTTCTTCCAGATTACTTGTCCAGGAAGGATCTGCTTCCAATAAATACTGTCCAAACTTCAAACCATCCCAGTCATCACAGCTCAATTCCAAATCCCCTTGATATACATGGCCTCCTTCTCCCAAGCCAAAGATATATTCATGTGCACCTACCCAAAAATATTTTTAAATCCTCAGATCTAAAGAAAAAGGCCATTGAGAAAGTCCTTCACCAACAACTGAACCTGATAAAACACACAGGAGAAGAATACCTAAAAGATCTAAGTAATCATCCAGAATATCCTTTCTCCAAAATCATTCCTGTTAGAGCCAAACAGTTCTTTTTATCCAGATAGTTTATCAACATTATTTGGTATCTTACTAGTGTCTTCACCATAGCAATCAAAGTTCAGGCAGTGGAACTCCGAACAACCATCAGATCATTCCTTGACAAAGAACACTTCAGATCAACATACCAGACAATAATTGACATGTTGTTATGGTTCAAAAACAGCCTGAAATAATGGGATGAACTGTTAATAACACAATGGGAGAAGATCTAAGGGACAAAAAAAGAGCTGTACATCTATCCATATGTAAAAAATGTCATCATGCCTCATGAATGCTAGACCATTCTTTTGTTATCATTAAACACCATATATGATAAACAAAAGAACTTAGTGTTATGCAATCCCATGGTGGAAATTTACTCTTCCAACAAGTATCCCATCAAAATAGACGATACAGAATTTCGAGAAATCTAGAAACGGGTATTCTGTAGAAATGAAGTCATTCCAAAATAGCTATGGTCCTTGTCAGAAAATGATGTACCATGGGACTAGTGCCCATCTGATTATTGCAGGGCTATCCATGAAACTTTAAACTTCTTTCAGCTGTATAATGAATTGCCAGGGCACTTTGTAAAAAGCATTCCAAAGGAAAAAGCACCTTGAGATTCCGCACTTGACCTTCCTATGTGTCAAAGCAGCAATAATGCACCAGAAATGGTCTCACAAGAAGATAAGAATCAAGACCATGATGACACAGAATCTTCCCCAGCAGTAGAAATGGTCGACCAAGCTTTTCAAGATTCTTAGGACCCATTGGACTTTGTTAATAAGTTCGGAATGGATTGGGAAAACTCTAACTTGAGTCCAGACCACAAGTGTTCTAAAGACTGAAACATCATCAGTCTTTCTCGAATATTATAAAAGTAATTAGGGTTTGCTTTCATAAAGTAACTAGGGTTTGCTTTTGTAAACTATGGGTTGTCTGAGAAGGGATTAAAAATAGTAGATCTCTTGCTCATCGTTTGTAAGATTTCCCAGAGAAACCCAAAATATGAATCTCTACCAATAATACTACTATTATAATCTGGATCCACATGAAATAATTTGCTATAATTCTAGGTTATTATATATTTTGGAAGTAATCTCAAAGAGTTGTAAGGCCTGTGTTAACCAAGAGGGCGTTAAAGGCAAACTCAGAAGATTACTAGAAATATTTAATAATCTTAGGATATAATCGACTCTGGAATGTTGAGTATATCTTCTTTTGTTCTGGCTGTACTTGTTGGTTTTGCATCACTTGCTTGCCCTTTTCTTTTTCTCGTCTTTTCTTTTCTTTATCTTCATCCTCAAGAAATCTTTTTGAGACAAAGAATAGATCCATCTGAGGAGGTAGGTAGTGGCTGAGGAGCTTTTGTTATCATGGTAAACTTCCATAGAGTTGGATCATCTTGTTTCCATCTTCGGCTTTGCAAGTCATCGTACTGGTTCCTTAGATATTTCATTTCTTGCTCCTTTTCAAGGAAGACTTCCATAGGAACCGTATTTATACTGATAATTGCCATCAACTCATTACGAAGTTTTTGGATTCTAGCTTCCAGCTTTAGAGGATTAATACATGCGAGCTCAAAGAAGATGTTTGTGTTGCGATATTTTTAAGTATGCAAAACCGTAAGTGAACGGTGTCAAGTTTTAATAGTATAATGATGAGAAGGGTTATCGAATTCACAGGGAAAAATATTTAGATCCTATTAATTACTGTAGTATGAGATATATCAACTTTATTTAGAAATCGATTAAATGGAATTAAAAAGTTAAATAAATAAATAAAAAGAAACAATTAATGAACTAAAGTAACGAATGACAATTAGCAAGAGAACTAATATGATTAAACACTAGAAATTTGATTTCACCTAACCTTCAACTATGCTTTTCATGCCAAATATCAATTTATTTTCCTAGTTTATAAACCAAGAATCCTAATGTATTTAATTCCCTTTTCCGAGCGCTAAATAAAATGTATTTCTAATTCTTAATTTCCACATTCCTGCGCCAAAACTAAGAAATAGAAATCCCTTAAGAACTTGATTCTCTTGAATGGTTTCCAAGGCGATTAACCGTTTTCCAACCAATTAATTAGCCTAGGTTGTTCTATCCATGTTCCAATTCAATATTCCCCTTTCCGGACACTAAACATCAAATTCAAAAATCATCTAAAAGTTGATCAAAAATTTAGAAGCATTAAGAACGGAATAGAATAAATAAACTGAATGAAAAAATTACATAAATGAAATTGGCACTCAAAACATAGTATCTGACTAGGCTACATCAAATTTCTAACTAAGAAATTAGCCAAGCATATTCAATATAGAAATAGCCATGGTGTATATCATATCAACAATAAAGAGAAAGAAAGGAATTAAGATATGAAAACTCTTGAGAATGCCGTCTTCAATCTCCAAATCCACTTCCTCTAGGCTAGAATGGCCTCTAAGCTCTCTAGGGTTCGTTTATCTGCCAAAAGTCTTTTCTTAGGTCGAAACTTGGCTATTTATATTAGAAGCACCGGCCTAAAAAGTCTTAAAAATCACAACAGAAAAAATCGCAACTCTCCGCGGCGGAAAAGGAACTCGCCGCGGCGAGTTTCGGGTTTCAAAATTTGTCGAAATTTTACGTGAAACTCGCTGTAGCCCCGACCAATCTCGCTGCAGCCAAATTGATTCTGGAATAATTCCAACTGCAGCCAAAATAATTCCAGCTGCAGCCAAATTGATTCCACATAAAACACTCCTCGGTGCTTTTCTCGTCGCAGCCGAAACAGAACTCGTCGCAGCTTGATCTTTTAGCTTTAGAAACACTCTCAAATGCTTGTATCACTTACCTATTCAATTGTAAACAAAACACACCAAAATACCAAACATAAACTCGAAAAAACCAATAAATTACCGATGAGAAATATATGGTAAATGTGCTTTATCAGTTTGCTCCTCAATTTTCTTTAGGGCTTTATTTTGAGCAATTAATGCTTCTGTTTGCCAATTCAAGACTTTTTCAGCTGGTAAAATCTTCTTTATATTTCCATCAGCGTCTCGTGTTGTTGGATTGAGGATCTTAGGTTGATGATTGGACGTTCCATGTTCCTCTGTTTTAGAAAAATTATGAAGAAGAGGAAAGTCCTTATCATAAACCTCAGGTTGCATCATGAAAGCTGGGACTAGAGCCGATTATTGGGATTGTTTTGATTTTGGCCTTGGCACTTTCTTTTGAGCTTTTTGAGCTTGTTTTTGACATGAGAATTGGGCACAGGATGTTAGTGGCTCTGGAAGGGATTTTGGTAAGTTGGATGTATCATTGTCATCATCCCATCCTGTAGGCTTAGGCATGGGTTGATCATAATGTGCTGGAGTATTATAATTGATAATATAATCAAACTTGCCTGATGGCTCTCCAAGAAGTCCAATATTTGGATTGGATTCTTCTAGGCATTGTTTGAGGATCCTGTCTGAACATCTTATTCTAGAAGAATTTGACCTTGTTGATTTTTCAGAATCTAGTTCTACAAGGACTCTTGTCATCATGTACTGTGTTGGAAAACAATCTAAAGCTTTGGTTTCTTTTTTGTCGAAGGTAATTTGAACCGTTCCGTCTTTCGACGTCTTGTACTCTGGCTCTGTTGTCGTCTGGATCATTTGCTGTGGCTGCTGAAGTCGTTCATAATCAGAGATCCATGAGTTAGGAAGAATCTTCTTGAGATCTTTTGTAGAAATTTATTTGGGAATATAAGTATAGGTTGGTACTTGTTGAGCATCTACCTGAATCATCAAGGCATCAGAGGTGGTTGGTATAGCTAGATCAGGAGCATGGTCTTGCAATCGATATGCCATCTGCTAGTGAAGTGTAGATCCAATAGATCTAGGATCTTGCTCAACTCCAATCGTCTGGATTTCTACCTTGAAAACATCTAGCAGCCTATCGTCCCAAAGTTACATGTTGAAATCTGGATACAATGTAAATACAACTGTTCTAGCATTAAGAGTGGTTTCAATGGTGGTAATGTTAGCATGTTGGTATTTTTTCATCCTAGTGTCAAGAAGGGCTACTCTGGCACTGATAGAAAGACCTTTCAAAGCATGGTAGGTAAGGGCCAAACGGATTACACCAAAATGGATATGGGTATATCCTTGGGCTTTCCATTGTAGAGGAAATTTATGAGGTATTTGTAAAGTTACAAACTTGGTTTTGGAAGAAGCAGGAAGAGAACATTGACTAAATTTAGAGGCTTGTACATATTCTTTTGGTGCTTTATAAGACGGTTTGACTAAGCTTTTGATGGTTTTAATGAAGGAAGATAACTGCCTAGGGAAAACATGATAAGGGTTTATGAGGGGAAGAGGTTCAGACATAATCTTACTATTATTAGGAAGATAACTTATCTTATAAAGAAAATCTAATTTAGAAGAAGAGGATTTTTTGGGAGTAATAGAGGGTGGAACTTGGAAGGAAGCAGTGAGTGAAGAAGAGGCATGATTGATTTCAGTTGAAGAAATCATGATAAAGAAGGTAAGGGCTATTTTCATACCATAAAAATAAGAAACATGACTCTAATACCATTAGGGGTTCCTATTACAATTTGGATCCATTCGTACGTGGCTTTGTACTCAGAAGCCCATAATTACCCGAAGGGTATAAAGAAATAAGGTTTAGAATTTATCTCTTTTCCACAAATGGTTAATGTTTCCAATCGATATACTCAACATTTTAGAGTCTGTTATATCTTAAGATTATTATATATTTATAAATTAAAAAGTTAACAGTTGAATCGTACACTGTGACAGTTTGATATACTACAAATTCTTTGATGATTGCATATTGCATTATTGATCAGAAATTTCGAATCCCTTTCCATAATGAATTTATATGAAGTAACCGGCTGGTTTCTCGCTAATTTGGGATTTTCCAATTTAGTTTCTTCCTAATTCTGTTAGTTTCAGTCTAATGTCTACGCTGCTTTGAAGGGTAGCGAATTGCTGCTTATCTCTTAAACTGAGGTATTAATGCTCTAATAAGTGCGATAATATGGAAGATGTAACGAATGGGAAGACCATAAGTATTAATCAAAAGGAAATCAGATTCAGATGTTTAATTGAGAATTTTCAAGGTGAAAGGTGCACGAAAGTAGTGACTCAGCATATTGATGACTCTTGACATTTATGATAAGCGTTAGAACATAAAGTGGGCTTATCAAACATGTCGCCGAGACCAAGAAAGGAGTTAGTGGTCTCAATATTCATGTGAATGTAAATGGACCTAGGCTAGGCAATAAAGCGGCATATAAGGTTTTTACAAGCCCACAAATAATATCGTAATAGCGGATTAAGGGTGATTGGTGAATCTTCACCCTTTTTTTTTTTTTTTTTTGGGAAAGATTTATTATACTTCTGCTGTTTTAAGCAGAACTGTCAGTAAGTTTCTGATACATGATTGTTGGGGGAGAAAGGAAAGGAAAGAAAAAGAATTACAGAAAACTAAAGTTGAGATGTTTTGTAAAAAAGAAAAGAAAAGAAAAGAAATGTCCTGGATTCTACCTTTCTAATAACAGAAACCTTTTTTTTTTTTTTTTTTCAAAAAAATTTACAATATATGACACAAAATGCTCCTAATAACAAATCAGAAATTCAACATCTGAAACAACAATTTTTATTTCTAGTAAAAAAATTTTTTTCTTTTTCCTTGGCATGAAATTCCTAATTGATCCATCTATAAGTTAAGAGATTTCAGTTGACTTTGTAAGTACCTGCATGACGAGTCAAATTATCCATTTAACCTCATTTTCAACGCAAAGTAATATCAATTAATTGGTAAACTACTATTTATTTGATTGCGCATTATATTTTCTCTACTATGCTACCGAGTAAGATTAAAAAAAAACAGAAAGACAACTTCATTCACCTCGTGGCTCATTCATATTTTGTATGCCTTTTATGTATTTTTATCCCTTTCTTAGCCCTTTCTTCTTTTCTTTCACATGGAAACTACTACTGCTAATACTAATAATAATGATGATGATGATGATGATGAAATTCAAAGCAACATTTCCGCAAAGCAACATAGAGCTGGAGGGGCACATAATGCCCAATCGCCTCCACAAAACTCGGTAGACATATATATATATATATATCGTATGACACTAGTGAAATTGATCATAATTAACTAATGACCATCTTTGTAAGCATTGCCAAAACTGACGGCGCATGCAATAAGTTTTGTATTTATATTTATGCCTATCTAATCACAGACTTGACAAGGAGCACACAACATATGTTAACTTTCCTTTGCTGATTGATTAATTTCTTCACTTGACTTTAAAGGGGCAGAACTAGTTCTTTTCTATAGCAAGTAACCTTGGATCGCTGAAGATCTGCGTTTATCAGCCACTCTATGTGAAAAAATAAAAATAAAATAAATTTTGCTTAAACAATTTGGTCCCACAAAATGGACACGACATGATAAGAGAATTGACACGGCAGCTAATCTCTCGGTTTTTCTTCGGATCCACATCATTAATTTTTTGTTACAGTACATGCATGTGATGCTATCCCAATTTTGTGCCGGCAGTATAATTGAGGTCATGAATTGCAAAATTTCAATAATTTTGGTTAGGAAAATGATATACACACACACATATATCACATCTACTAGTATTAAACATGGTTTACATCGAATCTAGAGTCTATAACCTACGCGATTAAATTTCTTATGCCTTCTAAATCATCAAAAACTAATTGAAGTATCTGGATGATAAACCCACCCACTCATCCTCTATACACAAAGTCATAGGCTAGGATGGGACCATCTTAATAATTGAAATATATGTATAATTTCACTTGATAAGGATCAATATATACTACTGTGTTGACGGTGAAATTTGTCACGAAGGATCAAAGTTTCGATTTTAAAATTTAATTAATATAAATCAAGCGACAATAAATCTGTGAAAAAAAGTAATAAATATGAGAGCAAAAACATTGATAATTTATAGAGGTTTACTTCAAAATAAGTTACTCCTCTAAGTCTAATGGATTGTAACAAATGAAATTTGAATACACATTCAAATTCTCACAATCGTTAAATACACCTTGACAAAGTAATATCAAGTGTTCAAATAGTTCTCTTCTTCTCAACCTCTTCCTCTCTTATTTACAAAGCTTGCTGAAGTTAACAGTCACATATGCCTTGAAACCACATCCCATCTTTTTTAGATCTTTCGTCCAATTGCCTCTCATTACTTTTCTGAGATCATGGAACTCATGTTGCTTGCATGTTTGGATAAAAGTTGGGGTGATTACTAGCACGGTTATCCCAACTAATTTGGAGGCACAATGGAAATGGCCAGATGAGTTAAAGACAAAGTTTTGCTCGAGGTGCATATAGGAATGTATTCGTCCCTTTAGCTTGATCAAGGCTTCGTTTGTTTCTAAGTACTAATTAGGCCATATGTGAGAGCACAGCCATAACTTTGCTAGGAAGAGAGTAGGGCCGCATGTGAGCAAGGCCATGGCCTTGTTAGCATGAGAGCAAAGCCACATGTGAGAACAAAGCCATGGCCTTACCAGCATGAGAGCAGGGCCACATTTGAGCACATAATCGTGGTCTTGCTAGAGTGAGAGCAATGCCACATGCGAGCAAGTCATGGCCTTACTAGCATGAGAGTAGAGCCATAGCCTTGCTAGTGTGAGTCCTCGTCAAGTTCATTGGGTATGACCTTTTTCCCTTTGCCTATCTTGAATACTATAGCTAAATTTTTCTCTTAAACTAATGGTGTTTAGCTATTGTCTATCATTTAATATCTTATGAAATATATTATTAAAAAAGATTATTGATCTTTCAATTCATACATCAATAACGTATAGAATGGATTTCAACTATGTTAAATGATATAACAACTACATTATAGATTTTATCATTTCTTAAGTTATTTGAATATGCTATCTTCTATCTTTTTTAACTCTTTAAATTTTTTTTGTTTTTATTATTTATTTAATAGAGCACTTTTGACTCAAGAAAAATACTCGCCTGTTATTTTTAATTTAAAATATGTTAATTCACAGATACGAAGAGCTTGGTTTGGCCCTTTGGAGAGACTTGTCCCTCGTATGTATATGAGCAACCGTACAATTAAGAGAGCTAAACAAATTAAAAACATTGTAAAACAAAATTTATATTTTTTTTCCTCTAAATTTGCCTCCTCGATCTTATCAACCATTAATATAACTTTTATTACATTTTGATAATGATAATTGAACTTTGTAATTATTAGCAATTAGAATTATGAATTTATATGTAATCATCTAGTTTAGTTTTTTTAACAGATAAAAAAAGCACTTAATTTAATTATTTCTCTGATTTTTGGGGATTTTAAAGATTTAAAATCTTATTTAAACATAGATAGACAAATATCTTGAAACTAATTGTATTCTCCGATCATTTTTATTTGTATAGAGTTTATTATCTGTATTTTTTACTAGTATCTTCTCAATATTCATGGATGTAAGCATTTATTTGGTGGGACATATCAAAACTTAATTTTTGTTCTTTTTTTGTTCTCGAATTTTATTCGTTAATATTTATTGAATGAGAGCATTTTAGCTCCAATAAGTACAACTCATGGTCTCCTCACACCTTTGATGATTGTCGTCTCGTCTCTATGCCATGCTTACTCGATAATTGTTGTCCCTTCCTTGCATCTATGCACACTCAACGATTGACATCACTTCCTCACTTCCTACATTTTTTTAAGATTGTCGATCCTTCCACAAACCCCCCACACGCTTAATGCATATCATCTATGTACCCTTGCACTCTTGATGATTGTCGTTTCTACGCCCAACCCATGTTGTCGCTCGAACAAGCAACAATACCCTAATGACTCAAAAATAAAAATAAAATAAAATAAAAAATAAAAAAAAAGCCATCACTCAAAGTCCCTCTAAACCTCATCTTCCCACTACCCTTATCGGTTATTTCTATTATATGTCAAGATTATAATCTCTATTCAAAACTATGTCTTGCTCAGCATGATAAGGATAAATGAATTTTATAATTATTAACAATAAGAATTTTGGTTTATTTATAAATTATAATCATCTAATTTAGTTAGCTTCCTAATTTTAGAAGATATGATAAATTTAGATTATTTAAAAATAGATAGTCAAATATATTGAATTCAGACACTTATTCAATTTCCTGAAATTGTGGTTATATAAAATCTAGTAATAATAATAATAATAATTCTACACTTTCTAATCCGCAAATACCGACTCAACCCTGTGATGGTAAGGTGAGATTGAACTGGATTTTTCTAATATAGATGCCTTTCTCGTATATTAATGTCCCAAACTTTCCCATTAGAGGTCTTTGACTGTAAAAACAATTGGAACACTTTAACCTCCAACGACTAGAGAAAGAAAATACGTATATGTTATTAGTAGAGAAGATTAGAAAACTACAGCCACTAAAGCGATAAGCCATGAAAAGTGGAGAACAACTTGAATGGTCCTTATAATAACATTGCAAGCTCGCCTAATCTCAACTAAAATACTATATATATTGAATGATCATTATAAAATTTAAATTAACCACACACGTTTGGGAAAAATTGCTTTTTATCAGTTGGACAAAAAGGTGGTACGATGGAGATAAAGCAGAATATTAAGAACTGTTCATCAATGCCAAGAGCGGAGAATGATATTATGATGATGATTAGCGATAATCAAAAGTGTGATATTGAACCCCTTTTGTCGTAAGCGACGAGAAACAAAATGAGGAGAGAGAAGGGGCAAAAAAAAAGAAGGAAGGAAAGGGAAAAAAAAAAAGGAAAAAGAAAAAGTTGTGGGGGTGTTAAAAAAGGAAGGCTCATCTCATACTCAATTTCTCGTGGAGTTGTTGGCTTTGGTAGGAAGAGCTTTTGAAAGGATGGAAAGATGGATTCCGGCAGAAAACGCACCAATCCAAAAATCCCAGCGTGCAGTTGGTGATGCGACTGATAAAGCCCAAAATCCCCACTAGATTTGCTTGTCTCGTTTAGTAGATTCCGAGTTTGGGAAAGCCCATTTGTACCATAATGCCTTTTTGTTTTGTCGCAATACCAACACCACGTGCTCTCTCTCTCTCTCTCTCTCTCTCTCTCTGTGTATACTAGTCTTAAGCATGCGCGTTCCACGTACTAGACATATTTGAAAATTCTATTTGAATGGAGAAAAAATTAAAAAGAAAACATACTTGAAATTAAAAAAAAAAAATCAACAACCAACCTGAAAATAAATAAAAAAATACAACAAAAAAACTAAAAAAATAAAAGACTAAAATGTAACAAATTGACTAATACCAAAAAGAATTAAAATAAAATTTTTTTTAAAAATGGACCAAAAGGAAAAAAAAAAGAAAAGAAAAGAAAACTGAAGGAGAAAAAAATAACAAAAAGGGTCAAAATGGAAAAAAAATAAAAATAGATGGAAAGGAGAGAGAGAGAGAGAGAAAGAAAAAAAGGAAAGCTACAAGATCAAAAAAATGACACAAAAGGATTAAAACAAAAAAAAGAAAAAAAAAATAGGCCGAAAACAAGAAAAAAAAATCCGAAGGACCAATAAACAAATTCAAAACATTTTCGTCTAAAATGAACCATTTTGAATGACTTACGGATGAATAGTATCATTATTCTCCTTTCTATATAATGTATATATATATATATTATACCATCTCAATACAAAAAAAAAAAAAAAAAAACTATACTCTAATGTGTAATATTATTTTAATATTATACCTATATTTGTCATTATTATTATGTTTTAAAATTCATAAAAATGAGATTTTAATATTTAAATAATTTAAAAATGATAATATTGAAATGATTACATGAAATAATCAAGACACTAATAATAAAAAAAATAAAAAATAAATGTTAAATTTAATATTGGTTATATATTCTGAAATTTTTTTTTATAATATTTGTCATAAAGCTTAGTATATAATAAATTTGATATTAAATATAACACTTGATTAAAAACCCCTTTTTTCAATCTAGATTTAATATTTAGTAACTAGGATCACCAATTTCTCTTCTGAATAATTTTTAAGGGAAATGGTAGAAAAATCTGAGTCATTTATTTGAGTTAGTTATTAGGTTTATCATTTTAAGTGATAATGATTTATTAAGCTTTAACTTTTAGAACGATAATTATTTTCCAAAAAAAATTTCTAGAACTACAATATTGAAAAATAGATAAAAATTAAAATTTTAGAAAATAGATTCATTAATTAAAAATTTTTCAATTTTCAATAACTTGCGATGTTTAAGTAATCTCTTTAAGGTTATTTAATATGGCACAAAACTTTCTCTTTGGGAAGGGAAACAAAGAGTTATTTATATACATAGCGAACTCAATTTCATTGATGTCAAGGACAATAATATAGCCGTTACATTATTTATGCAGGACTGTAGGTCTTTATTTATACGAAAAGGAATTTAAACAATTAGCTTGTATTTGGGATAAAGATTTGGAATGAAATTTTGAGATTGACTCAATTAATTTTTCAAAAACTAAATTATTTATAATTTTAATTGTTTTTTATAAAAAGACAAAGATAACTTTAAAAAATCCGATTTGGACCTTGCAATTAAACAAAGTGTTGGTATTATTACCAATTTACAGGGACTTCAATATTCAAAGTTCATAACACTTCTCCTCTTGACCTTCTAGCACCAAATAGGCGTTAGATACTAGTATACATTGAGTTAAAGAATTCCAGCAAAAGAAAAAAAAAAATTCTAAACCCCAAAAATAAAAATTCCAACAAAGGGAGCTTTACGTGTGAAAGTGTATGTCTTGTTGTGTGCATGTTTTGTCAAAAATTCGAAAGGTAAAATTATCATCTAAGTAGTTAAAATCAATAACGGAAGGAATATAGAAAAATTGATATATTCAAAATTGAAATCTAAATGTATAATACTGAAAACATAAAAAAAAACACATCATCTATAATTTTAAGGGCAATTCTATAACTGGTTAAGGGTGCTTTTCCTTATCAATAGGGTAAGAAATATTGACCATTAGATAATATGTCAATGACTCAAGATGATGGTGCCCCTAGAAATTAAAATAGACACAACCGATATTGCTTCCATCGCATGCTCCATAAAGGTTAAGGGCATATCTGATGAATCATCTTCTTGCATAACAAAGTTACATGCATATGAAAATTGGCATCTTCCTCACAATCATAGACCCGAATCCCTTTATCCTACATCTCCTTTAACTTGTCTATCAATGGATGCAAATATACATTGATATCATTTCAAGAGCTGTAGATTTAGGAATCAATAATGTCAAGATGAAAGATGACTTTTTTATGTATCTCCCCAGTGGCATGTTATAAAAAACACCGATCACGGGCCACATACTATATGCATTGCTCATGTTTCCAAAAAGGTTAAACCAATCAGATGCTAAACCCTATCATACATTTCTTAGCTCCTTTGCAAAATCAAGATATAACTTATCAAAATTCTTCGACGCCAATCCATCAGCAAGATGTTTTAAAATCCCTTCAGTTGTTTCTAGACCAAAATCATGCCACCTCATATCTTTTGCAATTTACCCTAATCTATACCATCATTTTAGACATGGCTTCAACGGAAAGTAGCGCAACCTAGACAAAATCATATTTGCAAACATGAATAAACTCATAACCTAAGCCTAATGCACGCATATATGATTTTGTCTCGTACTACAAACCTAGCAATTTTGACTCATATGGAAATGCCTCATTCTACAGTTTTAATAATATGTTAAATGATTTATTACTCCACTTGTTCATAACTTTAACGTGCATTAATTTTACCATGAATGTCAACAAAGAAAATTTTGCACAACTAGGAAATAAAGGGTTTTTTATATCATCAAAGAGTTTATCAAATAATTCATCATCAGAACCATTCCTTTCATTTTCATCATCACTATCTTCCAATTGAACAAGACTAGGCCTAACAAGATCATGCGATAAATCATAACAGTCATCATTAATCACATTATTTGACACAATCTCTATAACCGCCGTTAGAGGAGCCTTAATAGTTTCACCATGCAGAGTCCAAATCTTTCTTTTATATATTTCTAACATTCCTTTATTTATCAAATGATCATGAACTCTTTTAAATGACCATTAGTATACATTTCCACAGTCATGACATGGGCATCTAATATTACCTAATGCATTGGCAGAATTTCGAGCAATAAGAATAAATTCTTGAACCCTAGCTAAGTACTCTATACATAATCGATTTGATAACGATGTCCAAGTCTTATCTATTAACATCTTTAGCTATATGAAAGGAAAAAAAAAATCACACTCATTATGCATATACAAGTACTTTTAACTACACTTTTACAAATTATATACAAAATATCCATATCTACATGCGCACTCTCATTCCAATATAAACATCCATATCCATAAGTTATTAAAATATTTTTTAAAATTAAAGTTACTGATACCAGTGCATTAGTAACAAATTATACATAACATATTGACGTTCTTTGCATTAGTAAGTTGTTTAAAATTTTTCGCGAAAAATTTAGACGGCAATTTCAATTTTTTGCTAAAAAAATAGGTTTTCTTTTTTAAATTAAAAAAATAATTAAGTTGCCAATGCCTTCTGCATTGGCAACTTTGTGGTCAAGTGCACACATAATGTAGCGTGTTATGTTTGCACCACAAATTTCCCAACACCTCTGGCATCAGAAACTTGAAAATAAAACTGGTAGTCAACATAATAAACTTGCTAACACATCTTTTCGTCTTGGTGTTTGCAACTTTAAAAGTTTCCAACGTTTTTTCGGCATTGTTAATTTTGGCATAGTTTATCAACA
Source organism: Antiaris toxicaria (assembly GCA_035233585.1). NCBI lineage: Eukaryota > Viridiplantae > Streptophyta > Magnoliopsida > Rosales > Moraceae > Antiaris > Antiaris toxicaria. The sequence goes on along the minus strand of CP141157.1, from coordinate 35,733,658 downwards.
CAATTTTTGTAGTGTTGTAATACCTCGAATTTTTTGAATAAGGAATTATAATTAATGTTTAGATTATAATTTAACCTAAAATTATGAAATGAATTTTATTATGTAATAATTATATAATTTATCACATAATATAAAGTCATTTTACTTTATTCAAAAGTGTAAATAATAAAAGTGACCTATTGATAAAAGTATAAATAAGTTATTAAATTACCAATACAGTATTCTAACAAATTTAGCAGTACAGAAATTATCATTTTTGAGGTTTTATCAGATATTATTTTTCTACATATAAAAATACAGTATTAGAATTAGACCATAAAATTCTATACAGATCCATATATAGTCTGTCTGCTCTTTAATAGATATAAGTTAAATTGATCTACTTTTTCAGTATATATGTATTTTTTATGTAGTATAGGCTAATTTTTGCACTATGGGCTATTGGGATTTGTGCTAGTAGAAGATAGAAGAAAATATTGTTATGTCTAGTTAATAGATTAAATTTTTTTTAAAGGGATAAAATCTAAAATTATCTGAATTTATTAAATTTAAGAAAAATATGGATTTTTGATCTAATGGTTAAGAATGGATGAGAATTAAGAGAACAAAACCTAAGAAAAAGCCCTGCTAAACAAAGTTGATCCAATGGCTAGGATCAAAGACTTCTTTGATTAAATGGGTGAAATTAGAAGCAAAATTTGAATTTATTTTTTCTACCTCATGCATATGTCAATATGCTTACGTCATAGGGGTTGTGTCATATGGGTTTAAATTTGTATTAAGTTTACTTAAGCTTTCTAGACAACATTAATCAAGACAAATCATGATTAGTAAGTTAATTACTTGTCATTATCTCAAGCCTATAACTAGTCATCCACCCTCCACCATTTTCTTTGCACCTCAAAATCGAAGCTTTCTCTTTCTCTAAGAATTCTCTTTAGTTTTCTTTAAGTTCTTCAAAATTTTTCTTCAGCTTTCTTGCATTTTCTCTTCCATTTTCCCACCTCTTAAACACTTTTTTAGTTTTCTAGAAATTAAAGAAATTATTCAAGCCTCCTCCAAGAAGCTCCTTTCCAAGGAATTCTAATTCAAATTCCAGTGAAAAACCATTCTTGGGGTAGATTTCCAACCCAAGATTTTGTTAATTTTATGTAAATATATAATTTTTAGTGGGTTGATATTTAAAAAGAAATTAGGTATGTTCATAGTGCCCAGAATATTTCAAAGCTCAAGATGATAGTATTTGAAAGTTAGAATGAATTTAGAAATGGTGATTTAAAAATAATATGAATATGTTCATGAATAAGTATAGAAAAATTATGATTTGAATAGTAAAAGTTTAGAAATTAAAATGGATTTCTATAAGTTAAAAAGCCATTAAGAAATTTTAAAAAGTCTATGGGATATAAATTATGATGTATATATGTGTTTTAAGATTTTATGGATAAGAAATTATGATTTAGAATGGTATTATCAATCATTTAGTAAAAATAGTTGAAAACTGATGGATTATATATTTTTAAGAAAAAGTAGATTTTATGGACAAAATTAGACTTTTTTTATAAATATGAAAGTTTTAGATAACACAAAAATGAATATTTTTCATGAACAAAGTTTTATAAATTCTTTACGGTTTGAAAATTATGAATTTTCAAAGAATGAGGAAAACAAAGGATGCCACCATCGCATCCGACCTAGTCAAGGGGCTGCAGCAGGCCCAGCCGTGCTGCAACACTAGCTAGGGTCGATTGCTAGCACTATAGCACCTATAAACAAGGCTATAGCACAAAAAAGAAAAGTAAAGAAAACAAAATAAAGAAAATAAAGAGATTTAAGGATTTAAAATGTTTTTTTATATATAAAATAAGTGTTAATATGATTAGAAAATAAAAAGTTTCAAATTAGATGATTTTTAGAATTCTTAAATAAGGATATAGAATTTCAAATTATAGAGTGTAAAAATAGTTATTTTGACACAAAATTAGAAAAATAGAATTAGATTTTCTAACCCGATTTTAAAGGGAAATATTATACAAGTTTAAGAAAAATGAATTAAAATTCTTAGATTCAATTTTCTTTTAAGTTTCAAATTTCATCACAACTTACGTGGATTAGTCCTTGATTTCATTTTTATTAATTAAAATTTAAATAAAAACTCATCCAAGGAGATTTAGATTAAGTAGTTTTTGAATATTTTATGTATATGGAAAATTTGGATTTTAAAGAGTGTTAAAATTATAATTTTGATACAAAGTTAAAAAAGATTAAATTCTCTAAACAGAGTTCTATAGGTTGATTTAAAATACACTATAACCACATAATCATAACTAGTAAGAAGTTATTTTAGATCAAATTCTTATTTACTTATACTAAAATGAATTTAGATATAATGATATCCAATATGAGCCTTCATTTAATATTTGTCATGGTTATATTTTTGAACAGTAAAAATTAGACCATAGACGAGTTTAACAAATGAAAAAACTATGTAAGGTAAGTACAAATCTCGCCTATAACATAAAAATATCATATATTTTGAAATAAAATATGTTCAAATAATATGTCATGATTGAATACATGCCAAAATACATGCTTTATGAAAATACATGTTTTACAAAAAAAATTATGTGTTGTGAAAATTACATGATTAACAAACATGTAGATATAGTTTTAATTTATATCATGGATCTATATGTCGTATCATTCCATTTGCATTATGACTAAAAAGTTCATAATTAAAGAACTTAAGTTTCAAACCTAGTCTTTGAGTAAGATGATTACGTTTGAGTAACAAGCATACTTAGATTTAGTTAAGTAAAGGCTCAGACTAATACAAGATAAGTAAGGTGTCGTACCAATCTCTTTCAGATAGTAGAAGATTATGTTATATAATATTCTAAACAAGTTCAGTTTATAATCTCCGTGTTATTTGGGATCTCGGGAATCCTAACCTCTAACTGATGGAGCGCACCTGGTATGTACACATAAGGACCCACAAACAAGCAAGTTAAGTAAAAAGATGTAAGTTTATAATGGAAAGTAAGCCATTCATAATCAAACTACGTCTTAATTTCATGATAAAACATAACTGGATCATGCATCTATATATATTGTTTATGTATGCATATGTATTGCAAGATATATGTTTGTACTTACTGAGCAAGAGTTTATCAGTTATATTTATATTATAGATAAGAAACCTATAGCATGGTACTTTGAGAGCAATTGTGGATGAAGATGTTGATCGAGCAAAGAATGTGTGGGATACTACTACACAGATTTTTTGCCCAAGTTATTTGATTATTAATATGCTATTAAGCATATAATTATGTATATAGTAATGAGTTTCTAATATGAAAAACTTTATGAGAAATTACTCTCATATATTTATATAAGTTTTATTATAAAGAAAGATAATAAATGAAGAAGTTTTTATGAAAAGTTACTCTCATATATATAATAAGTGTTTTTGTAAAAAATTATGAAAAAGATAATGCATGAAAAAGTTCTATGTTAAGTTATAAGAAAATTATTTTGTAATTTTAGTACTCAAGTATAAATATTTATAAGTTACTATGAATTAAGATTCCATATTAGTAGTTAAAATAACGATATACTTAGGCAGGTTGTTATACTCTTAACAAGTTTTTCCTTAATTATTTCTAAAAAGGCATGGCTTAATATTCCTTTCCACTTCCACCTAAAAATAAAAAATAAAAAATTTATATAAGTTTTTCCATTTTCAGATCGGAGTAGATTTGAATAACATTTAAGCGAGACCGAACAGGAGAATTTCATTCTGGCTTGCATATCCATGCCCTTGAAAAGCAATTTTAAACAGAGCCCAATGTTATTCACGAATCCTTGACTTGAGTTACAAATTATATTAGAGCAAATCTCATTTCCGCCTCTCGCAAAAAAGGAGCTCGTGCTCAGATTTAGTGTTGGTCGACGTCGTTGTCGGAGCAAGTGGTAGTGTTGTTGGAGAGGACTTTCGTTGAATGTTTTATGGTGGGTTGGAAATGGTGAAATTACAAGAGAATAATTTTGAAAAAAATAGAAAGTAAAACAGAGAATTTCAAATAAGATAAAATGAAAAAAAAATTGTATCATTGTTAAAGATTTGGAGTGTGAATTCTTTTTTTTTTTCCCCCTCAAATATGGGTAAAAATTTGATTTCAATAAAATATTAAGTCAGTTTTTATAATTATTTCTAATATATTTGGGTGTAATCTAGAGTAAATGGAGCACCTTTATCTTCATTCAGATTCAATAAAAAACCATTAGATTTTATCCTATTGATAAGAAAAAAAATTTACCTACCATAGAAGTCCCCTAATTTTAAACTTTAAATACAATGCAATATAATAAATAATACAAAAAATAAATGTGTTATAGGACAACAAATTAAAAAAAAACCTAAAATTAATGTATGTTATGTGAGTCTATAAATTAATGTATAATATATATACATATGTAATATAATAAATAATACAAAAAATAAATGTGTTATAGGGCAACAAATTTAAAAAAAAAAACCTAAAAAAAGGTAAAATTCTTAGTAGAACATTATACTAAATAAATCTATGTTTACATATGTATATGTATTATATATTAATTTATAGACTCACATAACAAAAATAAGTAAAAATATTTGTGATTATAAGTATATTATATAATGGTATTTTTTTTCTTTAATTTATGTTACATTTTTCGATATTTGATATGAAGAATAATTTATGATTTTGTGAATCAAATATCAACTTTTAATGCTAACATAGAAATTTAACTTTGGATTATCGTTTATATTCCATAGAATTTATAAGAAATTCTGTGACTCATTTATATGCTTTAATAATCTAAAATAGTGATTCCGAAATGATCTTAGTACATCTAATAATTATGGCATTAAAAATTTTCTCCCTGACATCCGTAATCAGGATCGATTAACCCACCCACAACGAAGTATAAAAGGTCCGAAAAAAAAAAAATTCCGCGTCGTACAATTCCAGGCCACTGATTTTTGAGTGGTGGGGAGAACTAGAATAATTTTGCAGGTTTTGCAAGCAAATTACTGTCGCTGCAAAATTGTCCCTTTTTATCCAAAGGGTATCTATCCTTTTGATCTGCAGGACTCAAAAGTGAAAAACGAAAAATGCTCCTGTAGATTTCAATTTGTGGTCCTCAAGACTGAACGGAGATATGGAAGCCCCAAATCACTTCTAGAGATCAAGGCTAATACAACAATACCATTCAGAATTCTCTGGAAGCATTTATATGTATAAAATAAAGAATTAATTTTATACATGTCCCTTTGAACTATGTATCCTAGCTAGCTCAACATGCCTTCGATTCTTAAAAGCGTTCATCTCATCCTTAATATTAACTATAAAAGATTATTTAAAAACTCCTACTGCTAGATCTGCCTATAACACTAACAGAAGGTTGACGTGTACACCTTTTGAATTCGTTCAATACTTCCAAAATAATTGACCTTATGTCAACCTGTCCCTCGATTTTTATAACACTATTGGTTATTGCACCTATCAACTTTATAAAAGTATTTAGAATACTGACTCCCTCTAAATTTAATGAAATGACTGATATGGGTTGTTCATACTTAATAAAATTGCCTTGAAGATACTCAATTTTCTCTTTTAAACCTAATTAAATTATAAAAACTAAACATACTTATAAAAAAATTACAAATTAAAAAAGGATTCCACATAATGGTCATGAAAAGATACCACGATCGTTGAAACACGGTCGTGGTATCTCGTCTTTCACGACAATTAAAAAATGATTGTAGAATGTATTAGTAAAAAATTTTAAAAAAATTTCTTTGCGAAGAGTAGATCACTCGATGCCAAATCGATAGGATCTCTGATGCAGGGACAAGGCTTCATCCTCCTTGAGATGAGCTTGAGTCTGAAAAGGATTGGCACCGGCGAGGTAGAGTTAAGGTGAGAGGCACAAACAAACTAGTTGAGTTGGATATGGCTAATGGAGATGAGGTCAGAGAAAGAGACATAGGCAGAGTGGAGGGACTTGGAGACGTGGAGGAAGAAGGCGTAGAGGGTGGCTAGCCATGGTGGTGGTTGGAGGAGGAGAGATGGTGTTCGCTAGTCACCTTGGAGTCTGTGTTCTTCAGAAGCTTCGAGAGCACACCTAGAATTAGGGATGTCATTGATGAAAAAGGAGAAGCTTAGAGGTTAGGGCATTGTTAGGGAGAAAGAAAGAGAGAGAGAGAGAGAGAGAGAAATGGGTTTTAGGAGGAGGAGTAGTTGTCGAATCTCGATGAAGAAGAGGAAGGCATTTGGGAATGAAGAAGAGGGAGTTTTTTTTTTTTTTTTTTAGGGGGGATGGGAATGGGAGGAAATAGAGAGTGAGTTAGATGAAATGGAGATTTCAAATGGCCATTTGAATTGAAGTTGACGGGCAATTTGAATCCTTTAAAATGTTTTCACACAACTTTTTAAGTTTTTTGAAACTAAAAATTTTAGCTTTGTTTTTTGGTGTCCATGATTGTTTTTTTAAAAAGGGTTATGGAATCTCGAGTTTTCATAACCATTTTCAATAAGCAGCTTCTGAATATTCAGTTTCCATGACCATTTTAAAAAATGGTCATGGAAGCTTCCAATATACCACGATCGTTTTCGTATTAATTGTACGGGGTTGTATTTTTTGATGCGCTTTCCACGATTGTAAAATCTTAGTTATGGAATCTAACCCTTCTAACAGTGGCAACCCCTCACACGTAAAGTGTCTTTTTACATAATTTAATTTATTCTAAAATAGAAAATCATTCAAAAACTAACTTTGGTGTAGTTAAGGGTATAAGAAACAGTCAAAAGGCGATAGCAAGTTATTATATGATCAATAATTCGAGGCCTCGAGGGTAGTTTGAAATTTCCACTAAATGAAATTTCGAATGATTTTATTTAGTTAAGGGGTGAAATGAATGCTTTAAATGTTTGGGGCATGTTTAATTAGAATACATAATTAAGGGGGGTGTTTATGAAATTAATTCCCAACACAAATTGATAAAAACCAAATTATAATTTCTTCCAAGCTAACATCACTATCCTTTTTTTTTTTTTTTGGAGTAATCGTGAGACCACTAAATCCAATTACAACTTTAGAATACCAGCTTGTGAAAATTTGAGGTTATATTTTTATTACTAAATACAAATAATTGATGTGATAATCCTTTAAATACTTATAAATAAAAAATGATAACTCGTATATTATAAAGATTGATATTTAAAAATTAATATTATAATTGTTATCCTTCATTTTTATATATATGTATGTGTGCTAGTTGTATAGCATGCATTTTACACGTGCAAAATATATAAACAAAACAAAACAAAACAAGGCAAAAGAAAAAAAAAAAAAAAGACTATATGATAGTAATTAGACTGTTATATAAGTGATAATAAAATTATTACGTGACAATTATTGCCGAGAGAGTAAAAGTACTATTTATATAGTATTAATTCTTATATATATATAGGTGATAGATATATCTAGCAATTTTAGAAATTAATAAAATAGTAAAGATAAAACGAACACATATAAATCGTTTATACATATAATTTTGGTGGGGAAGGGAAGCTTAAAGCAAACTATGCCCACAGATTGGGACTTAGAAACCACGATAGTCTCGGCAAGAACATACACAAGCTGGCGGTCAGAGTCAGCGACGTAAAATTGGCACAGATAAATTAAAAAAAAAAAAAAAAACTCAGAAAACGAAGCAGTGCTCTTGGTTGGGCTTTTGCCACGTCTCTCAAGAATCGTAGCGATTGCTACTTGTGCATGCATTAGTTAGGAGGACAAAAGCTGTCCTATTAGTTTAGTAATTGAATTTTCGTCCCTTCCAAAATTAATCTATAATTTATTGGAAATTGTTACCTCAGTGGTGCTGTCTTAATAAGATAATCTAAAAAATCTAATTAAGAAACTATTAAGTAGTCACGAGATATTCCTCCTGTTCAAGACCCTCAACGATTAGTTCCCAATTATGGGAATAAAAATAAACAAACAGGGACCTTTTTAAGGGCCTTGTTTCCCAATTTGTCATACATAAAACGGCTCGTGTCGGGGGGGAGATGGCGAAAAGGTGGCACATTCGAACGTGGCCACACAATACACACATTATTAATTAAGAAAAAAAAAAAAAGATATGTAGATGCTTCAGTATTACTTCTCCTAAATAAACTAAGAAAATAAAAAGTTTGAAAGTGAATTTTAGTTTTAAGGCCATTTTTTGAAAATATCGAACGAGAAATATTTGGAAATGCTACATGTTTTCTTTTTCCTCGTTTATGAGCGTTGGAGGAAGAATATGATTGTCTTTGTCCCCATATACTTCCCCAAGTAATTAAATGAAACTTTTTTTTTTAATTTTGGGTAAAAGTAATTAAATGAAACTTACAACTTAAAAGAGTGCGTAAATTTTTTCTTGTAGGCTTACAAATTATATATTGACCGTTGACTTGTGGAAACTGATCTCAAATATCAAGTTCAATTTGATTGGGTCTTTTTTCTTTACAACAGATCAAACAATTACTTAGCATGTTCCTAGCTAATTAAACATTAGCACTTCTCTTTTTTTTAATCTCTAAAAGCACTAATTAGACGTAAAAACCTGACTTGTGATAATACAGCTAGTGATTATCTAGTTAATGATTACTTGGTCAAACAACATGAAGTAGTTGTGATTTGTGTTTGGAGGGTGTTAATTCTATCCCGCATTGCAAAAAGAAGAAAAAAAAAAAAGAAGAGAGAGAACCAGAAAAATACTTATTTTATTAATTACCTGAGAATTATATAAAGGTAGATACAATCATATAATATATTTAATCGAATCAATTCAATCCATCTAAAAAAATATGTGATATTCAAACACTATTAAATTGGATTTGGATAGTAATTTGATTAATCTAACTAAATTGGATTAAACATTAAATTTCAATTTTGAAAATTCAATAAACCTAATCCAATCCACGTAATTATATTTTATATAAATATAATTAAATTTATTTTATATCATATAATATAGATGTAAATATAATATATTATCTAATTTATTCTTTTTTTTTACTGGCGTAATTTTTTAACCTTTCTCTACTTAACCCTTTTTGGGGTTTTTTCGCCTTCTAATTTTTATAGATATTTTAACTTAGAATTGAATAGCTCAAAATATATTAACAAATCAGAAGAGACTTTTTCTTGACATGCTTGTCATGTTAATAATAATGTAATATTTGTTTTTGTGATTATTTTTCTCTTTAGTGTTTTATTTTTAATTTGAATAAGGATTATGCTATATTAGCATAAATTTTTACTTTATTTATTATGTTGAGTGATTTTAGTTTATTATTATATGATAAATGGATGATAGAGAATTAAATTGATAATTACAAAATGTGCTTTGTTTTTTTAAGTTCATTTTAATAAGTTTATATGAAAATATAATTATGATCTAATCATCTAATTCAATTCAATTCAATATATTTTAGATTGGATTGAATTGAATGCTAAAAGAAATTAGATTATATTGATTGAATTTAAAGAATTTTTTTTATAATTAAATTAAATGGTCGATGATTTAAAAAAAAAAAAAAAAGATTTCGATCCAATGCCCACCTCCACTGTTATGTACTAATTAAGCTCGGTATTACGAAAAGGGTAGGCAGTCAGTTGCCTAATAAGTTAAAAACCAATAATTCCAACAACAAACATAAAGAGAAATTACTTACTTAAAAAGAGTCGGCAAGCAAAGTGGCATATAAACCTAAGAAGAATGGCGTATTGGCGTTTTCAAATGTTGTAGACTCGAGGAAAAACAGTGCATGACCTCTTATCAAAAAGAGTGAGAGATAAGAGTCAAATGATACAGTACTGTTGAAAAACAATATTGGCTACCAAAAAAAACGAAAAAAAAAAAAGAGCAAGCAATCGAAATAGTGCTGCGCCACAGCAAGGATAGAAATGTGATCAAAGAAAACCAAGAGAGAGAAGGGGGGGGGGGGGGGGCGGGGGGGGCGGGGGAGTGTGGTGTGGTGGTGGGTGGTGGAGGGGGGGTTTGACAATAATGGAAGCAAAAGAGCCATGAATTTACAAGTGGGAAAGAAACCGAAGAGAGGTGGTAAAGTTGTATAATTTACAGCAGAAAATTGCTGCAGGCGCACAAACAGCCTCGTGTAGCGAGAGAGATAGAGAGAGAGAGAGAGAGAGAGGGAGGGGGAGAGAGAGAATCTGACACAAACACACTAATAAAGAAACAAATGCTGTGGTGTGGACCAGCGTACTCTACTTTAGTTCCCTCACCCCCACAAACTCTTTCTCTACTCTTGAGCTAAAAATTAAACCCTTATTTGAAAATTGAGCGCCACTTAATAAAATCACCTAATTAGGTGTTTTACACCGTCTAATTTATATATTCTATTACATCAAGCAGTTCTGATCCAAGGGAATTTGAGGTTGCTGGAAGATTCCAGGCAAACCAAGCAGAGTAACGTCAAGTCAGACATTTATATCTTTCTCTTTATTATCATCATCATCTCTTTCTCTCTCTCTCTCTCTCTCTCTCTCCCTCGCTGGCTTACACAAAACATGTACACAAATATTCACATTATTTTTTGCGGGGTTTAGGGTTTCAGAGAGTGCAGAGAAAAGAAAAGAAAAAAAAAACAGTAAGGGCAATAATTATTAGGGACTGGACCATTTTGCAGCCTGTGGGAGAGGACTAACATGAGCCTGTCGGTTGTTCTAGAAAGAGGAGTACACACCAGCAGTAGTTGAAGTATTCTCCTCTAAATTGGGTTGTAGCACTGATCATCACTCACTTTGAGTAGTGTCTTGTTCCTTTGATGGATGGATTTTATGGGGTTGGATGGGTGGTAGGAAACACAAAACATATAGACCCCTTCTTTTTTTTTTTTTTCCACATGAAAATCTGACTACTTCCTCATTTTAATTAATATTATTAATTTAGATTTTTTTTTTTGTGTTTCTTTTTAATCATCCCTTTCTTTAATTCAATTCAAGGGACAAACCTCCCCTTCTCTTCCCTCCTCTCTCTGTGTTTTGCAGTTTTGCTCTCTCTCACTGTCTCTCTCTCTCTTCTTAAGACTCATATGTGACACTTACTGCTGGTGCAATTACAGCTTTGTCTCTTCAAATCTACATATCCTAATTACTTATCAGGTAAGATATTTTTCTTTTTTTTTTTTTTTTCAGCTTTGGTAGGGCCCTCACTTCATTTCATCTATAGGGATCTAGCCCTCCTGTTTGATTTCAAAATATTTATATAATAAAAATATTTTTGGGGACGGAAATAATCTCCTTTTTTATTTTTTATTTTTATTTTTATTTTATCCAAATCCAAATCCAATCTCTCTAAAACACTCTAAATTACGTGTTAGGAAGGAGGGTTGAAACCAGTGGAAGTTTGGTGGGTTAGCACCCAAAAAGGTCAAAATCAAAATAAGAGAGAAAAGGAACGATAATCCTCCATTAGCTAGTGATTAAATCTTTGATTATAGGAAAGCATATTATTATAGATATTGAAGGTGATCAGGAGAGAGGAATTAGGGTTGAGAAACAAATGAAAAATTAACCCCCAGGAAGAGAAAAAAAAAACCCACATATTCCAAGCTAGCTAGCTTATAGAAAATCAAGAACACCTCGGGAGAAAATTTTCTCAACTCTTGGGGTATTATTTTGGCTATCTAGGATGAGATCAAGACCAAGGTCAAGGAGGGTTAAAATAAAAGAGGAGATAAGATTTAATATTATTGGAAGCAGTGCTGATGAGAAGCCGGCGAGATAAAAAGAAAAACTAGGGATATGATGCGAAGCAGTAGTAGTACTCTTGATTATAACTCACCCAATAGGGACTCTTCTTCCAAGCTCTCTTCTTCACCCATAGGAGAGAGAACAAGAAACCAAACCCTAGACTACCACCAGGACCAGAAGGTTCTTTCCTTTCAACCAAACATACCCAGAAGAGACAACAGTAACAATAAAAATAGTCCTGATCCAAATCCAAAAACAAATTACCCAGATCCAATCACCACCCTGAGCCCGACAACCACTCCGATCACGCCGGTCAACGCCTTCTTGTCTGCTGCTGCTGCTTCTTCTTCTTCTTCTTTTCTGGTGAGATACCGAGAATGTCAGAAGAACCACGCGGCGAGCACCGGCGGCCACGTTCTCGACGGTTGCGGCGAGTTCATGCCAAGCGGGGACGACGGCACGGCGGAGGCGATGAGATGCGCGGCCTGCGAATGCCACCGGAACTTCCACCGGAAAGAGATCGACGGCGAGTCTCAGTACAACGTCGTCCCCAACATTAAGCTCTCCACCGGAAATAATAATAATCATAACAATATCAGTAATTCAATTGTACTTCATCAGCAACATTATCCTCATCATCATCATCATCCTCAACAGCCTAATCACCACCACCACCGTGATCAGCATCCGCATCCGGTGCATCGCCACGGTCCGATTGCGCAGCCGGTGATGATGGCCTTCGGTGGGGCCGAGTCGTCGAGCGAGGATCTCAACATGTTCGATCACGATCACGATCACGATCATGTTGGACAATCGAAGGCGGTCATGGCGATGTCGATGGCGCAGCAGGCATCGGGGGCGGGGCGGGGATCGAAGAAGCGGTTTCGGACAAAGTTCAACCAGGAGCAGAAGGAGAAGATGATGGAGTTCGCGGAGAAGCTTGGGTGGAAGATCCAGAAGCATGATGAGCAGGAGGTCCAGCGGTTTTGCTCGGAAGTTGGTGTCAAACGACAGGTTTTCAAGGTTTGGATGCATAATAATAAGCAGACCATGAAGAAGAAGCAACTGTAAGCAAGATTATCAAAACAATACTTGATTGTTGATGTTTGTCATCATGATGATTTATTATTATATTAATTGTTGATTAGTTATGATATTGATAGATATTTTTAGCGAATAATTAGAGATTAAATAGATGGAGCTTTTTTTTTTTTTTGTGCATATATAGTTGAAACGGATTGAGAGGAGGGTAGATTGTAAGTTTTTTTTTTTCTCTCTCTCTCTCCTGATTTTTCTCAGTTTTCTCACAACTTTAGATTATATGGATTTAGCTCTGATCAATCCGAGTTTTTCTTCTTCTTCTTGTATACATGTGAAATCTTTTTGCCTGATATTATTGAAAATGCATGGAACGCTACCGTAAACACACTTTAGCGAAGGAAAAGGTAAAGTATATATAAAGAAGAAAAAGATTGAAAGGACTTTAATTTGGCTTTGGGGAGCGGCGATGAACGTGGAAGGTCCTATGTTTCATACATTTTATAGTTTTACATCTGTCTTGCCTTGTTTTTGTGTGTGTATTTACATATATTTTTGGGTTCAAAATTTCCAACCTTTTTTTTTTTTAATATTTTCAAATTTCTTGAATTTGAAAACCTTCAGCCATAAAGGCTTGGATCCCTGAAAACCCTACACGCTAAGATCTTTTGCTTTGTTCTAAATTACCAGACACAAGTCTTACAGAAATGTTATATATCACTATGTAACCTTGCGTTTTGCTATGTATTTAATCCATAATTAGAAAATAAAAATATCGTAGCTTGAGGATTGTTCATTTATGTCGGAACCTAGAAGATCTCTTGTCATGGTTGGCCTTGGAAGTATACATAGAATGGTTATTTTCACAGTCCAGTAGTAGTATAAAAAAAGGGTTCACAGAATCAGACAATCCACATATAAATTAATCAGATGACCTTAAGAAAAAGAAGACAACATAAGGGGTTTTTCTGAGAAAGGATAAAGTAAAAGAGCTGAGAAAGGAAAAGGTAAAAGAGCGAAGAAAAAAATATCTACTTAGTTAGACGGTCCAAACTTTTGTTTCTGAAGAAAGAACATTAATATATCTGACCTACTATTTTGTCCAATTGGGCATTGCTAGTACTCCATAATTGAATTGTCTGCAGGTGTCGAATTAAAGTTACATTTTATTTATGTATTTTAACTTGTGAAGTTATTGAAAACGTAAATAAATCTATCAAATCTTTTATTTAAATAATTAAAAAAAAAAACCTACCAAATGCTCAAGCAGTTTTTCTTCCCCTGGAATTGTTTCATTCATAACGGGAAATTTTCAAAACTGAAGTTACAGAAAGACAAATTCCTTAAGAACAAATTATCATGATGATAAATATTTAAGTTTGAGATACAAACAACTCAAAGTGTCAGCGTGTCCTCTCCCATCTTTGTTTCTTTTCCTTTCTCTTTTCACAGAAATTGACAAAAAAGAACTGTTCCTGAAAGTTTGAAGCAAATAATGGACCCAGGTAGGTGCTTTATTGCTCATGAAAACGTTTAAAAGGGCCATCATAATCATCTTTTTCTTATTTTAAAATAAAAAGAAAGAAAATAATCATAAATTACTTGCTAGAGATGAGAACATTAAAGGAAATATATACGTACGTATATACGTACACATTGGTAACATTTGAAAGAAAACAAAATAAGCCGACTACATATATATATATATATATATATGATATGTAGGCATGACATCCATGATTTGCATACCAAGTGAAAATTACCAAACTGAAATTCTATGAAAATGAATAAAGTCAAGGATGCAGTGGTTACATATATAGAAATAGTAATATCACACCAGTTTCATCTAAATATAAAGAGAATCCATTTGTTTAAGTACTCTATTTTTTAAAAATAAAAAAAAATCCATATTTAAAAGATGGACCTTTTAAATTTTCATATATAAATATTAAAAAAATTTCACTTTTGAACGTTAAAAAGATTTTTCTTTTTATAAAAAAAAAATTACCTATTCAAACAACTTTAAATAAAAAATTTTTTTATTCTAAAATAAAAAATTTTATTTTCTAATAATAAACCCCAATCTAATCTAATTGAAAACTTAGAATCTTCCACCCACATTAATAATAATAAAGTCAGGGATAATGTATTTACAAACTGAAAGTAGGTTCCTTTTTTTTTTTTTTTTGTTAATCTTGGGGGATAATTCAAAGTAGTACAATCTTATCAGCCTAGTTATGGCACCCAATTTTAGAGAGAGAGAGAGAGAAATTAATTGATGAAACCTTCTTGGCAGCCTATGCGCATGTGAATACTAACGAGGAAGACATAACAGGAATACAGGCTTTTCACATGCGTAGATCAGAAGGCTATGTGGAAGTGTTTATTTACTATAGCATGTGCACAAACACAAATTAAAGACTGAGAAAGAAACAATATTGACTGGTGTGGGTGTGGGACGTAGATTCTATAGTACTAGTGCTCAATTATTTGAGAACGTAGATTAAAGAAAAACCACATACAGCATGCTTTCAAAGCAGCTCAATTAAAAGCTGTTTGAGGGAGGAACAGTAAAAAGTTATGGCAACGAAATTTTATTAACCTTCATTTGACTGGATTGAACAAAGTATGAGAAAAACCACGAACTACTAAGGTTTTCTGTTGGTATAACATGGAAGTGTATATGGACCGGAACCAACTACCTATTTTCCACAATTTCTACATACAATGAATAACAATAATTGCATGACCATCAAAATTTCCTCGTATATATACAAATTAAACATAGACATTTAAATTGGAAAGTAAGCGATAAGGAGCCTAGCAAGATAAGTTATTGAATAGTTCTAAATAGAAGTTTGGCTTCCATAATGTGAACCATACCCACATGCGTTTTTAGAGACAATTACAGGGACTGGCTCAAACTAGGAAATGTCCATACATGCAACCATTCAAGTCTAAAACCCGTTGAAAACATTACAAGTTTCTTAACGAGGATACACTGCCCTAGCTCATTCATATTTGTGGACCATTAGTGATTGGTTAAACACACGCATCCTATAAAATGATCTGCAGGAATGCAAAGAAAACACATTCTTGGATCAATAGCGTCATAAAAGTTACAGTGGAGCTACATGGCTAGATTTGGGCTTTAAGGTCCTTACGCATATATATGTCCATACATGTATCCATCAACTATACACATATATATAAAAAAAAATACTAAAAAATATTAATTATAATCCCACCTTTTGGTGTTAATTTTCGAGTTGTCAATTGCTACATCAATTATTAACAAAAGATTGTACTTATAATTGGAAAGATTACAACTCAAAATTTGGTGCTAACAGTTGAAATTAGAGCAGGTTTCCTTAGTGCTACTCAACATACAAATACAAACATATATATTCACACATATATGTCGTGCACACACGAGACAGCATATATATATATATATGTGAGTGTATGTGTGTGAAGAAATGCTTTTTTGTATTATGCCCCCAGGAGAAATATTATCAGACAAAACTACAACTCTAATTCTGTCACATCCACAAGGAAAATAACGAAATCAAAATTTTAAAACTTCATTTAGAAATATGTAAAGATATAAAAAATTTTAAAACTTCATTTAGAAATATGTAAAGTTATATGGGAAGAAAAATAAACAAATCTTCAAGCTAGTCTTGCAATATTAAATTTACTCATATTGTAAAAAAGAAACAAACAAAAGGCGCATATAAGACTTAGTTTGTAGTTATTCACTGAGGGTTTCAATGCTTTAAACAGTTCAGGAAAATGTAAATTAGTAGGTAATGCAAGTAACAAAAATTATCAACTGACTGACCAAAAACTCACAGATTAATATTGCTCGATCACAAGGAGAGCAAAGCATGTTCTAGTGTTGTACTTCCTTCATGGCTCTTCACTCGGGTCCCTCAATGAAGCCCCAAGATCACCTACCGCTTGTGAAACATTTTCCTTTGAAACCTCACAAAGGTTCTTGTAATCTTTGGTCTTTGTTTCTTCAGCCAAACTCTTCAACTCTAGTTCCCTCTCTTTAGCTTCACTGTACTTAACTTCTGGTTCATCTTTCCCATCTCTTGTCTCTCCATAACCCTCGGATTCACTTCCGTCATGAGTTTCCTCATCATGGTCTCTTCCGACATCAATTTCCTGCCCTACATTTGATCTCGGATCAAAGTCATCATCCGCATCATCATGAAAAGCCTCCTTCTTGGCCAAGTTTATTCTCCTCTTAGCTTTGTCGTAGTTATCTTTTGCCTTATTTAATCCAAACTCCTTCGCTTCATACGCCGCCCTGCTAACCTTGCTCAATTCATACTTTGACGTACCTAAAAAGATCAACACAAGTAAGTTAATCATTGAATCACAAAGGGTTAAGTACTCGCAATCATCTGTCTTGTTTTTTAGAGAATTTATATATAAAAAATTCCCCTACTTAACACTTAATATTAAAATCAAGATATATAGAGTTTCTTAATGAATATTAGTCACCGAATCCTCGTCTCTTTTGTTCCCGTAGAAGCTGGATCCTCTATAGTTTCTATCACATCTTGAGATTTCTTTTCTTCATTTAAATGCCTGAATCGGTCCAATCCGCTGGCATATCATAATAAAATTGTTCAGCAACAAATTTTTTTTTTTCTTTTGTCTTTTTCTTGAAATCACCAATCAATTACTTGTGAGGTTAAGATCGTACTATTTATATAGTCCTGGTTATACCTTATATATATATATATATTAAGGTGAGAAGAATACAATGTGAAGGAAGCGAGAAAGATTAAATGTATAAGAGTTAAGAAAGGAAATTTATAAATTATTATAAATTCAAGTGTCTAGGGACACAGTGAAAATCAAAACTTGAAAGGTAGTCATCATGGTCTTTTTCATCTAAAGTCTTGTCCTGCAAGATGACATTTTTTAAGGCGGGACTACTGCTGTACTGTCATAATATTTCAAAATCATTCAATTGTATGCCTAATTAAAGAAACATTCAATTTGCGTCAACCGTTTATTTTTATTCATACAATATAGGTGTCTTGAAAAGAAATGGGGAGAGATAAACATGAATATGACAAATTATGCACAACAACTTAGTTTTCTACTCCAATTATGACTAGATATCAAGACGTAGCTAGTGACTACTCTCATGAATTGTTTTTTTTTTTTTTAATTATAATTTGCACTAAACACCACATCAAACTATTTTAATAATTATAGTAATTGCTAAAACTAAAATAATGATCATCTTTATGATAATGGCACCAAAAATATATAGATATATATATATATATAAAATCAAAATCAGTGTTATGCATGAAACGCTATATTTTTTAGTGCAATATAAGAAATTACCCGTTTCTTTTAGGTTCATATATAGTCTATATTGAATTAGATTTATATTGAAGCTGTCCAATAATTAACTCTCACATTCGCATTTTGCAAAACAACTACCTAAATTTAAATATTTCTTCGATTTGGAATTTACACGAGATAAGAGTCTCAAAAATTACTGCCATTCTCATAAACAAAGTGATTTAAAAGTGGAAAGAAAGAAAACCGTTTAAACGGAAAGAAAAACTAGGGTAAAATATGCCACATTCAAAGGGGGAAAAAGGACACAAGTAATTAAGTGACAGCATTTTCTCAGCAGTAGAACACGAGATATTTTTGATCCCATAATTGACATGGAAATTAAGGATAGAGTCGGCGAGGACAAGCAATACACACACATACAAAATGGGGAGCACTATGGAACCATATATAATGCACAAACAATCACACCACAAAAAGTATCGCGAAATGCAGAGTTCGAATTCAATCAAAAACATAATATAAATATACTGTATATGAATTTAAAAAAAAAACAAAAGAAAAATGAATAAAGCATTTACTCGGAGAACTTATCAGAAGCCCAGTTGCCCCAGGAATTAGACTTTTCCTTGATATCTTCCAAAATGCTATCCTCTGCCTTGTGCTCGGCAACACGAAGAGCCACCCATAACACCACCGCTAACGCTGCAACGCTTCTCTTTGCCATCTCTCTCTCTCTCTAGAAATGTGAGCTAAATAATACAAGCTTGAGTTACTCGAATGGAGATTTCTCTCTGGAGATCCTACAAATACGACGTAAACTATTTCAAGAGTTCTACGAGTCTTGTTTCCTTTTGGTCTATGGCGTGAAAGATCGGAGCAGGCGGTTAGCTTTTATTTCTTTTTCTTTTTTCATTAATTCTTTTTTTCGTGGTTTATGCCGCTACGTGCCTGGCTTGGATCTAACGTGCGGGTTAACAAGACCGTTACAGAGGGCCGAAGAATATATTGCCGCCACGTGTTGCTTTGGGCCCTCCTCGGGTCGCGCCTTGTGTTTTTTTCTTCCCTATTAATTGCTCCTCAGTCCTCAAAGTAAGGATGGTTCACCAGATTTACCCCTCCCTTATTTTTAATTATATATATATATTTTGTCTTCTAAAACAAGCATACTTTTGGGGAGTTTCTATTGTAAAATTAGAAATTGTTTATTATTATTATTATTATTATTATTATCATTAATAGAAATGATGGTTTTAGTTATCTTATTAATTTTTAAATATATAATATATGAATGCTCATATTAAAAGTTTATTGTGTGTTGGATAAAATTATTCTTATTTATAAATCAGATAGTTAAAAAATTAATCTAATAAATGAAAATTCAATTTGCATCTATGATTAAAAATTGATAATTCTTACTATAAATATATCTTTTCAAATAATATGCAATATTTTTGGGTCGATCTCCTTAATAGTTATTTATGAGGTGTTTAGTTACTATTTTGTATTTGCATTACATTTAAATATAATGTAATTTTCATCTAAATGTAAAAGTTTTTTTATTCAAATATAATACTTTTTAACAGTGCCTCAAATACATTTACTATTCTAAAATATTTTTAAAATAAAATTTTTTTTTCCATTTACGTCATATTCTCTCTTTATCTCACTTTTTCTATCTACTTTTACTAATCACATCAATTTTTTAGTTCTAAAATATAATTTAAATGCTTTTTTATCTAAATACAAAATACATTTAATACATTACCAATATGAACGCAATACGCTTACCAAACTTAATACGCTTAACTAATATCAGCTTAGCTTTCTACCTAAGAGAATTTAAAGGAGTGTGACATGCCAAAGGATATTCTGACATGATATAAATGAGCTTCTAAAAAAGATTTAACTTTGGTAAATCATCCATCGTCTGTACCCCTCAATTGTTAATGAAGAGATCTTGAGGCTTATACACAAAGCATGTTTTATTACTAGTTAAAAGTCATGAAAAGTACGTAGGCTTACCTACTTTAGTTGGGAAATACAAGAGAGGGGCTTTCCAAGATATTAAGGAGAGGGTGCGGAGAAAGCTTCACGGATGGAAACTCAAGTTCATAAGATTTTGAATGCGGAATTAAGGCATAACTCCCCCTCCGCCTGACATATTTATAAATCCACGGCAACCACCTACCTTAGTGGTTGCTCCATGCAAATGAAGATAAAGAAGGTACGTAGCATCCCTCTGAAGTTCCTTTGTAGAAAGCGCACTCTCTCAATTATGAACCTCTCTGGTCAAGTAAAGTTATTGGCGTCTGCTTGAACAGATTGAATTTAACCAATTGACATGCAATTCCTTATTTGTGGACTGTAAGGAAATTCTAATCAAAGTTGTTCAATCCAAGCTCTGTTGACTTAATCTACAAGGGCTTTTCTTTTTTTTTTCCCCCCGGTTACTTTGTTCAATAATTTGCAAAGTTTGAGGGTTGGTAGGTATTCTCTGATGAGAAGCAGATAATTCTATGTGTCAGCAGGGGTAAGTTGTGTCTTTCTAAGAGTAAAGGAGGCATATGGGTTTTCAAGATTTATTGTCCTTCAACCCAGTGCTTATGCCAGTGCTTATGGGGGGGAGAGTACGACTTATCTAGTGGTTTAGACGCGGTTAGGCAATGGCCGCAACATAGTGATATTCGCTTTTTGATGATCAATGGCTACCAAAACTGATGAGTTTCCAGTTGATTACTTTCCAATCTGTTGATATGAAAGTGATCATTGCTAACTTGATTCTTGCTTCACTTAAAGATTGGAGGAGAAGCGTTGTTGATCTGATCTTTTTCATCCCCATCCCACAAACATCGGTTGATAAGTTCTGATCAAGAGACAAAATCGTCACTGCCTATTTAACCTTCAACGTAAAACTTCTGCTCCTCTCTCCAGAGAAACAAAGAAAATGATAACAGTAAAGTGATTTCACCTTAAAACTTTATTAGTAAAGAAAAATTCATTTTTGAAAAAGTAAATTATTATATTATGCATCCCCCATGCGATACATCCCACCTACTGGTTTGCCTGTTCAAGACGGGATCTCTCTTTTAAAAAAATAATAATAATAAAAATAAAGAACACCCTTCACCAATTGACCCAAAAGACAAACGACAAAAATTTCCACTTCACATCAAATGCGAGACGTACATTAGCAGCAAAAGCTTTCCACCTTTTGGCTTCTATGAAAATGAAAGCAAAATGAAACTATCAGGCAAGATTTTTCTCTTCTAGCTACACTAGCTGACCACCATCAGCTGCTAGTTTAATTCTCTGGTGATGCTCAGCAACCTTGTAATCCACAATTTCCTTGAACAACTGGGAATCCAAAACACAGTCTGGTCGGCTGTAAACAGCTGCTTGGACACCGGCCATGAGTTTTGCAATCTCACGGCCAGAGAACCCTTCTGTCTTCTTGGCAGCCTCGCGGATCATGTCATCCAAAAGATCCTTTAAGGCTATGTCCTGTGGCTTTTTCTTGAACAAGTGGCCCCATTTAGACGATTCATCACCACCCTCACCAGATATGTATTTGTTCAAGTAGAGCTTTAGTAGTTTAAAACGCTCCTCTTCCCCAGGAAGTGGAAATTCTATGACCTCGTCGATACGGTCAGTGATGGCACTGTCAAGATCACTGGGCCTGTTTGTCGCGAGGACTAGAACAATGTCCCTTGACTGATCTCCAGTTCGGAACAGCAATGCATTTAGAGCACTTCGTTGAGCTTCACTCATGTGTGTACTATTACGTCTGCAGGGGACAAATTAGCTAATTAATAAACCAACCTCAAAAGAAAAACTCAAAACCATTCTTTTAAGCAAACACTAGTGTATAGCATTAGTGATTAAACCAAAGTAACTGCCATGACTATTCCAGGATACATTGAGCCATAACAGATAGAAAAAATCATTCAGCCTAGAAAGCAGAAGATGTCCTCACAAAAATCCTAGCACAGTTCCATTTATCCCTGGAAAAAGACAAGAAATACAACTTACTCGCATAGGAAAGCATCTGCTTCATCAATAAAAAGGAGTAGACCCTTCTTAGAATTTTTCGCCCAATCAAATATTTGATGGATTTTTGTAACAGCCTGCGGGCCTAGCGGAGCAACATCACCTCCTGTCATCATAGCATAATCCAGACCCTACACAAGAAAACCAAAAAGAACCAAACTGGCAATTGTTCCATAACGTTGAATCCAAATGGTGCATACGAATAGGATTCAGTAATTAGATCGTGAAGTCATGACAATGAATAATACCGATTTCCGAGCAATTTCTCTTGCAACCATAGTTTTTCCAGTCCCAGGGGGACCATAGAAAAGCATATTCCGAAAAGGGGCCTGGTGGGCCTTGGTGTTAGATGTAGCTCGAGCAAGGTGCTCTATTCGCCTCTGCAATGAAGGATGAAGAACAATATTTCCAAGCCCCTTCTTACTTTCCAATGTTCCAGATGTTGCTGCTGCTGTACTATAATTCAAGACTTTATTCTTGACTTGAGAAATTACCTCCGATCCTGGAAATCTCGACATGGATGATTCTCGAATCAGTGATGGCTGTCCTAGTATCCGATTAACGTAGCCCCATATAACTCTAGAACCCTCCCTGTAAAAACAGCAAGGAACATGTGAAGGCAAATTAGATATCATACCAAGTCAAGAACAAAATAATCCTCCACATCAAGACCATTTAAACTCTAATTATGTTGGTGTTATAGGAAAAGTTCTAATTAAAAACCATCCATGAAAAGGACCAACACAAGGCACATATCTTTTAAAGAAAATAGAAGATTTAATTGAAAGAGGGTTAAAAGAATAGCTTACAAACCTAGTTGTATAAACACCAGCAGCTAATGCTGTAGCTCCTCCAACAGTCATAAGCAACTTATTCCTATCAGTTAGTAAAGTTCTAAAACCACCTGCATATTGCAGTTAAGAAAGAATTACATCTGAGATATTAATCAATTTGAACTAAATACTCTACCATATCAACCCAAAATCGTTTTTTTTTTTTTTTTTTCCTTCCCATCAATATTGGAAGATCAAGGATAACAAAACACACATCAAGTCAAAACACGCATTTCAATTCTGCATACCTTCTATATGACTAAACGTTGTATTTATTGCAGCAAGCCATTTTTCTTTTTCACCACTCAGACGTTCGATAAGCATTCTCCTATTGTGGTCCTCAGTCAATTTTGCTTCATGGGCCCGACCTTCAGCCTCTGCCATGGCCTTAACTCTTATAGTTTCCCGTTCAATTTCAGCTCTCTCTTTCTCCGTCTGCCGCTGTTGAGCTTGAATTTGTTCCTCAGTAGCTCTCCGAGCCTGCTCTTTACGTATAGAAGACTCCTCTTGCATCTTAACCAATTCAACATTATGGCGCCTCTGGGCTTCATGATCTGTCTGCAAACAAGGCATTAACATTTAACTATTTGATTTCTTAATAACCTGTGTACACCAAATACATGTTTATGTATATGAATTTAAGTGTGTGTAATTTTTCAAGTTTAAAGTTCCATATATGATTTCAAGAAATATACAATTAATTTCACAATGCACCTGCATTCTTTTTCTAGCTAACTCATCTTCATATCGCAGCATTTGCGCTTTTGCTTGTGCTTGTTGCTGCACTATATTCCTCTGTTCTTCGGCCATTTTCCTCTGTCTTTCCTGCCAAAATGACAAATACACAGTATAAGTTGACGTGCATAGGAGAGCACAATGGAAAAAGAAAGAGAAAAAACAAAAAATACACTTTTTAAATATAATTTTTAGATAAAACTGAACACATATACATAAAAAGTTCAAAACTAATGAACACAGGTATGCATTTTTCAACCAATAACATAAACATATAAAGATAACAAAGAACATAGAACAAAGGAAGTCTTAAAGTTATGTGACAGATAATAACCCACAATGTCATTTTGAGCTTGAATTGCTTCATAGTGAGACTTCTCAGCAGCCACCTCGGCAAGGCGGGTCTGTTCCTGCTTCCTCATTAGATCAAAGACCTGAAAACAACACAAGCCCACATGACCAATTGAAATACTCTAACCTCAAATCAACACCTCTGGTCTCTGTTCAGCCGCCACGAAAAACAAAACAAAAGGTTTTAAATTTATGTAAATGCTAGTATGCTTGCCAAGAAACGGAAATTCCAAACTGTCGTACTCCAACTAAATTACAGCCAAATGATTAAATTTTGTTTATTAGACAAATGAATATATAGGCCTAATGCATTTATTTATGCAACAGTGACTATATATAGGCCTAATGTATTAAATTCATTTCTCGTGAAATTTCATTTCTTCCTCAGCAATTAAAAATCCTGAACTGGAAATATATATATATATAAACAATTTTCAGCTACTTTCTCAAATTTCCTCAGAATAGCAAAATGAATTGAAATATCAGATAACAGAAACAGATAAAAATCGAAACCTGTTTAGCATAGGAAGAGCTATTAATTTCGCGAAGAGCTTTGGCGCCTCTTTCCAACGACTCGGGATCGAACCCCGATCCTCTCGGCTCCTCGGCCGACGACGATTCGGAATCTGGTTTCGCATTGGCGGTTTGGTCCGACGAAGAAGGATTTGAAGAAGAAGAAGAAGCAGCGGAGGGAGATGAAGAGAAGTAAGGGAAACGAAAGGAAGAGTCGGCGTGAGCTCCTTCGGAGAGAGAGGAGAGCGAGGCCACCGCGGCGGCCATTGCCACGCACGAGGAGAATCTAGAGGCGGCCATGGACGAAAGCTTGGAGCTTCTCAGAATGGTTCTAACAGCAAATTGGGAATTAGGTCATCGTTTTGGTGTGTTGGAGATTGAGGGTTTAAGCTTTAACGCCTGGTGCAACGATCATAAACCCTAACCGGCAGGGTTTAAAGCAAATTCTTTGTTTTTTTTTTTTTAATAAAAATAAAATAAAAAGGAAAGAAGGGAAAATACGGTGAAAATAAGCACGGTCGGGCTTGCGTGGGAGCAGCCTTCCTACAAAGATATTTTATACGAAGCATTTTATTTCAAAAAATTATAAAACATTAATTTTAATCTCAATTTTTTAATATTAATTTATATAATATATAAATTATTATTTTATTAATAAATATTTAAATATTATCATATTAATTAATTATATTTGTCAAGATAGGTATAAAACATGAATTAGTATTTAAAAAATTACTAGTAAAATTAGTGTCTCTAATATTGTTTTTTTTTTTTTTGAAAAAACTTATTTCCTATTTATAATTATTATTAAGAAAAACAAAAGTCTTTTATCATAATTTTTTTTATAATTTTTTCTCTACAACTCTGCAAGGTAAATCAATTTTTTCCACCTCGTCTTCGCTCTCTCAATTGAAACAAATGCTCGATACATGTGAGAGTAGAATATATTAGAAAATTAGTTTTTTTATGTATTTTTTGTTATTTGTTTTTTTCTTGCCAGCTGTATATTCTAGAAGGAGTTTGTTAGGCAACAAACCTTTCGTTTTGTTTTTAGCCTTACATATATTGGTTTGTACGCTGAGTTTTGGGAAGAAATGAGAAAATGGGTGATTCTCTTTCCTGATATTTGTAAAATGGTATCGGAGCACTTACCTTCCTCTGCCCATCTTTCGTCTTCTTCCTCTCATCTTCGATTACGAACATGACCCGCGGTGGTGGTCAGCAAAATCCAAATAATACCAACCGGTTTCAGCCTCTTACTCCTCATACTTCTTCAACCACTTCCTTCACACCTGATGCTACTGCCATGGATAACATTCATAGCCCCTGTTTTCTTCACAGTGGGGATCATCCTGGCTTAATACTCATCTCCCATATTCTCACTAGTCTGAATTACAACACTTGGTGTCGTGCTATGCTTATGGCTCTTAATGCCAAAAATAAGCTTGGATTTGTTGATAGTTCCATTCCCAAACCACCCATCGATGATCTCAATGCTGGAATCTGGTCCTGTTGCAATAGTATGATCACTTCTTGGCTTCTCAATGCCGTCTCCAAGGAGATTGCCGATGGTCTCCTCTATCTCGACTCTACCGAAGCTATTTGGTCAGATCTACATGATCGATTTCACTAGAGTAATGCCCCACGGATTTTTCAAATCAAACAACAACTGTAAGGTTTCACTCAACGATCTCTTGATGTCAGTACTTATTACACTCGGCTAAAAACTCTTTGGGATGAGCTCAAGAATTTTCAACCCATTCCCGTTTGTCGTTGCGGTGGTATGAAGGAATGGATGGATTTTCAAGACCGTGAATCAGTGATGCAATTTTTGATGGGTCTAAATGACTCGTATGCAGCCATTCGTGGTCAGATTTTGATGATCGATCCGTTGCCCTCTGTCTCCAAAGTCTTTAATATGGTGGTTCGAGAGGAACGGCAACGATCGATAGGACTTGGCTCCTTGGTTCCAGCAAATCCAGTGGCATTTAGTGTTCCATCATCATCGCCTCTTCTTCCCACTCCAACCGCTGTCGCCGCTGTCTCTCAGGGAAAGCCAAAGCGAAACCGACCCCTTTGTTCTCATTGTGGGATATTGGGTCACACAGTAGATCAATGCTACACGGTTCATGGGTTTCCACCTGGTTATAAGCCCAAGACCAGAAACCAGCAAGCCAATCAGCAGACCCATCAAGAGATCCAACAACAGACTAATCAGCACTCCCTTCAATCCATTGCTTCGTTTACACCTTCATCTGAATGTTCTTCAAATCTCACACCATCATCTGCCGCTGCCACTACCGTGGGACCATCTCCGCTGCCTAGCCATCTCACCACCACTCAGGTTCAACAGCTTATCGCCTACCTTAGCTCACAGCTCCATATTCCTGCTGATGCGACCATGACTGCTTCTCCAATCACTCAACAACCCTCTACTTCTGCTTCCTCTATCAATGGTAATTTCTCCCCTGTTTTATCCCTCTCTCATCCTTGTGTCTCCTCTAATGATTGGGTAATTGATACGGGAGCAACACACCATGTTTATTGCATTCTTTCCCGTTTTTCACACTCTATATCCATTGAACCGATCCATATTACACTTCTAAATAGTCATGCTGTTGATATCAACCGAATTGGCACAATCATCTTGTCCCCTTCTTTGACCTTGCACAATGTCCTATTTGTTCCTATGTTTTCTTTTAATCTTCTCAGTGTTAGTGATCTCACCCTTAGCCATCATTGTCATGTTGATTTTCTCCCCACTTCATGTATAATTCGGAACCTTACTCAAGGCTCAACGATTGGGAGGGGTAGACGTCAAGGCAACCTTTATTTTCTGGAGTTAGAAGATCCAACTTGCAATTCGTTGTTTTCTTGCAATGTAATGTCTAAGAGTGAAATCTGGCATTTTCGCCTTGGTCACCCTTCTTATGTAAAACTTCGAATTCTAAATGATGAATTACAAATACCAACTTCTTTGCCTCATTTGTCAACTCATTGTTGAATTTGTCATATGGCAAAATAGAAATGTCTCCCTTTCATTTCACACAATAATATATGTTCTATGCATTTGATTTAATACATATTGATATTTGGGGGTCTTTTCATGTTTTGACACCGACTGGGCATAAATACTTTCTCACAATTGTTGATGATTGTACTCGGGTAACTTGGGTTTATCTATTGCGCTCAAAGTCTGAAGTTCTCACCATTTTTCCAGACTTTTACAATTTGAATTTCACTCAGTATAATGCTTCCATTAAATCCGTTAGATCTGACAATGCTCCTGAATTATCCTTTCTTGATTTCTTCCGCTCCAAAGGCATTGTTCCATATCATTCTTGTGTGGATACACCTGAGTAAAATTCAGTAGTTGAACGTAAACATCAGCATATTCTCAATGTCGCCCGTGCCCTCTTATTTCAATCGTGTGTTCCATTATGTTATTGGGGAGATTGTGTTTTAATTGCCATTTATCTCATTAATCACACACCATCCCCATTGCTTTCAAACAAAACACCATTTGAACTTTTGAATCATAAGAAACCTTCTTATTCACATCTTCATGTTTTTGGTTGTTTGTGTTATGGTTCCACATTACACATTCATCATACCAAATTCACTCCTCGAGTGCATGCTTCAGTTTTCTTGGGTTATCCATCTGGTTATAAAGGTTACAAACTTCTTGATTTGGAAACTCACAAGATTTACATCACTCGCAATGTCAAATTTCATGAATCCATTTTCCCTTTTGCCGGTTCCTCTCTAGTCCTAATCATCACGATTTTTTTGCTGAACGTGTTCTTCCCACACCTGTCTCTCTACCTCTTAAAACACCTTCTCCTTGTTTAACACATTCTCCTAGTCCAACAACATCCACACCTATCATTCCAACTCAAAATTCTGTTAACCCTCTTCGACCACAACGAGCAACTAAACCACTTTCCTATTTGTCTGATTATCACTGTTACCTCACTTCTGCCGTGAACAATCTATCTAATTCCCTTACCTCTGGTTCCACCTCCCACCCTATTTCCTCTTTTCTTAGCTATCACAGGTTATCTCCACCATACCGTGCCTTTATATCAGTAATCACCTCTTATTGTGATCCCCAGACTTTTTCTCAAGCAGTTGGATTACAGATATGGCGTGATGCAATGAATGTTGAGTTGCAGGCTTTGGAAAGCAATCAAACTTGGTCTATCATGCCTCTTCCTCATGGCAAACACTCGGTCGGTTGTAAATGGGTGTATAAGACCAAGTTTCGAGCCGATGGAACCATCGAGAGGCATAAAGCCCGTCCCGTAGCCAAGGGTTTCACACAACAACTGGGAGTTGACTTTCTTGACACTTTTTCACCAGTGGCTAAACTTGTTACAGTTAAGCTCTTACTTTCTTTGGTAGCTATCTATGGTTGGTCTCTTACTCAGCTTGACGTCACCAATGCATTTTTCCATGGTGATCTCACTGAAGAAGTCTATATGACTCTTCCACCTGGCTATACTAGTGGAAAGGGGGAGCTCTTACCCTTAAATGCTGTTTGTAAACTCCACAAATCCATTTATGGCTTGAAACAAGCCTCTCGACAATGGTTTCATAAGCTCTCAAGTGTTCTCATTGGTGAAGGCTTTATTCAATCCAAGTGTGATCATTCCTTGTTTATCAGGACTCAAGGAAGTTCTTTTATGGCATTATTGGTCTATGTGGATGACATTATAATGGCAAGCAATGATATAATTACTGTGGATAATCTTAAAGTATCCCTGACCAAACATTTCAAGTTGAAGGACTTAGGAGCACTAAAATATTTTCTGGGCTTAGAAGTGGCTAGATCAACAGCTGGTATATCACTTTGCCAAAGAAAGTATGCGCTTGAGTTGTTAACTGAAGCAGGATATTTAGGTTGCGAGTTGGTTTCTATTTCCATGGAATCAAATTTGAAGATGTCTCAAACTGATGGAGAGTTACTTGATGATCCTACCAGCTATCGAAGATTGATTGGGAAGCTATTATATCTCACCATTACTCGGCCTGACCTCAGTTACTTTGTGAACCGACTTAGCCAATTCCTAGCTGCACCTCGGTCTGCTCATCTCCAAGCAGCAATGCGAATCTTACAGTACATCAAGAAGACACCAGGACAAGGACTTTTATTTCCTTCGGATTCTGCTATTCAACTTAAAGCCTTCTCAGATGCAGATTGGGGTGCTTGTCCAGATACTCGTCGATCACTCACAGGTTTTTGCATTTTTCTTGGTTCTTCTCTTATCTCTTGGAAATCCAAGAAGCAACAAGTGGTTTCTCGATCTTCAGCAGTCCATGGCCAACACCGCTTGTGAGATAGTTTGGTTACTTAATTTGCTCAAGGAATTGCAGGTTGAGCATCAAGGACTTGCCCTCCTTTATTGTGATAATCAAGCTGCTCTCCACATTGCAGCCAACCCAGTTTATCATGAGCGTACTAAGCACATAGAAATTGATTGTCATTTTGTGCGAGAGAAGATTCAAACAGCAATTTTGAAGACAATGCATGTTTCAACAACAATCAACTTGCAGATCTTCTTACTAAGGCACTTCATCCTACACAATTTCAGCTTCTCTTAGGCAAAATGGGAATTCATAATTTGTATTCTCCATCTTGAGGGGGAGTATTAGAAAATTAGTTTTTTTTATGTATTTTTTGTTATTTGTTTTTTTCTTGCCAGCTATATATTTTAGAAGGAGTTTGTTAGGTAACAAACCTTTCGTTTTGTTTTTAGCCTTACATATATTGGTTTGTACGTTGAGTTTTGGGAAGAAATGAGAAAATGAGTGATTCTCTTTCCTAATATTTGTAAAAGAATATAATGTTGTTAAATTTTTTTTTTTCAAAATGTCTTTATGTGGACATATTAGAAAGAGAAAATTATTTAAATAAAGACATAATAAAGAAATTATTTTAGTAGGATAATTAAAAAAAAAAGCTTAAATAAGGATACATTAATCAAATTATTTTAGAGAATAAAAAAGGTATATTAAACTTTGTATGTCATAAAATAAAGAGATAATGACATTAGAAATAATTTAAAAAAATTATTTATGAAAGAAAGACAAAATATGAGCGTTAAAATTTTATGGAGCGTTTGATACACGTATTGCATTCACATTACATTTGAACGTAATGTATTGAATATATTTTGTATTTGAATAAAAAGTATTTGTTTTATATTTGAATTACATATGAGTGCTAAAATTTTATGGGGCATTTGGTACACGTATTGCATTCGCATTACATTTGAACATAATGTATTGAATATATTTTATATTTAAATAAAAAGTTTTGTTTTATATTTGAATGCAATGTGTGTTTGAATGAAAAGTATTTGAATTATATTTTAGAGTTGAAAAATTGATGTGGTTAGTAAAAGTAGATAGTAAAAGTGAGATAGAGAGAAAATATGATATTAATAGATTTTAAAAATTTTATTTTTAAAATATTCTAGAATAATAAATGTATCTGAAACACTATAGAAAAGTATTGTATTTGAACGTAAAACTTTTATATTTAGAGGAAAATTATATTACGTTTAAATGTAATATGAACGTAATATAAAAAATAAATGCCCATCAGGTTTTTGAAAAAAAAAAAAAGAATGTGATAATCTGAAGTTGGATTAATAAAATTAAGTGAGGAAATACTAAGGTATATATATGTATATATGTGTATGTTTTTTAAATACAGAGGATAAATTAAACTGGGAAAAAAAAAATGTACCGGTAATAATTTAACGGTAATAATAACAGATTGTTTTAAATTTATATATATTATTCTTTTAATTGTAAAATATTAGGGATTATATATTTGAGCAAAAATAGAAAAGCGTCTTAGAAACAACCCTGATGATGTGATTTAGGAATAGGGAAAAAAAACAACATCTGAAGATATAACGTCAGAATTTTTTTATATTTTTACATAAATAAAAAGTGAGTAACCAATAAAACGGGGTTAAAATAAGCAAAGGATTAAATTAAAACAAGTAAAGATAAAAGAAATTATTTTTTTTACTTAATAGTAACATTTTATTTTAAATAACAACTTTATTTTTATATTCTTATTATAATTATATATACTTTTTAATAATAAGTTATATTGTCCATCAAAATTAAAAAGAAATTTTCTAAAAAATAAAAAATAATAAAATATTTTTTGAATTATGATTAGAAATATTTAAAAATTAATTAAAATATTATTTTTGATGTTAAATAAAGGTAAAAATGTTATTTTATGTCTTCATATATATATAGCTAAGACTTTTTATGAAAGAATAGACAATTCTGGTATTTTGAGTATAATTAATTGTCAAATTCATGGCCAACTAACAAATAGAGTTTCTCTGTAATTTTTTTTCTAAAAGATAGGAGAAATTAACGTTATTAGTTTTGATTAAGAGGTATCTCTGTAATTTTAGAAAAATATAAAGAAGTTCGTGTAATTCACTCTTATGGATATAGAGAGCAATGCTACAATTTCATATTCCACACCATCCACGTTATGTTTCATAGTTTAATTATTACATTTATTTCATTAGGTACTACAATCTCTTTTCTACTTTAAAATTACCCATATAATTTTACAAAAAAAACTCATATTCTTTATGTGAAATTATATTTCAAAAAAGTTTTTGTGGAACTATAAATTTAGCATAGATGTGTTTTTTTTAATATATATGCATAAGGGATAATCATGATGTCATTACGTCCACTAATCATAATTATGGAAATCTAGACATCACCATTATGGGAGTCTACTTAAATCACGTGTAGAACAATAAAGATATTAACTCCGAGCTTTTATTAGCAAACATGTCAAAATTCACGGAGAAAATCAAACACGTAATCTTAAAAAATAGACTGTAGTGTGCAACCTATGATTTGAACTTTGGCCAATAAAAATAAAGGTTGCAGTGATAATCTCTTTGTCATCATGTCATTATCATCAGTGGTTTTATATATATTTTTGTTTCATTTCACAATTGCTCTAATATTTACTTTCATAATTTTCTAGAAAATTTGGAAGGTAGGACCTTCTATTTTATATTATCAGTATGAACTACTTTCAATCATTTGCTTAATTTTTCGACAATTTCATATAGAACTTGAATCAATTTTGTATTTTGTGTTTTAAATTTTTAAAATGAATGCTTATAAATTAGATCTAATAATTAACATTTCTCTCCCATTATAGCAAATAGGGTGTTCATGGATTGGTTTATATGGATTATGGCATAATCTAGATAAATCATTCTGTGACATTGGAATTAGAAAAATCTAAATCCATTATTAATTCGTGAGACTTTCAAACCAATCTAAGCCACTATAAATATCAGATTATACATATTGAATTAACAAATTCAATCCATCTGCTTTATGAACTAAAATAAAATACTTAGGGGGCATTTGGATAAGTATTTCATTTTAACTTCATTCAAATACAATACAATTTTACACCAAACACAAATTTTGCAACAGTGCTACGAAAACAATTACTATTTAAAACATTTTTAAAACAATCACATCAACTTTTTAATTCCACTATTTATCTCTACTTTTACCAATCATATCAACTTTTCAACTCTAAAATACTTTTCATCCAAACACACATTTCATTCAAATACAAAACAAATACTTTTCAACCAAATACAACATTCAAAAAACAAATTTCATTCAAATACAATCAAAATGCAATGCGTTTACCAAACGCCCCCTTAAACATAAAATAGTTCAATAAATTTACAATATAATTTTCTTCAAGTCTTCGAATATAAGCTAAATTGTAGTATAATGTTACAATTGTAGTTTAATTACACATTACAACAAACAAATATAGACTAAATTCAAAATAAAATGTCCATACTCATCATTAATTTAATCAACACTACTTTAAAGTAATTTAACATTAATATATTCAAGTAAGTGAAATCACACTTTACTACATACATATATAATTTATTTGAAGAAAAAATATGATACATATTTATGAATACATATGCACTAAATACATATCAAATTTATGTATTGAGAAATTCTCAATATATAACTTTTGGAATGAGAAAATTCTAATTTGCAACCAATCCATTGATATTTCAATTTAATCAAATCTGATTAGAATGGATTGAGTAGATTTAATGGATTGACCGATACATTAAATACCTTTAATAGCAAGTTAGTAACGTAAGAGGTTTATGAACAAAATCTTGCCTTCAATGTCCCTTATTGAGTTTGTTGTCGTTCTAGAGATTTTGTCGTGTCATACATGTTGTCGTTTTGTGTGGCCCTCACGCAGGAAGATGTTTCTTTCCTCAATTCGTTGTTTTTTAACTGTCATGTTATCGTGGCCTTTTCCATTTATTGCCGTTTATTCTTTTTTGTTGTCGTTTGAAATGTTTTTTTTTTTTAAATTAGTGTTTGACAGCATGTTTACTTATCAGAGGTGGAAATGGGCATGTATAATTAAGGGTGAAAAAAAACTCAACAACCCAAAAAACCCAATAAACCCACTCAATCCAACCCATTATAATTCGAACCCGACCAATCCGATCAAGAGATCAACCCAACTCACCCAACCCGACTATTAATTGGGTGGGTTTGGGTTAAGTTTTTTAAACCCAACTTAACCCGAACCCACCCAATCTATTAATATGTAAAAATAAAAATATTTCATATCTTATAATATATATTATTTATCTTATATTTTACATTAATTACTTGACAACTAGTTATATTTTATATTGCATGATATTTTATTATTATTTGTTTGTTAGTTTACAACTTTTATATTTAAACTTGTTTTTTATATATTTTATTTTTATATCGGTTTATAACTTATGAGATAATTTTGGAGTTTTATAATACTAATATTATGCTAAAAGTTATCTTTCTTTTCAAATATTTCTTATTTTAAGTTGAATGATTAGGCATATTTATTTTTTATTTTTTAATTATATTCAACTCGATTAACCCACCCAACCCACTTAAAATTTAATTGGGTGGGTTGATTTTAAATTTTAGGTTAATTGGGTGGGTTAAATTTGAAATCAACCCACCCAAACTTGATTAGGTGGGTTAAAAATTATCAAAAACCCACTCGATGTTCACTCCTATGTATAATGAGAATCGATCCCTTTTTTATTTGATATATGTTTGGAATATAGATTTTTCAGGGGTTTTTTTTTTTTGAAAATGTTATAAAATGATTTTAATTCAACTTAAGTTTTTCACTATTATTTAAAGATTTCGACCATACTTATTTCTTCTCTCTCTCAAACAGCAATCCAAAAATATTATCAATTTGAATTATAATATTTTTCAAATAAATTTTCAAACCTGTGTTCCAAATACAAGCTTACTCTTTTTTATTTTATTTTTGAAACGTGAACGAGATAATTCATGGCCCCAAACCGCTTTGGATTTGAGAAATGATCTTGCCTCCTCCGAATGAACACTTCCACTAGCATTAAATTACTATCTTAGTCGTAGTTTATTGACAAAATGATACACAAAAAAGCACCAAAAAAAAAAAAACTAATTACAACTACATTAATTTTTTTAATTACCTAATAGTATAGTTATCTTAATTATTTTACTTTGTTGTAATAATTAACAGATTTTTCTTTTTATTAGGATATAATAAGATGTATCTTTTATTTTACTTATTTTAATTCTAGTTTAAACTTTTTAAAACAATAATAATTACAGCGCTTATGTTTTTTTATCATTTTACTGTCTTAATATATTATGATAATTTTAATTATGTTAACTAATTTTATATTAAGTTAATAGGTATACAAATCATTTAATTTTAGAGTACAATTATTAAGGAGTGTATAAGGAAATTTTCACCAATTTATTATATTTCATTCTCAAATCGTATAACTAAATTAGTAAACAACTTATTCGGATTTGGAATTTTCTTGCCAATTCCGATTGTTGTCCCACAGAAGAAAACACACCATAACTTCCTCTGGCAAAAGGGCCCTACAGCTTTTATCAATGCTTCCTGATTATGTCCTCACTTCACTAAATCTCGAGCAAGTGCTCATCTCTCTCTCTGATCTCTTTCTCGCGAGAAGGTGAGAGAAAATGAACGAAGTTGGTTCTCTCTATTATCATGTGGTATGATTCACTATCACTTACTGTTTAGACAACTCTTCAGCCACGTATAAATCTTCATCTATAAGATATTGTAATTGGTGAAAGAAAACATTTCTTTGTCAACGAAAAAGAAATACATCGTCCATATGGAAAGTACATATGTTTAGTTTTAAATTTGTCTTTCGAACGACGTAATTGGATATTCAACCTATATTGAATAAATTTTTTTATGAATTACCCTTTTTAACTTAGAAATTACCCTATTTTGATTCTTTTTCTAAAATATACTTATATATACATCCTTTTTTAACCAAAAAAAAACCCTATTTATTTATTTTTATTTTTTCAAAAATGCCCTATTTGATTCTAATTGTCTCTTTATTGTAATTTGTGGAAATTAATTTCTTAAAAAATAATTGGGAACGTCACTCCTAATAAATGTGTCTCATCTTTTTCGTGTTAGAAGATCCATCTTCTATTAAAGCAGGTAGACAATGATACTTAATATCACCAATATTACTGATACTCTTTTTTTTTTTTGGTTCAAGTTTATGCATTAAAAAGAGTCTCCTTTTCTCTTCGTTATACATCTCTTTTATGTTTTAATTAAGATTTTTTTTTGTGTGTGCAAAGGTTATTTTTTAATGATTAATAGACTATTGAAGTGTAATTATTTGCGTTGGTATTTTGACTCTGAACAAAGGCGGAAACCAACCTATCAATGTATGGAGAGGGACATCCAACATGGTGCTCTTATATTTTTGATGAAGAGTCATAATCAGTTTTTTTGGGCATGCTATATATACGATAAT
Organism: Antiaris toxicaria; assembly: GCA_035233585.1. Lineage (NCBI taxonomy): Eukaryota > Viridiplantae > Streptophyta > Magnoliopsida > Rosales > Moraceae > Antiaris > Antiaris toxicaria. The sequence continues at coordinate 35,697,054 of CP141157.1, read as the reverse complement.
AATAGTATAATAATATTTAACAGTTCATACAATATTGCAATAACGACATTGATTAAGTAACACAGAAAAACCAGACCACAACCCCCAAAAGTACGTACGGATTTACAGGAAAGAAGATAAAACAAACATAAAACAGAATATATATATATTTAGCATGAGAATTTCACAGTAAAGCCATGAGAAACTAATTTCTTCACACACTTCTCTGCACGTGCTAGTTTTTTTTTACTGCTTGAACTCTTCGTTGCAATTGAAACCATATAATATTGATTTAGTTCAAGAACCTACAATAAGGAAAAGAAGAGAAACAAAAGGTAAGGGAAAACAAAGTTTTTACACGATATTTTGGACGTAGCAATATGTGAAGGACTTATTAGTAGTAATGCAGCTAAAAGTTTTTCAGTTATGTCGGAAAAGAACTGGCTAATATAACTAGAGACAAAAACGATATAATTAGAGGAAAAAGTTCGTTGAGAATGAAAGAAGTAATTAAATAATGAGCTGGGGAAATATTGTAAAAGAAGACTCTTTTTGAAAACTTAAAAATAAAGGTGAAATAATAATAATAATTTTTTTTTTTTTTGTTATGTCACATGGAAAATTATGGGTTGAACTAGTTAGCATAGGACCATGAAATTGTTATCCAAAAGGGGTAGGGTTAGATCTCATGTGGGCTTTGTTTAGCCAAGGGACAGGATAAGAAGGGTGAACATAGTGTGGTCAGGCATCGCCTTTTGTATTAAATTATACATGACAAGAAGTGGTTTGGTGAATAGGATGTTGGCCTAATGATCAGAAAGAAAAAAAAAAAAAAAACCAACGTTGGACCACACAAAAAAGCTAGCTACTATATAATATATATATATATATCGCTACCCCCAATTCATTGCTCTTAATCTTCATTTTCTTGGACTTTTCCAGGGCCCCAAGTGGAAAATATATATATATATACTACTATTAACACACACACACACACACACACACACACAAAATATATAATTACACAATCTAATCCAACGTGGACTCAAACCAAAGTCTTAATGAAAATCATCATCATGCTTTCTTCTTAACACGTGGTTTAATTTTCTATCTAGTACGAGGTTAAAAAAAAAAAAAAAGGAAACTAAAAGGGAAGAGAAAAGCAAGCACGCACGCGCGCGCGCGCGCACATATATGTGTGTGTGTGTATATATAAATATATATTACCATTGATGTGGAGTACTTGAGGCAGTTTAGCCGGTTTTCCCAGCTGACCTGTAGTTGGGGAATGGGACTTTGCCAGATTCAATGTGCCTAATATCCTCTTCAAGGATCTCATAGTGCCTCTTCACTTCTTCAGCGGATTTCCCACCCACAGCTCTCGCAACCTTCTGCCACCGGTCGGGAGTGTCCTTGTCGTACAAGGCCAATGCCCTCTCGAATTGCTTATTCTGCGTTGGAGTCCACGGGCTCGAGCCACGTGAAGAAGTCAGGGAATTTGAAGCCATTACTAGTTTGTTAATGTGTGTGTGTGTGTGTGTGTGTGTGTATGGCGTATGTGTGCGCGTGTATTTGAGAGAGATGACAAGATATAAATATATATATGTATTTATGTATAAGATATTAACGAAGGAGAAGAGAGAAAGAAAAGGGTTGTGTTGTTTGGAGTAGAGAAATGGGATAAGATGAGAAGTACTTATGAATGCGAGGGAAGTTATGGGAAAGAGAGTGAGTAGAGGAGCTTCTTATAAGGAGGAGGGAAAAGGTGGGTGGTGTGGTGGGGTTAAGGCCAGTTGGGCGAATATATCTTCCAAAAGGGCAGAATATAAGTGACTCGTCTCCTTAAGAGCCACAGGAGAGAAGGACAGACCAAAAAAAAAGAAAAAAAGAAAAAAAATCTGCAAGTGAAAGAAAGGAAAAAAAGAGAATCAGTATGAAAGGAAGGGCACTTTTTACTATTTTAACCAGGGCAATATTCCTTTTATTTTTTTTTCCTTTGAATTCCTTTGGTTATTGTAAGTTGGGAATTCCTTTATTAGTTACTATTCAGTGGACAAAAATAAAGTAAATAAAACCATGTACCATACTAATTGCTGGAGCATTTTGTAGTACTCCTTTGTCATCTAATGAAGCCAAAAATATATCAAAAATATATATATATTTTTTTCAGTTTTTCTCTCTTTTTTTATTTTTTTTGGGAAAACAAAATGAGGCACTTTTATGTGGCTGAGAGAGGATCATTTCTTTGATAAAAATCTTACGGACTCTCAATTGTGATATCAGGTAAATGCTTAAGAGAGAATCTGTTCTAATTATTTCTGTCACATCAATATAATATGCGAGTCTTTTGCTCACTAGAGATCAAGGTTTTATGGTAAGCTCATTTAAGAGAATCAGACGAACTTTTTTTTTGTCTTCGATATTTTGGCAATGAGTTAAAGCCATTGACCAATTCCATGGAACTAAAATGGCGAACAAGGTCTTCAATTGTATCTGAATCGTTTTAATCGGTGATGCTAAATGTTCCTTCTTTTCAGTGGCTAAAATTTGATTGATGTTGTTAGTTTGTTCTTTTAGAATAATTTTAAATTTTCAGTTCTTTCATTTTCCTTAAGAAAGAGATTAACAATTGCTTAATAGTTATACCTAGACGGAGATAGAAACGTTTTTCAAAGACGCTTTTACAACCTTAGTAGTCATAATATACGGGAGAAGTATACCTTTTGGAATAATGGGAGGTATATGGTCTAAGCCTCCTTATCATTGATTCTCTTTTTCACCTTTGTGTGGGGAATACCGCCGTACTCTCCTTATCAACGTCTAACTGTTGATTTTGACATTCATTTTGTTGGCTTTTCATTAAGTACTAACAACTAAAACTTGACCTGAATTTTACAACATCAGTACTAGATGGGACTTTATTTTTATGAAATTAATATGAGTCACTACATTTTACATATAATAAAGAAAAATATAAAACCAATTGGACACTTTTTTTTTTTTTGGCTAATGATAGGAACTTACAACTAAAAAATTTATCAGGTTTTTGTAACATCAGTAGAGATGATTATGTAAAATATCTTTATGTGATTATACCTTGTTAGAGTTAACTTGATGGATAAGAGAGGAGAGATTATTTTAAATTTTTTTTTTGTACATATGTACACAAGCTGTAATTATAACCCTTTGGACACTTGATACAAGTGTAAATTTATTTATTATTCTCTCTCCATTATTACAAGCCGTCCAGGTGAGTTTGGAAGGTGCATGTAGTTTTGAAGAATTTATTGATGAGGAATACATATATATGGACAGAGGGACCAACCTATCATTATATATTCCTGATCTCTTAGGTCTAGGAAGAGAATCAAAGTTGGTGCTTTGCTTTTTTTACATTTTAGCGGTATTTCCTGTATATTCATTTGGTTAGTTTGACATTCAAAATGATTTACTAGACTTTGTTTTGGTCGGTCTGTTCTCAACTTGACCAGTTTCCAAATCTTGGGACGATCTTCTTGCTGATGGATTCTTTATCGTTTAGTGGCTCTTTTTTCTTTTTTCCTTATTTTTAATGTTTTGTTTTTCTAACTTTATTATTGCATACACCATGATTCTCGATTCTTCCACTTGTTGTTATTCGACCCAGTAGATGGACTCAATTTATTGCTGCCTTAAAAATGTGAGGTATATTCTCGGCTAGAGATAATATCTCACTGGCAGATACTCAGAATTTCCCTTGCCTACCCAGCAAGTTGCTTAGAAGCACTCTAGTGAGTGAGTGATGATCCTTTTTCCAATTTCATTTATTTAATTTTTTAGCATTATTTGTTGTTTCCCAGCAGCAAGAATCCACGTAATGCTTTCCAAATAAAATAAAATAAAATAAAAGCCCACTAAACTGAATTTTAACTTTCAATAAGCTGACCATCAGTTAATAAATTATATCTCTTAACCTGGAATACTCGCTTTATTAGTTCTTACTAGACTAGATTCAGCACAAGAGATAGTATTCCTATCAAGGAGATTTAGATGCTGTCAAAAATCCTGCTAAAGCCGTTTGCAAATCTGAAATATGGTGAGATCATACTATTTTTTTCGTTTCTTAAACTTTATATTTCCACATTTAGCTCTTCACAGATAAGGGCTTGTTTGGGGATATCTGTATATGGTGTCTTGTACGTTGGGATTTTTGAAAACCAATTGACTTTTGGAGATGTAGGTTTGAGGTAAAAAGTTTTGAAAAAAAAGTTGTTTGAGATTTTTGTTTAGTGGAAGAATAGCTGTAAAAAAAAATAATAATAAAAAGATGTTTTTGAATGCGTCTTTTGTTATATTTTTTATAACAAAATTGTAAAACAGTAAAATTTTTAAAAGAAGTTTTGGAAACTGAAAAGGTTCCTAATGCATATTTGAAAACTAAATGGCAAAACACCGTCTCGAGACGATTCCCAGACAAACCCTAGGAATTAGATGCCTCAAAATAAAAAACAAACAACTAAATACACAAAATCTCTAATGATTTACCCTTTATACGAGAGATATATTCATTTTCTATCGTTGTAAAAATATTCACTATAATGTGAAAAGGAAGCTTAAGATTAACAAGTTAGAAAAAATCCATTTTCATTATGATACACAACTGACTCCAAGTTAGAATAATAATTTAACTCCACGTACTATTCAGGACGACTATTGTTGGCGTGATTAATTTCTTTATACGGTTGTTTAGCTTGTTTCCCAAGGAGTAGAAATCAGGCAAAGCTTTGGAGATTTTGATATGATTGGGTGAAAGAGACTTTTGGAAGGGGGGGTGGAGGGGTGGGGGAATCTGTACTAGTAGTGGTCCTTGTAGTACAAAATCTCACTGATATTTCGAATCCTTATCACCACATGAGGTCTACTCCATATACAAAAGTAGTGCTCAAGATTTTTTATTTTGCTGAATAGGTAGGTGCTCAAGATTGATTCCTTTTGTTTTTACCCTGGTACGGTTGAAATTGGTGTTATGATTTCATCTCCAATATGATCTTTTCAAAGGTCTAATTATATGCTTGATGTTTCAGCCTGGTTCATAGTCCACATTATTTGATCATGAGGCATCACTTCTTCTAGAAAAGGAACCTTTGATCAAAACAAATTAAAGGCCAAGCTCTGCTGAAAAATGAAAGCGGAATCTGAATCTGCATTTGTTTGGGTGATTTTGCTTTCCTTGATCACAAACATATATACAGTTGCATACTACATATATACACGCAAGTGTACTTACGCATTCCGCATTTGCATTTAAAGATAGGACCTGTCTATAAAGCCTTTAGTGAACATTTATTTTCTGCACTTAAAAAGCTATGTTAACACTAATCGGCCCCTCTTTAGACCGTAATAATAACCAAAATAAGCCAACATGATCAAATACTTCTCTGTAAGAGTGCGGCTATCTTAGCTAGCCATGTAGATACAAATAAAAATAGAACTTGTATATCTACCTTGTTTCCTGTCATGTTTGGAGCTGAAAACTTTTGAGCACGGATCTTTTTTGCATGAAAAGCTAAAGTGAGTTCATGAGGTAGATATTAGTGATAAAAGGTTTGTGGTTCATAAGACTTCCATTCGATAAGATATGAAAGCAATTATTGAGAAAAACACACACATATACACATGCACACACGTATATATATATATATACGTGTGTGCATGTGTATATGTGTGAGAGACACAAATAAAAACCCAATTAGATTTGTAATTGGATTTGGAGAGGACTGGACTTAGAACAAGTGGGTTTTCTACAATCTTCATTTTGTTTTATATGCCGAACCCTATATATGTAGCAGATCAGCCGTTAGGGTGGTTTCGTCGTATATAGCCTGCACAGGCTGGTTTTGGATCTTGTGCTATCGTGGGCCAAAGATTGTTTGAATATAGACCAACTATGGAGAGCAAAGATGATCAACAAAAAACGAATAGCTCCAGCAGAAAATGAACAAGTAAAAAAAAAAAAAAGTAGAAGAAGAACATACTAGACCCTCAACATACTTACATTGAAACGAAGAAAAAACACGGAAAGGGCAAACCCCCACAACGCCGAGTACAAAAGATCCGACAAAACTGTAGAAGGAATAGACACCAGAGGCAGTTGACCCTCAGCATTAAAAGAAAAGGCCCAACTGGCTGCATTATGAGCCATTACGTTCACAGAACTGGGAGTCTTAGGCAAAGACCAAGTAGAAAGGGAGTGAGAAAAGTACTTAAAATCAGCAACTGCATTAACAAATTCCCGATTTGGATTAGACAGACCTGAGTTAATTGCATCCACTAAGGCAGAAGTGTCTCCTCCGAAATCGACAAAATCAAAGTTTTTCTGAAGAGAAACTCTAACAGCAAGAACAACTGCCGGAGCCTCTCCCATCAGCGTAGAGGACGCTCTTGCCTTCTGACACGCCGCCCACACGACACGGGAATTCAAATCCCGAGCCACCGCCGCCGCCGTCGCCACGGCTAAATCACCTCTGACCGCCATGTCGAAGTTAACCTTAATCCACCCATGAAGGGGAGGGCTCCAACCAATAGAGTCCATTGTAACTGGAGAGGGAATCAACGCATCCTTAAAACTTAAGAAGGAAGAATCAATGGACTTTTTTGCTTCTAGGACATCCGGCTGAGCTCCATTAAAGACTACCTCGTTTCGGGTTCTTCAAATCGTATCTAGGACAATCGACGCGTAAGACATTTTTTTCTTCCCCACGCTCGCATGAAAAGGCGCTTTGAACCATTAAAGTGATTAGGCCACCAAAAATGGCGGAGTAGAGCGTCAATTTTGAAGCAAATTACTTTTGGCAAAACCACCGATTGCATAGAATCAACCTGTATGGCTTGTCCCATTGTTTTGATCAGAGTCAATTTTGTCGACTTGGATAAGCACTTCTTCTAACCCGCCAGCCTAGCTTGATATTTTGATCAGAGTCTTCTCCTGCCAAAACCAAACAAAGGGAGACCTAGGTATTTGGAATTTTTATCAAGGTGATACATTCCCGGTTCCTTTAAATGATCAGATTCCATATCCCCGAAGACACTAGCGCTGAAAAGGACGTTGGACTTCTGGAAATTGATTGTTTAGCCTGAACACTCGCAAAAAGTTTGAAGAGTAACCAATATTGCCCTTGCTTCCTCCCTGTTCGCTCCTCCGAGAACAAAGATGTCATCCACAAAGAAGACATGAGATAGGCCGGTCCCTCGATTAATCATCCTAGAAAGCACCTCTATGCAAAAAATGAAGACATGAGGAGATAGTGGATCCCCTTGCCTAATACCTCTACTCGGTTAAATCTCCCCGTAAAGGTTGCCATTCAGGAGAAGACTCATTTTTGGAATTCTTATGCAACTCATAACCCACTTGATCCAGGCCTCACGGAAGCCAAAACTCATCAATACTCTTTCAATAAAGTCCCAACTTAACTAGTCGTAAGCTTGCCCAAAGTCCAAGCCATCAGACCACCTTTGCCCTTTATTTTTTTATTTTGATAAAGTGAATGGTTTCCTGGATAATGACAGAATTCTCATGTATGGATCTTTTGTGAACGAAGGCTGATTGGGTGGGGCAAATAAGGTTCGGGAGAAAGGGTTTAACGGTTAGCTAGAATTTTTAAGGTAGTTTTGTAGGCAATGTTGCTCCAGGATATAGGACGGTCGTGTTTTGTTGCGCATTTTCACAAGTATACAAATTGAATAAATAAGAGAAGTATCATTTTCATAATAATAGTATTTTAACTATCACAATTAATAAATTTTAATTTTATTTGAGTAAGTAAAAAAATAAATAAAGAAAATAAAATTATAAAAATAAATGAACATAAATTGATAACATATTATCAAACACACAAATGTTAGGAATCATGGTTTCATTATAATTAATCAGATTTAATTTTATTTAAATATATTATTATGATTTTTGTATTTATATTGGTTGATGATTTACTACCCTTTTTGCTTTAAATATTCTTTCTCAAGTTATATATAAATTTTATATTTTTATAATTGAATTTACATAAAGGATTGTAAATAAAAATTCACAATAAACAATACTATATATATGAATAGTACTGTATATATGAACAATTGTATATATATGAACAGTAACATATGTGTGAATAGTATTTTGTCTGTGAACAGTAAAAAAAGAATTTGAATTCAATTATAAAAGTTAATTGTTAAGAAATCAAGAGTAGTTAATAATATAACTATATAAAAATGGATAAACATATTTTTATTCTATCCTGGATTTTATGGTATTTATTCTATACTCATATTACAAAAATCTCTTCTCGTTTTCATTTTGTTTCTCAAATTATTCAAAAGTTGGCCAGAGACTTACCCTGCGAAGACACTTAAAGTCGGTACAGAGTTAGACGAAGAGTTCAAGTCTAGTTTGATTTGGTTTCTAAAAAAAAAATCTAGATGTTTTTGCTTAAACCCACAATGACATGATTGGGATTAACCCAAACATCGTGTTCCACAAGCTAAATGTAGACCCCAACTACTCGGCCAAGAAACAGAAAAGAAGACCCATGAACTCTGAGAGGTATGAGACATTGAAGGAACAAGTAACAAACTAATCAAAAAATAGGTTTATTCAGGAGGCGTATTATCTCAGATGGATCTCTAACCTAGTGCTAGTCAAGAAACCAAATGAGAAATAGAGAATATGTGTCAACTTCAATAACCTCAACAAAGCATGTCCTAAAGATGGATTTGCACTACCTCACATAAATCTAGGGCATGAGCTCCTCGACTTTATAAATGCCTACTCAAAGTACAATCAAATCCCAATGTATCCCTTAGATGAAGAACATATGATACTTATAATGGGTAGAGGATTATATTGCTATCAAGTAATCCGTTTTATTAAAGAACACGAGAGCCATATACCAGTGTCTAGTGAACCAAATGTTCACCAAACAAATAGGAAAGTCAATGGAAGTCTATGTTAATGACATGCTAGTGAAGACTGACAAAGTGAGTCAGCACATCAACCATTTAAAGGAGATGTTTGAGGTACTATATAAGTACAAAATAAAATCAAACTCACTGAAATGCTCATTTGGTGTAGCCTCCAAGAAGTTCTTTGGCTTTATGGTTAATCAGCAAGGTATCGAAGCAAATCTCAAAAAGATTAAAGCAAATCGAGAAGTAGAGTCCCTAAGAAAGCCGAAAAAAATACAAAAGCTAATCAAATGTGTGGTGGAATTAAATAGATTCATATTCAAGGCTACCAATAAGTGCATCCCATTCTTCAATATGTTAAGGGACAACAAAAGGTTCGAATGGAAGATTATAAGGAAGCGTTTCAATAGTTTAAGTCCCATTTAGAGGAACCTCCCTCTTGTCTAAGCCAGTGGCTGGAGAAAAGTTATGCATTTACTTGGCTATTTCTTAACACGCAGTAAGCTCAGTATTAATTTAGGAGCAAGATAGTATTCAACTGCTTGTGTATTATGTGAGCAAAAGGCTTCTGAATGATGAAACCTAGTAACTAGAAATAGAAAAACTAGCTTTGGCTTTGATGGGGTCCGCTAGAAGGCTGAAACATTAATTCCAAGCCCATCTAGTAGCCATCTTAACCAATTATCTCTTCCGCCAAGTGTTTCAAAAATCAAAAGCCTCAGGTCAACTTTTGAAATGGTCAGTCAAGTTGAGAGAATATGACACTGAGTTCAAATTAAGGATAGCCATCAAAGGTTAGGTGTTAGCCGATTTTGTAGCTAAGTTTTCTCTTTGAAAGGTGAATCCTGGACCAGAATTAGTGATGGCACAATGGAAGCTCTACATGAATAAATCATCAAATGAGAATTGAGTCGGTGCTAGCATAATCTTGGTAAGTCCTGAAAACCACAAAATAACTTCTGCATTAAGGTTTCACTTCAAAAGCTTCCAATAATATGGCCAAATATGAGGCGTTACTTGTCGGTGTTTGATTAGCCAGATATATAGGGGTTTCTAACCTAACCGTTTATAACAACTCCTAACTTATTGTTAATCAGATAAGGAACGAGTGCCAAACATACGGGAACCAAATGAACACATACCTAAATAAGATAAAAGAGAAGCTAAATAAGTTTACTCAATGAGGGATCTTACAAATACTGGATGCTAAAAACAATAATGCAGATGCTTTACCTAGATTAGCAACTATAAAGGACTCAGAGCTACTAAAATTGGTCATGGTAGAAATCCTTGAGAAGCCAGCCTTTCTAAAAGAGGAAAATCAATTGGTCATGCAAATTTTGGATCTGCAAAGTTGGAAGGCTCCAATTCAAGGGTACTTTGATGATGGTACCGTGCTAAAAGATAAAATGGAGGCTAAGAAACTTAGATATACGGCCTCAAGATACGTGGTTCATAAGGGGATCTTGTTCAAACAAGGGCATTCAACGCCACTACTAAGATGTTTAAACAGGCAATCGGCAGAACATATTTTGCAAGAAGTACATGAAGGAATCTATGGCAATCATACTACGGGCAAATTTCGATAACAAAGATCCTGAGACAAGGATATTATTGCTCAACTCTGAGATGGGATGCAACATTGTACTCTCTATGCTGTGATAAATGTTAGAGATACGCATTGATATCCTGAATGTTGGCTGAAAACCTAACTAGTATTATAGGGTCATGGCCATTTGCTAAGTAAGGAATAAATATAATCGGACCTCTAAACAAATCCCCTAGAGGTTTCAAGTATCTGATTAGGGTAGGTAACTATTACACAAAATGAGTTGAAGCTAAGCCCTTGATTGACATCATGAAGCAAACTGCACAAATTTCATCTGGAGAAATATAATTTGTAGGTTTGGGGTTCCTTACTCTTTGGGATCAGATAATGCTCAGCATTTTGACAACTCAAAGACCAAAAATTATGCGACAACTACAACATTCAGAAGAAATTCTTATTAGTGGGGTATCGAAATCGTAATGGACAAGTAGAGGCTGTAAACAAGATTATCAAGTACACACTGAAGAGAAGGTTTAAGAAGCTAAAGGAAGCTTGGGTAGATGAACTCCTAAAGGTCTTGTGGGTTTACCCAACCACACAAAGAACCTTACTTGGAGAAGCTCCTTTTTCAATGACCTATGGGGTCGAAGCAGATGTATCCGTAGAAATCACCAGGTGATAAGTCGAATGATAATGTTTAACTAGGAACAAAATGAAACCTAAATGGACACCAAATAGGACTTGTTCAAAGAGAAACATATCAAAGCTCAATTAAGTTTAGCTACCTATCAATAATGTGCGGTAAGATACTGTAATAAAAGGTCCATGCCAGGTTTTTTTCTAAGTCTTAACTCTCAAATTAAAAAAGGACTTTCAACTTCCAACCCTCAAGTTCAATTCTTTTTTTTTTTTTTTTGTTGCTCTTCCTCATGTTCTAAGTCCATAATATCATCATCTTCATCATCAACATCAATACTAGATAGTAGATGGTTGAAAAAAAATAAAGTTTTAATAACTAATAACTACAATAATGAAATATTATAGAATTCTTTATACAAAAGTTATTTATAAGAAACTTACTTAACAAAGTTAGTAGATTCCGCATCTATTGGTTGGTTTATACTTAACAAATTTAGTAGATTCCGCATCTATTAGTTGTGTTATGTGTATACCAACTATTGTAATAAATTTGAAAATTTTATGTTAAAATCAAGTGGAATAGTATGAAATTATACCTGTGAAAAGGCATTTTAAGGGAGGTTTGAGAAACACAACAAAGATAGAGAAGGGATAGAGATAGAAAGAATGAGAGTTAAAGTGTAAAAAAATAAAATAAAGCTTCCTATGAAGTAAAAAAAAAAAAAATTCTTTTCTCTTGTTTAGTTTTGTTTTAAAATAAGGAGTTTTTAGAGATTCTACCAGAACAAATATGAAGTATCCATTCTAAATTCCTTTGTTTTATTTTTATTTTGTCCTTATGTTTTTATTTTGTTGTGTTATTTTATATTTTATTATGAATTAATACTTTGTCTATTTGGCATATCTATTTTTGAAAAATAAAAAAATTCTCACATTAAGAAAATAGATCTTCCTAAATTTCTATACCTGAACATCAAAATTTTTCATTTTTGAAAAATAAAAAAAGAGTTCTCTCTAGAAAATGAAATTTTTTTACCCATTCAAATAACTTTTCACTTTTACACAAAAATCCAAACAACTTTTTATTTTCCAAAACTGAAAATTTTCTATTTTCTAAAAATAGACACCCCATCCAAATGGATCCTTAATAAATTTATACTGGAGAACCATGATGTAGTCTGATTATGATAATTTAATTAAATTACACATGTTGTTATGATTGTTATACTTGTTGGCATATTTACTCTCAAACTTAGGGTTCGTTTGGTGAACGCATTACATTTGCATTGCGTTTGATTGCAATGCATTGAATGCAATTTGTATTTGGAGCAAAGCATTAGCATTACATTTGAATGCAATGTGTGTTTGGGGGAAAAGTATTTGAATTGTATTTTAATAATAAATATGTGATGTGATGGATAAAAGTAGAAAGAAAAAAAGTAGGGAGAGGGAATATATTATGTAATTAATAAAAATAATAGAAAAAGTGAAATAATAAATAGTGATTGTGTTAGATTTAAAATGTGATGTGATTGGTATTTGAATAAAATGTTTTTATATTTGGGGGAAAATTGCATTGCATTTAAATGCAATGCTAAAAAAATGCTTGTACCAAACACCAAGTTAATACTTTCAAATTTCTGACTAACTTTTGAATGATTTGAGAAATAAAATGAAATTGAGATAAGATTTTTGTAACATAGCTCTAGAACAAACATCATAAAATTTGAGATAAAATAGAGATATATCTATTTTTATGTGGTTATATTATTAACTATTACAAATTTTTCAACAAATATTTTTTATAATTGTATTTGGATTTGTATGTTTTATTGTTCACATATATGGTACTGTTTATAAATACGATACTATTCACATACACTGTTTTGTTCATATATACAATACCATTCATCATAAATTTTAATTTACTAATTTTGTATGTTTTATGTAAATTTAATTATAAAAATATAAAATTTATGTATAATTTGAAAAATAGTAAATAAAGAAAAAAATGGTAGATGACAATCAATAAATATGAACATAAAATCATAATCATATATTTAAATGAAATTAAATCTGATTAATTATAGTGAAGTCATAATTCCTAATATCTATGTGCTTGATTGTTTTATGTTTATTTATTTTCAAAATTTTATTTATTTAATTTTCAATTATAATATTTTTCAGTCGTTCAAATTAAATTAAAATTAACTAATTTCGATAATTAATAATATTATCCTAATAAAAACGATTTTTTTTCATTATTTTATTACTTGTTTGATTTGTGCACTTGCGAAAATCCATAACAAGTTTTTGGTATCGATACTGGAGATAGTTAGTTATCAATATCGATACCAGTTGATTTTAATTTTAATTTTCGCTTTATTTTTCTTTATTTTTCTTTTTGAGTGTTTTTGATTAAAAAAATAAAAAAAAAAGTAAAAAAAAAAAAGATTTTAGATAAGATTTTTGTAAAAATGTCTTATTAACTAATTCTCATAAATTTTACTCAACAAGATTTAGAACCATTTTATAATATCTGGTGGATATTTAAAGATTTGTTAATTAGATTTCTAAATTATGGATTTTTTAAAAAATGTTAATTAATAGACAATGTTACACAATTAATGAACTAAAAATGAAAAAAATTTAAACTTGGTATAAAATTACACTAAATTATGATTGCAGCTACTGACATCGTATTTTGCATAATGTTGTCTTGTGTTAAAAAAACAAAAAGGTAATTAAGCACAACAGAAAAATAATAATAAAAGTATGCAAGTTGTCGAACGTAAGGGATAAAATATCATTTATTAGTCTAGAGAATGATCGACTCCACTACGTCTATGACTAGAGATGAAGTTTTTAGAGGGCTGTAATGGATAATTAAAGAACATTATAAGCAAGTTTTTATTTTTGTGGGGCTATTTTGAAATTTTATTTAAAATTATAGGGTATTTTTTGAAGAAAAAATGGAAGGGAAAAAAAAAAGTCGAAGTTAAGTCCCCCAGACCTTGCATAGCTTCTTCGCTGTCTATGACGTTTACATTCCACAAAGCACAAAGTAAAGCGTTTGTTGTATCAATTAGACATGACGCAGAGGATTAGCTATTCTCTTCTTTTTATCTGGTCTTCGTTGTTAGTTTTGGGCAGACTGTTTGGTAGCCACTTTCAAAGAGCTCTTAAGCTCCTCTACTGTAGTGACGTTGCCTTACCTCTTGCGTACTTTTTGTTTTTCCGTTTAGATTCATACGTCAAAACACTTGAGCTACAGAGTGAAGCAATGTTACGATATTTAACTTTTGCAATATTAAACGACAAGTTGCCTTCTGAACATGTTCACTGGTTTTTACTAAAAAGGAAAAACATGCTTTGTCGTGGATTTTGTTTTTTCGTGTACACAAATTGCCATGTCGTTTGCTTGTGGACGATGAAAGGACAAGTTGTTTGGTTAAAATTTATAATAACAATAATAAATTAATTAATTAATTAACAAAGGTATGACTTTTCCTTTCTTTTTTTTTTTTGTTGTTGTTTTCCTTGTTGTCATACCAGATGTCGTTTTGGGAAGATTCAGACGAAATAATAAAGTTCCTTTTTTTTTTTGGCTTGCTTTTCTTTAAAAAAAAAAAAAAACAAATACATAGTAATTTTTTAGACGAGAGTTATGTTCTTAAATTTCTCGAGAGGAAAGTTTTTCTTTTAGTATTTACCCTTGAAAACAACATGTGGTTTAATTGATAAATCAACAGGGATGACAATATTCTCAGTAAGCTTTAAGCTTGTCGATTGAGGTGAGGATGGGACAGGAATGAAAAGGCACTTCCCATTCTGTCTTTGTTCTTATATATTTAGTATTTTTTTTTCTTAAATACCATATGCAATATTTGAAATAGACAAAAAAAAAAAAAGAATTTGCATTAGTGTTATAATTATTTCATAATTTTTTAGCTTATGTGTTTTTTTTTTTTTTGTTACTTAGATTTAAGACTTTGTTATATATGTTTTGATGAGACTTTTTCTATAACTTCTTGAAGATTTTATGGAACTTTAATTTCGGTCCATACCTATAGTGAATTTTAACATTACTTTTATTTTTTTAACGAAATTATTATAATTTGAAATTCGTAGTCATATTAGATAGAGAATGAGTTGGGTTATAAAAAAAGGCCTTCAACGGAGAATCTCCGACACCAACTCCACTTCTCCTTAAATGAAGATGGGATGGTTTGGAGGGTCGGGGATGAAGAGCCCGACCACATTGCCATCCCTAAAGAAACGACATGTCTCTGTCTTATAAACAATTTGCAGTTTTCTATGTATGTCGTTTTCCCATCAACGAGAACATATAAAATATTGTTGCTTTTTATATTAAAAACAAACCTGTTGTTTTCTTCCATTTTTTTTTTTTAATGTGAAATTTGGTAGAAGGGGTACTGTTTTGGAACTATGCATGATTAAAGGCGCAAAAGTTCTATTTAAACAAAATGCAATGGGTGTTTTTGGCATTTTTCAGATGACAAATATAGACCAGAACATAGGCGACGTTTTAGAAACAAACAGAAATACATAACAATGACTAGTAAGCTATAACAATTACCAATTGTTGTTGGAATAATTAAAAAAAAAATGTTGAACTATTCTAAATAAAACAAGTTAGAGAAAAATCAATGAAAAATGAATGTTGCCATTAATGATAAAAATCAAACGGCACATATGAAGTGGGGTTGGTGGCTTGGCTTAGGCTTCAGATTTTTTTTTTATTTTTATTACCTTGCCGGTTTCCAGGAAAAAGAATCATTTGAAAAAATAAAACAAGATTTTGCTAATTGCTCTAAGTTTTCAGGTGGACCCCACATGTCACTCTCGCATTCTCGCTTTTGAGTTTCTGTTTGCTTTTCATTTCATATGGCCGACCAAATGCAAACATAGACCACCCAAAGAAAAAAAAAAAAAAAACATGCCAATTTCCTCCAGAAGAAAAAGAAAGAAAGAAAGAAAGAAAAAGTATACCAACTAAATTATTCCAGCTAAAACGAAAAGCAAAGCAAAGTATAAATAATTAGGACTCGGCATATGGGCCTCCTTATCCTCGTAACGTACACAATTATCATCACTTGTTGGAAAAAAAATCAAAATGTGTGTGAAATGTTAGTTCATACACTTCTTCTTCTACTACCAAGTCCACAACTACCAACAACTTTGATTTTTCTTACACTAATCACACAAAATTAGCTCTACCACTCTAACAATTACATGGACGCAGCCAAGAAATTGACATTAATAATAATAATAATAATAATAATAATAATTATTATTATTATTATTATTATTATTATTATTATTTGCTTATCAAATTGGCATTTGTTTAGCAAATAATTTTTGGCTGTGTTTGACTTGTCCACAACCATAACTCGCTTTAGTTTCGACCATTCCATGAAAACATTATGTACCATTCAGGAAACTCCAAAAAAATAATATTAAAAAAAGTATCCACTTGGAAGATTGGAATTTTCAGATTTTTCAGAAATTGGACAATATTCACAGAGTTTAATGTTATCTCTATGTCATTCAAGATAGTCTGCGTATTGGAAGATGTCAGCGCTTTGTTGTTAGTGCCCGGTGACCATCCCCGGGCGTTCGTCTTAATTATTATCGCAGCCACTTGGCAATGGCCAAGTTCGACCCACGCGGGCCCCACAAGGCCCCACTTTTCATGAGCATATCGACGGTGCAGAATAATCACAGCCGTGACAGCCATGTAACATTATAATTAATGACCATCCCTTGAAATACCAAATATTAGTACCTACATATTTTATCTTTACCCCTTCTGCGCAGACTTTCTCTCCCCTCTGTCTCTCTCTCCTGTTTCTCTCTCTTGGCCGAAGCAAAGACCAAAACCGGATACGGGTTGACGCTCTCCCTCTCTCTCTCTCTCTTCTCACATATAATCTCTGTGTGTCTTACTTGGTCCTTTAGCTATCCGATAAAGCTTTCGAGTGGAAGTTGGTTCGAGTTTCCCCAAAAATCTTCTCGCTGAATCTCTGCTTTCGGTCTCCGTGAGTTGTACTTTTATTGGTGGAAGAATCACAGAAGAAGCTTTTCTTGCTTCTTTGCTTTCTGGGTTCTCTTTCTTGGCTTTTCGTTTTTTTTTTTTTTCTCTTCCCTTTCGTCCATGGGAAATTCTCATCATCTGTGAAGAACAAGCTTTGATTTTTGATGAGCGAAAGGAGTATTATGAGTTTGAGAACTGGTGCGAGATTTCTCTGGAGCTACTGTTTTCTCTTTAATCTGCTCATCTACGGTAGGGCTGCACGGGAAGATACCGTGAGGCCTCGACTTTCTTCTTGAGATTTTGACAATTTCTCGACTTTCTTCTTGAGATTTTGACAATTTCTCGACTTTCTTCTTGAGATTTTGACAATTTTTGGAAATATTCCTCTGGTTTAAGAGCAGTTTGTTGGATTATAGTCGCTTGGGTGGTGTACTGAGCAGAACAGGAACATCTTTGGCTTAAGAATTTAGTTTTGGATTTAATAAGAATAGATTTCAAAGAAGGAAAGAAGGAGATTTTGATTATAATTCTGCTTTCTCCCAAAGGGTAAGCCTTTCTTTTTTTTTTTTTCGGTTTTTTTTTTTAATTTTTCTCATGAAAGTTACTAGTAAGTTCAGACTTGGTAAGATTGTTTGTTTGAAATTCTTTAGTCTATGTCAGGTGGATTTTTTAAGAAATAAAAAAATTCAAGGGGTAATAAAAAATTTGATTATCAGTTTTATTAAATTATGGTCCAAGACCCAGCAAGTATATGACTTTATAACCCCATGGTCCAAAGTCTCTTTACGGGATCTAGCTCAACTGAAGAATATTGGCTACTTCATAATAAATGATAAAATTGCGCGTGAATGGGTTTTTCAGACACCATTTTTTCATTACACGTGTATGAAGATTTAAAAGTGAAAGTGGCCGTAGAGTATTGGGTCCAAGTTGAATAAAAATAAATATTCATGATAAGGTATGAGTTGAAGAAGTTGAATAAATGAGTTGAAGAATTTGAAGAAGTTAAATATTCATAATAAGTTGAGTATTGGGTCAATCATGGTTTGGTTTTGCTATATTCACTGTTAGTTTTCGATACAAGTTTTCCATGGTTGGTAGTTGTGATCTCAATGCTGATATTACACTAAATATTTTACCTATTTATGTCAGTTGTGTTTCTTTTGTGGATGTTTGATACTGCCATTTCGTCATTTGCTAAATAATGCTTTAATGTCAAGAGAAGTGTTACATTTTTTCTTTTAGTTTTTGCTTAGTAGTTCTTTTCCATTTTGGGAAGTTTTGTTTAAATGTGCTAAAACATTAGATTCTTTTGGTAATATGGATGGCATATGAAATTAACCATGGATTTGCCCCCTTTTTTTTTTTTTTTTTTTTTTTTGAATGTTCAGAACATAAACGCAATTCCATTTTGAATGGGGACTGATGTAGCTGACGCTCTGGAGCGATCGACAAATGTTCGCACCTTTAAGGTACAAATATGTTGCATTTGTTTGTTGTTGGTTTGAATAATTTAACTTTGAGTGTACAGTTATTTGAGAGAATGATAGCTTTAGGATCTTATTGTAAAATTTGCTCAACAAGATAGAGTGAGACCTGATGGTGAATGGTGTCTCTATTACAATTCATGATCACAGGTTCATCATCTTATGTGCACAGAACTTATGAGATTAGTTGATAGAATCTCAAGGATTTTTGTGGACATAGAAGCAGCAAGACCTCGGTGCTCTACAGGAATAAAGGCTCTATGCACGTTAAATAGGGCTATCGAGAAAGCCAATCTACTTCTCCAATATTGCAGCGAGTCTAGTAAACTCTACCTGGTACGTATAATTTGATGTATCAGCATAGATACAGCCGATGTAGTTAGATTACTTTTCATTAAATGCTATTTATTCCCAAAACATGTTGTGAACAAACTAATATAAAAAGAAATTATTAAGGTTTATGGGTATAAGATAAAACACGACAGTTAAGCTGTCTATCGGTTGTCATGCTTCCACGTAGAGCCATGGCAATTATCATTGTCCTTCCCTCATCATGTACTCAAATGTTATTAATCCACTTATTGGTTCTGTTACTGGCTTTCAATTCTAAAATTCATGATGCTGTTAAATAACTCAGGCTCTAACTGGGGATGTGATACTTTCAAGATGTACAAAATCAAGGACCTTGTTGGAGCAAAGTTTGTGCCAAATTCATGATATGGTTCCAGTTATGTTGGCTGTGGAGGTTGGTTAATACATATTCCTTGTCTATTTCTTCTCTCTTTTTTCTTTTTCTACTGACCACCGCCTTGAAGAGGTAGTTGTGTCACACTTATAGTTCAAAGTTCAATGGCTTAATTTGCATCATTTCAAAGCAAACAATAATCGCATTGTTCTCGGTAAATAAAAAGTTGAACATGTGGATTCCACTTTTTTCTGCAATAATAATTCTGCTAATGCATATGCATTGGATTTTGATCATTTGAAAGTGACATTGGCCTTATTTGTCTTTTTTTTTTTTAAGTTAATTTGGTAGAGCTGAACATGACATGTGATCTGCAGATTTCTCAAATAGTTGAGGATCTTGCGGCAGCAACATTTGTCCTGGATGCATATGAAGAAGAGGCTGGGATGATTATACGAGAATTGCTTCAGAAAGGTAATTCAGCATCAGATTCTACGGAAAATTCTGAAGTTAAAGCATTTCAGCTTGCAGCTTCAAGACTCCAGATCATATCGCCCAAGTCTGTGCTGATAGAGAAAAGGGCGATTAAAAAGTTGCTAGATAAAGTTAGTGAGAATGATTCTACAAAGAAGAAAATATTAACCTACTTTTTGTATCTGGTCAAGAAGTATGGAGACTCAATTGTCCCAGATCAAACGGAAGGTTCCCCTGCTTGTTATCAAGGCTCAACATTTCATTGTTCTGGATATGGTTCTGCAAATAACCGATCTGGTGAAATGGAACCACGTATTGGATACAACCAATATGGGGTTCAAAGCAATGTGTCAAGGAGAGTTATACCCCCTGAGGAATTTAGGTGCCCTATATCTTCCAGATTGATGTATGATCCTGTGGTTGTTGCTTCCGGACAGTCATACGAAAGGATGTGGATCCAAAGGTGGTTTGATGAGGGTCATGACACGTGTCCGAAAACCAAGATTAAATTATCTCACATGTCATTGACTCCGAATATTGGCATGAAGGAGTTGATATCAAGGTGGTGTGCGCAGAATGGGGTTGTAGTTTCTGACCCACAAATGGAAACAGAAGCAGTGCGCTCATGGGATCACTCCACCACATCCATTGCCAGCTTTGGAAGTTCGATGAATGACCTGCGTCTGCCAATAGATTTCAGCAATATATCTCTTGGATCCCTAGATGCTAGCTTCAATTCAGATTGTTCGCGCACTAAGGGAGACATTGGATTAAGTTCGTTACATACCGATAATAGTTCCGAAATGCTTCAATCCAATGCTGATATTGCTGAAACAGATCTGGAATTTCTATATAAACTTGGCGAGCTTTCTTGGGAATCCCGGTGTAAGGTTGTCGAGGATGTTAAAAGCCTTTTGAACTGCAACAACAACGCATGTTATTCTCTATCTTCTGAGAATTTCACAGAACCACTCATCACCTTCTTAAGGGATGCACGGGCCTCCAGTGATATTAAAGCTCAGAGAGATGGGTTTCAGTTGCTGTTGACATTTGTGACTAAAAACAGGTATTTTGTTTTTTGAATTTAATATGTCACGAAGTTGTAAACGAAAAGCTAAAATATAATTGGACGGTAGTTAAAGCATTACAACTTCATATTGTAGGATTTTTTTTTTTTGGCAGAATAATTTCCTAGGAGTTAATTTCTAGTTATTGGCACTTGCTATTTGATGTTTCTACCATGGTATTGTATAACAACCGTATCAGTCCACATAAATGATTACCTAATCTGTGCCTCTGTATAAATAGTTTTTGAGCTTCTATTTATGTACTTTTTGCCACCTAATGCAGGAATGGAATACCCTATCTGCGAAAAGATGCTTTTGATCTTTTAGCATCCTTTCTTGATTCAGAAGTAAGCGAAGAAGTTTTTGCTATCCTGGGAATCTTGTCTGGCTACGCCTATTGTAGGCCTAAGATCATGGAATCTGATTCTCTTCCATACATTCTAAAAGCCCTCGACTCTCAACTTAGAAGTTTCCGAGAAGAAGCCATAAATATCTTGCACAACTTGTCGTCAAGCCATGACATTTGCTCACAGATTGCTTCTTTGGAGTGCATCCCAAAATTGGTCCCTATGATTAGAAATCAAGAGTTTGTTGGAAAGTGTTTATTTGTGATGAAAAATCTGTGCAATGCTGAAGAGGCTAGGGCTTCAGTTGCCGAAACTAGTGGATGCATTGCCTCTATTGCCGAAGTACTTGATAATGGAAGTTCCGAGGAACAAGAGTATGCTGTTGATATTCTCCTCTCTCTGTGTTCTCAACGCGTTGAATACTGTGAGCTGGTTATGGACGAGGGCATAGTCCCTCCTCTAGTCAGCATATCTGTCAATGGGACCGATAGAGGCAAGGTGAGCGCACTTGAACTGCTCCGACAATTGCGAGATATTAGGCACGAGCCAGAATGCCCTGCTACTGATCTTGATGCTGCTAGAGACTCGAGCAACCATACCAATGTGAAGAAATCATCCAAGGGTTCTGGATTTTTTGGAATGAAAATATCGGTGTTCTCGAAAAACAATGGTAAAAGGAGATGAAACCTATGCCCTGAGCTTGCTTTTGACAATGGGGATCTCAAAATCCTCCATGTGACACCTTTTCTGATCAACAAGGGACCCGGACAGCTTCAACCTAATCAGAATCCATTATTTTTTTTTTTGGCTCTATTTTTAATTAGGTATCTTTTTTTTTTCGTGTCACATAACTTTTCTTCTTTAGGGTTGCCGATTTTATTGCTCTTTTAATCTTGCATAAATAGAAAAAGAAAAAAAAATGTATAGTTTATTAGTGTTTGATCCTCCTTTGTAAATTTCTGTTGTTAGCGATTGTGCAGTTGGCTGATGTAGGGGGACTTGTCACATGATTTTATATAGTTTCAGCTTTCACACACGCACGCACACACATATATATATATATATTTATTTTCCTATAATGCGTCGACATGTCGCATGATTTTGGAAATATCAACTTTCATACTTATTCTTGTGCGGTGAGGAGGTCAAATTCCAATTTACAGGGGTCAACAAGGTCAGCGCGTCCTGTTGGAGAATCAAACCTTTCAACTTTTCAATGACTCTTTTTTACACACGCTGAATGTGGTCAAAGACTAGTTTCTGAATATTGAAACTTATTTATATTTCATTTTGACCCTTGAAGTTCAAAGTGTTTCTCTTTAGTCCTTGTATAATGTATTGCCATGTGATGTTTTCATAAGCGTTGCTATAGAGAGAGAGAGAGAGAGAGAGAGAGAGATTTTTTCAGAGCGGTCCCTGACTCCTTCCGGAACCCGGTTGAAAGGAGCTTTTAACTAGTGCCTCTCAATGGTTGGATTTTCATCTCTTTCTTTTGTTTTTAGAAAATTCAAAAGCAAAAGTCTTCCACTTGCTTAAAAGCATCTATCATGGCGGCTTCTCTTGTCATGTTGCTTTTCCTTTTCTTCTTTTTTTCCAAAGGAATGGGCCCTTCCAGTATTCGACTTGCAGCCTGCAGGTGTCGTCAAAGATTTTTTTTTTTTTTTCTGCTTTTTGATATAATAGTTGCATGGTGCAGGTTCCGCAACCACACAATAAATAACGTGATTATTACGTAATAATAATAAAACTATTACATGGTAGTGTAAAAATAATGATCAAAAAATATTATTTATAGGCTGTTGGCTTTTTAAAATATAATATCGCTCTCATAATTTTTTTCTCTCTCTTCGGTTGCCCAAAGATTCCCCCCTCGTGCTGCGTCTAAATGTTATGTAGTTTACAGAGAGCTTTGCGACTTCACACTTCTGATAAAATTTTCGTCAACTAATATGCCGCTTGAAAAACTAGACATTACGGCTATAAGATTAAATTATTAGTCAGCACTCAGCATCTATAAAATCAACATTTCGTGCCTAATCAGCCCTCGTATTCTTCTTATTCCTTTTTTTTTTTTTTTCCTTTTTCTTTTTCTTTTTGGAGGTGAAACTGCTTTCATTCACGTAGTAAAATGTTTACTTTCATAAACGAACCCAAAAATAAAGACAAACGATCTAACTGCGTCGAATCATCAAAAGAAATATAGCAAATATCGTCACTGCACACAACAGAATGAGCTTTTGTAATATCATCAACAATAGCTCGATGGGTCGGACGTCGAATGGCTTGAACGATACTGAGAGCATTATTCTAGGACCCTATCTTTCTTTGGAAGCCACGTTCTATTGTTGGATAAACGCAAGTACACATATCGTTAATAACTAATAAAGTGACAAATAGAGTATCGCTCTCACCAGAACTATTACTATTAAGTATCGAAATCATATTCATTCTAATTTTATTTAAACGACCAAAAACAAATAGAAAACTAAGCACAAAATTAAATTAGAAAAAACTAATAAAAAGAAAGCTCTTTAAGGTTTTGATTTCACCAAATTAATCATATTTAAATTATTTAGCTTAATTAACTAATATCTGTTTTTTATATTACCAGCGAATCTTATGATAATATTTATTAATTTTTCTCAAATATTAATAAAAATACCACAATAAAATAGTTATCACATCTTGGTCTTAAACCCAGAATTTACCATAATTCACTAAGAATAAAAAGTTCATAATCCTGCACAAACTTCATAACTATCTTTAACTTATGACAATTTATGATAAAATAAATAAGATTTAATTCAATTATCACTTCTTAATTTTAAATTAAACCACAAATCATATAAAAGGTAATCAAACTTTACAAACATTAAGAATAAAATGAAAAACTCAACATAAAAGTAACATAAACATTAATTAGTTAAAATCAGAAAAAAATTCAAATATTTATAATCTAACTTGATGTTAATTCTAGAAAAAAAAAATAGAACATAAATAAAAATAAAACCTAAGAACACAAATAAAATAAAAATCTCAAATACTCAAAAGTAAAGAAATTTTTTTCTCTCCATCCCTCGGCCATTCCAAGGAAATTCGCAGACCAAGCAAATGAATGCCTGTGCAAGGAGCCAAGACTCCTTTTTTAAGCGTCCAAGCTTTCTTCTTCTTCTTTTTTTTTTTTTTTTTTTGAAAATTTTTCTTTTATTATTATTATTATTATTTTGCTGCAGAAGCAGCTGACACAAGCAGCTTTTGGCCGCTGACACACGTGGGAGGATCTGAGGCGAGCTCCACATGGCGGAAGTCCGTTTGGGGTGGACTGCAGACGCAAGCGTGGCGCGTTTCTGCTGGCTGAGACGCGAGGCTGCACTTGGAAACAGTGGGGAGCGCTACACCAGATCTACAGGCATGCTATGCACATGCCTCCAATGGCGACGCGCCTGGCCGGTGGCTTGACGAGCACACGTTGATCTGGGTCCATCCTCCACTGATCCGACGGCCAAAATGGCGCTTACACGCACGAGTGATGAGCTGTGATGGAGATAAAATTAGTGCCGAATTTCTTTTTGATTTTTAACAATTTTGTAACAAATTTAAATTTTAAATTCTTATTTTTGTCTTCCTCCCCAAAATTACCTATATAATTAAAAAAAATTTAAATTTAAATATATTAAAATAATTCTATTTTATAAAATAATCACATTTTAATATTATTAACTTAAGGAAAACATGAAAAATGGGAATTTTTTTTTTTTTGGTTGTCGCGGCTAATTTGTACGTATCATAACTCTTACAGGTTCCGTCATAGTTGATCACTGTACTACTCAAATCAGATTTCTTTTTTAGTCCGTTAGCATTTCAGTCCATATATATAAGATTCAACGTCGTTGTTGTTCGTCCATTTATTTATCCCATTATATTTATATTATATTTAAATATAATATAATTTTTATTTAAATATAAAAATATAATTTTTTATATAATTTTTATCAATTATGTTATATATTTTCTTTTTTTATATTTTTATCAAATATATTATATATAATAATTTTCATTCAAATAAATATTACATTTGAATATAATACATATATTTTTTATCCAAGCATATATTATATTTAATGTATTACGTTCAAATACAATATGAATACAATATGTTATTTAAGCGCATCTATGTTTATGTCCTCAAATGTCGAATTCGATGGTGGATAAGATCAATATTGATGTTGAAAGTGAAGCACTCGCTCAAAAGAGCGGTTTGTGAGCCACGAAAAAAAGGACCAGTATATTTGGATAATTAGGGGCCATTTGGGGGTTGTTTTCCAACCTTCAGAATTTCACTTTTCTCTAAAACTTCCTTACTTTTCTCTATTTACATCTTTAAAACGCTATAGTAAACTCAAAACTTTAAAAATTCATACCTTTGTGTATACAAGTCTAAATGAGATAATTTTTTTTAAATTGTATAGAATTTCGAGAGGAACGAAATAATATCCATATTGATATTTTTTTTCTAAAAAAATTTTTAAAATTTTTTATTTTTTTATCTCAAACAGTTTTTTCTCCCAAACACATTCTCCAAAATAATTTTTTTCCAACCCAAAAATAATATCTCCAACACCCTCCCCCAAACTCCCCCTTAGTGTAGCAACTATCCTTTTTTTAATAATATATTTATTGAATATTAACTATATATATCGTTATTTGACTTTTGTTATGGTTTAATTATGTATTGTGTATATATTATTTGTAATTACTTTATATATGCATTTATATTTTTAAGTTAAATACTATCTTGTAAGTAAAAATTAAAACTATTAAAAATAACATTGATAAATGTTTAATAAATAAAGTATCAGTAATAATTAAAAACGAGTAAATATAATAAATTATAAAAAAGAATTTAAATATTTAGGTGGTGTTTGGCAAAAAAATTACATTTTAATTTTATTCAAACACAATACAATTTTATATCAAACGTAAATTTTACATTCAAATATAATTTTTTTCAACAATGCTATGAAAACAATTACTATTTAAAATTTTTTTAAAACAATCACATCAACTTTTCAACTTCACTATTTATTTCTATTTTTATCAATCACATCAACTTTTCAACTTTAAAATACTTTTTATCCAAATACACATTTCATTCAAATACAAAACAAATACTTTTCAACCAAATATAATATTCAAAAAACAAATTTCATTCAAATACAATTAAAATGTAATGCGTTTACCAAACGCCCTTTAGTGATAACATATTTAGATAAATTCTCGCTAAAATTTCGTATTTTTCAATATTTAGTGACGACACATTGTTAAAAAATCGTTGCTAAAATTAGATGTTACGTTAAAATTTTCAAATTGTTAACAATGACATTTAAAATTAGTATCATTGCTAAACACTATGCTATCTCAGCTTCACTCGATTTCCAATGGTAAACATTGATAACTTTTTTGGGTGTTCTAATTATAATACGTCATTCTTGTAGAACTCATTTATAGCATCGACGTATCATGTCATCGCTAAAAGATATTTAATGATAATAAATTGTTGCTATATATTCTTTAGCAATAATTGTTGTCGTTGTTGTAGATTTTCACAAGTACACGAATCAAACAAGTAATAAAAGTGACGAGAAAAGTATCGTTCCCATAAAGATAATGTTATTAAGTACTAAAATTAGTTAATTTTAATTTATTTAAGTGATAAAAAAAATTACAAGTAAAAAATTAAATTAATAAAATAAAATTACAAAAACAAATGAATATAAATGGATAACACATAATCAAACACATAGATGTTTGAAATTATGATTTTACTGTAATTAATCAGATTCAATTTTATTTAAGTATATTATTATAATTTTGTGTTTATATAATTGATAGCCAACTACCTTTTTTACTTTATATACTTTTTCTCAAGTTATACATAAATTCTAAATTTTTATAATTAAATTTACATAAAAGATTAGTAAATTGAAATTCACAATGAGTAGTACCATATATGTAAATAGTATCATATATATGAACAGTATTATATATGTAAATAGCGAAAAATATGAGTCCGAATTCAATAATAAAAAGTGTTCGTTAAAAAATCTATGGTAGTTAATAATATGACTATATAAAAACAGATAGAAATATCTCTATTCTATTCTAAAGTTTATAATATTTATTCTAGAGACATATCATAAAAATTTCCTTTCGGTCTCATTTTGTTTCTCAAATAATTTAAAAGATGGCCAGAAATTTAAAAATATTAAGTTTGAGAATAAATACGCCAATAAATATGACAATCATAACAATATGTTTAATTTAATTAAATTATCATAATTAGACTAAGTCATAGTTCTCAATAAAAATTTATTTAACTCATAAAAAAAATATATAACAAAACAAATTAAACATAATTATAAAATAAAAATAAAATAAAATAATTTAAAATAGTTACTAATATTTACGTTGACATAACTTCTAAAACCTCCTACTAAAATAAAGCTAAAGAAAAGAAAATAAATTTTTTTTTTAGTTTCATAAGAAACTTTTTTTTTTTTTTACATTACTTTTCACTCTAATTCTATCCCTTCCCTCACCTTTCTGCTTTCCCTCTCCTCTCCCCCTACTCTCTTTTATAAGCTAAAAAAATGATACGATTCCTTCATGCCACATAGAGGATCAGGTGGCGTTGCAGCTCGAGTGCACATGGGCAGGGCCCATAGACGTTCGACCCAGAAAAAGAGTGAAGGAAGAAAAAAGAAAAAAGAAAAAGAAAAAAAAAAAGAAAAAGTAACCGTATATAACTTTTAGTTATAATCTATCATAATATTTTCATATAAATTTTAATTTAAATAATTTTTTTAATATTATTATTAATAAAAAAATCAAAATAAGATCGGTCAAAAAATTGAACTATTAATATAACTAGTTATATCTGATAAAACTATTTTTAATATATGAATTTTTTACATAATTTAATATTATAAACAAATAAAATATTAAAATTAGATATTTTTTAAATAAAATATTATAAATAAACTTACTTAAAATATTTAATTTTAAATTTATTTAATATGTTGTTATTAAAAAAAATAAAATCTTATAAAATTTAAAAAAATATTTAAATTAAAATAAAAAATAAAAATAAATAAAACTTTTAAAAATAAATTAATTTTTACATATCAAAAAATGATAAAATAATTTTATTTTATGATGTTACATGTCCTAACCGAAAGACTTAATTATTGTGATGTGCAAATGGGCATTGCAACTCTGAAGAAACTAATACTAAAGTTTTTGTTGTTTTGTTTTCGTTTGACTCCTCGTTGATCATGAGCTTGGCGGATTTCGAGGCACGGAGAGAGCGGAGGGATTTCGCAATAAGGCAAGTTTTATGCTGAGGTATGATCAAATACTATATCTGTCTCTAAATGTTGACTTTAGATGCGTGCAGTTTTGTTATGTATCTGTGTTGTTACAATGTCATCTAAAGTTTAGAAACGCGCAGTCTAGTATTCAAGAGAACGAAAGCGAGAACATGGCGTTGGAACTGGTGGGCGGAGCACTTCTCTCTGGATTGTTTCAGACACTGTTCGAACGGATGGCTTCTCGAGAGGTTGTGGACTTCTTCCGCGCAAAGAAGCTGAACAGCAAGATGCTGAAGAAGCTAAAGATAGTGTTATTATCAGCTAATGCAGTGCTCGATAGTGCTGAGGAGATGCAAACCAGGAATCCAGCTGTGAAAGAGTGGCTTGATGAGCTCAAGGAAGTAACTCATGAATTAGAGAACCTAATGGATGGGATTAAAACCGAGGCTTTGTCGTGCAAGCTACGATGTGAAGAATTCGGAATCAACAGAAATTCAAACCAGGTACTTTCTCTCGTTTCGTCTTCATTCACTGCTGAAGTGGAACCTGAGATGGTGGAGATAATGGAAAGGCTAGAACTTATTTTAAGCCAAAAAGACTTTCTTGGTTTGAAAGAAGGTGATCTTAGGCTTTCAAGAACTTTGGCTTCTCCTTTGGTGGAAGAGGCTGATATTTTTGGCAGGAGTCATGATAAAGATGCTATCATTCAGTTCTTGTTATCAGATAACGTCTGCGGTAACAAAATAAGGGTGATTTCTATAGTGGGGATGGGTGGTGTTGGCAAGACAACCCTTGCCCAGCTTGTTTTCAACGATGTTAGAGTGAAGGGGCATTTTGACATCAAAGTGTGGGTTAGTGTATCAGACGATTTTGATGTTTTTAAAGTAACGAAAACACTTTATGAAAAAGCCCTTGTCCAATCAAGTGCTATTGTGGATGATTTTGATCATGAACACCTTCGTGATGCCATGGACTTGCATCAACTTCAAGTCAAATTGAAGAAGGCTTTGGAGAACAAAAGGTTCTTGTTTGTCCTTGATGACATTTGGAATGAGAATTATGACAACTGGGATGTACTAAAAAGTCCTTTTGGATCTGGAGCTCATGGAAGCAGAATTGTGACGACGACTCGGAGTGAAATTGCTGCATCAAAAATGAGTAATGTTCCAAGTTATAACTTAAAGACAATATCAAGTGAAGATTGTTGGTTGTTATTTGTAAAGCACGCATTCAACAACGTATATTCAGGAGAGCATCCAGAGCTAGAAGAAATCGGTAAACAAATTGTTAAAAAGTGTAATGGTCTTCCTTTAGCAGTGAAATCACTCGGCGGTCTCTTGCGCTCTGAACTAAATCCAAAGAAATGGGGAAGGATACTTAAGAGCAACATATGGGAGTTTTCTGAAAGGGAATGCAACATTCTTCCTGCTCTATGGTTAAGCTATCATTATCTGCCTCCCCATTTAAAGCGATGTTTTGCCTATTGTTCGATATTTCCTAAAAACTCCCAAATTGCAAAAGAAAATTTAGTCCTATTGTGGATGGCCGAAGATCTCTTGCAGCCTCAGAACGGGAAAAGGATAGAAGATGTTGGAGAAGAATGCTTTGACACTCTAATATCTAGATCATTGCTTCAACAATCAAGTCACAGTGCATCATTTTTCATCATCCATGACCTTGTGAATGAATTAGCTAAATTTGTGTCTGGGAAATTTTGTTTGAGATTGGGACGTGACGACTCCCTTAGTGTTGGAAGCAACTGTATTCATCATTTGTCATATGAGAAACGGAACATTGATGATGTTGTGGACGTTGTGATCTCAGCCGAAGTAAAGTTTTTGAGAACCTTTCTGCCATCGGGATGCCCAGAGGTGGGCGAAGAGCTCAGATGGAACAAGTCACTATTGGATGAACTATTGCCAAGAGCCCGATACTTGCGAGTTCTCTCTCTTTCTCAGTATCCTATCACAGACTTGCCAAGTTCGATTGGCAATTTGAGGCATTTGAGGTACTTGAATTTGTCGTCTACTCGGTTAAATGTGATACCTGATGAGATTTGTACTTTGTTCAACTTGCAAACACTACTATTGTTGGGTTGTAATAGTCTTGCTAAGCTGCCAGACAACATGGGAAGCCTAATCAATTTGCGTCATCTCGACACCAGAGGCACGAAACTGAAAGAAATGCCAGCGGGAATGTGTAATATGAAAGATCTGCAGACTTTAACCAATGTTGTTTTGGGCAAACATAGCGCTTCCAACATTAAAGATTTGAGAGAACTCAAGCATATACACGGAGGACTTAGTATTACTGGGGTCGAAAATATTATTAATGTCGGAGATGTTTTAGAGGCCAATTTGAAGGATAAGGAATACCTTACCGAGCTTAGTTTATCATCGTCTGGCTTCTCTGATGATTCACTAAAGGAAAAAGAAATACTTGACGGGCTTCAACCACACAGAAACCTAAAGCACCTCCATATACAGGGTTACAAAGGTACAAGATTTCCGAATTGGATAGGACATCATTCATTTTCTAACATGGTGTCACTGAGTCTATCTGGCTGCATAAATTGTTGCGTATTGCCACCACTCGGGCAGTTACCTGAGCTCAAAATGCTTTACATCATTCGATTTCCCATGGTTACCAGTATAGGTGGTGAATTTTATTCTAATGGATCTTTTGTGTTCAAGCCCTTCAGATCCTTAGAAAAATTGGTATTCCGCAACATGCTAGAGTGGCAGGAGTGGTCGTTTCCCCAGTGCAACGAAAACGAGGAAGATGCAGCTTTTCCTTGTCTTAGGGAGCTTCATTTGGAGTACTGTCCGAGGCTAATTGGAGGATTACCGAATAGGATGATAGAACGCCTCATCGTTACTCAATGTGAAATGTTAAACGTCCCTAGCCACTAGAAAGCTATGAACTCCAAAGCCTAATCAGCTTGAACTTGTGGCTTTGTTAGTCTGGAGTTGTTCAAGGTCTTTAAAAAGCTTGCACATTATTCGGATCCCACGATTCGTGCGGATCATATTGCCTCAAAATTTGTGTCATCTCCCCAAGGAGTGTTGCCTGATGCAATCAAGCAGGGGACATCTTATCAGAAGCCCAGGTTATTGCCACTCTTCCTCCTCTCTTGTCTATGAAAAGTAAAATGTTTGCTCATAAAATGACCTGTTGTAGAGTAACATAGTAAACTTTTTTGTTAAGCTTTTCTACTTGTGGAGAGACTTGTATACAGTCTGCCCTTTTCTTGCTAAGACAAATGTTTACGAAGAATATAAATGCAAACTTTAGCACCATTTTAGTATTCTTATCATCTAATTCATCATAATTCTTCACATTATTTTTTACAAGATGCGACATATTTAACATATTCCTATACTCGGTTTTAAATTTGACGCCAAGTATAGTTTACTTTAGATTTTGGCATTTAGTTGCTTATTGGTTGATATAATAGATTTTTTGAGTTTATAATTATAACACTGTCAGTACTTTTATTGTCCAAAAAAAAAAAATCCTTTTATACGTTTTAAAGCTTAAAACTTCTGGGAAAAAGTAGATACAGAGTTTATTTTTATTTTTTTGGAAGAAGTAGTTATAGCATATAAGACACCAATATAGATTGGGACATAATAAGTTTATTACACGTGTTAAATATAATATCTTATACTTATTTAAAACTCGTTGAGGAAGCCAATTTACTTCAATATTGCAGCAAGTCTATCAAACCTAACCTAAGGTGTTTATTTATTGGATGATTCATGCTAGACAGAGATAGAGTCGATTAGCTAAGACTACTTCATTTTATATATATATATATTTATATATATTTTGAACGGTGTCAACTTTTAGACATGATTTGAACAATTGGATGAAGAGTTAAAAGAAGTATACTTACAAAAAATCTGTAATATTTTTGTTTTTAGATAGTTTGAAAATGGATATTCATTCATGCTACCGGGAAAAAAAAAAAAGGAAGACGCGACCTTTAATTCATCATAATATGCTGGAAAACGACATGCAGTCCAACAATTAATTACCAAAGACTGTTGTTTCTAGAGGCTACTTTTTTATATTTTATTTTGGTTTTAATAGGACACATTTTTTTTTAGGGGACTTTCCGATAGGATTCAAGATGCTGGTGTTAAACTAATGATAGTTAAACCTTATCAGCTTGACTTAATATATATTTATATATATATATATAGGAGCATGCTGTTGTATGCCGCTTGATACAATGCAGCTAATAGGCATGTCAGAATTTGCAGAAATTGTGTGTCGTGAAAAAGTAATGCTTAGCGGATTAAGAGTTCACCAATTGTCCAGGTGAAAATTTTTGTGTTGAATTCAGTGGCTGTTGAAAATGCTTGAACGTGTAATGTAGTAATGGAGGGCAAGTGGCTTACACGTGGATACAACGTTACAGATTTGGGCTTAAAAAATAACAAGAGAAAGGGAGGAACTTTACCAAAAAAAATCTTCCTCGGTTAAATGAAGTTTCCATTTAGAAAAAAGACTCTGATTTCAAATCGAAGAAACAAAGAGAGATGAAGTTTTTTTTTTTTTTTTTTTTTTCCACATTCAAGCAAACATGGATTTGAAGGGGATGGTCTTTTTTTCTTCTTCTTCTTCTTCTTAATGAAAGAGTGGAATTTTAGTTGATTGTGAAAATGTCTTTCACCTCAGCTATCTATGAAGCCTATTGCTTGCACATGTCAGATATTTCCAATTTACAACTTTGAATTTGTAACCGCCCATCTTTTATACTGTACAATGAATGGACTTTAGACTTTTCATATATATATATATATATTGTGAAAAATAAATCTCAATGATATTTAAAATTAAAACATGTTAACCAACTCATCTTTGTTTTTCAGATAGCACTAAATTTGTGTCATTTTTTCGAGAAGATTGCCTGATGCAATCAAAGCAAGGGACATATCATCACAAGCCAGATTCTTGCCACTCTTCCCTTTCTATGGTCTTGAAAAGTTGTTTTTTCGGTAGCGTTTAGTATTGTTTTTGAAATCTGTTGAGATTTCAAAAATGTTGTCGTTTTGAAAATTGATCTGAGATCGTTTCTAAACTGTGTTTGGTTTTATTTTCTGAGCGTATGTTTTGCAAAATACAAAAATAAAACTGTATTTGATTATATTTTTGAAAACCAGTTATTTCATAAGTATTTTATGAAAACTTTGAAAACCAATTATTTCATAAGTATTTTATAAAAATATTTTTATGTTTAATTTTTAAAAAATTATTATAAATATCAAAAATTAAATTTTACTAATTAGTATGCCATTAATTTAATATTTTAAAACAACATTTTATTTTTATACATACCTGAATATTTCATTTTTATTTTATAAAATTTTTGACATGACCTACCCTAAAATATGAACTGTCCAAAAACTTCAAAAGCTTAACCTGCAAAAAAACAAATTCTAATTCTCAGAACAGTTTCAAATACAATTTCAAAACCTATTATTATTATCATTTTCCTTATTTCCATTTTTCTTTTCCGTTCTGCATATTCACAGACACACACACATATATATATTGCTTCTCAAGGGCAGTCGGCCGGCGGAGGCTCATGGCGGCGATGTGAGACAGCAGGGGGTGTGGCGACTTGCGGAGGCTAGCGACGGCTGCGACGTGGTCTCGAGGACAGTGTCGTGGGTTGGATGGGACGGAGAGTGGTTCGACGTTCACGAGGCGAGGACTCGGGTTAGGCTCGCGAGGCTCGGTTGCGGCTAAGAAGGGGCGATTGGGTCACAGCGCGGTGGCTCGAGGTCGATCGGCGAGCTTTGGACCGGTCGGATGGCGATGGGTGAGGGAGGCTGCGAGTTCGAGTGGCTCAAGAAGCTCGAGAAGCTTCGACAGCGTCTCTCTGAAAGCCGTTGCTGAGGAGGTTAGCCTCGCTGTCCAACACCACCATGTTTCCTCCATCTCCAGCGACGCAGATCCCAATCATCCGGACAAGGCCAAAGACACCGTAATGGCCTCGTTGCTCCAATTGCCGCGTCGGAAGCTACAAGGGGAGAGCGAGAACGAGAAAACAAAAATGAAAAATGAAAACGGGATTTTTTCGATTTCACCCATATGTGTAAAAAAATGGAATCAATTTCTCTATTTTCAAAATTTAATCTCAAAAATCACTTAACCAAACATGATTTCAAAACTATTCCAAAAATGTTCACCTTGGAATTCATGAAAACCATCTGGGGATGGTTACCAAACACGCTCTAAGGTAGCGTTTGGTATTGTTTTTGAAATCTGTTGAGATTTCAAAAATGCTGAATTTGAGATCGTTTTGAAAACTGATCTGAGATCGTTTCTGAAACTGTGTTTGGTTTTATTTTCTGAGCGTATGTTTTGAAAAATACAAAAATAAAACTGTGTTTGGTTATATTTTTGAAAACCAGTTATTTCATAAGTATTTTATGAAAACTTTGAAAACCAATTATTTCATAAGTATTTTATAAAAATATTTTTATGTTTAATTTTTAAAAAATTATTATAAATATCAAAAATTAAATTTTACTAATTAGTATGCCATTAATTTAATATTTTAAAACAACATTTTATTTTTATACATACCTGAATATTTCATTTTTATTTTATAAAATTTTTGACATGACCTGTCCTAAAATATGGACTGTCCTAAAACTTCAAAAGCTTAACCTGCAAAAAAACAAATTCCAATTCTCAGAACAGTTTCAAATACAATTTCAAAACCTATTATTATTATCATTTTCCTTATTTCCATTTTTCTTTTCCGTTCTGCATATTCACAGACACACACACATATATATATTGTTTCTCAAGGGCAGTCAGCCGGCGAAGGCTCATGGCGACGGTGTGAGATAGCAGGGGGTGTGGCGACTTGCGGAGGCTAGCGACGGCTGCAACGTGGTCTCGGGGACAGTGTCGTGGGTTGGATGGGACGGAGAGTGGTTCGACGTTCACGAGGCGAGGACTTGGGTTGGGCTCGCGAGGCGAGGTTGCGACTGAGAAGGGGCGATTGGGTCACGGCGCGGTGGCTCGAGCTCGATCGGCGAGCTTTGGACCAGTCGGATGGCGATGGGTGAGGGAGGCCGCGAGCTCGAGTGGCTCAAGAAGCTTGAGAAGCTTCGACAGCCTCTCTCTGAAAGCCGTCGCTGAGGAGGTTAGCCTCGCCGTCCAACGCCACCATGTTTCCTCCATCTCCAGCGACGCAGATCCCATCATCCAGACAAGGCCAAAGACACCGTAATGGCCTCGTTGCTCCGATTGCCGCGTCGGAAGCTGCAAGGGGAGAGCAAGAACGAGAAAACAAAAATGAAAAATGAAAACGGGATTTTTTCGATTTCACCCGTATGTGTAAAAAAATGGAATCAGTTTCTCTATTTTCAAAATTTAATTTCAAAAATCACTTAACCAAACAGGATTTCAAAACTATTCCAAAAATGTTCACCTTGGAATTCGTGAAAACCATCTGGGGATGGTTACCAAACACGCTCTTCATAATGTGGTTGTAAACAATGTCGTTTTCACTAAAATAACAATAAACTTTCACATGGATTTTACCTCTGCCACCTTTTTGTGCAATGACAAATTACTCTTTAAAATTTTAATTAAAATATAAAATCTTCAAAACTTGCAAAATTGTTGTGATTGTGAATATAATTTAAAAATAATAATACCTGTGACTCCACTATAAAATATAGAGTTTACATTCAAATTTATCATTCCCAAGTTTAAAAAAAATATTTATAAATATCAGTCATTTAAATAAATTACAGTATTTCACTTTTAAAAAAGATAGTTCTATTATCGAGTAAATACGCTTTACCCCATCAATAGGGGAAAAAAATTTCTAGTCGTTAGATTTCATTTAAATGGTTTGGATGTCGTAATACACAAAAATTATTATGAACTCAACTACATCTGATAAAGGCAATTATTTGGAAGGAAAAAAGAAACATTCAAGTTTGATGCCAGAGAAAAAATGGCTCTGCTCTCACTAGAAAACCCAATGGGAGGGTGACGGTCAACAACGACGATTAGGACAGGGAACTTGATGACAATTTGGACGGAATCGTGACAGGGGTTAGGACGAAAGGGGCAAGTTTCTGATGATGATGAACGACGTGAGGAGGCAAAGGGGCAATCCCCATGAGCAACTCTACGCCTCGTTTTACTAGATCTCTGTGTTGGACTTGGGCTCAGAGCAACCATCGCCGTCAGAGGACGAGATAGAGTGGGGCAAGATGTCGAGGTGACAGTGGCATGGAAAGGTTGACAATGAGACCAAAGGCGGGGGTCACAAGGTTCCGATGACAGAGAAAAAGGGCGTCAAGGAAGGGGAAGAGGCTTAGGAATCTGGGTTTGGTGTTTTGAAATCAGAGATTGTCGAGCCAGCATCACGTAGGGCAAAAGAGAAAGGGTTGATGACGGTGGCAACAGTGTCGTCGATGGGGCTCTGAATCTGGTTTTTTTTTTTTTTTAGTTTGAGTTATGAGTTTTTTTTTTAATTTTTAGAATTTTTTTGAGTTATAATTGAGTATAATAAGTCTTTGGTAATTTTTTAAAGCCTTCATATATTAAACATAAATCATTGGATTTATCCTGTTAAGGAAAAGATCGGTCTTCCCACCATAAAATCACCACCGTTAAAAAAAATATATAATATTTACAGTATTTTGGAGCTGAAGTGGAAAACATCCAAACAAGAGGAAAGCGCACACAACTTGAGTATTTACGTTACCAATCTCAAACCGAGCCAACGAGGCTTTCAATTGAAGCCTCGGTTAGTAAAGTAAAAATTTTGCAAGTCAAAGGACTTATTAACAAAAGTGTAAAAGTTTAGAAGGGCATTTACCAAATCACGCAAAAATTGGAGCCGTCTTGAGTGCTAAAATCTATATATACAAAGAACATGACACACACACACACACACACACACACACATGTATATATATTTCTCCTAATTTTAATTAAATTCCGTCAATTTTTGCCTAATTGGAGGGACAGGCGGGCTGAGATGGCGACAGAATCGTCGGAGGGAGAAGAAGAAGTGAAGCTGATAGAAGTGAACCAGGTGCTGATGGTCGATGACGATCTCCGAGAAATGGGTAAGAAGGCCGCTTGGAGCGTCAGCTCTTGCAAACCCGGCAATGGCGTCTCCTCTCTCCGCGATGACAATCTCGAGACCTATTGGCAGTCTCTCTCTCTCTCTCTCTCTCAACAATCTCCTTTTCGAAATTTCCAAAAAAAAAAAAAAAAAAAATACACCTGATGATGTTTCTGCTTTGTCTGCAGATCCGACGGTGCTCAGCCTCACCTCGTAAATGTCCAATTCCAGAAGAAAGTAAAGCTCCAAGTACGGATTTCTTTTCTGAGCTCTTTATTTTCGAATTTATTCAAATATATTCTTTCACATACGCCCTTGTAATTTTGTTTTATTTTGTTTTTATTTTTTCAGCTTGTTGTTTTGTACGTGGATTTCAAGCTAGACGAGAGCTACACGCCCTGCAAAATTTCTATCCGCGCCGGTGATGGCTTTCACAACTTGAAGGTAGTTTTCTGTGATAATCTCATTAGCAATTATTCTTAATTTTGTAGTAAACGATCTTGATTAGAAGTTAATTTGGTTGGTTCTTGGCCTTCTTTTTAGGAGATTAAAACTGTGGAACTTGATAAGCCAACTGGTTGGGTTTACATTTCCCTTTCTGGAAATGATCCAAGGTATATGTGATTTAGCCCTTTTATTCTGTTTCTTTACCAGTCTACGGGTGGTTCTTGTTGGTGAAAACAGAAAAGCTGATAACTTTTTTCATATATATATATATATATTATATACGTCAATATAGACGTGAGAGAGAGTGATGACCCAGGATGTCATTCCACCGCATTAGTACATTAAGGGGAATAAGACCAACAATTTGAGGAAGGAGCCAGAAAAGTAAGGCAATAAACTTTCCATTTAGGTACTGAAATATCCAGTTTCAACTTGTCATTGATGTCTTCATGAGATTTTAGTTATTAGACAAAGGAATCCTTGGGTATCTGCTTGCAGCAGCTAGGTCGCCATTTTTGAATTTCTCTGCATGCTTTAAGGTGTTTGTGATAATGCTTGTTTGAACTTTGGCTCCCTTGAAGTTGCTACCTTAATCCATTAGCATGTGACAGATCCATCAGATTGCCTGGATATGTCTCTTTTACCAATTCGGACATGACATTAAGCTTTCAGAATATGGCTTACGTTTGTTAAAATGAATCATTTATTAATTATGAATTTTTTAGTGTTTGTTCTGAAGCAATTTTTACCAATGTGATTGACAGGGAAACTTTTGTCAATACCTTCATGTTGCAAATTGCTGTGTTGTCTAATCACCTCAATGGGAGGGATACTCATGTTCGCCAGATCAAAGTCTATGGGCCCCGACCGTGTGTTCTCCTTTCACTTTCTTGCTTATCGGTTTCTTTACATTAAAGCTGCTATAAGTAAATCTTTTTCGCTTGAATATCTCATTGCAGGAACCCTATTCCTCATCAGCCATTTGAGTTTACTTCCAGGGAGTTCGTTACTTACTCTTGTATAAGATGAAACGGCATGTAAA
Source organism: Antiaris toxicaria (assembly GCA_035233585.1). Lineage (NCBI taxonomy): Eukaryota > Viridiplantae > Streptophyta > Magnoliopsida > Rosales > Moraceae > Antiaris > Antiaris toxicaria. The sequence continues at coordinate 35,657,858 of CP141157.1, read as the reverse complement.
AGAAAGATTAGGCTGGGTGAGGAAACAGATGATCCGTGAGCCACAAGGAGAGTTTGAATTATAAAAACGAGAATATCCGATAAATTGAGCAAGAGAGGTTAGTTGATGCCTTGTTTGCAATATGATTTCAGATAGGGAGTTATTTTTGGGTGCTTTATGTCTATAGTGCTTGTTCACAGTTTGAGAAGTGAAGAGTGTTTCAGGACTTAAAACAGTACTTTGCAAAGCTTTCTTGTAAGTGGGGTTTTTCTAAAGATTTAAGAGAATCCGTAACAGCATTATGAAGAAGATTAGAATAACAAAAATGATAATGAAATAACAATTATTCATGCTAAATAATTAACAAATAATTTCTGTATGGTGATGTTCCACTCAAAGACGTTGATCTGCGCCTGTTGTCCACCACCAAACTAGCAGAAATTTTCTTTTCTAACATTGAGACTTGAATGCTTTAAGGGCCAGAGGATTGCTTTATAGTAAAAATGCCAATATGCCATTGGCTCTATGAACCATCAAGGCATCCTCATTGTTGCACTTTTTCTTCTTGTGTGTCTCTCTTCCGCTATAGTACTGCCGAGCTCGCTAAGATGGCAGGAACAGTGATGAGAAGAGCAGACGACTTGAAACGGCAACATCTTAAAGTAGCGATTACAAATTTACATATTAGAAGAAAGACGAAAATAAGAAACGACAGCAACGTTCACGAATAATTTACGAACGGCAACATTAGAAAAAGAAAGGAAAATTAAAAAAAAAAGAAGATAGTATCTCACCAGCAATAAAAATATCATGAAAAACCAACCACACATGCGATAATCTCTTCACTAAATGACAATTTTCATCTTAAAACGACAACGTAGTTGAATTCCTATAAGAAAAAATAATAATAATGTACGACTATATAAAAATAAATAATTGTAACAAATGTTTTACAGATGTCAAAAAACGACGTCAATTATAATCCACAATATTTGTGAAACGACATAAACTAAACGACAAGATATGTAGAAACAACAAAAATTCATTAGAAACTACTATGTGTTAATTAAACAGTTAGGAGAAACAGACAAGGCCACATTAGAAAGATTTCAAACTAGAGTTCTAATATGCTGTAAAGCTTTTCACAAAAAACGCCTGAAGTGGTAGAGTATTATATTTGGAAAACGCGTGAGAAGAAAAACTAGCAAAATTAAAGATTAAAAATATTGACCAAGACTAGTAAAGTAAACATAGGCCAATGAACTTGAGAAACCACCACCAGTTTTATCATACCTTCAGTTATTTCCGTAAAAGAGTTTCCATAACATTCTTCAATCACCTACCATGGCTGAATTGTCAGTTCAGCTTTTCTCTCTGCCTTTCTGCAGTCCTTGTTTGATCGGCTGGCCTCTTAAGAGTTCATGAACTTGTTCCGGGGAAAGAAACTCATTGTTAAGCAGCTTGAGGAGCTCAATACTCTGCTGTAGTCAGCTGATAAGTTGCTTGATTATGCTGAGATGAAGCAGATTGAAGATCCGAGGGTGAAGAAGTGACTTGATGAGCTTAAAGAAGTCTTTTATGTGGCGGACGAGCTAATGGATAAGGTTGACAATGAAGCTTTGAGGTGCAAGTTGGAAGGTGAACCTGGAATTGGCATGAATAAGGTACTGTCGAGACTCATACTGTCTTCTTTCAATGTGTTTGACAATGCTGTAAGATCTGAAGTGGAGGATATCCTCCATAGGTCAAAGTTTCTAATGGACTAAAAATGTGTTCTTGGCTTGAAAGAAACTTGTGGAAAGAATCACACGCATAGGTTACCAGCTCCCTTGATAGAAGAATTTGATGTTTATGGGAGCAATTTTATTAAAGAAGCTATCGTTGAGTCATTGCTTTTGGATGATGACAGTGGCCATAATGTGCCTATGATTCCCATTGTCGGGATTGTTGGCATTGGCAAAGCTACCCTTGCTCAGTTTGTTTATGATAATAACAAAGTGAGAGAACATTTGGATGAACCTAGAGTACGGGTTACTGTATCAACTGAATTTGATCTTTTTCGAATAACAAAAACAATTTTTGAGAAGGTCGCTTTTGGAATTTGCGGCATTTAGGACCAATAAAAAGTTTTGTTTCAATTGAAGGAGGCTTTAGTGTTACAAATTAGATGCCTACAAATTTTAAGAACACCAAGAATGAACAATTGCAGAAGAAATCAAAAGCAAAAAAGATACCAAATTTTTATACAATTTCACCCAAATTCGAGAGTACGTCCTGTTTCTACTGCTATAGATTCCATTATAGTTGTGAAAGTTTACAAATTACAGATAAATCGCTCACACAAAACTCACAATTGTGTTTCCCCAATCTCTTTTTCATAATCTCATTGTTTAAAACCCTTCCAAATTGAGTTCTCTCAACAAAAAGCCTAAGCACCTAATCTCTCTTTAAAACACACAAAAAAGAGCAAAAATCATGTTTCCCAAAAAAACCACAACAACTGGCGCTGTAGCACCACAACTGGGGCTACAGTGCCCATGGACATTCTCACTACCTCGTGCTAGCATTGTAGTTCCCTTGGCTGGCATTGTAGTGCAGCTTCGCTATATTGGCGGCACCACAGCGCTCGACTACCTTTATTTTATTTTATTTTATTTTTAGGCTTAATGAATTTATCTTCACACTTAACATCTCCTACTTGAAGATCAATCAATCACCGTTTCTTCACTGCAGCAACACTAACTTCTCACGCCTCAAAGAAGAAGTCCAACCAATGTTGTGCACAACTTTAGTTTATCAATCAAAACAGTTTTTGTCAACATATCCATTAGATTAAGACTCCCAAGAATCTTCTCAAGCACCAACACTCCATCCTCCAAAACAGACTTGATAAAGTGATAATGCACCTGTATGCTTATCCTAGCATGAAACACAAGATTTTTCACTAAGTGAATAGCGCTGTGATTGTTACAGTGCAACACACTCTTTTCTTGCTTGTGAGCCAATTCTTCCTAGAACAACTTTAGCTAAATCATCTTTTTGCTAGCATTAGTCACAGCAACATATTCTGCTTCAGTAATAGAGAGTGCAACTATCTTCTGCATCTTCAAAACCCAACTAATTGCCGTACCACCCAAAGTGTAAACATATCTGGTAGTGTTCTTGTTGCCATCAATGTCTCCAGCCATATCAACATTTACATAACCTTGTAGTCCCAAGTCTGACTTCTTGAAACACAAGGCTAAACTTGCAATAACTCTTAGATATTTGATAATCCACTTCACTGCCTCCCAATGTTGCTTGCTTGGTTTGCTCATGTACCTGCTCACAACTCCCACTGCATATATAATGTCTGGTTTGATACACACTATGGCATTCATGAGACTGCCTATAGTGGAAGCATAAGGCACCTTAGCCGTGTGGTCTCATTCCTACGTTGTGGTTGGTGATTGCTTCTTTGACAACTTAAAATGACTACCCAAAGGAGTGCTCGCAGGCTTCACATTACTCATATCAAATCTATTAAGCACCTTTTTTACATATTCCTCCTGCGATAGTTTTAAGCCAATACTGTTCCTTGTAATTCTCATCCTAAGGATTTGCTTTGCTGTACCCAAATTCTTTGTTGCAAACTTCTTAGACAACTCCCTCTTTAGCTTGTCAATTTCTTGTTTGCATCATTCTACTATCAGCATGTCATCAACATGAAGCAACAATATGATGTAAGAGTCACCAAAATTATTCACACAACAACAGTGATTTGCTTGACACCTTAAGAAGCCATTGTTACTCATAAAACTATCAAACTTCTTGTACTTTTGTCTGGGGGCCTATTTGAGACCATATAGGCTCGTTTGAAGTTTACAAACTATATTCTATTTCTCACGCACTTCAAAACCTTATGGTTGCTTTACATAGATATCCTTCCCCAAATCACCATAGGGATAGCATTAAGGACGTCAGATTTGTTCTTGAGAAAATAAACCCATACATTCCTACTTGAGTTATCAATGAATGTCACATAATAATTGGAGCCGCCAAGAGAAGTAATAGTTGAAGGGCCCCACACGTCTGTACGAACAAGCTCCAACTTCCTCATTTGTGGCCCCCTACTTGCTTTTAAAAATTGACTCTCTTCTGCTTACCAAAGATGCAGCTTTCACATAAATTGTGATAAACAGTTTTCAAACCTAGTAGTTTTCCTTTAGAGTGTAGCACCTTTATTCCATTCTCACTCATGTGCCCAAGTCTATGATGTCATAACTCAATATTAGCAGTAAATTTAGCAACTGCTATGGTATCTCTACAACTAGAATTAATGTAGAGAGTTCTAGTCTTACTCCCCTGAGCAACAACCATGGCTCTCTTTGTGACTTTCCAACTTCCACTATTGAAAATCATGTTGTGTCCTTCATTATCAAGTTGCCCTATCAAAATCAAATTCCACATCAACTTAGGTACATGTCTAACCTTATGAATCTTCTACACGGACTTGTTTGGCATCTTCAAACTAACATCACTAGTGCCAACAATGTCTAAGGTTCACCATTAGCAAGATAAGCCTTCCCATGATTTTCGGCAACATAGTTCTCCAAAACATCACGGTATGTGGTAGTGTGGAATGATGCTCCTAAATCAATTACCCAAGAATTAAAAGAACCATCAATAGACAAGAGTTAAACATCATGTACCTCATTAGTGATGGTGTTAGTGGTGACATTTTTTTCTTGTCTTCATTCTTCTTCAAAGCCCTACAGTTCTTTTTCAAGTGACCCATTTTGCCACAATTTAACATTCCACGTTCCTACCATTCCTGGACTTGCTTCTCCCATTCCTCGACTTTTTCCCATTACAATTACCCCTGTTGGAATTCCTTTCAGAATTTCTACTCCTATTCTCGACATTAAGGACCAAGTTCGATGTTAAGGCTTCTCCATAATCCTTCCTATGAACTTCTTCTGCCAAAATAGAGTTTCTAACATCAATAAACTTCAATTTTGCATTCCCAATTGAATTGGTAATGGCCGCTTTCATAGGTTCCCAACTGTTGGGTAGTGATGTTAGGAGGATTAAGGCACATATATCTTCATCAAATACAATCTCCACCACTGAAACTATTCAAATACTCCACCACTGAAGCACCTTTAGGCATCTTCAAATTTAGAGCTTTTTCATGAGATGTACCTTGTTGTTGGTTGAGGGCTTTTTGTACATCTCTAATAGAGACTTCATCAACCATGCCATAGTCTTCTTTATCGCTATGTTATGGCAACATTCTTCAGCAATGTCAAACCAATCACCCCCAACACCTGTCTATCAAGGAGTTTCCATTCATCATCCTTCATGCATTTAGGCTTATCTCCCAAGGGCAAATGCAATTGCTTGCTGTAGGGGTAGTCTTCCATTGGCATCCTCTAGAAGGAATAATTCGAACCATCAAGTTTGGTGAGACCTAGTGCAGACCCTTCTTCGCTCACCAACGTTCTCAATCCAAACCAAAAGCTCTAATACCAATTGTTAGGAATTAGATGCCTCCTAATTCTAATAACACTAAAAACAAATAATTGTAAAAGAAATCAAAGGTAAAAGAGACACCAAATTTTTATATAGGTTCGCTCAAATTCGAGACTACATCCTATTTCTGCCACTGCATATTACGTTATGATGATGAAAGTTTATAGAGTACAAAGAATTCACCCACACAAAACTCACAATTGTGCTTTCCTAATCTCTCTTTTACAATTTCAGTGTTTGAAACCCTCCCAAATTGAGTTCTCTCAATGACACAAAGCCATAGCCCCCAATCTCTCTTTAAAACATGCAAAAGAGAGCAAAAATCACGTTTCCCTAAAAAGCCACCTGAACTGGTGCTGTACTGTCCACAACTGGTGCCTTCTCCATGTTCATACTTCCTCGCCCTGGCATTGCAGCACGGCCTCGTTGTCTTGTGGGCGCTGTGGCACCCGACTACCTCTTCTTTCTTTTTTTATTTTTTATTTTTAATTTGCTAGGCTTGATGGTTTTATCTTCACACTTAACATTTAGCAAGAAAGAAATTTCTTATTGCTCTTGACAATGTTTTGAACGAAACCTACGCTGAATAGGATGTTCTGAAGAGTTCTTTAATGTCTGGCATGCATGGAAGTAAGATTATTGTGACAACACAAAGCACACGAAGCACAACTGTTGCGTCAATAATGGCCACTTAACAACATCGCTGCCTATCAGAATTATCTGAGGAAGATTGTTGGTGAGTATTTACAAGACATGCCTTTCACGTCAATGAGTACTTGGAAGAGTATTATGATTTACACGAAATTGGTAGGAAAATTGTTAAAAAGTGCAAGGGTAATCCTTGGCAATAAATTCACTTGGAGCGTCTTGCATTATGAACGAAATCCGAGGAGATGGAAAGAGCTACTAAAATGCAACACATGGGAGTTAAATGGAAATAGGGGTAGCGGCATTCTTCCAGCTCTTTGGCTAAGCTATTATCATCTACCTTCATACTTGAAACAATGCTTTGCTTATTGCTCAGTATTCTCCAAATATTACTTTTTCCAAAGACAAGAAATGATTCTGTTGTGGATGGCAGAAGGTTTTTTTCAACCGGTGGATGCAAGAACTAGAATAGAAGATGTTGGAGAACAATACTTTGAGGATCTAATATCTAGGTCGCTCTTACAGAGATCAAATGTGCATAAATCATGTTTTCTTATGCTTGTTCACGATCTAGCTATGCATGTATCAGGTGAATTGTGTTTTCTCTTGGACTAAGACAAACTTATTAATGATATTGCAAGACTCGTCATTTTTCATGCAACTTAGCAGTTGACGACTTGAAATTTGAAGTTGTATCTAAAGCCAAGCGTTTACACACTTTGATCCAATTTGTAGCAATAAAATTGAGGGAGCCTACAAATTACTTGAAAGTGCTAACAACAATCGGATGCTTGAGAGTGTCATTGGGTTTGGTACAAAAGAGTTGCCCGATTCATTAAGAAATTTGAAGAATCTAGGAAATTTGAAATTGTCTCAGACTGCCGTTGTTTTATTACCTGATTCGATTTGCTCTCTTTACAATTTACAGACGTTGATCTTAAGGTATTGGCGTAATCTTGCTCAGTTGCCAATCAATATAGGAAGGCTAATAAATTTGCATCATCTTGACGTTAGTGGATGCTTACAACTTAGATCCAAATGTTGGCCACACGAAATGGATCAGTTTCCTGGTTCAATGAGCAATTTGAAGCTACTAAATTATTTGAACATATCGTCCACCAACCTTACAAAATTACCCGATTCAATTTGTTCTCTTTATAATTTACAGAAGTTAGTGTTATCAAGTTGTAAAATGTTAGTTCGGTTGCCAACTAACATGGGATGCTTCATCTCAACACTAAGGGTTCACCGTTGGAAGAGATGCCACTACAAATGGGCAACTCGAAAGACTTGGAAACATTGAATGATTTTTTTTTTATAGCAAATCTGGTGGTTCCAACATAAGAGAATTAGGAGGGCTTCAACAGTTGCGTAGGACACTATGTATTTTAGGGCTTCATAATGTCGGTGACATTGAAGATGCTGTCAAGGCCAATTTGAAGGATAAGAAGAAGCTAATCGTGCTAGCTTTGGAATGGAACGGTTATGTTAATGATTCAATACAGGAAAGAGAATTTCTTCAAGGACTCCAGGCTCAAACAAATTTGAGGGAAATTATTATCTCTGGTTATGGAAGTACAAGTTTTCCACTTCGGGTCGTAAATTCTACATTCTCAAAAATGGTATTGATGGAACTGAAAGACTGTCAAAACTGCTGATTTTTGCTGCCAGTTGGGATTTTCTCAAGAAGCTTAAGATTTACGGCTTTCATGGAGTGGAGACAGTAGGTGACGAGGTTTATGGACGTGATTCACCATTCAAATCGTTAGAAATGCTGAATTTTGAAAACATGCCAGAATGGAACCAGTGGTCATTTGTCGAAGTTAAAAAAGATGGAGCTTTTCCTTGTCTCAAGATGCTTTACTTGAGTAATTGTCCAAAGCTTTCGCGGGGTGGTTGTGGGGGTGGGGTGGGGTGGTGGTTGTGGGGTGTGTTGGGGCGCTTGCCCATTACAAGCCATACAATAGTGATTCTCACCATCAAAAAATGTGGCAAATTGGAGATTCCTGTGAACCACCACGTTTATGCGTTGCTTAAGAGTGATGAGAATTAAAGGCTTTCAATCTCTCACGTATCTTCGATTAGGGTACGCCCCAAAGCTTAAAGAGCTGAGTTTGTATTATTGTGAAAAGGTTGAATCCCTTACATTTCAGGAAGAGCCTCTCCCTGTTCTCCTGTCTCTCCATTCCATGTGGCTATTTGATTTGCCAAAGTTTGTATCATTTCCAATAGGAGGATTGACTGCCCCTAACTTGAACACTCTTTGGATCTTAGGGGGTAACCATTTCAGGTTATTGCCCGAATGGATGCACACACTACTTCGATCTCTTCAGAGTCTCCAGGTTGAAGATTTTCCAGAAATAAAAATATTTCCTGAAGGAAGATTGCCCTCAAATCTGAAAACGCTTACAATTCGAGGATGTGAGGAGATCATCTCAAGGTGTGAGCATTGGGATCTGCAAAGCCTCACATCTCTAGCATCATTGACCGTTGGTGGCTGTAAAAATATGTTGGACTCGTTTCCTCCGGAGGGGTAGCTTTCTCCATTTCGGATTTCCACACCTCAAAGCCCTGAACAACTACGCTTGTTAATGCCTTACCCATCTTGGAATTTTTTCATGCCCTGAGCTCCAGTGCTTGCCAGAAGAAAGTTTACACAATTCCCTTAAACTTACGGAGATAGGTGAATGTCCTTTGTTGGAACAGCAATACCGAAAAGAGAAAGGGGAAGGTTGGCCCAAAATTTCTCACATCCCTAGTGTGTGGATTACAGGTAGGACAACAAGGTGAGCATTCTAAACTTCCAAATCCTAACCCTTCGATTTTAATTGGCCACCTCTTTCTTTTCCTTCGATTTTACTAATCTTCATGCTTAATTCCTATCGGTCATTTATTTCCAAAGTTTTGTTGCATACAAAGACTTCGTTTCCTGCTCTTTAGATTTGTCTGGAATAGACAGCCCTCCCTCCCTTCTTTCCCTGTAATTCATTTGTAGCGTACTCCATTCCTGCAGTGATTACAAAACGGATGATCAGTGATCAATATGTTTCACATGTCAACTATTTTTTTTGGGAAAATAAGAAGTGAAAACAGAGGATATAGGAACGAGAAATGTGTAAAAGTCATCGCAAGGGGCGCAAGTTTGTCAAATGCAAGCACTTTGCACAACAGATTGCGGCAAAGAAAACTCCTAAAATCAGAAGCGACGAAAGTCCAACTATTTAACTGATTCTAGAATCGCAAAGATATCAAAATCGTAGCCTATTCACTTTCCTTATTAGGTAACTCTCTAGCATTGCACTACACATCAATTCTCCATGCAGTACTGGAATAAGAACAACGGTCATCTACTGAAAACAATGTGTGTGTATGTGTGTGTGTGTGTGTGTAGAGAGAGAGAGAGAGGGAGAGAGATGGCCAAGGATGTTATCCCACTGCATCCGTACATTAGGGGAATAAGAAATGACAATTCGAGTAATGGAGCCGGAAAAGTAGGGGGGAAAAAACTTCCCATTGAGATACTTGAGAAGAAAACCGATATTCAATTTCAATCTGTCATGGATGTCTTCATGAGATTTTAATTATTAGAAAAAGCATCCTTGGGTATCCGCTTGCAGCAGCTAGTTCACCATTTTCGAATTTCTCGTATTTCTCCACGTGAGGTATTTGTACTAGTGCTTGGACTTTGGTTTCCTTTGAAGTGCTACATGAATTCAGTAGCATGAATAATGAGACTGCCTGGATATATCTCTTTTGCCAATTCTGTCGTGGCATTAAGATTTCAGAATATAGTTTACATTAGTTGAAATGGATCATTTATGGATTATGAAATATTTAGTGCTTGTTCTGAAGTGATTTTAGCAATCTGTTTACCAGGGAAACTTTTGTCAGTAATTATATTGCAAATTGCTGTGTTGTCTAATCACCTTAAGAGGGAGGGATACAAGTCCGACGAATCAAAGTATACGACTCCGACCGTGCATTCTCTTTTTACTTTCTTGCTCATCAGTTTCTTTAAATTGAAGCTGGCCCGTGAATAACTTCTTTCCACTTGAATATCCCATTGCAGGAACCCTATTCCTCATCATTCACTTGAGTTTACTTCCAGGGAGTTCATAACTCAGTCCTAAATAAGATATAAAAAGGCATGTAAAAGAATAATAGACTAGGCGAAGAACCACATGATCCGCAAGCCGCAAAGAGAGTTTGAACCAGAATGTGCCATGCAAACAACGAGACTATAGGAAACGTGAATTAATGTTATGACAGCCAAAAAAGAAACAAAGGAAAGTGTGAAGATTGAGCAGAAAATGACATACAAATAAGAGTAAGCATACAATTATTTATACTTGTTCACTCATGAAGTTCTCTGGAGGGGTTAGCTTAACTTCGTTTCTTTATTCTCCTTTTGGGTGGGAAGCCCAATTTTCACGGGAACAGCATGATATTCTTGGTATTGGGAAAAAAACTTGAAATACAGGATTCAAGTTCTAGGCGACGAGCTACAAAGCACCAGCAGTCCCAAATTGTTCCACGTGAAAGCTCTTCATAGCGTGAAGGGAGGTGAATGGAGGAATATCTCCAGAAACTAACATTCTCCAACAATCACACCCAACCAATTATCTGGTCGCCGCCGCTGGTTTGTCTAATAATAAGTAGGCCTTTTCTCCTTATTTCAATATCTAAGATTGAGACGTTTGGTATGCAATGACACGAGTGAAAATTAAGCCCATCATTGAAATAGAACTAGATTATATCTTTTTTCGTCAATGGACCTTTGTGATTTCCACAGTGATGAAGAAGATAAGAGTGTCTGAAATAACAACAATGTACATATGTACAGGTATAATTGGTGGTGGAGCCAATTATACTAGTGGGGTGCCAAGGGAAAAAAAAAAAAATTTAATTATACGTTTCGTTTTATCGAATAGAGACAAAATTGTATGGAAACACAAACATAATTTTTCTCCTAAAATGGGGATATAACGACTATTTTACTTCTAAAATGTAATTAGAAGCTTTCTACAGATATCTCAAGTTACCCCGGCCTGCCAGTAGTACACGTTTACAAGAATCTGATCAAAATCTCATCTCCTCTGAAAGACAGGCAACGCAAAGCTGAAAGAATCCAATACAGATATAATAATTAAGAAGTTCCAAATAGAACTCTAGCAATAGGATATTTAAAAACACCTAAGGCAGAATTCTCATCTAAGTAATCGTCCTGAAGACTTGGGAAGTAGGGAAAGTATTAAATCCGTTGGGAAGAATAGTAAGCTTCAGCATCTGCACAAATTGTGGCAGAAAGCATATTGATACACAAGAACAAACATACATGAAAATAAAAACCATCCATTACTTTATAATTTCAGTTAGTTCCAAGTTACAAGATGATACATTATACAAGTACGACAACATATAACTCGTTACCAGTGATAAGATGACCATATGAACATTTATGCAGTCTTTATATGAACCTCCAAAACTTGAGAAATTTTTTAGCAGATCTCCAGCCAACTGGACCTTCATTCACAAGCTGGTTTGGTGTCAAAGCTACTCAAGCATATCGCAAAAGCTTGGAATGCAGATAGTGGATAACAGTAATCCATGGTGAAAATGTCTTTTCCAATCTTCCCAAACTGTAGGATCACCCTTTCTTGTTCTGCCTCTGAGATGTTGTGCGATGGCTCAACAGCCGCGACGAGCTGAAAATTCTTGACGGAAGCCACCGTAACACGCCCTTTGAAATTCAGGCACCAGCATTGCAGCTGCTCATGCCACCTAGGTGCCTTGTTCTTCAAAACAAGAGGTTCTTCTACACCCTGGACCGATGGCTTTGAGATGCTTGTGGAACTAAAATCTATGACTGGCTCCTTTCCTTTTGAGCTTGGCAAGGGACTCAAGAACTGCTGATCAAAAGAGTGTGGGAATGACATAGGTGTAAAAGCAGTGCCACCATTCTGAATAGAAGATACAGGAATCGAGTGCATGACGCAATGCAATCTCCTTGGACCTCTTGTGCGGAGAACATTCAATTCGTAGGAGATGCTGCCAACATCGTAATTACATGCAGGTACTCTTGGAGACACCTGCTTGGAATGGAATCTTCGAGATGCTCGGTTATTTTGTTGAATCGCAGGTGCAGCACATGATGGCTGGCTGTCATATATGGTGAACTTGGTACCCAAAAAATTGGACCTGAAAAAATTTTGTGGATAAAATGTCACGCACATGAATAATTAATACAAAGATAAATTCAATTTCAGCTTCAGGGATAACCAAACTTGCCTTAGTTTACCGATGTAGTTGTTGCTAGCCCGAGAGAAATCATCCACAACCAAAGATATAACAAAGTTCGTGCTTGTTGGCCTTCTAATCTTTTTGGCCGCTAACAACAATTTATCCCTTTGTCCCTCAGCTGAAAATTTGATAACATTGTAAGTGAAAACCACAATGCACCTTATAAGGTGAAAATCAAACACATGGCCCTCACGTCAATCAGTTAACTAGTTAAATAAGTTGATAGAGAGAGACTCACAAGGCACCAGACCCAAGTACAGATAGAATGTAGAATTCGATCTATCCCTTCTGATGAAACACTGTATGGGAGATTCACGAGGACCCGGCTACAAATGACATACAGATAGTGAAATAACAAGTGAAGTGTGTAGCACAACAAAGAAACAACAAACATTCACAAGAACTACCTGTTTCAGCGAGATTGGGAAAGTGAGCCTTCCACATCGCTCGGGAGTTTTGACAATCTCTCTTATGATGTCCCTCCAGGCCCTACAAACCGAGGCACAGAAAACGACGACAGCTCGAGCCGGCCATGCAGTCTCGCTCTCTTCAACCCTTCTTAAAATGTCCAAGAGCAATTCAGGAGGCAAATTCGTCCATTGAGACTGATGATTGGGATCAGTTGAGGATGGTGAAGCTTCATCAGGAACAACCGCCGTTTGGGACCTTGTAAGACCCCGCCATTGCATCCCTTCACCCACCCGCTTTGACATGTTCCCAATTCCATCTTTCATTTCCCTCAGCTCACGAACAATGATTTTGAAAGACATTTTTCTTCCCCAAATCTCACCTTCAACGGTATTATCTTCAGCCAAAAGAATATAATATAAAATTAAACACCAAAAAAAAAATCTGATCTTTAATTCACAGAAAGTAAAATTCAAAACTTCCACGCCACCAAATCAAAAGAAAGATTAGAAATTTACAAAGAATCTACAAGGCCCATTGAAGAATCAAAAGATTCCAACATCGAAATATCAGAAATCGTACCAAAAAACAAATTAAAATACTTTAAAAAAAAAAAAAAAAACTACTATCTTTCTACTCCTAATCAGACCAAGAAGAAAATCAAGCAGATATCTGATGAAGACGAAACGGTTAAGAAAATGCAGAGACTTTCCGAATAAAAACCCAACAAGAATCTTCGAGATCAAGAAGGAAAAAAATCGGAGAACTTACCGGCGAGCTTCTAAACGGAGGCTTTAGTTCTCCGAATGGATCCAGTTCGAAACCCAAAATCGGCTTCGAGCGAAATCCCCACCATCTCCATAGCCATAGCCATCGCCTCCGAGGAGAGAACCCTCAAAGCGCCAAACTGGATCCAGGCGCTGTTTTCCATTGTTTTATTCCTTATTTTAATATATATGCTGTATTATGTGTAAGTAGAAAACAATAGCGAATATTGAGCTGTAATGCCCCCTTTTTTTTTTTTTTTACTTTCAATTTTATTAGGGGATGTTGTTTTTTCATCTCCTGAATTTTTGTTATTTTTGGTGTAATAAGAATATGGGACAAGCAAAATAAATAAATAAATAAATAACTGTAATAATACTCCTTAGCAAAGCCGTAACAAATAATCTTTTCCTAAAAAGAACAAACTTTAATAAATACAAAACGATAAAAAAAAAAAAACTATCATAATACTCTTTTAAAGGGGAAAAAAAAACCTGTTTTCAATATTAGACAGAATTTATGATAGGAAATTTTATTTTGTTTTTGTAACCATAAGTATTACTTATTATTTTAATTAATAGATTAATTTTTTACTGATGTTATCTTTTAAAAATTTAAAACGCAATATATATATTTGGAAGAATACATATAATTACTTTATTTTTACTAATTATGTTTTATTTTTAATTATTAATCAAATTATTAAGAATAACAACAATATTTAGTTACAAAACATTAAATAATAATTTTCTTCATTTTGTAATTGTTATAATTTTTTTTTGCTCCCAAGGAGCTTGAAGTAAGTACCTATGTTTAAATAAAGTATTATATTGATATTATATTTAAATATAATATATTGATATAATATGTATTTAGATAAAAAATATTTATATTATAAATATAAATATAATATTTTTATATTAAAATAAAAATTATATTATATTTAAAATATAATGGAAGTGTAGCGTTATAACCAAACCTATCAATAACTTCTCACGATGCTTAATTAGCTGCGGCATTCCATTGGTACACGTGACTATTTGCACTTGGCGGCTATTTATTACCAAAAATTGGATACATTTATTTTTCGAGGCATAAAATTAATTGTAGATGATGATACATGACATATATTTTTAGGGCAAAAGGTTGTAAAGATTCGTAATCGCTCACTATCTAATCTTATTTGCAACAAAAATAGGATGCGTACTCGTTTTCAGCAAACAACAAATTAAAAGAAAAAATCCCCATTCAAATTAAAAATATATATATTATGTATTGTCTGGTGTGTGTGTAAATATATAGCAAACAACAAATTGACTTTAAAATATGACTAAATTAAGTATGTGGTCTTCATGGTATTTTTATTTTGTTTTATCTTTTTTGTTAGAATTTTATTACGCTCATAGTTTTTTTAAGGCAATAATTATGCTCGTAGTTAGGATTTACGTTTTTTATGGGCATAAGTTGACAATTGTTCTTTGTTCTCGAAAGGGTTTTTTAATTTTTATTTTCTGAATATATCAAAAGAGATTAATAAAATGTAAAAAAATACTTTCTTCAGAAATTAGATATTCGACAGTGTCGGTTATCGGATTACCTATCCCCCCACACACACACTCTCTCTCACGAGTTATATCGCGTCCTATCTTAAAATGTACTGCTGAATCAAACAGCCATCAGATAATTTAGTATTCTTATATGCTTTTTGCTTGATCTTCTTTAAACTATATTAACCTTGTAAACCTTTTGTTTTGGTATGACTTTATAATGCATATTCAATATTAATATTGTCATTTTATGGGAGTTTTTATGGCAGGGGTATAGAAAAAGAAAGAAAGAAATAGTTATAGACTCTGTTTTTTCGTACATTTTCATTTATTGAGAGTATGATCATATTTAACATTTCAAAATATACATTATCAACAAAAATACATTATCTTAAAAAGTTTTTTTTATATCACTAAGCATTGGTGCTTCATTATCTTTTTTTTTTTTTTTTTGGTACTAAGGAACAAGAATTGAAAGGAAAGGGACAATTGCACCACGTAAACATGTCTACATAAGCACCAAAAGAAAATAGAAAACCATAGTCAAAATCATCAGGCAGGCCCATGGCGAGTCGAAAGAGAAAGTCACACATGATCATTTTAATCCTATACCAGTAAATTAATGTCGTCTTTTTCTTTTCCTTTGCTTTTCTTTGGCTGGAAAAAGGTCTATAAATTCCATATGGGATCAATGGAGCTAGCATAGCCACAGGGGTCACTACTCGGTACAGTCTATCGAGCGTGTCCTGTTCTGCACCTTTTCCTCCAAGTCCTTATTTATATATTTATTCGGGGCAAAGCTCTCTGGGGACACCTTTCAGCTTTCAGGCTTTTAGCAAACGACGTTGTTTTCTTTATGGATCATCATCAAGTGCTGGTCCACAATTCTGCAAGAAGAACATTGCATCTCAATTTAATTCTATCCTCATTTCTGTCTAGCCTTTGCTTTATTTAAAAGATGGGGTTTTATTTATTTTTGTTTCCTTGTTGGTGGATGTTGTGCTGCCATACCATGATTGTAGGTTGGTTTGTCCACTTGAGCCATCATGTGTGTTATATTTTCGTGAAACAAATTATAGATATTTTACAAAAAGGGCCCTATGTTATGAATATTTTTTATTATATAAATATTTTAAGGAATTCCACCTTATATACTAACACTCGACCGTGGAAACTATTGGTGTTAATCTTATCAAATAAGTGAAACAGAGTTCTGAATCTGTATTAGTATCCTAACACATATAAAATATATTAATTGATTTAAATTTCACACTTACAATACACTTTTATGAAAACCGTGCTATAAAAGTAAAATGGTAAACGTTTTGTACATAATTCTTTATTAGGAATGTCATATTCATTTTCATACTAGGAAATCTCTTGGTTAGGAATATTTGATAGTTTTAGATAATTTATCTGATTTTATAATCCTATTATGTATTTTTGAAAACCCTATTGATAGTGCTTCTTATTTGTTTTTGTTTTTTTTTCGTCTTGTCTTCTTCGTTTTGTTTCCTTCTTAGTCTCTAATATGCTCTCGCAAGATGGAGATCCAACAAGAGGTTCTAATGTTTGATTGCAATATAAGGAAATAGTACATGCGATGGGCGTAAGGTGTGAGTTGTATGAGCAGTAGCATGAATAGGGTACAGGACTGCGGGGATAACAATCATAGAAGGAAGGTGCAATGCACAAGGGTGCCTGGACAACAATCATCTGGGGAAGGCCCAAGGGCAACGAGGGCAGTCGTCAAGGGAAGGCGTAGAGGTGTAGGAACAACAATCATCGAGCTAGGGTGTAAAAGTACGGGGATGGCAATTGTTAGGGGCAGTGATGACCAAGAGCTAAATGTTGTTCGTTAAAGCATCAAAGCTCCAAGACCATATTAAGCATATGGGAGAACTATAGACAACTATGGAGGATTAGAGACTCTTAGATCCCGTTTGGTTGGAGGTAATGGAATGGAATAGAATGAAATTTCGTTGGCGTTTGGTATTAGTTTTGAAATGTTTTTTGTTTTCAAAAAAATTGAAAATGAAAATGTTTTGAAAACTGCGTTGAGATTATTTTTGAAATTGTGTTTGGTTATATTTTCTGAGTGTATATTCTGAAAAATATAAAAATGAAATTTTGTTTGGTTATATATTTTGAAAACTCATTTTATAAATGAGTATCTTATAAAAACATATTTATTTTTAATTTAAAAAAAATTAAAAAATAAACTATTAGTCATAATTAAAAAAAAAATTTAGTGATAGGCTTTGCAATGAGCGATAGGGGTGATAGAGATTGGTGGTCTGGGCTCTAGGCGGCAGTGATGGTTAAATTTAGGTCATGAGTCGATAATTATCATTGCGAGAGAACCGTCGTCATCCTCACTAGCCCATGGTGATCAGCCTTCATCGAAGATGGATGCTATCGTTGGACATATTCATCACTGACGTTGCACAGTCAGAAAGAAAAAAAGAGAGAGAGGAGATGGAGAGAGAAAATGAAAACAAAAAGTGAAAACAATTTTTTTTTATTTTCAAAAAACAATATAGTTGAAAACGATATTTTCGAAATGGTTTTGAAAACGTTGAATAAACAAACGCTATTTTAGGACCGTTTTCATTTTCTGTGTTTTTGAAAATAAAAAAACATTTTCGAAAACAAAAACAAACACCCCTTCAATTTTTATGTTTGGTTTGGTTTAGAAATGGCAAAAGCCATTCAAAAATGAATGACATTTTCCAAAATTAGCTGAATCATCATTCCTTTCTCATGTGAGAGGAATGGCCATTCATACTTATTTTCCTTTTTTTTTTTTTACCCATTCATACCCTTCATCTTCTTCCTTTATTTTTTTCTTTTAGAACTTCATTATGACTGTCTCTGTCCTTCTTCCTCTATCCCACTATAATCCTCCTCTTCTAGCGAGACCCATCGTCATCCTACTCCTCTATTCCACCATCATCCTTCTCTTTCGGTGAGACCCATCGTCATATTTCACCTCGGCCGTTCTCATTCACTCCAACCTCCCTCCTCAGTCATCACTCAGAGAGCAACTCTACCGACGATTATCTCTGCTAGCATTCGATCAAATCCGCCGCCAAGCCTTTTTTGCGATCTAGAAATCCTACTCTCCAAGCTTTAAACTGGCACTCAAATCTGCCATTTCTCTACAACCCCTCACCCAAGGCTGTCCTATTCCAAATCCACCCTTGCCCAGATTCATCCTCCACTAGCTCATCCACCAACTCCTCTATCAGTCGCCTCTACCACCATCCACCAACATTCCAACTCATTATTTAAAAGACAATTTTGTTTGTCATTTGTCGTTTGGAAGTTTTGAGAAAAAAACTCTTAAAAATTTATTTGTCTTAGAAGGATTCTAATAAATAATTTTTATTTTGCAGCATAAAAAAAGTTTTCAATTATTTTTTTTAATCCTGATTAAACTAATTTTATATATGCTAAGGATAGAGGTAATTTTGTCTAAATAAAAATAATCATGTTGTATTCCATAGCATTTGTAAAAGTCAAACTAAACAAATGAATTAGCCTTTTTTCCGCCTGTTCTATTCCATTACCATTATCATTACAATTCCCATTCCATTCCTTTTCACCTAACCAAACGTGACCTTAGAGTAATAATCGCTCTAATACCACGTTAAAAAGTAAATAAATAATAATAATAATAAGTGAACACAAATATAATTTGTTCAATAAATGTGTCTACATTCACAAACTAGAAAAAGAAAAATAATTCACTAGTCAATGAGCTCAATAAAAAACACAAATAAAGTATTTGAATCAAGTAAGTTAAGGTTACAATTAAGTCTACTTAAATCAATGTACTTATTAATATTAGAATATATACAACAAGTACAAAAGTCGAAATAAAAGTAATTATGTAAAAAATTAGAGGGTTAAACTGGTTAGTCCAACTTAACCGACTTGCTTATTTTGGTCCAATTAATGCTTTGTGTCATACTTAAGCTAATTTATTTAATAATTGCGTTTTAATTTATAATGTCACACCTAACCCACAACCATTTCATAAATATTTTAGGCAGTTAATGTGCACATGCCTTGATTGTGCCCAATAGAACAATTTTAATAAACAAGAGAAATAATATTAAATACAATAGAAAACATTGAATTTTAACAAACAAAAAAACATTTTAATAAGTAAAAATTCAAATAAGGTAAAATCTTGATAAGAAAACAAACATACACCGCAAGTCTCATATGAAAATTATTTACAAAAAGAAAAGAAAAGAAAAGAAAAATAGTAACACTATCATTTCTCTTGTTATTTCCATATTCATGCACCCTTATTGTATTGTGCTTTTTACTGTGCTTCATGTCCAAATTTACGTCAAGCACGACCTATTTAACAAAATGTATCATGCTAGATAATTATATTGTATGATATCGTTCTCGTGTTGACTCATTAAATCCAATCTGTTTTAATGTTTTTATATAAAATGGAAACTTTCGTAATAAACACCTCATTGTATCACTTCTTTCCCGAATTCATAACATATTTTTTTATTGTTAAATTATATAATAAATAACGAGATAAAAACAAATAGAATATTATTATTTTTTTATATCCAACTATAAAATTCTCATTTAAAAAATATAATAGAAAGTGGAGAAAAATTATGAGATTGGGCTTGGGTGGATCAGGATGGGGACGAGACCCTCGCGCAATCTCATGGTCTCATAGTTGATGATGATCATTGGGAGTGGGAAGTGCGGAAGTGGGAACATTTATCAAGTTGTCCAATTCCATAAGGTATGGTGGCTTCTCAAAAAACACATTTTCCCAGTTAATAAGGAGTTACCTTCTAACATAAAGGGAATTCTATTCTGAAAAATTATATATATACATAAGAATTGTTTTGTAACTTTCTCATAAAGTATTTTTAATAATTAGTTTACTTATATATAATTTTATGTAAAATTATGTATTATATGATATTATTTAGTAACTATTGATGCATCACTGAAAAAAAAAAAAGTTATAACGAAATTAATAAGTTATTACACTGTATATACATGGAGAATTATGACTGTTAAATTATAATTTTTTGGAAAAAAACTACTCAGAAATTTCTTGAAACTTTCATTGCTGTGTGAATACTGACATTGAAGTGATAAAGGGCCTGAAGCGAGGATGAGACTCACCTAGTGGGAAGCCCACTGCAATGAGGAAAGAGCTTTTTTTTTTTTTAAATAAAAGCAAAGAACAGTATTAAGAACGTAAGAGCCAGTGCATATATCTCACGTATATTTCTTTTTTGAATGTTATAACAAGTAGAAGTAAAGAGTACAATATCATATTTATTGAATTATATGTTTCTAAATTTTAGAATCTAAATTGTTTCTTGTGAAAGAATAAAGACAAACCTTAAAAAATAGTGTATCATAATTTTGTAAGCCTCGAGAAAATAAAATTGCCATTGACTTCTAGTTTACTACTTACATCTAATAAACTAAAATTTTAATTATATAACATATTATGAAATACAACAATATATCATATGCAATAATATATCACTTAATTTAGTTTTTCTTCAAATTGTCCCTTCAATTTTAAAAACTATAAGCATATATCCTTTGAATTTAAAAACGTGTTTCAATTTCTTCTTGCTTGTGATTACAAGCTTGCCACATAACCTATAACAGTGATTTCATGCTTAACTTTATTACAAAATGGAGAAAATTTTTTAGACTATTGTTAATAAACTAGAACTCTTTTCCCATTATCCAAGCAAAATGATCATTATTCATTATTCTCCTTAAATTTGTGAAAGATCACTTCTCAAAGATATATAGAAACATAATTTCATCTTTTTGCTCGATTAGGAAAATTAAAAACTTTATCGAACACATTTAACTTTTTTTATTTAGAAAAAAAAAATCAGTAATGTCATCATGTTTTTAAATTAGTTTCATTATGAGAATACATTAATATCACAAGCGAAATAGCAAGCTTGACCTGTGTCTTTTCAGGTAATATCTAAGAAGTCCAAAGTTATTAAGGCCTAGTCTAACTTGATAGGCCATTAAATGAATATAACTGCAGCCTCACAACGGAATATGAGATTTAATTCTTAGATGTTAAGTAAGAAGGTCTTAATAGATTATTCTCTTGTCATTATATCACTATCATTGATTGTCATTTAACTTGCAGCTAAGAGAGCCTGGAACTATGGGTCAGTATTTGGTTAACAATGCCAATGCCTTGACCAGATTGAGGCATGGATTGTCGCAACTAATAAGGGTAATCCAGCGAATAAAGAGAAAAGCGAATTAGACTTACTTTCTTTCACGAATAAAGGAGTCAAGCGTTACGGGAGCACAAACCATTTAACAAGAAGGTTGGTACTCACATTAATAAATCCCTTTACTAGGGTAGGAATTCCTCAAATTTCCTTCTTTGTAAAAATAAAAAATAAAATAAAAAAAATAAAGTGGATTTCCCAGAAGCAATAGGTAAACTCCAATGGAAGCAGCTTAATAGAAACATGCGGCTATGAAACAAGCAAAAACGACAAGGAATCCGCATGCAATGAAATGACATAGTAGCTAACAAGTAACGTCTTACACACACACACACACACACACATGTATGTGTGTGTGTATATGTGCGTGTGAACTATATTTTATGCAACAAGTAAGGTCTTACAAGGAGCATATATTAAAACCAAAGTGCAGGTACAGAATGATTACAAAATTTCCAAAGGATTCAGTGCAGTCCTGATGAGTCCGACGTCCGAACCATATACAAAGCGTAACAGTACTATATAGCAAAGCATTTTATTTGGACAAAAACCACCTTACAAGAATAACACTTTCTTATATATATATATATATATATATATGCTAGCTCCTTAAAGCAATTTCCTTTCTCTTAACGTTAAAGCTTAGAAATTGTTTTTTTGGGTGTTGGTTGGCTTAACGTAACCTTCATCCCTAACTGTTCATTAATTTATACAATTTTAAAAAATAAATTTTATTTGTAGATTATACCAATTTTGAGATTGGAAAAAAAAATGTATATATATATATTTTTATGTCCTGCTTGGAGCTTGGTTAATATGTGTATCTCAGCCTCTAAGTTAGTCAAAGGCCATGCAGTCTCTTTCAATATTTTGCTTAAAGCTTTGATTCAAAAAAAACTTACTTTAACAAATTGATGGGCCATTTTGATTTTTGGTACATTCCATAATTTGTATAAATATGTGACCTTCTCATGATCTCCATGTGTCATCTGCCCAAAAACTCTTAACAACCATTGGGGTCTCTTGCCAGTTCACTAAAATGGCTGGCTATGATTTTAGATTCTTCAACCATTTAAGCTCAACAGTTCTTCTTCTCTTCTCATTGCTTGGCTTTCTTCTCTCTTCTCCTGCAAAAGCTGCCATAAAGAGATACCAGTTTGATGTGGGTGGTTTTATTACTTTAATTTATTTCCACTCTCTCTCTCTCTCTCTCTCTATATATATATATATACACACATATATTTATCAAAAAGACAAGTCTTTTTTCATGTCTTTTATTTTTTTTGGCAGATTCAAGTTAAGAATGTGAGTAGATTGTGTCATGCAAAACCCATTGTAACTGTTAATGGGAGGTACCCAGGTCCTACTGTATATGTCAGAGAAGGAGATAGACTTCTTATCAATGTCACAAACCATGCACAATATAACATGTCAATTCACTGGTATAAAATAAAAAAAAAAATCTTAAGTACTTTTTTGTTTATGTATATACAAACACACACACACACACACATATATATATATATATCTCATTTGGTCAATATGTATGATGTATTGTAACAGGCATGGATTGAAGCACTATAGAAATGGTTGGGCCGACGGACCAGCTTACATAACACAGTGTCCAATCCAGACAGGAAATAGCTACACTTATGACTTCAATGTAACAGGACAAAAAGGAACACTTTGGTGGCATGCTCACATTTTTTGGCTTAGAGCTACTGTCTATGGCGCCTTAGTTATCTTGCCTAAGCAAAGCATCCCATTTCCGTTCCCACAGCCCAATAGAGAATTTGAAATTCTATTAGGCAAGTCTTTTGTTTTACTTTATTTTATTTTTTTTCACTGCTTTAGTAAAGATTTTCCTATATATATGTGTTACATCAAGCATGCCTGAAGCTCACCAACATGTACGTGCTAACATTGTGTACCGATAATATAGGAGAATGGTGGCATGGTGACGTTGAAAAACTTGTCAAGCAAGGAAACGACATGGGTTTGCCACCAAATTCTTCAGATGCACACACGATAAACGGAAAGCCAGGGCCGCTCTTTCCATGCTCCGAGAAACGTAAGCAATTACTTAGAGCACAAGAAAGCTTGCGTTTTTCTTTTATAATTCTATAAATTAGTAACAAAGTACTAATATGGCTCTAAACTGTTAGATTTTCGTCAAGTTTCATTGAACTTACACACTCTTTCAACTATTATGATGTGTTCATGACGGTCTAAAGTAGTGCAATACGAATTTTATAATCAAGATGACTTAATACTATGAACCATTTTTGTAGATACTTTTGCAATGGAGGTTGAACAAGGGAAGACATATTTGCTGAGAATAGTGAATGCTGCTCTAAACGATGAACTTTTTTTCGCCATTGCCGGCCACAGCATGACTGTGGTCGAAGTTGATGCTGTTTACACAAAGCCTTTTACGACAGAGGCTATACTAATCGCGCCGGGGCAAACGACAAACGTTTTGGTGAAGGCCAACCAACTTCCCGGTCGGTATTTCATGGCGGCCAGGACTTTTATGGACGTTCCACTTGCCACAGACAACAAAACAGCAACGGCCATACTCCAATACAAGGGAGTCCCGAACACCGTCATTCCGATTTTACCCCAACTGCCTGCTCTAAACGACACTGCGTTTGTTCTAAACTACAACAAGAAGCTCAGGAGCTTAAACTCCCCACAGTATCCCGCCAATGTCCCTTTAAAAGTGGACCGGAACCTGTTTTTCACCGTGGGATTGGGGATGGACTCGTGTCCCACGTGCGTTAATGGGACTAGACTTCTTGCTTCTTTGAACAACATCTCCTTTGTGATGCCCAAAATTGGGCTTCTTCAGGCTCATTACTTCAACATCAAAGGGGTTTTCAGGGCTGATTTTCCTGACAGACCACCAACTCCTTTTAATTACACTGGGGCCCCTCTTACTGCAAATCTTGGCACTTTGTCCGGGACTAGACTTAGCAAGATTGCTTTTAATTCTACTGTTGAGTTGGTTTTACAAGACACAAATCTTCTAACAGTGGAGTCACATCCGTTTCATTTGCATGGTTATAACTTCTTTGTGGTTGGAACTGGTGTTGGGAACTTTGATCCTAGAAAGGACCCTGCTAAGTACAACTTGGTTGACCCTGTTGAGAGAAATACAATTGGAGTTCCCACAGGAGGTTGGACTGCCATAAGATTTAGAGCTGATAATCCAGGTATGCCAAATTCAAACTTCACTTAATGTATTTAATAAGATAATCCAGGTATATCAAGTAGATTTATAGGACGCCATGTAAACTTTTTTTTTTTTTTAAACAAACCCAATTTCAGCTGTTAAATAGTGAAAAGAAATGCTCTGAACTATTGAATTCGTTTAATTTCAGTGTGCTAAAATCGTTTAATTTCATCACCTAGTAACTAAGATTTGGGCTGCACGATACACTAGGATTTACCATAATTTTCACTAATAGTTTTCAACTCCAGTTGTTTGAATAATTTTTTTTTTTTTTTTGGTGGTTTAAATTTATTTTTTGGGGTTGTGCAGGTGTCTGGTTTATGCATTGTCATTTGGAGCTCCACACTGGTTGGGGATTGAAAACAGCGTTTCTTGTAGAAGATGGACCAAATTCAGATCAAACTGTTCTGCCTCCACCTAAGGATCTTCCACCGTGTTAATTATCCAAAATTGAAAATAATTTTTATGTAATGGCATTTTTATAGTTGGAGTGTTATATACCTATATATCCTGCAGAAGTTGCTGGAGTTTATCGTGCGTGCAATTTGAGGAAGGGAAAAACCATTGTAAAAGGAAAGAAAGCCATTTGAGTTGCTTTTGAGATTAAAAAAAAAAAAAATTGTAATATACCATATCAGTGTACCATTCGAAAATGTATACGTAAAAATCAAATAACTTTATGCCAAATTGCTTTAGCAGTGTAAACATACAAAACTGATGTGATAACCCAATCGCAGCCACTCTGTTCAGCAAGCTACATTATTCAGCAACTAGAACTAAATTATGATCAAAACCTGTTACAACTTGTAAGACTTTATGATCTTCCAGTGGGACGAGAAAAGCCGGTTCAGCTTCATCCATGGAGCTTCCTAACCCAAGCCTTCCATTCTTACCACAACCCCAGACCCACACTTCTCCACTTGACATCAGGGCAATGGAATGTACACGCCCTCCTGACACTGAAATTGGAGTTTCCCCTTCCAATGCTTCGACCTTCATTGGAGTGTTCTCGGGACCCAACCTTCCGAGCTGAGAGCTTTGATTCCAACCCCATGAAACAATGCTTACGGTGTCACCTTCTGAATTATCTGATAGTGAACCCCGGCAAATGGCCAACGAATGGCCAAGACCAGAGGTAACAGATGTTGATCGGTAGTCAATGTCAACTGGAAACATTCCCAGATCTTGTTTTACTCTGCCTAGTTGCCCATATGTGTTGCTCCCGCAACTTAATAAAGTTCCATCACCTAAAAACCAGATAATTAGATCAAATCTCCGTGGATTTACTCGTCTGCAGACACATAAATGAACGACAAATATGCTGCCTACCACAAAGGATAACTGAATGATCAAGGCCACAGGCAATGTCCAGAACATGAACACCGTCTAGTTCTCTCACTAAACGAGGCTCCCAGATTATTGGCATGCTTTTCTCCTTCTCCATTCCTTCCAAAACCAGCTTCTCAGCAACCTCTAACGTCGAACTGGATAGTTCACCGTTTTCAAGCGCACTTGATTCGAGTGGAGATGCCTCCAGAGTTCCTGCAATGCTTCCTAACCTCCCGTCAGCTGAATAACCCCATCCAAACAATTTCCCATCATCAGTCTGTGCAAGAGCATGTCCCCAACCAAATGACACCTGCCAAACAAACATGGACCCAAGGAATGTCCTTCAGATGAAAGAAAAATCCAAACTGAAAAACACAGTTCTTGCAAATTGTTTTTTCGTTCTGGACAATTATGATTCAGTCAAGAGTCAACTATGCCAAAAAGACATGTCTCTTCTAAGCTTAAGACAATCTCCAAAGCATTAGCCTATGCCAATGCTATATTTACTACAAAAGAGAGTAAAAAATAAAATTATCCTACTTTATGCTCCAATAGTGTAATGTTATTTCTCATTCCATTTCTACTTTTTGTTGTCTTTATTATGCTTTGAAACTTGTAAAAACGCAATTTAGTATTTAATAATTTTAAAATTAAAATATTGAAATGAATGCATTAAAAAGTGAAGACACCAACTACTAAGAATTAAAAATTGTATTTGACATATTATTATATCTAGTGGCAAATTTTCCACAAAGTTTAGCATATGATAAATTTAACATAAAAGACAGCACTCTATTAGAGAGCACTTTTTTCATCCGAATATCAGAATTTATTATTGACACACTAATTTAGTATGCATTGGAGATGCTCTAGGAGCGCACCTTGGCTATCTTTTCTCCGGCGAGCACTTCGACTTTCGAAGGCACAACAGCCTCAATAACTTCCTTTCCAAGACCGACCTGGCCGCGCTTAGACCTTCCCCATGTCCACAGGGATCCATCATCTCCAATGGCCGCAGAAACAACGCCGGATGCAAATGCGGCCCTAACTCTTACTTGCTCCAACCCTATTACCCTCTTGGGCTCATTCCATGAATCTCTACCAAAAGAATAATCCATTTGAATTCGTATAAACATTGCTAAGTGTTACGAATTTCCAATAAACAAAGACCCATGAAAATAAATAAATAAATAAATCTTGTTACTAGATGCTGTATACGCAACTAAAAATTTTTGTTACTTATCAAAAAAGAAAACTAGAAATTTTTGTTAAACGAAGATACATTAAATTAAGAAAAGAAAAGCTGAAAACTTCAACTTTGCATAATTGCAGTTCAATTCGAAAATTAGAAATTTAAGCACACAAATGTACTGATTTACACTTCACAAATCACAGACATTGACAAGCTTCATTCCAAAGATCATTTCTTTACAAAGCAAAATATCCAAAATAACGCATAAAAACCGAAGAGAGAAGTTTACCTAGGGGAGGAAAGGCCACGGCCGAGCTGAGCTTCGAGGTCTCTGCCCCAGGCCCAGAGCTCTCCTTGCGAAGTGACGGCAAGCGAGTGGTAATGGCCGGCGCTTACGGAGACGATATCGGAGGGAAGGGACAGAACTCTGGTCGGCTCGTAGGCGTCGACGCCGAGGCCAGCGAGAGAGTTCGGGAGTCCCAGAGCGCCATGGCTTCCGTCTCCAAAGCTCATCACTGCGAAGTTACTGGTGCTCATGAATCTTCGGTGGCTTTGGACCGTAAACCGAACCGCCATTTTCTTCTTCGTCTTCGCCACCGCTCGCAGCATCTTCTTCCGATTCCGGTGTTGCTTCGACGGCGATCTCTTTCGCTGCTAATTACGGTGACGGCTGGCGACCTCGTGTTTTGGTACCTTCCATCTTCGAATAGAGTTGGGCTTCGAGTCAAAGTGTTTTGGGCTATTTCGAGTAAGTCTAGTGGGGTTCTTGTTAGGCTTCACGGGGGAGGAGAATGCCCTATAGGAACGAGTGACCCAATCCAAACAAGGAAATGGTGATTTACATTAATGATCAAATTTGAGTATAGCTTTGAAAAATGTCTAAAATAGGACTTATTTATGGAAGGGGGAAGGAGTTACATAGGTCAAAATTAAATCTCAATAAAAATAAATAGTTAAAACTTTTAATAAATAGTATATTTTTAGTAAATTATGATTTATCATAATATAAAGTTTCAAAAATGCCTTTTTATATATAAATTTTGATAATTTTATTTGGTAAATCACTTTTTAATTTAATAAATTATTTATTTATTGATTTTGATAAATTTTGATAAATTTATTTGGTAAATCATTTTATAAGTAATTAATTTACCATGTTGACAAAGAACTCTTGATTTTGTAAATCATTAATTTACCGATATAATTAAGTGTAAATTATTGATTTATCAATATAAATTCTTAAAATTTTGTAAATCATATTTACCATTTGATTGATTTATCATGTAAATCATTGATTTACCGTATAAACATTAATTTACAAATTTGTAAAAAAATCCCAAACTGAACAATTCCTAACCTTGATCCGAAATTGACCTTTACCCTAGCACTTTACTCTAAAACCATTAATTTATCATGTAAATGATTAATTTACTAATTTTGATAAATCATTATTTACGAATTTTGTAAAACAGTCTAAAAAATAGTATGAACCCTAAATTTAGCTCCCAAAATTATCCTAAACTCCAAACCACCCCAAAAATTCATCAAAAAAACCGTTGCCACACTTCACCGTCACCATTGTTCTTGGAGACACTATCATTCTCGAAGACACCATCGTGATCGAGTTGATAAAGATAACCTATGACTTTTCACTCAAGATCTGGTCAGAATTTAGAGAAATGGACCAAAACTAGTAACACATAGACAGAAGAGGAGACAACAAGGTACAGTGTTTCATATGTTTGTGTTTAACATTCACTCATAGCAAAAAAAGTTTAAGATAGTAAGGTTCATAAAAACTTGAATTGAGTCACAATCTAGCCAGAATTACGAATTTCCACTTGGGATTTCTTCTATTCCAATGCAATCTGGCCAGATTCATACGGATCTGGTGAAAAATTGTGGCGATTTCATCACTAGGCTACACCAATACTGCCACATGTTCGTTCAACCTGCAAATCAAAAACAAAAAAACAACAATCTTAAATGGTGATGGATTTAAAGCCTTCCACAATCTCCCGTGTGATCGAGGTTAAATCTAGCTATCGGACTCTAACGTGAGCTGAGATTCATGAAGATCCATTGAGCTTGCGATATCGTGATTTTTCGACGAGCTTGCGAATGTCCAATCGTTGTAAGCTGCAATTTTATGTCGACCAATCTGTCGGAGATCACGACGGAGAATGATGGAAGTAATAATCATTGCCGGATATAATGACCAGAACGGTGAAAAAATAGAGCGGCAGAGAGAGTGATATTCGGAGCAGAGAGAGAGAGAGAAGGAAGAGAGAGAAATGGGTTGGTTTTTAGGGGAATATGAAAAATATAGGTTAAAAACATATTTTAAGGATAAAATAAGAATATTATTTGTATTAAAATTAGATATATTATAAATTTTTTAAGATTTCAAATTTTGCTATTTACTTCTAAACACATGAAAAATGACCTATTTTCTATGATTTCTCTTCATGAAATTGAAAAAAAAAATTAAGCTGATTACATTATACGGACAAAAATACCTTTAAATCTAGTCTAAGAAATTAAAACAATTCCTAAAAAATAGCCACATTAATTTTAGTTATCCATTTTTTTGTTAATATTTTAAGATAGAAATTCAAAAATTCTTAAAATCATCTTTATTCATTTGAATATGTTTAACGTTTTTATGAATAAATTTTTGTCGTTGATATTTTATATTTTTTGTCAATACCATATTAATGAGGTTAATATGTTATGAAAAATTGAAATTTTATTTGGTGAATAAGTTTTTTTTTTTTAAATCTCAATGACATAATTAATATCGTAGTGACCATAAAAATAAAGAATTATTATTTTATTGACCAGAATTTTTTGGTTTTTTTTTTCTCATTTTTGTTGATATGAAAATGAATTATGCAAACAAGGAATAATGTTTGAAGCCAAATGCGCAATGGACTAACAAGAAGATCAACCTCTATAATAAAGTTTATATGTTGTGAAGATCAACATCTATTTTAACATGTTTTGTTGTTTGTTGTTGATTTGTTATGTATTCTATGTTATATATCACATTTATGTAAAATTATTCTATATTTCAATACATCTAGCAGATTTTATGGTAAGTTTTTAAGTTCAAAAATTAATCCTACATTCTGAAATTTTCCCAAAACTTATAAACTTTGATTTGCGTTAAGGTTTAGACAATTTAGAATTGAAATGGAGAATAAATAATGAATGATTAAAAGACGAAAATCATAAAGTTTTGAACTAAAGTAGATTATGACATTGGAGTAAAAGAAAGTAGATTATGACATTAACATATTTGCAAATAAGTATGTTTTTTTTTAAGTATACTTTTTTTTTATCATTTTTCTAATAAATAAATTTATTCACTAGCTAAATAATTTATTAATTAGATTATTATATAATAGTTGTTTACTTTAGTGTCTGTATATATATCTATAATATAGCTATCTATAACCATACTAAAAGTGAGCAATTCTTTAAAAACTACTATTTAAAAATTTAGTTATGTTATTTTGTCCTTTTTGTGATGATGTCTTTTTATTTTTATTTTTTACACTTTTTCTTGATTTGTTATTTGTTTCCTATTTATTTCTTGCTATTCTTTCTTTTTTCTTTTTTCCTTCAACTAAAAATAAATAGGTTAAAAACACCCACTTAAAATATCAAAAATACCATTCAACAATTTAGACTGTAAATAAATAAAACATTTAAACTTAGTTTATACAAAATTTACACTGTAAATGTAACATTTACACTAAATTTATACTATAAATGTAATATTTATATTAAATTATTTACCAAATTAAACAATCCCTAACCTTATCCTCTAAATTGATTTAACCACTTCCAAATCTAACAAAAAACAATCACCACCACATCACCATCACTGTTGTCATTTGTCATCACGAGCTCCAGTAGTCACCAGCAACTTCACCGTTGTTAGAGAAGGAGATCGGAGAGCTACCTGCTAAGATCATGAGGTCGAGATCACGATCTGCAATCCCAAGGCCAAGATCATGATCGTGATCTGCAATTGCAAGGCTGAGTTCAGAGGCGAAGAAGAGATTGTAAGTTCACGGCCAAGAAAAATGGCGATCTTGAACTCCGATGTCTTCATAACTGGTCGAGAAAGATTGCAACTCTGACGAGAATGACCTACAAAAAATCCACAAAACCCAAAGAAAGAGGAGCGAGAAAAATCTCTAGTAACAAATGATGGTATATCTTCGCGAACGAATCTGACAATGACACGACTCCTCCAGCAAAGCCAAGGAGAATTGTGAGATCCATGACCTCCATTACAAAGCAGAGGAAAATAACAAGATTCAAGTTTCATGTGAAGCCATCGCTATCTTTGGAACTAGTGCGATGATCGCACTTGGGAGATCATGAACCTCGTTACCTCCATGAAACTTCTCGTCATCGGAGAAGAAAGATTATGGAATGACGACCATGAATGATCTAATTGTAGAAAGAGAAGAGAGAGAGAGAGAAAGAAAGGGGAAGAGAGATAGAGGAAGAGAATGAGGCTTTAGAGGGAGAGTGTGTGTGTTTAGGAAGAGAGAGGAAAGAAAAAAATTAGTTAAGGGTAAAAATAAAAAATTAGGTATTATTAAACTTGATTATGTTATAAATTTTTAAATATTTAAAATTATACTGTTTATTTTCAAATAACCTAGATAATGCAATTTTCCTATCAGTGATAATTTTAACATTTATGTTTATAAAATAAATAATCAACAATTTAATACTTATGCGCTGCGCATTAAAAATGTGGAGAACGAACAAATCATAGGAATATCCGAATTTTTCAAAGAACACAAAAACAACAGCTCAAACGACCACGTAGGCGAGAGAATCCTGTGCGAGACATTCTCAGACTTTTTTATTGATCGAGCCAACGGAATTGGAGAGAGAACGAGACATGGCGATGGTTTCAATGCCCATTTCGTTACCCACTCCGACCCGTTTGAGCTTTCGCCGGGTCAATCGGTAAGCGTTTGAAAGACCCATTTTTTCGCTTGCGATGAACGTCACATTGTTCCGAAGTCTATGGAAAAGGATTTTAGCTATTGTTTTCTGTGTCGCTTTTACTTTGTTTCATAATTTGATTTCGAAGGCAAAGTTTTGAATTGGGTTGTGCGTGTTTAATTACAGGAATTCCTCTGGTATGGCTTTCGCAAGCCTGAGCAAAGAGAGTGCTTCTCTGGGAGTGAAGCTCACTGAAGGAGAAGGAAA
Source organism: Antiaris toxicaria (assembly GCA_035233585.1). Classification (NCBI taxonomy): domain Eukaryota; kingdom Viridiplantae; phylum Streptophyta; class Magnoliopsida; order Rosales; family Moraceae; genus Antiaris; species Antiaris toxicaria. The sequence goes on along the minus strand of CP141157.1, from coordinate 35,625,419 downwards.
CTTGCCCAAAGTCGTCCTGACTTCTGCTGAGGGTAGGTAAGTAATACCCAGTTTCTTGTTTTTGTTCATTTCCCATGATTTCATACACACACACACAGACACAAGGGAATTGAGTTCTCTCTTATACAAAAACTCAATATTTGATTGTTAGATGGGGGCTTAATATGTTTAATTTTCAAAAACAATACTAAACGCTAGAATTCGGTATCAGAAGCTCGATTCCCTTACCTAAATCTGGTTTCGTGACCAGTAAACACGGCCTAAGATGATCGAATACCTTTTTTGCAGTGAAGCTGATATTTATTTATTTGGCGGTTGCGTTACATCTTGGAAAGTCCCAAATGGCAAGGACCTCCTCTTTGTTCGGCCTGATGCTTTATTCAATAAGAAGAAACCAATCAGGTTGTTTTCTTTCTTCTGCTCCACTTGGCATGATGTTGACAGCGATTTTCTTGTTTAATTCTCAGTAACTTAAACAGTGTCAAATCTTCCCACACTTGTAAGAGGATTATTACTCTCAGATACTAACTTTATCTCTCTTCGGTTAGTGGAGGTATTCCACATTGTTTTCCACAGTTTGGACCTGGTCAGATACAGCAGGTACTTACATATGCTTATGTTCTCCCTTTATGAACTTGTGATAAACCATATTTCTCTTGTCATTATTTTCTTTTCTTTAATTTTTTGGTGTTGTGCTAAAAGTGTGATTATGTACTAAAACTTGGTGGGTGTTTATTCGGTTATACCATTGACAGCACGGATTTGCAAGAAATTTGGATTGGTCTATTGTTGATTCTGAAACTGTGGACGGAAATCCTGTCGTAACTTTGGAGCTTAAGGACGGGCCATACAGTCGTTCCATGTGGGATTTTAGCTTTCAGGCTTTATACAAGGTTAGTAAAGAAAGTAAGATTCATGTAATTGTCACTGTTAACTCATTCTTCACCTTGCCTACAAGTTGTGAAACCAGAATATTGTGTGCATTTCTTAGGATGTACTTTGGAAGATGGACTTACGATTGATTTGTTGGTTCTAGGTAACGCTGAAAACAAACAGCCTTTCCACAGAACTTGTTATTAAAAATACAGACAACAAACCATTCTCTTTTAGTACTGCCCTGCATACATACTTCAGCGTAAGTATTCTGCCTTCATGCTTGGCAATCCGGAATTCATTTCTTTGGCTTTAAATTCAAATATCTGAACTTGTTGAATTTATGTCATGCTCTGATTGTAATCACAACTTTCAAAAGAAGCTCTGAGAGGGGGAAAGAAGTTTTAGTTTTCATGGTACTTGCAACCTTTATTTTAACCAAAAAAAAAACACAGATGAACCATCAATAGCTTTATCATGCAGGCTTCTGTAACAGGGGCATCAGTTAGGGGTTTAAAAGGCTGCAAAACATTAAATAAAGATCCTGATCCTAAGAATCCACTGGAAGGCAAGGAAGAAAGGTTTGTTCCAAATTCATGTGAAGCCATGCTTTTATTATTATACAATTTGGAAACAAAAAATTTCGATTCTAGTAAAAACAAATGAAAAACATATATTTTGAATGTTCAGGCCGAGTTTTACTTTACTTCTGATTGTTATCTTAAGTACACAGGGATATGGTCACTTTTCCTGGATTTGTGGATTGCATATACTTGGATGCCCCCGATGAGTTGCATCTTGATAATGGATTGGGTGATGTAATATCCATCATAAATACAAAGTGCGTTTGAAGCTTGGGTCGTTGGTTAACTCTAATTTAGTCGGGAAAATTTTAATCGATATTTCTATGTTTAACATTCTTGTGTATTTCATTTCTGTAGTTGGACCGATGCCGTGTTGTGGAACCCTTATCTGCAGATGGAAGCCTGCTATAAAGATTTCGTCTGTGTGGAAAATGCCAAGGTACAAAATTTCCAGGCTTTTTCTGTAGTGACCACTAAAACTTGATATTACCTCCTGAGTTTTGCCCATATGCTATTTTGAACTGATTGTTGAATTCTTTTTTCCTCATAAAGCCTCCTCTATAATAGTAAATTTTGCTTTATCATTCATCACGGTGATGTTATGCTAATTAAACAGAACAACTTTTTAATATTACTTTTTATGCTACATTCCATGTTTGCTGTTTCTCTGATATACCATTTTTTTTTTTTTAATTTGTCTCTTTTTACTTCAGATTGGAAACACGCAGTTAGAGCCTGGACAATCGTGGACTGCAACGCAGCATATCAGCATCAACCGAGCCATGCCAATTTTGTAGAAATACACATCTTCCTTTTTTTATTTTTTTGGCTGTCTTGCTTTGTATTTTCTGGAGCTTTTAGTTACAAAAGCAAATAATTGTTCTGACCAAAGCAATGAAGTTACTACAGTTGATTTATGTTGTACTGGAATGATGTTTGACAATACATTCTGAAAGAACAATGCAGTTCTCTCTCTTTTTTCACCAGTAATCTCCACAAGAACACTTCCCTTCACTGAAAAAATGAAAACGGACTCTATCTCTAAGAATAATATATCTGCCATAAATCTTCGACACAAGCTTTGCCGCTCTATGACAGTCCTCACAGACTCGTAGATTCTTGAAAATTCGAATCGTTACTCCTGGTTTACTTCTCATTAGGCCAAAGGCCATTGCAAGCTTCTCACTGTGCCATTGGATCGCTATTCGTTTCTCCTCATCTTCAAGATCAAGTAACAAGTCTCCTGTTTCAGGTTCATATCCTTCTTGTCTGAGTCTCTTTGCTACCAATTCCCACATACGATAAATCTTCCCCATGTGTGAATGAGAGCCATTACCGGCAAAAAATTCATGAACTTTCCCATTTAGGCTGATCAAACTGCAGCCGGGAAGTTTCGGAACTCCTAAATCTTTCATCTGCCTCCTCACTTTTACTGCTTGGTCCCATTCTCCAGCTGCAGCATGAATACTCGATAGATGAATGTACCTTCCATGATGTGTAGGGTCGAGTTCGATGAGTAGTTTTCCTATCTCTTTGCCTAATTCGAGATGTCTATGAATCCGGCAGGCATTAAGCAGTGCCCCCAAAATGGCGGCATTTGGCATGAAGGGCATCGTCTCAACCAACTCTTTTGCTTCTTCAAGCAAGCCTGCACGTCCAAGAAGATCAACCATGCAGCCGTAGTGATCTATTGAAGGGTTGAGTTTATAAACAGGTTTCATGGTTTCAAACAATGACTTTCCTTCGTTGACCAACCCTGAAAAACTACAAGCAGTTAAAATCGCAGTGAAAGTGATGAGATTTGGTTTAATGTTTTGACTCTGCATCTGATTAAACCAGTCAAGAGCCTCTCTTCCCCGTCCATGAATTGCAAAACCTTCAATTATTGCTGTCCATGTAGAGACGTCTCTCTTCTCCAGATTTCTGAAAATTTCAAGAGCTTGTTCCATGTTACCACATTTAACATACATGTCTACAAGAACACAACCCAATACTGTATCGATATGGATTTGATTCTTGTTGATGTAGGAATGTATCCAGCTGCCTTGTTCCAACGCTCCAAGATGGGCACAAGCTGAGAGACTGCTTGCCAGAGCTACACTGTCAGGTTTGACACCAGCCATTTGCATTTCATGAAACAAGCTCAAAGCTTCATTATCCAAACCTGCATTAACATATCCAGAAATCATTGTTGTCCACGAAATAACATTTCTCTCCGGCATGTCTTTGAACAACTCATTGGCTTTCTCCATTTCACCACATTTCACGTACACATTAATCATAGAATTCAAAGAAACAATGTCTCTTTCTGGGATTCTTTCAAACAGAAAATTTGCTGACTCGATGCTGCCAGCTATGGCATATACGTGCAACAAGGAATTAATGGCACAGACTTCTGAGCTCAACCCCATCTTTACGATGCAAGCATGGATTTGTTGGGTTTCTTCCAGGGCTGACATGCGAGAACAGGCTTTTAGCAGGGAAGGGAATGTGTAATTGTTGTGTGGAACTGAATGGCAGACCATTTGATGGTAAAGATGAAAAGCTTCTTCTGGTTCGTTGCCGTTTGCATATCCTTTGATCATGGTATTCCACATGAAAGTGTTGGGTTCACTAAATGTGTCAAAGACCATTCGCGCGTAAGCTAAATTTCCAGAATTGGATAAAATACAGAAACCTAGGAGCTTGCTTGCTGGGATGACATCTGAAACTAGACCTGTTTTGAACATTTGGGCATGTATTTGCTTCAATTCCACCATGTTTGAGCATGATTCTAGCAAAGTCAATGCATTTGCCATGTTCGTGTTCATCGGGGAAATCAAGAGATCTGTTGTGGTAGTTCCAAGGAAGTAACAGAAAATGTTGATGAACTCTGAAGAGGAGGCTGTCGAGAATGGAGAATTTGGGATATTGTTTGAATGGTTCAAAATTTGGATAAGGTCCTTTACACGAAAGAAATATCTTTTCAATGCCCCTTTTTTGTCTCATTACTTAAGTACTTTGTCAAAGCAAAACTGTTATCTGGTACCCATTCTTCACTGTCGTTTTCATCAACTATAAAAATAGAAAGGAATATTCGCTTAAATAACATTAAAATCCTCAAAGTACTCCAGTAAATTAAGAAAAAAGAGCTATCTAGCTTTTTATTTCCATTAATTGAGTATTAACAGAACTTCAGACGTATCAACCAAGTAAGCAACCAAAGAATCAACCGCCATTGAAGCAGTGCATGAATTCAAAAACTCTCAAACCTCCCAAAAAAAAAAAAAGGCCTTAAAAAAATTCAAGAAATTAACATTGATATGAAGCAGACCAGGAGTATGATAATCACAACAGCCCAAACCCAGTAAACCCATTTGTTCTTCTTCTTCATCTGATTAGCATAGTGAAGACTGTTTGTGCCGCCATTGATGAAGTAACCGGCATTGACAACATTCTCTTCAATGTCATCTATCTTTTCGCCTTGAGCTTCGACCAAAACAGCCATGTCAAGAAACACCTGATGAAGCTTGTCCAAGCTTTTCTGAATATCCAAAACAGTCTCATGTCTGGCTATGTTCCCCATATCCGCCTCGGTTTTACCCTCCAGAAACTCGACTTTCATCGCCCCGGAAACCATCTTCTCCACCGCCTCCTCACTCGGTAACACGCCGGTCGCGCAATAATACTTCCTCCTCAGGTCTTCCTTGTGATCAGCCACAATCTGTTCCCTCAAAGACTGGAAACTCCTCATAATATCTCTCAACTTGGCTCTCAAGCCATTGGTGATCGAAACCCTAGTACGGTCAACAGGGCTTCCTTCTCTATACGCCTCCGACGCCTTCCTGTTATTCACATTGGACTGATCGAGCGCCTCAAGTCTCGCCTTGACGGTCCTCAATTTCCGGAGTATGGCGACAATGTCGGAGTCCGTCCGGTCCCTGAGGCCTCGTAGAATCTTGGTGCTGTGAGCGGACTTGGCTTCCTCATTCAAGGCTTGAAGATCAAACAAGAGATTGGTGATCTCTTCGATTTCGGACTTGATCACGCCAACTTCTTGGTAGAACTGGGAGAGTTTCTCTTCGTCTTTCGGGCCAAGGGCTTGGCCTTTTTCAATGTCGAGATCTGCTTCGAGGTCCTTCTGGGCTTGTTTCTTGAGTTCCACATAACTTAGGAACGACTTTGTCATCAAATCATTCATCTTTTGCGAGATTTTGCAAAACCAACCTGCAAAGAAATTTTCAAAATAATCATCAATATTAGTACAGCAATTAAAGATAAATTGAAATTTTTTATTGTAGAAATGAAAAATCTCCAACTTTTACCCTCAACAAATCAAGAATTTTGAATCGGGTTCTCGATATAAGTCTCTGTCTCTCTGCTCCAGGATCTGAATTCAAGATTCTTGATATAAATCATACAATAACAAGAAATAAAATCAGATAAGGATGAACTTGAAAATTGGAGTTTGGAAATTACGGGAAATTAAACAGCACAGTTGAAAAAAAAAAAAAACCTCTTGATATTGCATAGTTAGAAAAGAAAACAGCAAAAACAGGAATCGAGTTTTCGGGAAAGTAAAGAAACCTTCGGAGAAATGAGTGGGCGTTTCTTGTAGCCGATGAACTTCTTTTTCTCTGTGTGACTGCGGTGTGTGTGATGTTTGGATTGGAAGAAAGAATTTTCTTCTCGAGTCGGAGAAAAAGAAAATGCTTGAAGAATATTTTGGGGAGAGTGTGAAAGAGAGGCTGAGTAGAAATCGTACGTTCCGTTTCGTATTGTAAGTTCGTTTTCAAATTCAAATTCTAGTTATGGAGATAGCCGTTGATCTACTGAAAGGCGGTGAACGTATACTTCGGTTATGCTCTACATAAACGACAGCGTTCATGTTTATTTATTTATTTTTTAAATTAGGGGTGATATTATAATATTTTAGAATAGAAAAATTAGTCGTTCAACAAAAAAAAAAGTCCTTCATTCCTCAAAAAAAAAAAAAATCCTCAAAATTAAAAAGAAAAGAAAAATTAGGTGTTATTTTAGCCTCCTCATAAAGTCATCTTTTATTGTCGTTTCCGATGATGTTTTTCCTTTTTCCTATTTCCTATTTCATATGCGGTTCCTATGTTTAACTGTTTTTTTCAGTTTTATCGTCGTTTCATTGAAGTTAATTTCCTTTCATTCCTGTTTTGTGGGTGTCTTCAAGGATCCGTGTAGTTTTAGCTATACAGTCGTTTTCTGTTCAACTGTAGTTTTTCACGCTTATTGTTGTTATACATGCCGTTTATTTACTTTTTTTCTCCTTAGAGTTTTGTTGTCGTTTATGTCTTTTGCAAGTATTTTTGTCCTTTTTATTAATCTTAAGCTCTTTTAAATTATGATTTCTCAATTTTGCTCCTTTTAAACTTAACTCTCATTATTTTTGAATATATACTTTTCTTATAAAAAACTTCATTCTTTTTAATGATGACCTGTTATAATATGTTCTATGAATACACATACAGGAGTTTTTTTTTTTTTTTTAATGTAGACATTTTTATAAGTAAAATACATTTTTTAACTTTTAAATCTTTTCAAAATCATATCCAAAAAAAAAACATACACACAAACCCACACACACACGAAACAAACAGTTTTAGTAATAATTAGCTGTGGTGCAAATCCTGAAAACGTAGTCGTTTGCCATTTAGAAGTTTGTTGTCAATTTATCTGGAAACGACATGTCGAATTCTCTATTTTTTTTTTTCCTTATATAAGTAAAATAAGAGTGCGCCATTTTTTCCCAAAATTAAAACTTGATATTATTTTAGGAAAAACGAAAACTTGTTTTTAGTTTCAAATGTATACCGTTCGTCTTGTTCTTCCTCTGGAAGTTTTCTTTTTGTGATGTCAGGAAACTTGAAAGGACAGTGCAATTTGGTTTTGGCATGATTTATGCCTTTTAAGTATATAAACGACATGTCATGTAATGCACCATCTTTCTGCATTGACATAATAAGCAAGTCGTTCTCATGAATGCTGTTGTATATTAAAAAACGAGGCGTCATTCATTTTCAAGATGTTGTTTACAACGACATGTAGTTCAAATGGAGTCTGACATCATGGAATTCTTCAATTAGCAGTATCGGTTGCAAGTATGAAGTCCTCTCTCGACCAATGGTCAAGGAAAAAGAGATCCAGAAACGCATTGAAAAAATTAATATAACCGTATAAAATGAGAATTTCCAAAAAGGTTTAAAGAAAAAAAAAACAGTTGATTAGAAAATAAAGATCAATACTTTCAATGCCATACACTTTTCAGTGTTTCACTAGTCATAACGATGTGATGCAAGATCATCCGCTAACGTTACTTTAACATATATCTGATTTATTTGTCCCAAATGAGAGCTTAAAAAGCTCCATAACATGAACATAATTTATTCATCATCATGAAAAACAATATCGGAAAAAAATTAAACAAAAAACTTGCAAAATATCCGAATAAAAGGGGAAAAAAACCTATTAATGTTTCATCCAAAAGCACAAAACTTGACATTTCTAAAGATAGAACCTATTCATAAAATAAATAATAAAAATCCAGGGAGATTTTTTACCGTTAGAGCTCCTGTCTCATGACTCTTGTCCTCCTTTAAGCACCAAATTGACAGGAATTAGCTACTTTTGGTAGCTTATGTAGAACTAGAATCTTTGCTTATATTGACTGCCTGATTCTTGGCCTTCTCAGCGTCGAGCTTTCTGAGTGTTGTTGAACTAATCTTGTTTCCGCCAGACCCTTCAGAAACCAGGTCCACAATTTCAATCTGCACAACATTCACCATGGAATCATGAAACTAGAAACTTAAAAACCACTAAAAGAAGGAAATATATGTATAACACTAGAGAGAAGTACTTGTTCTCGGTAGAATAACCTGACAATGCAATCCTTGTAATGCTTTTTTTTTTTTAATTTTAGTGGTATAAAAATTGAAAAACTAAAAGGATCCCCATAGAATTATGAAACCAGAAACTTGGAAACTAGAAAACCTTCAGTTGAGGGAGGCGTCTTTCCGCTCTCTTCTTATTGACCGAAATTCCACCAGGTAAAGTCTCCTTACTGCCAAAACCAAATACATTATCATCAGAGCTTTTACTCTTCTGTTGAGTCATTCAATATTTATTAGTCATACAATAATTTCAGAAGCAAAACCCGAAAATTTCGACCAACCCACTTGCAAAATCTGCTAAAAGGCCAAAGTAAGATCATCATCATACATAAATTTTAATAAAATGTCACTTAGACATAAATTATCCTAGATTCTAAGATCCAATTAAGATGTTAATCCAAAACAAACCTCACAACTATAGCCTCCAGATTTTCATCAACAATGGACGGGCCATATGGGTCAGTGATAGGCTCTGCTTGAACTAAGAGCTCTGGTTTTATAGACTGCCCATAAAAAGGGAAAAAAAAAAAACACTATTTTTAGGAAATTAAAAAAAAAAAAAAACTTTATCATTTTCGTTACCAAATTAGCAAAGGAAAAGTTCAACCTTGATGTAATCTTCTACATTGCGCATTCTTTCGTCGACAGGCTGTATCAACTCAGCAAACTGTTAAAAAAATAAATAAATAAATAAACAGAGAGAGAGTAAAAAAAAGGTCATATTTTGACTTCATTATCATATACTATCTCACATTGGCATAACTTTACATTTAAAAAAAAAAATCAAATTTCAACAAAAAAAAAATTTGTTTCAAGTTTCAACTGAGATTTTTTTTTTATTAAATTACCTCTTTTTTAGTCAACATGACACCGTCGCAAACTCCAATAACAATCCGACTCCTAGCTAGCTCTGCCGACACCTGAATCACCATTGTTATCAAAACGAAAACCATTCGGAAAAATTTCCCAAAAAAACAAAAATTGAAACAAAAAAGAAGGGAAAGAAAGTGAAGAGACCTTGAGGAAAAGGCGGTGGCCGTCGTGTAATCGGTCGAAGGTTCCGCCAAGAACGACAGCCTCATATGTATTCGGCGGAGAAATTGTGGGCATTACCACCGATTCCTCCAAAATCGCCATCGATACAAACGCTAAATCTCTCTCTCTTTATTCCTCTCTTTCAGAGGCTGCTGAAAATGGGAATTGTCTGGTTTTTGAAGTTTTGGTGGATGGTTTGTTGACCAAAGAATTGCGAGACTAATTTGTTTTTCTGCGGATAAAATAAAATTATTCTTTTTGTTCAGCTCTACACAGAGGAGGGCGGCGGCCAACCTTATGCTTTATTTTATCAAAAGAAAAACGTTCTTTACTAAAATGTCCGCTGACTGTGTTTTTTTTTTTTTTTTTTTTAACGGCTGTTGTTTTGAATTTTTTTAAGAAGTGTGGGGACATTTTTCATATATATATATATATATTTTAAGAACTAAACAGTTGTCTGTTTAAAAATTTAGGGAACATGTTAATAATTTATCCACATACATATATATATATACACGCACACTATTCTTATAACTATATTTCTCAGTCGTTTGATTTGTATTAGAAATTTTTTTTATGTAATTTTAATTAAATTTAGCTTATGATTGTTTCGGTTCGGTTAGAAAAATTCTATTCTAGTTTTTATCTTTTTTGAAAGGTAAAAAAAAATTATAATTAATTTTTTAAAAATTAATTAATTTCAACTTGAAAATCTACCAAACGGACCTTTAATAATTAAAAAGAAATAGATATTATGTTTTCGTTTAAATGAAGTATTCATTTTCAAAAATGAAAAAAAAAAATCTAGAAAGTATTTTTAATTTAAAAGTAAAAAGATATTTAGATAGATAAAAAGTTTTTAATTTCCAAGAAGAATTAGGTTACGTTTAAATAGAAGATTCACTTTTGAAATGAGAAAAAATTTTACAAACAACTGTTTATTTTAAGTTTTTTTTATCATTTTTCTCATTCTGAAAAAGAAAACAAAATACTTTATTTCAGACATATCTTCTACAATAAACTTTCAAAAAAATAAAATGAATATTTTCTATTCTTTTCATAATACATATATCCCTATATCATTTCTTCTATTCTAAATAATTTTTTTTTCTAAAAAGAAAAATTTTTATACATTCAAACTCCATCTTACTTCTAAAAATACAAAGGAAAGGAATCTTTTTTTTTTCTTCTAAATTTATCTTCTATAGTAAACTTAAAAAAAAAGAAAAAATATTCTTTAATCTTCTCACAATACACATTTTTTAATATTATTTTTTTAAATTCCAAATAATTTTTCTGTTTTCCAAAATGAAAAAAAAAATTATATATTCAAACACTATCTTACTTCTAAAAATAAAAAGAATTTCTCATTTGAAATTAAAAAAATTAGAAAATTTTATTTTTAAAAAATGAATCTTCTATTCAAACAGTGTATAATTAATATAAGAATCGTATTTTAGTTCTGAAGTTTTATTTTTGAAAACTATTTTCTACATCGCCTATGACCTTTCACCAATCACGATTTTTATAACAATCATATGATCTTTTTTAATTATTATTATTTTCTTCGTCAATATGTTTCCTAGAACTTTAACAAAAAACAACAATGAAAAGATTTTTTTTTTTTTTTTGTCCATCATTGGTAAGAGACACGCCGTCAATGTTTTAACAAAACTCAAGAATTTATTATTATTATTGTTATTATTATTATTATAGTTACTAAATGAACAAATCTGATAAATATATATATCTTTTCATCAAATCAACTTGAAGTCAGAAATAATCCCACGATAACAAATCTGAGATCTTTCTTTCTTTCTTTCCTTCTTTCTTTCTTTCTTTTTATTTATTATTTATTATTATTATTATTTCGTAGAAGAGATCTTTAATAAGTTTTATTATAATCAGCTAAAACATGGTAATACGCCAGTTGAGAATGGACAAGTAACACAAGTTTCACTTAAAAAAAAAAAAAAAAAAGGAAAAAGGAAAGAAAGAAAAGAAAAGAAAAGAAAAAATAGAGAGAGCAACACAGTTTCAAGTTCTGAAACCTTGGTAGGATGATCAGAAGAATAAGTTTTGCTGGCTTTCACAGCACCGAAATAATATAAATCTGTTACCCACCTAAGATATATGAATTGGTTTTACATTGAACATGCTCTTTTGGTATCAAATGATTATTCAATACAAATTGGTTCAAATTTTGCAGGATTATTCATTTATTTGTGCACAACCGTAGGAAAACACTCTCTCAAAAACCTTTCAAGCATTGATGAGTAAATATCTGGGAATGTCCTGTAGTGGTCCACATGGGGGGATGAACCAAAGTTGAAGGAGTCTACTTTCTTTCCCAACCTCCTTTGCTCTTCAATGAACAACTCTATTGACTTGTATGGAACCACTTTATCAGCCGTACTATAGAGGTAAAGCTGAGGACAAGGCTGATTCCTTGAGAGGATGGAGACTACTTTTGTTAACCTCCTGCAGAACAAACAGAAAGAAATTACTAGGGTGTCGGGTATCTACTTTAACAGGTTTTCTCGTGTTCCGTCTTTGTCTTTTGCACGAGTGATTTACTTACCGCTCCACATCCGGCAACTTTAATAGAACTGAGAAGAACTTCTCCAATAGCGATAGAAGCATAGTTTCTACCATTGGGGCTTCCTTTTCTTCTGTGTTTGACATGGTCACTTCAGTTTCTAATTCATTCAGTGCTCTAGCATTGGGTGCAAGCGAAGCCGGCAAGTTGCGTTTCTTCAGTATTGCCGCAGAAAATCCAGCTGCCCAGACCTGCGTGGAGTAAAAGGAAGGTTATGACATCCTACAAAACTAGATATGGTATAAACTATGTACAATTTACAAAATAAAAAGCAACTGATAAATCAACTTAGACTTGCTGACCGCAAAATGAGATCAGGGACATTGACAAGATGGCAATTGGGTAAAATTGGGTAAGAAAGGCACACACATGAATAATCAACACTTGCAAACCATATATGAAGAGTTCGAAAATGAAATGAGATCAGGAGATTTAAGACGAATGTATATGGCAAATCCAAAAAATTTAATCCTACACGCAGAATCTTCAACCATCTTCATACAAACCCTCCATGCATACACTTGAAGGTGATTTTTTTTTTCTTCCTTCTGTTTCTCAACTTTCATTCTGCATATCTTTCCTATCGTAGACTAAACATTTTTGTTGAATTGCAAAATGAAAGATGTTCCTCCTATTCAGATTATCACGTTTCACAAATCCTGCAATTGGAAAATCTAGTAGACAACTCTTGCAAATTTTTCCACCATCTTCCTTTCAGCAGATCAAATGCAATCACGCATTCAACGCAACCGTCATGTTTACAAAAGGTAAAGACTACACTACTGCAGTTTTAGTTCCCATTTTCTAAGCTTCATCACACCTTTGGTTAATTCAATCATAGTACATCAACAAGAAAGAAACGAATTGATGACGTACCATCGGTATGCATATAGATAGGCAACAGAACATCCAGAAAATAACCTAGGTGAAGGACATACATAGATTCAAACAAGAAGTACAGGTGCGATAAAATTCACGTGTGGATATTTTTTGGTCAACTTCTCTGAACAGATTTCGGTGTTCTTTTCAATCAAATGCTAGAAGAATGCCATTTATTCAGAGATATAAATGTGCATCAATCAAGAACCACAAGCTATAACTTGATGAATACGCAACAAAAGACATAATTAAGCCAACAAGGTAAGTACAATAAAAAAATCAATCAATGTTCCTTTGTTTAAACCTGCATAACAAACAAATATATGAACAAACATCAAAACAAACAAAACCATGATTCCAAAAAACCTGAGGATTGAACGGTTCTGCTGCTCCTGAATCAATAACGCACCCATTAATCTTCTCTAGCAGATCCTGCCGACACTGCAAAATTTCAAGAATGGCGCCGTATCTGCAAAATTTTAAAACATTTAAAATTTTTTTTTTAACCCAAACTTTATCCCAAAGTTCAGTTTTCAATTTCTTTCTTCACAAAACAAAAGCAGACCAAACAAAGAGTACCTACACAAACCAACCGGTATTGCTAAAAGTATGAAAAACCAAGCACCGTTCTCTACCGCCCGATCCCTTCTCTGAAACCCACGAAAGAAGCTCGCTGGCCAACCCCGAAACCCTCTTCTCCACTCTCCGACCCAAATCGAACCACAGAATCTCCCTAACATCGGTCACGAACGTCACCGCATGAAACCCCCTCGAGTTGTACCAGTCGACGTACCTCTTCAGGTGCTTCGTCTTCGCCCCAAGCCACCCGAGAAGCACCACCGTCACCTCCCGATCGTCGCTCCGAAAATCGCCGCCGCCGCGGCTGCAGCCGGTTGCCGGAGAAGCTCGGCTCCAGCTCAAGACGGCGTCGTTCGGGTGCGAAGTCGGCGAATTGGGGTTGTTTATAGGGTTCAGCGACGAGAAAAGGAGGGAATTTTTGAAAGGGTTTGGGTCTGAAGGAGGGAATGTCGGCGAACGACAGAGCGGAGAGAACGAGGCGCGGGAGATCGTGGATTTCGGCAACCGGTGAAGCGAAACGACGACGGAGGATGGTGTCGTTTTGGCGAAGAGGTGGCGGAGAATTGTCGTGTTGGAGAAGATTCTCACCGGAGCTTCCATGGCGGCAATTCGTTTAGATTGGGACTCGAGAAACGTTCACAACAAAAGTAAATTTGATTTCGTTAATGATTAAAAACTCATTTTTTTAACTTAAAAAATATTACAATTTAGACGTACATAAAGCCTGGGAATGTCCGCCTAACCTGGGAAATAATTAATTGAGAAAATTAAAATTAAGCTTGAGAGTTGGACGTAATTAACTCTTTTGTCTCAAATCGTTCGTTAAGTCGTTTGGGACTGTCAGTTGCAGGAGATATAACTGAATTATGGTGTCATACGTATTACGCTGCTAATAGTCGTATTGGAATTGGATATTTTTTGCACTCGTTTAAAATAATGTACAGCATCACCATTATTTATTTCCAAACTAAAAAAAAGTAAGGGACGTTTGCTAAACAAATTATATTTTGATTGAATTTAAATGAAATTTGTTTTTTGAATGTTATATTTGATTGAAAAGTATTTGTTTTATATTTGAATAAAATGTGTATTTGGATGAAAAATATTTTAGAGTTAAAAAGTTGATGTGATTGGTAAAAGTAAAGATAAATAATGAAGATGAAAAGTTAATATGATTATTTTAAAAAACTTTTAAATAGTAATTATTTTCGTAACACTGTTAAAAAATTTATATTTAGTGTAAAATTGTATTACATTTGAATGAAATTAAAATATAATTTTTTTACCAAACGACACCTAAATAATATATTTAAAATATTTTTAAGTATTATTTTGTAAATTAATTTTGTAAGTAATTTATTTATTTATTTTGGAACTTGAGTGAAGGGATTTAAATTATATATAGGTTGTGTTTGGAATTAAATTGAGATGGTTTTTATAATTCTCTAAGTAAATATTTTTCAAATAGTTTTGAAATTTTGTTTGGTTAGCAGTATTTTTGAAAATAAAAGTAAAAAATGAATAAATCATTTTCACTTTTTTACATTTAACTTTGAAAACACAAAAAAACTTGTTTTCTTTTTTGTTTTCTCTCAAACCCGTTTACACAGGGCCATCTCACTAACCTCTCTGCTACCTCTCTCTTTATCTCTCTTCCCTTGCGCTCAACGCTACCATTCTCTCTTTCTTTCTCCTTCATTGCCATCGACTCGAGCACTTTTTCTTCCCCTAGGCTTGACTCCATTTCTCTGTCTCTTTTTCCTTCATCGCCATTACCTCAAGCTCTCTCTCTTCTCGTTCACTGGGCTTTACGGCGTTGTCATTCTCTTCTATCGTCATCACCATCAACGCTTTCTCTCTCTTCTTTTTTGCTCGTCTTCATCACAAGGTAAGCTTCTTATCTTACTCAATTTTTTATTATGTTGTTTTTTGGATTGCTAATTTGATTATTTAGTAGATCTGAGCTAGAATTTGGATAATGATTTTTTTCAATTTGCCTTTGAACTAGGTATGAGATTTCGCAATTGATATTTGAGCTAGAATTTTTATTGATGTATGAATTTGGTTTGATCTCAATTTTTATTGTAAATGCCTACCAAATTTGTTAGTTCAATTTTTGACTGGCTGATTTTTCCTTTTTTTTAGTTTTTTTCCTTTCACTATGACAGTTGGTAATTGTTCCCTATATATGTGTGGTTAGCATTAGCCATGTTCCCTTTCTCAATGATTTATTTAACTTCCTTAACATCTATTGGACTCATCTTATGAACATGATAACTGCCTTTCCTGTCTCTACTGGACCTCAATCCAACTATCGTCCTAGAACTAGATCCCCATTCTTCATATAGCACTTGATGTCTGCTCCTGGAACCATTCTGGGTAGAACTTAAATGAGGATTGTCAATTTGTCAAAGATCAGCCATGTTCTCACCATTGGCTAAAGAGGCAATTACACTGTGAGGAGCCATATCATGGGATATTGATGTTTTATCATGATTCCCACGTTCAATAGAACATAAATGCTCTACCTTATTGGTCTGACTACAGATACCATCACCTATAATTCTCTCAACTATCATCACCACTCCATCTTCAGTAACCTCTGTTTTTTTATTTGTACATCAGGGGAAGAATCCCTCTCAGTTTTTACATATCTAATGACAACATTCTCTTTTTCATTACGATCTTTAAGACCTAAGTTTGTCCTAGATAATGCATTTGAAGGTGTAGCTTCACCGAGCCTGATACGCTTGGATGACCAAGGTTTGACCCCCAACCACCATCTGATTTCCCCATTTCTATATCCTTGTGACAAAATTGAACAATCAACTTTATCTAATGTGGCTTCCTTTATGTGCATTTTTTATTTTTATTTGTTTTTATTATTTTGAGATAAACAAATTTAGTAATGACACTAAAATGTTAAATTTACAATAAAGGAGGGAGGTTCATAAGATCCAATACGTGTACTGGTTTCTTTAGTTTAGGATTGTCACTGTTTGTTCTTGGTTGAAGTAGTACATAAGTACATAAGTAGTGTCTTGCTTTTGTGTTTTTTGTGTCTGTAACAAACTTTTGACTCTCTAAATTTGTACTCTTTTTATTATTATTATTATTATTACTTTTGGAAGACTGGATTCACCAAAGCCTTTTTGATCATTTTCTTAGCCTCTTTATTTAATTTTTTTTTCCATGTATTAATTCTAGCTATAGTGGTAGATAAGTAAAAAACAAAGGGCATGTTTTGGTATAGGTTTTGTATTTTTCCTTCCTGATTCAAAAGCTGTTTTGGAAGTACTTTCTAAAATAGTTGGATGATCTTAACCTTTTTATCAATTCTTTCTGTTTGACATGTTAAAAGGCAGATAAAAAATGCAAATAAACTAAACTTATGAATAAAGTTGCAATTTATGATTGCCTAAGTGATATATTGGTTCGATAATATATAATTTTGTATAAAATATTAGGAAAACATTTGATTGAGTTTCTTTTATTTATAACCCTTGTTATTTTATTAATATGTGATATTAGGACAGTAAAATTAAATTATGAATGACAATAAGGATAATACTACTGAGAATTATGCCACATAGGGAGAAAATTTAGAATCTTTTTTTTATCGAGTTGCTATATAAAGAGGCGTAAAAGGCACGCAAACATCTACTTTAGACAAAAAAATTTAGATGAAAATTTCAAATGAAATACATAGAAAGTCCAATAAGTGACTTACATGAACACAATTTAAAACTAAGTGGAATAGGCTTAAATGTAGCATTAAAAAGCTTGAAAGCTTGGGTGAAACTACTAGATTTGGATAGGATTCTAAAGCAAACACAACCATAACCTCAGAATAAGTTTGAGATTCCTATTTACAAGTAATGTACATATTATTTAATGGCATTCTAATTTATCTACATAAGGTACTAATCATTAGCTTAACTAAATATTTTTTTTTTCATTGTACAGCAAAATCCAAAAGCTAAAAAGTTCAAGAAGAATGGTCTAACAAACTTTTCCCTTCTAAAGGAGATCTTTGGAAGGACTATTGCAATAGGATGTAATGGCATGGGTCTGCAAATGGTTACCAATGTCCCACATGCAGCACTACTAGCTTTTGTGAATGTTGAAGATGCAGGAGAAGGCATAGGGGACTCGCACGAAGTCCAGAAAGATCTTAACCATTCTAGAAATGCTGAGGCCAGTAGTGGCCGTTCTAAGAAGAAAAGCAAAACTGCAATGGAGTCAGCAGTGAAACTGTTGGCAAAGTCTATGAGTTTGCAAAGTGAAGTGTCAGTGCGACACACTAATGACTTGCAACAATATCTTGCGATAAAGCGAGCACGTATTAAGGACATAAATGAGGCTAAGACCTCGATTGAAGATTCCAATAACATTGAAATTTGTATTTAGTTGTTGGATGAAATGGGAGACTTGGATGACAAGACATATAGGATGGCAATTAAGAAGTTGTCTAAGGACAAGGACTTAAACCCGAGCGTCATCATGGTTTTATCCTTAACTTAATGGAGTATTCATAAATTAATGACTGGTTTCAGTTTGTTAAACTCTTTCAATTTGTTGAACTATTTCAATTTGTTGAACTTTTATCTAATGACTGGTTTGTTGAGTTAGATTACTTTATATTGTTTACTTTCATGATTTTAGTATGTTGAACTCTTATGTAATGACTGGTTTGTTAAGTTATATAATTATAAGATATTTGTTTCATTAATCTATTATTATTGATAGCAGATGGGTATGAATTATTAAATTTATCTTGTGTGGGCTATTATGAAATCAAATGGTTTAGACGCTGATGAGAAGTTGGCTTTTTTTGAGTCACTTAAGTCATCTAATGATGAGAAAGAGATCTTACAATGATTACTAGATCTTACACTAATTATTACTAGTCAACCTCAGTATAATGATGAACTAACAAGATGATAATATATGTTAAATATGTTAAAAGGGCATACTGAAGTATTTTATGAAATATAACGTATGTAAAGGGAACCATTTTTGGCATTAGCTTGTCTACTTGAATAACGTCGATTATCACTTAGAAGTCGACTATCATTAGAATAGTGATTTATGATGTTCTTGAAGATCATTGGCCATTTCGACCGCAATAGAGTAAGTCATTCTGGAGAAACAGTGAGTCAACATTTCGAATATTGCTATTCTTCTTCCTTTAAGAAGGGATTTTTCAAGAAATTATCTAAGTGTAGGATGTCAACTATTTGGCACCCTACTTCTCTCCTTCTTTCTTTAAGAATAAATTTTCTGAGAAATTTTCTAAGTGTAAAGTGACAACTATTCGACACTTTACTTCTCTTCTTCATCCTTTTAAGAAGGAATTTTTGAGAAATTTTCTAAGTATATGATGTTAACTTCTCAGCATCTTACTTATCTTTTTCTTCATCAAGCGTAGAAATCGGAAGCCCTCCTAGAAGAAACAAGCAAAAGGCTTCCATTCCTGACGAACACCCAAAATGTTATAGTCAAAGGCACCATGAAGTCATAAACCAAATTGGCAAAGTGTACCTACAAAAGACAAACATGTAAGAGACATTTTCTTCCTTCTCCCCACATGAAGGGCAAGTAGCATCTCCTCTCCCAACTGTACGAGAAACTACTACTTCAATCAAGATCCTACAAACACCGATTAACCATCAAAAGAGTTTGTGTCATGGGTGAAGTTTCGACATCTATAGTTTAACCTCAATCTTCTCGTCCATAGCTAAAGTAGCGAACTTGTTGGCATTGTTAGCAAGATACTCTGTTTTAATTGAAACCTCCCATTAGACGACGATTGTCGATTCCAAACATTAAGGCATGGATTAAGGTTAAGGGGGATTTTGAAGATCGATAAATATTTGTAGACTAGAAGCATTTCTTTACTCTCCCAACATTCCATCCACTTGACTCTAAAAAAATCTCCGACACTCGATATATCCCAAAGCAGAATCATAAATAGGCTTAGGTCGGAATCCACCACAATCCGAAACCCAAGGATATATCTAGAAATTAATCTATTTACTATCACCCACTATTCGACAAGCTTTTTTCTTAATGAGATCTTTCATTTTAATCATTCTCTTCCAAAACATAACATCCCATGGTTTCATAATTGCTTTAAGAAAATTGTCTCTTCACCTATAGTTCTAGTGAAGAAATTAGGCCGATAAAGCTTTAGATCCTAAAACTAGGTCCCAACTTCTCTTAGCCAACAAGGCCTAGTTGTAATCCTTTGACCTCTCACTTCTTTCGATCAACAAATGTTCTTCTAACTCACTAACAAAGCTTTCCTATTGTCTGTAGCATATTTTCCCTAACAAATATCCTCACTAATCCTATCTAATCTACTACAAATAGCCTCTAATAGTAGAGTTGTGAGTATGCTATAGGCAGGCACTACCAATCTCAGCAATGTCTTTCTGCCTTAAATAATAACATCTATTTCCACCCAACAATCCTAGCTTGAACCCTTTCTACCAAAAATACTAGTCCTTGATTGATGATTTCATCTAAAACACAAAAGTCCCAAATGAGATGCAAATTCTCAAATCCGTTTATAACCTAACAAACTGTTAATAGTGATCACCTTCTATTTAGGAGTATTTTTGCTAAAATAAACTAATGACTTTACCACATTAACCTTTTAACTCAACCATTCATAATTTATGTCGAGATACCTCTACAACTCCCTAACCACCCACTTGGTCGCTCTCTTAAAAATCACTAGGTCATCCACAAAGAAGGCATGTGTGATCTTCGTGCCCCTACGAGCCACCCATGTACATCAAAGATTCCTATTAGCTCAAGCCCTCTCTAGAAGATGGGACAATACTTTTAAGCAAAGGATAAATGAGTAAGGAGACAAAGAATCCTTTTGTCTCAACCCCTCTGATGGCACCATCTTCCTATATGGTCCCCCTATTAAGAAGAAAAGTAAAATTTATAGCTGATACATACTCCATAATCCACTTCAACTAAGTCTCACCAAAGTTGAAACACCTTAACACTCTCCTCTGAAACTCCAATTAACCTGATTGTATGCCTTTTCCATATCTAATTTCAAGAACATGAGACCTATGTAGAATCCCTGCATAATGATGACATTGTTCGAAATAAACTTTCCTTCCATAAATGCCGCTTGAAGGGGAGAGGCCAATCAAGAAAAAACACTCTTTAGTTGATTCACTAGAAACTTAGAAATATTTTCACCCGAAATTACGTAGGCTAATGGGTCTGTAATCCCTAATGGATAAAGAAAGGTCTAATTTGGGAATTAGAAAAATATTGGTGGCATTAACGTTGGAAAGAAGCATGCCTTCAGTTACAAATTGCAAAACTACCTCCTCCACATCCTTTGCAATAATGTCGTGATAATGTTACAAGAAAATCCTAGAGAAGCCATCTAACCCTAAGGCTTTCCAAGGATTCAAAGCCCATATGGTCTTCTGAATTTCCTCTGTATTAGGCATTGCTACCAACACCTAATTGTAGCTTTCCAAAATCAATAGCTAAATTAAATCACTAATCATCATAGTACTACCACTGCCTGACATTAAGAAGAGGTCATTAAAACAGTCCAAGATAGCTTGAGCAATGTCCCTTCATGTGCAAAATTGACAACCTGAGTCATTAGAAATAGATTTTATCTAGTTTTGTTGTCTTTTGACAATATTAGAAGTATGAAAGAACCTTGTATAATGATCCCTCTCTTTAAGCCACATCACTCTGAATTTTTGCCTTCATAGAAGTTTTTCCCAAAAAAGCTACTGTTTTAACTCTTTCTTTTTCAACTTCAAGGCATCCATTGAAGAGTCGAAAACTTTATGTTTTATAAGGTAGTCGATATAACTCCTAATCTCTTTAATGCTCTCTTGGATGTTGCCAAATTGTTCCCTGTTCTATTTCCAAAGGGCTTTTCTCATTGAGGAAAGGCAACAATGAAAACAGTTGTAGAAATTTAAGTTCGTGACAGCATTCTAAGCCTTCCTTACAATAATTTGACTCTTCGGATCGCGGGTCTGCATCATTTCAAACTTAAGTGTCTGATGGAAGAATTCCACCCCATATGTATTAAGGATGATCGGGCAATTGTTAGAAAAGAAGGCACTCCCTATCAAAACCTTTGCATGCTGAAAATCATACGACAGAAATGATTAACCAAGGTCTTATCTAGCCGAGTCTAGGCCCATTAGACTATGTAAAATGCTTCCTATACCCCCTAAATAATTAGGCTGAGAAAATTAATAGCTTGACTAAATGAGTTCAAGCTGTGACTCCAACTAGAGCTACCTCTCGTTGAGAACCTTTCCACTAAGTTGAGAATGCTGTTCAAATCCCTAATAATCAACCTGGGTTCATAGATCATGCTACCCCAATCCCTAAAGTCACCCAAAAAATGAGCTCTATCACAACTTCTTGAAGGCCACAAAATGCAGACAACAGCCACTTACAACACGCAAGGTTACCCCTTACCCAACAGCTAATAACATGCATGTTACTATTCACCACATTAATATCTACTTCGGTTCTTTAAGCCAATCAAAAGTCTTCAGACAGCCTAACCAGGCTAACATAACATCAATTAGAAAAATTTTACCTAGTAAGTAAACCCCCCATTCTTTGTTCACAAATTATTTTTTTTTATTAGACAAAACTAGAACATCAGATCCAACAAAATGAACCTACAACCCTAAGTCTCTAATTACCATGGCCTAGGTAAGACCACAATAATTTGCCAAAAAAAGAATCATTAGGGTAACGAAGGGGCATCTCGGCATCCATCTACCTGTTCATATAAAGAAGAGTAATGGAGCAAGTTACCTAAAGAATTGTTCACAACCTACTCTGATGAATTGTGGACCACAATTTCTAAGCTGACCCTGTGCCTTCGCCAATATTACCCTAACTCTTTACTTTCTTACCACCACGGCATCACCCTTTTCCCCGTCTAGGAGATTTGTCGCCAACCTAAATTTTCATTTCCTTTTTCTTAGCACTCCCAGTTTCAAAAGTTCCCAACTTTTTGGAAACTATCATTAATTCTTTCTTTACTAGACTTTCCAAACACATGTCCCTACTCTCCAGATGAGTCAACTCCCTCTATTCTTAATCTGCCTTTAATGACTCTATTTGGGCCCACTTAATCCTCAACAAAATATCAACAATTGGAAACACTACATCCTGAACTTTCTTTTTCTTAAAATAATGCTTCTAGGCCTCCATCCCTTCTGACCTAGCAGAGGGATGCAAGGCCACTTGGTCGACCTGATATACGTCAATAGTATTTGACCTAATCATGTAAGGCATTAACTCTAAGAAGCATATAGGGCCTACTTTTTTCACCATAGAATTGCTTGGGTGACATGTCTCAACCTTCTTAATAGTCATCATTTGCTAAAAAGCTTGTTTATCAAAACCTCTAGTCACTCTTAGGCCATACCTCCTCTAGGTTCCAATACCCTTTTCCCTACGTTTGGGACCACTAATCCTTTCTTGCCATGTAAAATGGCAAGGCCATAACCCATATTTATTGTCTAGAAGCCATTCCTCTACCAAGATTATACTATTCTTGTCCTGAGC
This sequence comes from Antiaris toxicaria, assembly GCA_035233585.1. Classification (NCBI taxonomy): domain Eukaryota; kingdom Viridiplantae; phylum Streptophyta; class Magnoliopsida; order Rosales; family Moraceae; genus Antiaris; species Antiaris toxicaria. The sequence goes on along the minus strand of CP141157.1, from coordinate 35,602,374 downwards.
ATCTACCCAATCTAGTATTACTCCAGCCCTAATCATTGGATTGTATTCTCCCCATGATCCACTACCACATCAAGCTCTTTTTTATTCAAATTACCTTTGTACTCCTCTCGATAGTCGCCACTAGCAATATTTCAAGCAATCCCTTCCATCTCTAATATGTCTGGCTGTCTGGTTCTCTTGTTTTTTTCGTTTGCCACCAGATCCATGTATATACGCCCTGATCCAATCTCCATAAAGCTGTTTAAATCTTCAGCTAGTGCCATCCACCATTAAAGGGGACTTGTGCCTTGTACTTCCTCTCTTCATGGCCAAACAACCTATAATATAGACTTACCATGCTCTCATAATGAAAATTCACCCATTGTTTATCACCTGAAATCACCTGGCGAAAGAAGCCAACCATTAGTGGTCGAACCAGATCTAACAACACTTGAATTCGAAAAAACTTTCTATACTGTCTTGATCCTACTCTTGGAATCAATACATTAAGAACAACCACAGCTTTAGCCCTAATGGCCCTTATGTTCTGCTTTGTGAAAAACTTTGGTGGCAATCCGTGCACCTGAAATCCAAAGACAATTTGTTTGAACTATATGCTTGATAAGGGGACCCTAGACAGCCAATCTTGTAAAACCAGCTGACCCTTAATCACTGACCAAGGTCGATGGGTCATGACTCACTTATTATCCTTCGATGATAAGAACGTGAACCCATAAATACTGGTGCTTTCCTCTTAGAGATACCAAACCTTAATCTCACTTCATGCCTTCATAAGAAACCCTTAGCGATGAATGAACTTTGCCTTTGACTTAACATAATCTTCCCAACTGCCTTAAATTTAATTGTTGCCTTCTTGAGCTTCGAGTTAAGAATAAGCTCGATCTCCTCCTCAAAATAATGGAAGGCAACCTCTTATTTCACCAAATCCTCTACTCGTTCTCCAGCATCAAGGGACTTTATACTTAGTACACAGCGAACCCTCAAACTCTAAAGAGATGCTTAATAAACGAGTACCTGTAGTTGGTACTCTAAAAGGGTAATACAAGCCATGTCAAGAACTGACAAAACTCATAATTTAAGAAAGTTTCTAGTATTATTCTAAAATTAGGTTTGAACGAAAAGACCGTAACCCTGTTACCTATAAAAAGGTAAGAACTTAGGTATGATAAAGACGCCACAATTAGTGATGGAAAAACCAATTGATAACTCAAGAATGAATGCCACAGAAAACCTGATAAATTCAGAAAGTTATTGAAAAACTAAAGAGAATCACTATCACTTTTATGAATAAACTTATGTATGTCTTATTCATCTAAAACAAGCTTTTAATAGGTTAAAAATACAAAATCCAAAAATTCAAAGAATAAAACATTTCTAAAAATTTAAAATTTAAAATTCCAAAATCTATTTGAAATTTGAAGATTTAAAATATCTAAATTTAATCCTAAAAGTACCCCAAGCAAATTGACCCTAAAAAAATGAACTTAAAGATCACGTTTACCAATGCTAGAGTAAAGGCACTTTTAAAATTCAAACCCCGTTTAAAAAATCACACGCAATCAGTCCTAAGAACCAAAGAAATATTTAAAATTCAAATACTCTCCTTAGAATCTTCACACACATATCAACTAGGAGACTTATTTGAATTTCAAATAAAAAAAACAAGATCTATCTAATCTAAAGTTTAAAAGAAATTGTTTGGCAAAGATAATTCAGATTTTTCTTGATTTTGAAATTTGAATCCTTTGGCTGATTGAACATGCCAATCTTGCTTGATGATTCAGTTTGATTTGAATTTTGAATCCTTGGAGTTGATTGAACACACCATCAATCACCATGCAAAGTTGGCCATGCATGCGTGTGCAAAGGTGGCCATGTATATGTGTTTTCTTATTGATCTTCTTCTATAACTGCTTTAATAACTTGGGCTAGTTTTGGCTCACTATCAGTAGTGAACATGCATAACTCAGCTTCCTGGACCTCCTGCATTAATCCATTAAGTGTTTTCTTGACCCATTTAGCTTGAGCTCTTGTTACTAACCCTTCCAGAACTTGAAGCAGGTCTTTGTTCCATTTGTTAACCCTAGCCATGTCCTTATCAAGGGGTACCTATCACAAACGAAAAATTTTTTACCTACAGCCTAACGTTGGAAGGGTGTCAGATTGCACATTAGGTTACCCCTTAATTACTTGTTAAATAACACCCATTCAACATCAATCATAGAGTCTATATCAAGCTGTCGTATATGTCTAGCAAAACTATTTTACCAAACATAAGACCGATCCTCTGTGTCTCTGTGTGTGTGTGTGTAGTACACATAAAATTTGAGCTATTTAAGAAATTGGCCATAATATGTGCAATATAAAACATATACTAATTAAACACAAAAGTAGTTTTCTGCTCAAAAAGAAATAGTCTTTTCAGTATTGTCTTTTTGATAAGTGATGTATATTCTGACTAGTGTATTCATGTGTGGTGGCATAAAGAATAGATCAAGCAAGATATGAGTAATAATTAAATGATGATAAAATTATCCAAGTGGCCACTTTTTTCTCCTCTATGGATTAACATGACAAAAATTCACTATTCTTAATTAGCATGAAACAAATTTTAGTCTTTATTTTGTGTATGCTAATCTAATTTCAAATTTTTATATTATATTGATATAATAATTTTTTAAATTATTTGGGTGCTTTTTTTCTCCCATTTAATAAAACCCTCTTAAACAAGATTATACTAAGCAAAAGAATTAACGGGTGAACCCAATAAAATTGTAGAAGATCATGTAAAAGACAGGGGGGTACATCATAAACTAGCCATGACAACTTTTTTGAAGCGGTACCCTTATTTTTGGGCCAGGATGTATGATTGCCCTTAGACAACAAGGAGATGACGGTAACAGATCATAAAGACAATCATGGATAGGAAAGGAAAAAAATGGCAAAGCTAAAAGAAAGAGCAGTTCTTGTACAAACCATATATTTTCCTATAATCATACCAGGACAACTTAGAGATAACAAACGACGACCACAAACAAAAGGGATAGAATTTTGGTGGCCCAAGCCACATTATCCTCCTACAACAGACGGCATACGCACTTGTCACTACTCAGCCAAAGCACTGGTCACTTGGAAGAGGTCCAGGGATTGAGCCCTGCTCTAAGAACTGAAGACCAAAGACTACCAAAATAGCCAGCAATGACAAGTAGGACAGACCTTCCACGGCACCTAGTAACCCGAAAGGGCCATTCGGCAAACCGGAGCCAGTTTTGGTCTTAGTGTACAATGACCAAGCCACAATTCCCACAACAACTAAATAGCTGACACCTTCTAATGCGCCTATGGAGCCGCCGGGACCAGGTGGCAGGCCGCAGCCAGTGGTTTTGAGGGTATAGAGTGACCAACTGATGACAGGCGCCGAAACTAAGCCACCTGCAATGGCTGCTTTCTCTACAATGCCACCGCCACCACTGTTGTCGCTGCTTTCCTTTGCCATGGCTATGACCTTGCGTGGGGAGTGACTTGGCCTCCTTGGTCTGCATTTGACATTAAATTTGTTGGCCGGTAGGGATGTAATTGAGGTGGACTCTGGAGAGATTAGCAACATCTTTCCTGTTTCCATGGTTTTAGTGATAGCATAAGAGAGAGAGACAGAGAGAGAGACAGAGGTAGAGTGGTGTTTTGTTGGAAAATCAAGTAGTGTGTTGTGACCGAGAAAATGAATGTTAAGCGCCTCCACCCGCACAGGCCACCTTATCACCTTCTGATTGGAATTGAAGTTTTAATTTTAACTACCAAAGCGTGTGTGTACACTAAAGCTAAAAGTATTAAGTTATTTATTTATGTTAATATGGTTTTTCAAGGCGAGTTGGAAACTATAAACTTGAAGGTGATGATTTAATTATTACTGTTAAATTATACTTATAATTATAAAATTAAAATTAATTTTTTTAATAATACAGAGATTAAATATTATTTATGTGAAAAATGAATGTTTGATACCAGTAATCGTCCTTTTCTGTTATCGCCCAAGTCTCAGCTCGACTCGCGGAGCTGCTTTCAAGTTGAAGCAGCTAAAGAAGGTTTAGGCTCTAGAAGCTGTAGCTCAACAGCCAAATGATAGGAATTTGTAAGACGTCTACAAGTTGAGCAGCTTGAGCTGAATCTCAACTCAGCTCAGCCGACTAAATCTTTAAAAAGGAGTCACCTCAGCTCAGCTGCCAAACTCTTTCAATCAATGCAAGACCAAAGAAGGGAGAAGAAAAAGCGTAAATACAATACAACTCCTGAATGTCAAAAAATGAGTTTCATTTATGTTTGGACCGTCGGATCAAAATTGCGCCACCCATGAAAGGTCCCACGTTACATGAACCCTACAACTTGGAACCATGCCTCACATCGCAAAGCCACTTGACACGTACACCATACAACCATGATAATAAAGACCGGAGAGAGAGAGAGAGAGAGAGAGACATGAAAACAAATAATAATTACACGTCACATGGCCTGGATAAAGATAAAGAAAGCCCATTTGATTGAATGGAGCATGAGGGAAAATAAAAACCTATCTACATGAGTGTTTTTTACAAGCCCCATTTAAAAAAATTTTAAAAAAAAGGTACTGCTCGGGCAAACAACAGCTAAAACAAAGACAATTTGAGTTTACTTCCTTTTCTTTTCTTTTTTTCCCTCCAAGTAGCCCCCTTTTGAAACCGACTCCTCCAAAACCTGAACATGTGCTTGTGAACCGCTCTTAACTGCCATTTGAATAACAAAGAGTAACGGCTATGTAAGAGATCCAAGCGGGGACAAAACCACTAACGACTTTTTAAACTGAAACCTCAAAGGATACAATAATCTCCCCCTACTAATATATATATTTGTCCAACGAAAGAGAGCTGAGAGCCTACCAACCAACCAATCTATCTAAGGTTCCCCCGTCTCCATACTAAAAAAAAAAGACATGAACAAAAGAAAAAAAAAAACATTAAATATGCAAAGATCATAGGTGAGTGTCAGTGATGCTTCTTCGAAGACTTGTACTCGACAACATCATCATCATCCTCGTCATCCTCGCCTTCATCTTCGTCTTCTTCCTCATCATCTCTCTTCCTCTTTGACCGTGAAGATGAGGGAGGCAGCTCCTGAACTTCATCATCATCTTCAACTTCTTCCTCCTCTTCACCATCATCACCTACTTCATTCCCTGGATCCATGTCGCTACCTCCAGCATCTTCTTCCCCGTTCGGTGCCACCGGTTGAACTAAGTAGCCTGCACCATAGTCCTCTTCCTGCAACCCAAGATAATTTTTTCTGAGTTGGCAAACAAAATGTTGTTTAAAAAAAAAAATTCCATCTGCACCCAAAATAGATAAGGGAAGAAAAAACACAAGCGTATGACTAATCAAGAACCACACAGATATAACAGATACTTTGGTGACGACTTTTTTTTTTTTTTAAAATAAAATATACACTATCACAACAGGAATCCAGAAGCTCATCTGGAGCACCAATGGAAACTTTTACCACCACAAAACAACATTTTAAGGCTGAACCAAACTAGTACAAATCAACAATAGGCAAAAACAAAATGACTTGAAAGGAAAAATACAAAAAATTAACAATGATGAATTAGAGTCTTTTACTTAAAAAAACCACAGCAAGTAAAAAAACTAAAAAGTTATTTAAATGCATAAAGCCGACAAGTACATAACTCATTACTTGAAGCACTCTTATAGCTAAACGTGATCAAAGAGCACAGACTACCAGAAAATTCAAAGGAATTAAAAACTATAATATTAAAAAAAGCCACAATTTGAAGGTGATGAATGGTTCATAACTTCCATCAATAAATAGAGGTCTTAGTGCCGTGAAATCGGAAAAAATAAATAAAACTAAATCACTTTCTGATAGAAAATTAACCTCGTAACGAGACCCAAAAGGAACTACAAAAACTTAAAAGCAGATAAAATTACCATAATGGAAATTGATGCCTGCAAGACAGTAAGAAAAGCATGAACACAAGGGAACTGAAACCCAGGATAAATTTAGATCCGTAACAATTTTTCTTGCAAAATACCAAATTAATCAATCCATCAGTCACCCAAAGGTCCTAAAACGTTAGCAACATCGAGTTCCTAGCTAGAACAAAATATATAAAGTATGAACATCACAAAATCTGATTAAACATCTACCTGCCCCACTTGTAGACAAAAGGTTCTACAACTAAAATTTCCATAATGGAAATTGATGACTGCGTGACAGTAAGAAACGCATGAACACAAAGGAACTGAAACCCAGAATAAATTTAGATCCGTAACAATTTTTCTTGCAAAATACCAAATTATCCGATCCATCAGTCACCTAAAGGTCCTAAAACGTTAGCCACATTAAGTTCCTACCTAGAACACAACATATAAAGTATGAACATCACAAAATCTGATTAAACATCTACCTACCCACTTGTAGACAAAAGGTTCTACAACTAATTTTCAAAAGTCACATGCCTAACTTACTAATTGAAGGGAAAAACCTTACACAGTGCGCCTACCAGATTCACAAACCTCACAAATACAGACTATACACAAGAATCACAGATCAAAAATAGGACACAGCACATCTCAACTCTGATACTAAGCAAGGAAACTTCAATTCATTCGCATGCAAAAACCCAACTTCGCAAACAACCATAAGCACAAAATAGTGGAACAAAAGAAATTGCTGTATCCATGTCTCCTGAACCTTTTCGGGAATCTAAAAGGCACAAAAGGATTCAAACGGTTAAAGCAATCAAGCAGAATATAAACAATAGGCCAAAAAATAAAAAAAGATGAATACAAACTAACCTCATAAACACAACAGTAATAAAAAGATTGGATCATAAAGGATTATGTTATTGCAAAGGAATCTCACCTCTTCCTCACCGTCTTCTTCAAATTCCCCATCTTCCTCAACACCCTGCTCTTCCTCCCCCGTCTCTCCGTTGTCATCCTCGTCCCCATCGTCCTCCCCTTGCTCGTGGCCATCGATCTCACCTTCCGTGCTCGTCAACCGCCCCGTGCTCTCCGGCTCGGCGAAATCAGCCTCGTCATTATCCACCTCTTCTTCATCCTCGTCCTCATCGTCGTCGTCGTCATCCTCCTCCTCATCATACTCAATTCCATCTTCTTCATCGCTGTCGCCAATATCATGAACCTCAACCACATCGTCATCCTCTCCCTCCTCTTCATCGATTTCCTCCCCAGATTCGTTCTCCTCCTCATCGTCCCCGTCCTCCTCGACCTCGTACCCCTCCACGGGAGCCACCCTAAACCCATTCGCCTGGTGATTCTCTCCATTCGCCCTCCGGGCCGTCTCCGTCTCCTCTTCATCGGCGTCGCTCTCCTCGTCCTCATCAACGTCGACTACTCCCTCGGTCCCCTCGCTGTGGCCGTTGTTTATTCTATAAGGCCGATCCTCCCCGTCGACTTCTCCGCTCCCAGGGTCGTCCTCATCTTCATCCTCCTCCTCCTCTTCGTCATCGGACTCCGGCCGCTCGTTCTCCTCCGCATCCATCTTATCCAAATACTTGAGCGATTTTATCAAGCCGAAAACCCTAGATCGATAATCCTTGACGCGTGTGACCGGACACTCGTAGAGATCAAGCGAAACGAGCTTGAGCTGGGCGAGCGGGCCGAGATCTTCGATGAATTGAATCCGGTTGTTGGAGAGGTCAAGGTCCCGGAGCGAATCCAATCCTGCTTCGACGAGAAACTCGAGGCCGCCGGCGATCCGATTGTCAGAGAGGATGAGCTTCTCGAGGCTCCGCAGGCGCGGGAACTGCTCGAGCGACGAGACGCCGATGTTGGCTATGGAGAGGTGCTGAAGGTTCTGGAACTTCTCGAGAAGGCTCGGCGGCGGAAGCCTCCCCTGCACGCACTTCACCGCGCCATCGAGGGTCAGGGTTCGAGCCGCCGCGAAGTCCGTCTGGCCGTCCAGCGCTGTCTCCACGGCTCTCTCCCAGATCTCATCCATCAAAAAAGACGCCGCTTCTTATCTCATACAAAACCAACACCTCAAAAACTGTATATACACAAACACACCTTTAAAAATCCCTCTATATATATATGTGTGTGTATATACACACGCAGACACACACCAGGAACCGATTCAGAGCACCAAAAAAAGCAGAATCTCCGAACAATTCGTCCGTTGAAATGAACAGCTCCGGTGAAAGAACAAGCTTATTTCAGGCCTAACCCTAGTCGGAAAAATTCTAATCCTCTCTCTGCAAAACCCTATTTTTTGTTTCTTGAGGTACGGACTCTCTCTTTGTGTAAGTTAGAAAAACATTTCATTTCAGGAGAGAAGAAAAGGAAAAAAAAAAAGAAAAAAAAAAAAGAACCACCGAAAAAAATAGACCTAAAATTCCTCGCTCTTTCTTTCCCTCTCTAAAGTTTTTCTCTCTCTAACTTTCTCTCTCTTCTTATTGGTTGGACTACGCGAGTTGGGATAAACCTCCAGAGAAAGGGCCTCGCGGTGCGTGGCGTGGGTTTGGGTGCGTGAGCAAAGCCGCGTGGTTTAAGGGACTGGTGAATTATTGGAGTGGTTTGAGCCGTTGGATCTACAGGTGCGGATCGGTGACGTGGATGAGTTGGATGGTTGAGATTGGAGTTTGGTGTGTTTGTTCTCTAGAAGGAAGTATTAGAGAGGGAGGAAGAGAGAGACAGAGACAGAGCGCGGATCTCGGCCTGGCCATGAGGACACGTCACCCGTGTTGTAAATATCAGTGCGATTACGGAAATGGCCATACAGGATGGGAAAATTACGGGATTGCCACTTGGTTTATGGACGGACGGATTAGCCTAGCATGACGATGGATTCGAAGAGCCAAGACATCGGACGCACTCGTGATCCATTCACACAACGGCACAGCTCCCAACGTCGTCTCATGTGTTTCTCGTCGTTTTGATACGACGTTACGTTAATATGAATCAAAGCTTGGCTTGGCAAGGCCAATTTTTTTAAAATAAAAAAATTACAAAAAAAAAAAAAAATTTCGTTAGTTTTTAATTGAATAAGATATTTATTTACATCTCTTTTTATTTTTTAATTCGAATTTAAAATTTTAGTTTTAATTTTTTTTTAAATTAATAAAAATTATAATTAATCAAGTAGTTTTGATTTAATTTCTCATTTTATTTCATACTTAATCGGTAAACCATTCAAGTTTTTAGAAAATATAAATTTTTAATTTTTATAATAAAAGTTATTTAAATAAATAAAAAAATTATTTGTATTAAAAAAACTCTTTTCTTATATTTAAAAGTGAATTTTTTGATATTTGAATACACAAATTTAAAATGGTCTATTTTTAAAAAGTGAAAAAAAATTTTATTGTTTAAGTAAATATGTTAAACGAACAAAACAAGTTTTTGTAGATTTTTTTTTCTCATCCCAAATAAGAAAAGAGATTTTTGTTTTTTCCAAACTTGTTTTTAATAGTAAAATTTTAGAAAAAGAAAAAGAATATTTTTTTTATTTTCTTATGATAAACATTTTTTAATATAATTTCTTCTCATTTCAAACAACTTTTCATTTTTAGAAATGAAAATTTTTTTACAGATCTAAATATTATCTTATTTCTAAAAACAAAAAAAACTTTCTCATATGAAATAAGAGAATTTTTATTTTTTAAAAACAAATCTCTCATCCTAACAAAACCAAATTTGTTTATGTAACGATCGAGAAATTTCATAGTTCTCGAAAAACATGTATATTGTATATACATGATAATTTTAGTATTTAAAATGTGAAATTCATGATTTAATATTGTTTAGAATGCAACAAAATATTCTAACAATGTTAAAGGAAATGAATTCGGTGATAGAAAATATTACGAACCGAAACGAGTAAAACGATGTCAATTCGACATCAAAAACCCTAGACGATAGGGGTTCGTTGGGTGGGTTGGGTGGATTTTTGACATTTTTCAACCCACCCAATGAAGATTGGGTGGGTTGAAAAATTTTTTCACCCACCCAATTAACCCAATATACAAAATCGACCCACCCAATTAAAGGTTTGGCGGGTTTTTCGGATTCGTCGGGTTTGACAATTTATAAAAATAAAGTAATAAAACATGACTTAAAAATTTAATCACAAATCAAAATACAAGCTCAAATATTCAAATAAAGAAGTCATGTAAAGATAATAAGAACTAATTAAAACATGCTTTTAATGAATACTAAGAAACATCAATCACAAACAATCAAACATATTTCACAAGAATAATCTCTAACTCCAATGTGTGCAGTAACAAGAACTAAAGCCAGGTAAATTGAAATAAATTTGAAATCTTGTTCCTAAATCCTAACGAAAGGGAGGATTAAGAGAGGCTAGTAACAAGTGACGGCTAGGGCTGGGCAAGGGCAAGGCACGAGACGAACACGGGCTTGGGGAGGCAAAAATGAATACATCGAGGGGTGACGGCTGATGGTCGAAGAAAGGGACAATTGGAGGAGACTGGTGGGACATCGAGTTTGGTAAGGGTAAGGCACAAACTTTGGCTTGGGAGGAGGCATAAATGGGAAATGACAGTCGGCTCAACAAAATTGGCTTAGGTTAGTCATTATATTTTTTCTAAATATAAAAAAAATATTCATTGGGTGGGTTGGGTTTTGGTCGGGTTTTAGAATTCCAACCCGAACCCACCCAATTTGACATCGGGTTGGGTGGGTCAACCCAACTTTTTTTTGGGTCTGACGTGGACCCAACCCATTGGGTTTTCCTTGGGTGGGTTAGGTGGGTTATTTGGGTTTTCGGATTTTTTGTTCACCCCTACTAGACGATGACCATGGTTCACAAAAGGACGAAATACTTACGGCAATGATTTTTAGCCAAAGGGAAGTGAATTAAGGCAAACCGATGGCATGGACGGCCTCAGAAACCCGCTGGCGCGATTTCAGTGAAATTTCGTTCGATTTGACTTTTGGACAAATTTTGACCGAAATTTAATAAATAATGTCATCTATGATGTCACAAGGTGATGTAATAAAGGAGAATGAAAATGATGTAGAAAGTATTAGGTAATCCAATGGCTAGGAATTAAAGAGGGTTTGATCCTAAGGCTAAGATCTTGCCAAAATGGCATTTAAATTTTGAAAAATTTTGGGAAATGGATTCGCTATGTTTCCCACTGTCATAGGTGGTATCAGAGCAGCAGTTCTTTCATCGACCTTTCATGACATTTCAAGTATCTGTACCTGCATAGTCCAAGTAAGTTAGTTTTATTTTAAGTTAGTAAATGTTTATTTATTGAAAATAAACATTTTATAGGGATAAGATAACAAATGGTGAAGTGTGTGGGCACTCAGTTTCTCGATCAGTATCTGCATTGCTTGTCTCCTTCCAATTACCCATAATTCTAACAATTTATTATTATTATTGAAAGTTGTGAGGAAAACACTAAAAATGCCAAAGGATATGACCAAGAAATCTTCAACCAACTAGCTTTCATTACTATTCTCCGATTCACGAACAGTAGAATGTGTAAGTATTCAGTTCCTCGATTGGTATTTGTGCTACTTGTCTCCTTCCAATTACCCAAAACTCTAATAATTTATTATTATTATTATTATTATTATTAAGAGTCATAATAATAAATTCATTCACTTGAGAGTCTATGATCTGAGAAAAATAGAAGTCCAAAGAGTTCTATTTATAGGGAATACTCTGGGTGGATTTCAAAATTTTATAAGACACTTTAATAGATTTTTCTCTTTTATTTCCGTACAGAGTGGCATTTTTTTATCCCAAAAAGGCACAAAATCACGGCAACTTTAGGAATAGGAGATCTAAAATTTGTTTCAAATTCTAATATCTATAAATCTTATGATTTTATCTGCATAAATAATATTTCATAAATCTAGTTTAAATTCAAAATAAAATCATAGTAATTTTACTTGAATTAAATAAATATGTAACAATTATCTAAATAAAATAAAAGGAAAAAATCTTTTCTTTCTCTTATTCTTAAATCTGCGCCTATATAAAACACAAAATGAAAAAATTTTGTTTCAATTCAAATTCAAATAGGATAATATCTATATTTAATTTAAACATTTATTTAAATAAGATTATCTAGATATTTATATTAATAATTAATTAATTTATTTGTATATTTCAAAATTCAAATCAATCTCATATTTATCTTAAAAGACAAATATAATCAATTTAAATTTTAAATCATATCTTCTAAATAAATATTTATACAAATTAAATATTCATCATATTAATCAAATAAAACAAAATTCTCATTTTGTCCTTAAGTAGAAAAATTCCTACACTTAGAACAAGGTAATTCGAATTTTTTTACTTCACTAAGTCCAATAATTAAAATCATAAATAATACTTTGATCAATTGGCTTTAAATTAAGATTATTACATAATGAATAACAAAAGTGAATTAATTTACTCAAGCAGACTATATAGATTAATTACACTTTGATCCAAATTCAATATGTCATCACCAAGCAATATATCTATGTTTTTACTAGGGAGTCAACTCGTTTCAAATAGTTAAGACAAACCATTTTTCCAATTGGCTTTAGATAACATAATAATCTTAATATGATTTAGATGCTCACTCTAACTGTATAGGCTGCGAATTATAGATTTAGACTACTTATTTTAAAAGGATGTCTTCTCGCATACAAAAGGTCATTGTATGAAACATTCTAACAGTTTAATAACAAGTAGTCAATGAGCCATATTTACTTACATTTGCTTTAACATGTAAATATGATAAGGACATATAACAAGATAATGAATAACCTCTAATAAAATGACTGAAGTCATTTGCTTCTCTTCTTTGGCTTTTTCTTTTTATTCCTCAAAGAATCAGAAGATGTAGTCACAGCTAAGTTAGCCTCTCCCTTAGTTCGGACTAGTTTTCTATCATTGATCATCAGCTCATAAGCTTATAATTACCTTATGAACTCGGTGAGTCCTAACTTTCTAGTCGTCAGATTATATGTAAGTTTAAAACACATAAAATCCTTTGACAGAGTTTTAAACATCATTTCAATTTGAACGTTGTAGTCCATTTCAACACCATTATCGGTAGTCTCAGCAAAAAATGTCATAAGTATAAGCATATGATATTTGATCGGAGTATCTGACTTTTGCTTAAAGTTCATAATACTTGTGATAGCAGACTGTCAAGTCAATTTTCTTGACATCTGAATATATCCTACAAGTTATCCATGATCTTTCTGATAACTTAATATGTTTTATGTTACTTTTGTAAAACGCTTATCATTCTAACAAAAATGTAGTATCGAGTTATCTCATTGGATTATTTCTAACAAGTATACATGACAGGGACCTATTTAAGTAGTGCATCAGGTGGGGGCCCATGTGGGCAAGGTTCGTTTAGCACGAACTTATGTTTCTCATAGATAAGAACTATTTGCAGGTTTCTTATCTAGTCTTTATAATTGTCACCATTAATTTTGTTTTCAGTAAGTATTGAAATTAGAGCTGTTAGTAACATTTTGAATTAAAAATACATATAAAAGAACATTGTAACAAAGTACAATCAAGTATAAAACTATTTAGCAAATAAAACATACTTATATGTTCCTACATGAAAAACTTATAAAAAAAAAATGTAACATTGCAATGTTAATTTTTAGCATCTATTACTCTAAGCTATCAAAGGGTGATCATGAAACAAATAGCCAAAAAAAATAGACCCAGTTCAATTAATATATATTATCTTAAATCCTTTAAGGTTAAGACATATATTAATAACCACTTATTTAGCCATCAATTTAACTAACATAACTTCTAAGAAAGGTTAATAATTAAATCAGTCTTAAGTGTATAACCATTATTTACAAAGTCTGATCCATGTACTATTTAAGTCATCGAGGGATGATCCCAAATAGAACATGTTCAAACATGTTTTTCACATAAAATCAAACCTAGTATGCCAGCGGCGATCTATCTTCATGTATCTATACCATTTTTCATGATTTTAATGTTTTAGCTTCATCTTTGCATATCCATCTTCATGTATCTCTATCATTTATTTCTTAATCAAGTTCTACTAGGAGTATCACAGAAAATCTTAATTGTCTCATTATTAACTTTTAATCTTTAATTAAAATTTGAGAAAAATAAATTAAAGTTTTTATTTTTCATCTCCTCCATGAATAACCACATATATTGTACATAATACATGATAACAACATAAAAAGAAACCTAAAATGACACTTTCTAAATATTAAATTCATATAATAATGAGAAAATGTATCGTTTAAGTTATGTACATGACATAATCACGAGTTGACTCCGATATTATTTGTTGGAAAAATAGAAATATGCGCAATAGAATTTTAAATTTTTTTTTAAAAAATCGTACTAAGTTGTGTAATTATATGCAATAAATTATATAACAATTTATATATCTTGTGAGAAAACCGCTAAGAATGTCAGAGGATGTAATCGAAAAAGCTTCAACAACTAACTTTTTTTACTATTCTCCAATTATCGAACAATAAAGTATGTAAGCATTCAGCTCCTCGATCGGTATTCATATGGCTTGTCCTTTTTCAACCATTCAGAGCACTAACAATTTAAAGTGAGAGTTATAATAATAAATTCATTTACCTTAAAGTCTGTGATTTGAGTAAAATAGGAATCCTAAGAGTCTTATTTATAATGAATAGATTAGGTGAATTTTAAATTTAAATAAGACATTTAAAAAAAATTTCTTTATTTCCACCATAATAGGTGTTTTTTCTCTACCCTGAGAGGCTCTAAAATGTCACCCATCTTAGGTATAGAAAACTTAAATTTTGATTAAAATTTCAATATTTATTCATCTTATGACTGTATTTTTATGTATAATATTTTTATAAATCTAATTTAAATTCAAAATAAAATTATTGTAACTTTATTTAAAATAAATAATTATGTAATAATTATTCAATTAAAATCAATAAGGAGAAAATCTTTTTTCTTGGTTTATCCTAATGGAAAACGCCTACTCCTAATAGATAATGATAAGATTTTGTTTCAATTTAAGTTCAAATAGGCTAATTATCGTATTTAATTTAAAACATTTTTTTTAAATAAGATTACCTAGTTATTTAAATTAATAATTCAAATAATTAATTTATCCATATCTCTTAATTTAAATCAATCTCATATTTATCTTAGAAGATAAATATAATTAATTTAAATTTCAAATCCTATCTTTCAAATAAATATTTATACAAATTTAACAATTATCCAATTAATTAAATGAAATAAAATTCTTATTTTACTTTTGGTGAGAAAAACACCTACACTTGTAGGGAAGTGATCTGGATTTTTCTCTTCACCAAGTCTAAGAATTAAAGTCACAATAAATATCTAGATTAATTACTATCCATTAAAGAATTATGTGGAATTAATAAAATGATCAATTGGACAAATATAATGTGAACTCTAATAATCTATATAATTAATTATTCTACACTTAATAAATCAATTGCATAGTTATTAGTTTCAAAGTCACACCACTATAAATCTGAAACTGCACTCCCAATTATATTTACATAAGCTAATGAATAATTATAGTCTAATGACCCTGTCATATATACAATATCCTCATATGATATCCATAATCAATTTAAAGTTAAAGCACGTTCAACCTTTTGATCACGTTATCCTAAAGATCCATTATACATCTAATAGTAAAATTATTATTCACCATATGTGAACAATAAATTATTTACCAAGCAAACAATCCAAGACCTTGTCCATTTTCACATCCTATATAATGTCGTTAAGAGAATAACATTTACTCCTTATTAGAGTTATGATTCTATATCTATAAACAAATCCTGCATTAAATATAAGTCATGTACCAAATAAACCAATCTAGTAATTTACTATTCCAAGACACCTTATCCTTTAGAATATCAAAGTCCTTTAGAATACCAAATAAACCAATCTAGTAATTACATAAGTTATACACATGAAGCCATTATTTACTTAGGATTAAAATTATTACATAATGAAAGTCATAAGTGAATTGATCTACTCAAGCAAACTACATATATTAATTATATTTTGGTCAAAGTCCAATATGTTACTACCACTAGGCAACATATTTACGCCTCTACTTAGGAATCGGCTCATTCCAGACAGTCAAGACAAACCATCTCCCCAATTAGCTTTAGACAATATTATAATTTTAATACGAGTTAGATGCTCGCTCTAACCCTATATTCTACAGACTAAATATTTAGACTACTTTTTTAGAATGTTGTTTTCTTACATACAAAAGATTATTGCATGTAATATTCTAACACTTTAACATTAAGTAATCAATGAACTATATTTGCTTACATTTACTTTAACATGTAAACAAGACGAGGACATATAGCAATGATGTAATAAATAATCTTTAATATATCATTAATCAATTCAAAAAAAATTTAATATATTAAATGTCATTCCCACTTAGTACATTGCTAACACTACCAAAAGTGCTCTAGTCTTATCACACAATGACAAGAACAACAGCTGGAGAAATATCGCTTTCCTTTTCTAATGGTATAGAGGCAGCTCCTCTCGTCGAGTTAACATATCCTACAAGTAAGGTCACTCATTTCGATGAAGAGATAAACAACCAAGCGATGAGGTTAGGGCATGACCTGCTTAAGGAAAAAAGATTAAACTGCCAACTTAGACTCGTTGCATATCAAAGAAAGGGCGTAAGATATTACAACAAAAAAGTGAAGCAACATCTATTCCTGGTAGGAGATTTAGTGCTACGGAAAGTAATAAAGAACACAAAGCCAACAAAAAAAAAAAAAAAGTGGAGCACTGAGACCTAATTAGGAAATCCCATACAAAGTCAAACAAGTTATTCAACTTGGGGCGTACAAGCTGGAAATTCTCGACGGTGAGATGATTAAGCATACATAGAACGCAGAGTATCTGAAGAATTTTTATTTTTTTTTTTATGTTTAGACATTTTTTCTAGTTTGTTTTTTTTTTTTTTAATTTGTTCTATAATTTTTACTTTTTTGGCTTCCTTTTGTTTTGTTGTTTTAAGTTTGTTTTTAGAACAGCATAACAAATACTTCGGCTATCGACGTTGAATTAAAAACCCCACTAAGGCCAACTTTCTTTCACTAAATAAACATCAAATTCAATTACATTTTAAGAGCTCGTTTGACAAATGTTTTTTAGTGTTGTTGTATTTAAACGCAATGCAATTTTACTTGTATTCAAATACAATCATTTTCAACAATGCTACAAAAACAATTATTATTCAAAAGTTTTTTAAAACAATTATATCAATTAACTCTAACTTTTTATCTCTACTTTTACCAATCACATCAACTTTTTAATTTTAAAATACTTTTCATCTAAACATATATTTCATTTAAATACAAAACAAATACTTTTTAACTAAATACAACACTCAAAAAACGAATTATAAGCATGAGTCTACGTCAACAAAAAAACCCATCAACTGTTAAGTTCGCGGACTACAAACTCTTACTGCATCTAGTCAACATTGAGAAACAACAATGTTAATTCTTAACATGGGGTAAGGAAAGCCCATATTCGGGCCCTACAAAATACGAACCTTTGCAAAGTTCAAAGTTTGACATTTGAAGATTTTTCTCTATCCTACGACGTAGATTCACAATGGCTATAACCCATGAGACGCAAGTGTCCAAATGGGAGAGCGAGAACCCCATACTTAGAAAAACTCAAAGTGACATCAGCGTATGTGAAGCACAAGATAAGCAAAGAATGAAATAAAGCAATGCAAAGGAAATAAACTAGATTTAAAATTCAAAAAGAAATTCAAAGGTCTGAATTGTCTATAGCCTAAACCCCTTACAAAAAATTAAAAAAGGATTACAAAAGCATAAACAAAGGCACGCTGGCCTTGATTGTTACCACCATCAGCATTCTCGCCATCGTTGTCGTCACTGCCAGCTAGAGGATCCTCAGAACCGCCTTCTTCTTTATCTTCTTATCGTGATCATTGAGAATATTCTCGTCAAGTTCTAGCATCTTCTTCTTTATGGCGTCGAAGATTTGCCAACTTGCCTCCTCTATCATGGCTAGATTAATCTTTTTAAATTTGGCAGAAGACTTGAACTTTTCTACTGCTTGCTGCTTTTTCACTTCAAACACTTTGCCTACGAGGAATTGATGCACGATGTCATCATGGCACTAGGAAAACTCTGGGGAAGTAAGGTAAGCCTCGACGGCGAGTTGGGACCTTCTCCGCGATACTCCTCCTTTTTGGCCTCAACTTCGATCTTTGAGTTTTTGATATGGTCCTCGAGAGACCGGACTTTGCCCTTCTCAAGTTCCAGATCTTCTTCGGCTTTCTCCTTGGCAGCGAGGTGAGTGTTGGCCTGTTCCCCAAGCGCAACCCTAGTGGCCTCTGCATCTTCGTCGCGCTGAATGAGGTCAACCAAGTCTCGATAATTAGCCAAGGAAAGACTGTAGGCCTACGGTAATTTTACAATTCAACATTGAACCAAGGGAAAGATGAAAGCTAAATAGGAAGAAGTTTTCAGAAACTAACGTGGGGTTGCTGGCGGATTGGTTCCTGATGTGGGGAGAGGATGGGCAATTTTGTGGTAATCTTCTAGTCCTTTTCCCGGTACATGTTGTAGATCACTTGGTAGACATAGCTAATATGGTGAGATGATTAAGCATGGAGGGAGCCTCAAAAGGTTACTTATTGCCGCATTGAGGACGTCAAGAACCACAAATTGAGGGTTATTAACCCTTGTTAAAGGAAGCAAGGGGAGACTCAAGTCCCTCTCAAACTTGAGCTCTCTTTCCTCAACGTTGTTGGGAGTCGAATGAGGCCTCAAAATTAATAGGGGCACTGCTCTGTTGCCCATGTGGCCAGAGAGAAATGCCCAAGGGGCCCTTACCCTTCGACGGCCCCTGGCTAGCATCCTTTCATGACTTCAAGCTTAAGTCGGGCCCCTTCTTTTGTTTCTTCTCGGGGGGTTGCTATGAGCCCTGAGCTTTAATTGCCTCATCGTTGGGAAGCTTGAACTTCAGAAGCATTGCTGCAAGTAAACAGAGTTAGTCTTCTGCTTCAACGCTGAGCAAATAATAAAGAAATATAGTTATCTTTATAGGCATTGCTGCAAGTAAGTAGAGTTAGTCTTCTGCTTCAAATCTGAGCAAATAATAAAGAATTATAGTGCAACATTAACTTACCAATGATTAACAAAGATAATATCCTAGCATTTTTCATAATAGGAACATGAAGGGGATAAACAAAAAAATGCAATGCAAATGTCAGATTTTAATAAAATTCTTCCACTAACTTTTGTTAAATTTGTATATCTATCATCTGCTTTCAAATTTGTTAATAAACACATTAGTGTGAATTTTTTTCCTCTTTCAAAAGGACTACATTAGCTTTAATAAGGACTACACTTATAAATAAAAAATAAAAAACAAAAAAAAGGGACAACCATGAAAAATTTAACTTTAGATTTTCTTGAAGAAATTTCCCTCAATAAGGACATTATAAGAGCGCAATTAATGGAGTTTTAGAGTTAGGGCTGGCAATTCGGATCATGACATGACAGCACGACACGGACCCGATATGAAAAAATGTAGGTTAAGGTTGGGAAAAAAGGGTACGGGTTGATTTTGGGTCGAACTCGTCTGACACGATCAAAAATCAGGTTGGGTTCCTGTCAACCCATTAGGCACGAAATCAACCCGCAATAACCCATTCATTATTCGTGTCTAATTCAGGTCAACCCGAAATTTACCCAAATTTTTTTAATTTAAACTACGAACCTGAAATTAACTCGAATAACCCAAATTAAACTCATATAACCCGAATATGACCTGTGGAACTCGAATCTGACCCTTATACCTTAAAAAAAAAAAACACACAACAACATGGCCCAAGTGTCCCAATAGCCCCATTTCTCAGCAGGACAGCAGCCTTAGCCCGTTTCTACATTTCAAACTTTAGATAAAAGATATATATTTTAGACTTTTTGTGTTTTATATATATTTTCTAAAACTTTTTACACAAAAGAGAGGGAAAGCACTAAGCAGACAAACCCTAATCATTTTTGTAAGTTTTCTCTGCCTCCCTCGGTCCCTCCCATGAGTCCCCGTCGACCTCTCTTCCTCTCAATCGATCGCAGCCACATCGTCCTCTCTTTCCCCTCCCTTCACGGCGTTACCCCATCGCCATTACCTTCCCCCTCTTTTTTGCTCATCCCCATCGACCTCTTTTCCCCTCGCTGTCACCATCGTCATCATCCTCCCCCTCCCCTCCCTTACTCCGTCGCTGTCACCTCACCCCGTTACCGTTGCCTTCTTCCTCCCCTTACCTTTTCTCATCATTGTTGCTGGTCGCCATAGTCCGTAGCTTGTCGTTGCCGGTCGCCGATCATCCTTTCTCTTCGTTCTTCATCCGCACCGAAGAGCTTAGGTAATTTCTCTATTTTTTGGTGTTGTTCCATTATTGTCCTTTCATTGTGATTTTGATTGGTATTCGAATCAAAAAGTATTGCTATTCCTTGCCTTTTTGCCCTTGAATCAAATTTACTAAAAACGTGCAGGTCTAATGTATAATATACATTATCACATTTTAATTGCAAAACGACTTCGAA
Source organism: Antiaris toxicaria (assembly GCA_035233585.1). Classification (NCBI taxonomy): domain Eukaryota; kingdom Viridiplantae; phylum Streptophyta; class Magnoliopsida; order Rosales; family Moraceae; genus Antiaris; species Antiaris toxicaria. Next base: position 35,581,702 of record CP141157.1, on the reverse strand, counting down.
GTGTCTTAATTTTACAATGTGTGTCTCAACTGTGTCTTCTTTTTTTTTTTGGTACAAACTTCACCTCCAAAATGGGTTGACAGGTTTAGTGTTTGAACGTTGATTAACAAAGAAAATAAACATAAATTTTGAAGAATGATTTGATTTTTTTTTTCCTGACTGTTTTATTATTGGTGACGTACACAAATTATCACCATGAAAGACGTATATAGCTTTCATTTTTACTTGTATAAGACAAATAGGAGATCTCAAGGTACTTTTTGGTGCAATAGCTAACAATGTTGGCCTGATTACTTTAGGTTTCAATTTCCACATATACAATTGAAGCAAAAAGGCAAAACGAGAAGAATAAATGGGTAACAAACGAGTTTCGAACGGCAAAACAAGAAACTAAAACTATAACAAAAAGAAAAGAAAAAGAAAAAAGCCTGACTTTCCATCGCTTTGTCTAGGTATGTATAAATTTGAGTACTAAGATAATAATATTAGTCATAATAATAATAATTCCTATACATAGTCATGTAACTAACAAGCAATATATTTTTATTTTCAAATGGAATATTTACCAAGTGATGGTGAGAGTCATCATGGACATGGAGTAGAGCAAAATCTTAAGGATGTGATGATTGAGGAGGATTTAATGGATGATGATGCACATGAAGTTGATGCAGAAGGAAACCCTATTAATGCCAAAGTGAAGAAGAGAAATTTGAAATCCAAAGTTTGGTAGTTCTTTGACATCCTTCCCTTGGGACCTGATAAAGTCTTGCGATGTACATGCAAAAAATGTGGCCAATAATACCTTGCTGCAAGCAGATATGGAATAGGTAACATGACTTATCACCTTAAAGTTTGCAAGAGAAAAGATACGCGAGATATAAGTCAAATGCTAATATAGCGTGATAGTGGGAGCATGTCACTTAGTCATGGTTATGATTCACAAAAATTTCGTGAGTTGATGATAGGTGCTATCATTAAGCATGACTTGCCTTTTCAGTTTGTTGAGTATGTGGGAATTAGGAAAATGTTGCAATATCTATGTCCCGATGTTGACCTGATTACTAGAAATACTGCTAAGGCTACTTGCATTAAGCTGCATCAAAAAGAAAAAAAGTAGAGTAAAAAACATGTTAGCTGCAGCTCTTGGTAGAATATTATTAACTTCTGACATGTGGAGTTCATTGATAGTGATGGTTATATATGCCTTACGGCACATTTTATTGATGCAAATTGGAATCTGCAAAAGAGAATTTTGAGTTTCTCTTTCATGCCTCCTCTACACAATGGTGTAGCTTTGTTGGATAAGATTGCGAATTTGTTGACTGAATGGGATATTGAAAGTAAAATTTTTACTGTCACATTGGATAATGCAACTTCAAATGATGTTTCAGTGGATTCATTATGTTCTTTGCTAAAAATGAAAAGTTTGCTTGTGAGTGATGGTGCTTTCTTTCATTTGAGGTGTTGTTGTCATTTTTTGAACCTTGTTATGCAAATTGGGTTGAAAGAAATTGATGAGTCTATTGTCAAGATTTGTGATTGTGTTAAGTATTTGAAGGGATCACAAGTAAGAAAGCATAAATTTTTGGAGTGTACAAAGATGGTAGGCATACAAAGTAAGAAAGGGTTATGCCAATATGTGACAACTAGATGGAATTCAACTTTTCTTATGCTTGATAGTGCACTTATCTATCGTAATGTTTTCAATAATTAGCTACTCGTGATCCTTTTTTTAAGACTTGTCCTTCAATTGAAGAGTGGAAAAGAATTGAGAAAGTGCACTCATTCTTGAAAGTGTTTTGTGATGCCAGTATGACATTTTCCAATACCTTGTATCTTACTGCAAATTTGTTCTTTCCCACAATCATTAAATGCTTTATGGATATAAAAGATGCCATAAAAGAGGATTATGAAGATAAGTATATGCAGCAAATGACTTTTAGGATGTGGGAAAAATTTCAGAAGTATTGGTCTGAATTTAGTGACATCTTGTGTATAGCATGTGTCTTGGATCCTAGATACAAATTAGAGTTTGTGGACTTTTGTTACAAGTTAGCATATGGTGAAAACTTAAGTGCTATATTCGTGGTTCGCAACAAACTCTTCTCTCTCTTTGAGGAGTATCGTGATAAGACTAGTACCACTGTAAAACCACATTCTTTTGGCAGAAATAGTGGTAAGAAGGATGCTCAAGTAAAAAAATATGAGTCGCGCCTATTTCAGGTAACCACAATCTTTTTATGTTTGCTTTTAGTTGTTTATAAATTATAACCAATTACTAATAGTTATATAATTTGTAGGCATTTGATGATATGTCTTCTCAATCAAGTGATATGGCAATAAAAACACAATTAGAGCTTTATCTACATGAGCCTAGATATACTCGAGTTGAGGAGTTTGATGTTCTTTCCTTTTGGAAAACAAATCAATACCGCTACCCAGAGTTAAGTGCAATAGCTCGTGATGTTTTGGCTATTCCCGTTTCTACAGTTGCTTCAGAATCTGCATTCTCATCGGGTAGTCATGTACTTGACCAATATTGTAGTTCACTTAAGCCTGAGATAGTTGAAGCTATCATTTTCACTAAAGATTGGCTGTTTGGCAATACAGGTAAATGTCCTTCTTACTTTTTAAAATTAATTATATGTTTTAATAGTTTAATTTGCATTTACTAGTTTCTACTGATCTTTGTCTTATAGGTGAGTTAGGTGACAAGGAAAAGCTTGAGGAAGACTTGAATGATGCTATTGAAGATGTAATTGACCTTAATCTTAGCATAACGGCAATAATTGTCACTAGAAGTATTAATCTCAATCCAACCCAACATCTTAATCTTAGCTTTCTTCTAAGTCTTTTTTTTTCTTTTTTTTTTTTTGACTTTTTTTTTTCTGGCGGGTCCGCGGGTCAGTGAGTTTACGAGTTGGTTTTTTGGACATTTTATTTTCTAACAAGTTAGTGAGTTGGCGGGTTGGCGAGTCGGGTCGTGTCAACTAATTTGAATGTACACTTGCTTGTGGGTTGTTCGGGTCGTGTTGTGTCAACCCGTCAGGTCAGGTTAGTGTCAAGGTTTTTTTTACCTAACGGCTCGCGGGTCGTGTTCGGGTTATAATTTTAAAACTTCGTATTAGTATCAACCCGACATAAACTCGATCCGTGGACATGAATTGCTAGGTCTAGTTGGAGTGTTAAAATTGACGTTTCAATATTTATTTTGATTTTTATTTTTTTTTAATTGTAAATATGATCTCACCCTTAATTTAAAGAGAAAAAACAAAAACAAATTATGTTGTATCTCTACATATTTTTGGGTTCCATAGCTAAAGTGCTTTTTGTTTGCGGGAAAGATGAGGGCGCTAGAGGGATTGAGGAGAAGAGGCAGCGGGTAAAGTCTCCCTCCAAGTTACCAAATTGCATCATTTCATTAACTTCAAGTTTCAAAGACAATTTCATCCCAAAAAATTGATCAACAAATTTTTAAGAATTGGCAATGTTGCAACCCAACAGAGGAATGGGATTTCTCTACTGTGAAAGATGCGACAACTCTTTATCGGGAGGAATCAAATATAGACCAAGGTGCAGAGCCAGTGTTGACCTTTGCGAGAGTTACTTGACATAGAGAATTTGTCCAACTTTTCACCATCGGTTCACAAATCAAGTCTAAGCGTCCACATCTAAAGCAGTTGCCTCCAACACTCTATATCCAAAATTAAATTCCACACCCACTACTCCTGAGAAACATGGGAATAACCATCTGTTAAGCGAGCATAAGAAAGATTCTCGAGAGAAAACTCTGGTACTCTTTTCTCCCAGACAATGAAATATCCCCTTAAGTACAAAGACAACATAACCTGCATTAATGCGAACTTTGATAAATCTCTTTGTATTCATCATTTTATTACTTTTTTACTATTTTTATTCACTAGAGAGACAAAGTGAGTGTTATGTGATAAGGATTCATCCTGTTGACAAGTTTTGACTGTCAACAGACAATATAATAATTAGATAAATAATTATCATTTATTATTTCAACTCTCCTCTCTTATCAAACAAGAAAAAGGATTTCTATGACCCTGTTCATTCTTCACATTCCTCATCCTTCCAACTCTCTCCACTTTCTCCACCAAATCCCTCCAACCAAAAAGCCTTATTGTAGGGATACCAGAAAAAGACCTCTACAAGATGAGCAACACAGCTCCAAAGATTCCAAGTAGCCCTTGGCACTAAGAGACTAGAGAGTTCAACTACATGGAAGCCTTGTCGCCATACAACAACCTCTCCTAAAGGAGAAAACGTAGCCCTGGTCAGTCCCAAAAGTGCCTTCAATACACATCCTAACATGTAAATTACAGACTATATATGTATATAAGAAAAATCATGTTCGAATCACTGTTTGGCACTTGTCTTTCCATTTTAGCCCATGGAACTTTTAACCTCAGCAAAGCCTGGTGCTATGGCTGCCCAAACAATTGAATGTTTGAAGAAGGGCCCAATGAAGGTGGGCGTCTGAATTGTTGATTGCCTGAAGAGCTAGTCACACCTTTTGATTGTATATCTATTTTCTGGTCTACTGGTTGTTGGTTAGGCTGAGCCTCATCAATGTCCATTCCCCGAGGGACATTCAGACCCTTCTCACTAGTTGTCCTCGTACTAGAAGCCCCAAATGGAAGTTTAGTTTGCCAAAGAATACTTGTTCGGTTCAATGCAGAAGCATGAGCCCCGCAAGAATTACCTTTACTTTCGGCTTCCTCTTTGACTTGCACTTGATGGCTTGGTTCCAAGAGTTCATGCGGTTTATTGGGTTTCATTTCAGGCTGCTTCTCCCTGTCCAAAGCTGCAGAAACTTCGATGAAATCTGCTTTGGAAGATGAAGAGCGGCCTGAGGCGATTACCGTTGTGGGAAATGCTCTTTCTGGAGGGACAGCTGGAGTGTAGTTAGACGGGAGCAGATCATCCCAATTCTCCAACAACTCCTTGTAAACTTTTCGGAGAGTGACTTCAGTAAGCCCAGTCACCTTACAAATCTCTGCCTGTGTCTTGCGTTTGTCTTCGAGTTGGCAGGCTAAATATATGGCAGCAGCAGATATGCTTATGGGATTTCTGCGAGTACAGAAGCATTTGTTGATGACAACTTCTCCAATGTGAGTTGCCAGTTCCTGGAAGGCAACAGTGGATTTATGGTCATACTAGATGCATAAAAGAAGAAAGATGTAGGAAATCTTATTATCACGTCACAGTTCAAAAACAGCCAAATAGATCACAGCAGCCTAACTTATGAACGAAATAGCTTCTTGCCAAGAAAACTTCTTAAGACCGCATCAATGTTACTTCATAAGACTGCATCAATCTTACTTCATAAGATTGGAGTTAAGGATATGCCCGTTATCAGGGGAAGTTAGTTAACGGTTAGTTTACTAACCAGTATCAGTTACAGATAGTTTTGAGGAACTTTTCTATTAAAATAGTTTAGTTGATACGCTTGTTGTTAAAGGAAGTTAATTAACACTTAGTTTGAGCTGTATATGTTGCAGTCAGTTGACTTTCATAACTGAATTTGTTGACATAGAGTCTTTGATTTGACTCAATAAATAACACTATAATCATTCGGATAATAAAACCCACTGATGGCCAAATATTTTGAAACAATGGTACCAGTAACTCGCCAGGCATATAATAACATAGTTTCCAGGGAAGGGGGATAAATGTATATAAATTTTACATCAACATCTTGCTCCCAGGTCTCTAACAGAATGAGAATTAGATTTAATTGGATAAAAAATGTGGTACCCAAGCATATTAGAAAATATTTAAGGGGGTAAAAAATATAAACACATACGAAGTTTATTTAACATCTTGCTTCCAGGTTTCTAAAAGAATGAAAATTAAACTTCATTGACTTAAAAAATGCAGAAAATTATATTTCGTAAAACTAAGTTAGAAAATACAAGTTTTTATTTCATTGGATTAGAAGTTTCCTAACTTGTCAAAATCAAGCCAGACTATTCGTGTGAAGTGAACTATCAAATTGAAAAGAAGTACCCCTTTTGTTACGCTATCTCATGCCACCGCCTGATCAATCTAGTATGTAATAACTATTAACTATCAGCCTATCACAGTTATAATGCAGCAAAGGAAAGAAGTTACCTGAGCAGATTTATTGAGCTGAAGCAGTGTGCAAAATCTAGGCATATGCACTGATATTGAATTGCTATTAATGGGCTGACTTAGTTGAAGTGCTTCTCCTAGTATCTTGATGTACTTCCCAATTTCCTTCTGGGGTACATTGGCTGCAATGGAAATTTCCTATCCAAAATTGCAGAAGTCAAGATAGAGAAGCCTGAACTTAGGAAAAAAAAAAGGGGGGGGGGGGGGGGGGGGGGTGGGGGGTGGGGTGTGGGGTGTGGAGTGGATGGGTTTTGGGGGAAGAGGGGAGGGCCACTGACACCGTAGATGGAAGCGACAAAATAAAAAAATGTTATGTTAAGCTTCCCTGACAAGAAGCAACATGTTTACATTAAACCATCACTGATAATTGCATGATAACAATTTGCCACGGGAAAAATCAACATGTATAACAGGTTTGCAGTGAGGTTTTCTTAACACGGTTTAGAGAAGTGATGCATGCCATGTTAAACACATAGCTAAATCTACACCTTTAACACATTTTATTAGAAAATACTGAATACAAGTGAAAAATACAATCTTTTTCTGAACAGTCTTTTGAACTTCAGAAAGTGGTTGTCCCATTGCCACTAAAATTAAAAAAAGGGTGAATTTCCAACAAACAACATAAACAAGGAGGAGGAAAAAATTGCTTTAAATTTTAAATTAGACTACAAAAAGCTCGGTCCTACTCTTGTGTTTCTCCTTAAAAGCCTTTCTTCCAATAAGTTCTAAACTATACACCTAAATACAAAGAAAAAAAATCCCCAGAAATAGGTATAATTTCTATGAAATAGGAAATAAACTTTCCTAATATCATTTTCATAGCTCCTAAAAACTTAAGAGACCCATTTTGCATAAACTATTATCATGTTCATAAAAGGTCCCTCTTCACCAATCTCTAACATACACCACAACATTCTGAATAAGAAAACCCACACTTTCCCAGAAAAATTAAGAAATTGAGTCACAGTATACCCTTCCAAGAACTCCATAAAAGTATTTAAAACAAAATAAATTCACAGAATTTAGTCACAATAAGTTAACCAAAAGTGCCTAGAATTGAAAGATAAGACATTTACCTGGAGGGTCCTGGGTTCCTGTGCCTCCCTAATGGCCTGGACAAGAGCGGCAGTGGCAAGAGCCTCGACGCTGCGATTCCTCAAGCAAGTGGCGGAGCAGCAATCCCTAAAGAGCTGAAAAGCGTGGTCGGAAATGTCGTATTCCAAGCCCAGGATGGAAGCGACGTCGATTATCTGCATATAGGCCCTGAGATTATCGACAACGACAGTGGAGGAAGAAGAGGAGGAAGAGGAAGAGGATTCGAGGGTGCGTTCCAGCTCGGCGAGGTGGCCGGAGAAGGAGAGGGAGGAGCGGAGAAAGAGAGGGTAGGGCTCAAGGGACCAAGTGGAGAAGGCGGTGATGAAGCCGGTGGGCTCGAAGGGGTCGTCGTCGTCGTCGTCGTCGTCGTCGTTGTTGGGGTGGTGGGAAGGGAGGGAGGGGAGGTCGGAGGTAACCAGGCAGAGAGGGTTGTCTTGGGCGCGGAGGTGGAAGAGGTGGTGGGGCTGGGACTGCCGCTCCTCCACTACGCGCCCGCACGAGCTGCACTCCGTTATGGACCGCCCGCCGCTCGTCGTCGCGCACCGACCTTGCCCCGCCGAGCAGTACGGGCACCTCATCTCTCTCTCTCTCTCTCGCCTTCCCGCGCCGCCGCGGATGGAGTTTGATATCGATCGTAATGCGGTCCAAAAACAAAGCCACTTCACTTTCCTTAATATGCAGAGGTTTGATTGTGCTTGGAATGAAATTTATTTTTTGAATATTGTATTTGGTTGAAAACTATTTGTTTTGTATTTGAATGAAATGTGTGTTTAGATGAAAAGTATTTTAGAGTTAAAAATTTGATGTGATTGGTAAAAGTAGAGTTGAAAAGTTGATGTGATTATTTTAAAAATTTTTTAAATAATAATTGTTTTCGTAATACTGTTACAAAATTTGTATTTAGTGTAAAATTGTATTATATTTAAGTATAATTAAAATAAAATTTTTTCACCAAATGTAGTATCAAATTTAGCCTAAATTAGTGCACAGAGTCCTGTGATTTCTAGGTGCCTGGAGATAGCATTTCATTCATACTGTATTAAAATATAATGCAATATATTTAATATAATGTGTACTTCCAGCATCTCTTTAATTATCTTAATTTTAGGGGGCATTTGGTAAACGCATTGCATTTTGATTGTATTTAAATGAAATTTTTTTTTTGAATGTTGTATTTGGTTGAAAAGTATTTATTTTATATTTGAATGAAATGTATATTTGGATGAAAAGTATTTTAGAGTTGAAAAGTTGATGTGATTGATAAAAGTAGCGATAAATAGTGAAGTTGAAAAGTTGATGTGATTGTTTTAAAAATATTTTAAATAGTAATTGTTTTCGTAGTACTGTTACAAAATTTGTGTTTGGAGTAAAATTATATTGTATTTGAGTAAAATTAAAATGAAATTTTTTTTTCCAAACATCACCTTAAACTTACTTTTAAACTTACTCTTTGATATTATCTCTTGTGGGCAATCCGACTCACTCGAGCTGTCCACTTAAATTTTGTTCTTCTTAACTATACTTTTCTTAACTTTGCTCTTCCTGGCTTGGTGTACTTACTTTACTTCTTATACTTTTCTTACTTTCTTTAAAACTTTTAAAATACTTTAAGAAATACTTTCTTTAAAAAACAATTTCTTATACTATTGAACTTTGCCATATTATACTTGGCATTTAAACTTATTTGTGGAAGCAGTGTTTGAAAAATTACTGATAAAATTTTTTTTTCTTTTAAAACTTAAACTTGATTTAAACATATGAGTTTTCAAAAAGCATATTGAAATACTTCATAAACTTAACTTATATTAAATCTTGTTTCTTTTCTTTACATTACATATATATATTTTTTATGGCAACGGAAAATCACAGTAAAACCATAACCCACCCCATGACACTCTGGGAATCTGTCTGTCAGCCCATCTGTTTCTTCTTTCACAATGTAGGCAGCTTACTCTTGTTACCTACATCACGAATAGATTAGTGAGCTATGTAGGAAATAAATCGATAAAAACGTATCAAAGTGGCGCAGCGGAACAATAAAAATTTTTCAAGATCGTTAAATATCTCATGATGCCATATACAATAACCCAATAACAATTTAAACTCATACCTCAAGAACGCCAATCTGCAGGAGGAGAATGATCGGAGAGCTTCAACCAACTAGCCTTCTCTACTATTCTCCAATTCCCAAATGGCTGAGTGTGTGGGCACTCTGTACCTCGATTGGTATGCTAGCACTACTAGTCTTCTTCCGACCACCCAGATCTCTAAAGAACTTATTGTCATGGTGAGTTATGCAACAATAAGCCTGCTCACCTGAGAGTCTGTGGTCTGAGAGAACTGGAGTGGTAGGACCTCTATTTATAGACTTGCATGAGGTGATCATCTGAATTCGAATTGGATTAGGAGAAGATTTTCTTCCTTATCCATAATAAAAAATCTGAATTTTTGAGCCTTATCCAACCAAAAAAGATTCGGCCACTTTATGGATTTTTCATTCAAAATTCAAACAGGATTTTAACTAGAATTTTATCTCTTCATTCCTTCATAAAAACCAATTCCCCTTTGTGCCAATAACATGACTCGATTTGGTCATTAAAGTGTGAGGAGAATCAAAATCCAAATAGGATTTTCTAATTTGAATTTTATCTCATCCTTATCCAAATAAAACTGAAAATCTCCTTGAGATTTGCCCTCAAAATTTCAGCCACTTTTAGGGAGGAGAGAATCCAAATTCAACTGAGATTGAAACTTGAATTTTTCCCTGAATCCTTATCCATAAAAACCGAAAATCTCTTGAAGGATTTTCCTCAACAAAATTCGACCAAATTAGTTAGGATTAGGATTCAAAATTCAAGTAGTATTTAAATAAGATTTTCCTCTTCATAATCCAACTCAAATTTGAATTCTAGCCTTGTGGAATTATCTACAAAAAATTCGAATTCCACTTGGACTGTGATTTAAAATTTGAATTCCAAATTTCAAATTTCAAATTCAAATTTCAAAATTCAAATTTCAAAATCCACAAACAGTTGTATTTCAAATTCTTGTTCTTATGGATAATTTTCTACAACTCCAATTCAATCTCAAATAAAATCATGATAACTTTATTTGGAGTTCGAATAATTGTAAACCCTATTATCCAAAGCAAAATCTGAATTTAACCGGAGAGAATCTTGTCCACCATCCTAATCCTATGTCAACACCATCCATGCATAATCAACTAGCCAATAGTATACACAAATCAATTTGCCAATCGTTAAGGAATTATGTGGAGTTAGTAGAGGGACCAATTGGACATATATAATCGGGCTCCCCTGAATCCATATGATCATCATTCTTTACCGAACAACTCAATCATATAATCACTAATTTCAGAGTCACACCACTATAAACCTGAAGCTGAACTCTTAATTATATACCGTATTACGTAAGCATGTGACAAGCTATTGTCCAATGTCCTTGTCATGTATGCAGAACCCTCATATGATATCCATGATCAGTTTTAGGTCAAAGTCCGTTTAATCCTACTAATCAGGCTATCTTAAAATTTCATTATACTACCGAATAAGAAAATGATTATTCACCATATGTGAATAAGAAGTCATCCGCCTAGCAGACGACTCAAGGTCTTGTCCATTTTCACATCCAGTATAATGCCTTTAAGAGGATACCCTTAACTCCTTATTAGAGCTATGATTCTGATATATGTAAACAAACCCCTCACCGTATACAAGTCATGCACCCAACGAACCGGTCTATAAGCTTACTACTTCTGAGACGCTTTAGCCATTGGAACATCAAAGTACACAAGTCATATACATGAAATAGTTCATTCACTCAGGATTAAGGTTACGACACAATGAACGTCAAAAGCAGATTGATCTACTCGTAGCGGACTACGTAGATCAATCACGCTTTAGTCTCGGTCTAATATGTCACCACCAAACAACATATCTATGTCTCTACTTGGGAGTCTATGCTCCAGACAGTCAAGACAAACCGTCCCCACTATGGCTTTAGACAACATAATAGTCTTAACATGAGTTAGATGCTCGGTCTAACCCCATAGACTACAGACCTTAGTTTAGACCGCTTACTTTCGAACATTGTCTTCTCGCATACAAAAGTCCATTGCATGTAACATTCTAACAGTTTTAACACAAGCAGTCAGAGAGCCATATTTGCTTACATTTACTTTAACATGTAAATAAAATGAGGACAAATAGCAATGTAATGAATAACCTCTATATATAATTTTATTATTCAGTTCAAAATAAATACATCAAAATGTCTCTAATGCTTAGGGCATTTCCTAACAAGTTAGAGCTCAGTAAATACAAACATACACATAAAACATTACATGTTCATATATACATACTAAAACTTTATGTAAACATAACATACATTTAAAACTTTACTTAAACACATCAACTAACAATAAAGGTTAGTCAAATTATACTTACTTATTTTTCTTTTTCGTTCTCATTGTTCTTTCTGTTCTTTTCTTTTCTTTCCTTAACTTTTCTTAACTTTTCTTTGCTCTTTTTTCTTTTCTTTTCTTCATTTTTTCTTGCAGGCCCATGGTTGAACGTACCTAATACGCGCGGACTAATGGGGGAACGGGGGAGCGACCCACCAATCAACCCCAAGGTCAATTTTTGAACTACCTATCTTAGGGGTAGAACATTGAGCCATTAACTACCATATTCTTGCGGTAGCACCACACTTCTGGAGTGGAGGCTATTCTTATTCTTACACCTTACTTCTGGGGAGGCCGGTACGTTAACCTTAAATTTTCACTCTTATTATCTTGCTTATCTTCATATTTCTTATCTTTCTTTTTTTTAACTTTTTATTCTTTTATAACCTCGTGAACATGTTAGATTATCATGTCACATGTCACAAAACACAACTTTTATATAAAACTTAACCAGAAACTTTTTATCATTTATAAACATTTCTTTTAATAATAAAAAAAAACTCATGTTGTAACCTCATTTCACAACATCACATCATAACATAATCCTATGACAAGTCAGTTCGTGAGTAGATAATTAAATATTTGTACTTACCTATACTTTTGCTCGTATCTCTCTCTTTGCTTCTAGATCTCCAGACGCTCCTTCGTCACCTCTAGGTCGAATCCCTATAACCGAAATAATTACGGTTATTTTAAAATCTTTACTTTATACATAAAACTTATTAAAACGTAATCATTCTACGTTTAATTTCTTAATCATGAACTTAGCGGTCTAAAATCCCATTTCTAGCATTTCTGTCAACTTTTTCCAAAATGACGATAAATAGTAACTTTGACGTGAATACTAACTTTAACTAATGGTCATACTTTTATTATAGTACTTTCTTTCTTTTAAAATCTTGAACTTGGCCTTAAAAAATCTTAATTAAACTCATTTGTTACTTTTCCGCTAACTTTTGGAAAAATGACCGTTGTATCTCGAGCTTTTGACAAAATTACTATTTTTCCCCTAGCGGGATTTTCTCGCTTAAACTTTACTTTTGGCCTTTAAAATCCTCATTAGAGTCTTTGAATCATGTTTGAAGCTCTAACGGTTCATTTTGACTATTTTCCAAATTTTTGGCAAAAATTGTTGTTTTGCCCTTAACAGGGTTTTCTTACTTTTCTTCGTCTTAAAACTTGATTCTGGCCTTAAGAATTCTATTTAAGTTATTCTAAGATTCTAACGGTGCTTTACAAGCATTTTAGAAATTTTGATCAAAATGATCGTGAATACTAACTTTGACCGTGAATAGTACTATTCACGGTGAATAATACTATTTATATGAATAGTAACTTTACATTGACTGTGAATATGGTCATTTTAATACTTATAATGGGTTTTCTATGCCCAAAAATTATAAAACGATGAACTTAAAGGCTTAACGCCCCCTTTTAGACCTTTTCTAAATTTTTAGTGAAAATGACCATTTTGCCTCTGACGGGACTTTAGGCCGTATTAATTTTGTCTTAACGTTTTAGCTCAATTTTCTAAGCCTAAAAATCTTGAATTCATTTTTCTTAGGCCTTAATAAATTTTTGTAACATTAATCATTACAACTTCACTATTTTTTTTTCACCCGACCTTTGGGTGGTACTATTCCGACCCCTCGGGTCGTTTCTCATTTTTTCTAATGTTTCGGGGCCTCAAATGGACATTCACTACTCTTGAAAACGTCAGTCATCCTTTCTTAGACCTTAGTCACTGAGGGGACTCAGGTTTTCACCCCAACCACAAATTACCCCTCGTTTCCCAAAATACCCTTAACGTCGTTTTTCTTCTCTTTTTAGCTTTTCGAGATTTCGAAGGGATGTTTTTCTATTCCTTAAGACGTCCATTCTCCCTTTTCGAGCCTAACTTATCGAGGAATGTCAATTTTCATCCCGACTCTCAATTTCACCCCTCGTTTCCTAAAATGACCTTAATGCCGCTTTAAAATTTTCGGTAGTATTTCCGCTTAATTTTTGGGTTCTCGGCGTTTAGAAAACGTCTCAAAATCATCTAATCAAAACTAACCTATCGTGTACTAAATCAGAAGCCTAATTTTTATGCAAAAGTATAAACTTTTTACGAAAAATTTTTTATAAAACTTATTCATTTTCTATCGACATTTCATCTTTTCTTTTCATTCTTACCTCTCTGTTCTTATATACACATTCACTTACAAACTTTCCTTTACAAAAACTTATTCAATCTTATTGATTTCTTCACATCAAGCCATGGTTTTTTCATTGAAAACCTAAGGTAAATTTTTCCGTTCTCATTTTCTAACTACTCACGATTTTTGTGCTTGAAATCATGCACCAAATTACACATTGAAATCTCAAAATTTCTTAAGCTTTAGTTTATTCTATCCCACGGTTTCTCACTTGGAAACCCTAGGTAAATTTCGGTTTCAAGTTTCTAATTCATTTCTTAACTATTTCACATGCCAACTTAACTTTTTAGAGCTCAATCTTAACAAAACTCATGCTTAAAAATTTTCTACTAAGCCACTATGATAGCCACGATTTTCTTATCAAAAATACCAAGAAAAAGCTTGAGTTTCAAGACTTACCTTACAACCAAGACCAAGCCTTACTCGATAGACACTTTTAGTGTGAAAAACTTGAAGAAAACTAAACTTGGAGGGTGAAAAAGGTCATGGCAGCCATGGGACCTGATTTTGACTGGTTTTGCTTCTAATTTTCAACCCCCAAAATGTGCTTAAAACAGTCCAAAAGGAAGGGGTTGATTTGCTCCAAGTTTGGTGCCAAAAACTTGAGAAATTTCTAGCTTGGTGGGGGAGGAAACTCACTGTAGTTTGGCTGCTTGGAGGGGCTGTTTTGCTGAAATTTTTGGAGTTAATAATCATGTGAGAAGGGGCTGTGAATAGCCAAAACAATCCGGTGGCTTTAAGCCACTTTTGCACTAATTTTTCCTTTATTTTTTCTTAACTAAATTCTTGCATTTTTGAACCTATCAAATAGCTCCAAGATATGCTTAATTAATCTTATTTCTACCAACCCCAATTAATCCCTTTCTAGCCATCCATATCCGGATTCAACATGTGGGAGAAAATTCCTAAATTTTCTTCAAAAATTTCCATGCAATTTTGGCCAAAACTAAGCTCTTCGATCAAATCTTCTTTAATTCGTAGCCATTGGATCATCCTAATACTTTCCACCTTAATTCCTTTCTTTAATTATGACATCATCTAGTGACATCATTGGTGACATCATTTCTTTACTTTTCAGTCAAAGTTTGACCAAAAGTCAAACCGAACAAAATTTTCCCAAAATCGCGTAGGTGAATTTCTGGGGCCTTCCGCGTGATTGGTTTGCCTTATTTTATTGTCGTTTGGCTAAAAATGCTTACTGAAGTTTTTTGTCTTTTAGTGAACTTAGTTTACCTAGGGTAATCTCTTGGGATTTTTGGTTCCGAAAAGATATCATCATTTTTCTAAAAATGACGAAATTTCTGGAGGAGCACACCGGAGGACATATCTAGCCATCCGTGCTGTCGATTTGATCTAACTCAATCTTGAAACTCTTAAAAACCCTAAAACACTTATCTTATCTTATCTTATCTTTGCTTTGACTTGCCATTTATTATATCTTATCTTTTTCGGATACCAAAATCACTCCATTTTGAACGTTTTGGTCCGAAATCACTTTCTCAATCATGAACTTTATTCTTTGATCATTTTTAGAGATTTTAAATCCTTTAAAATATTTATTTATTTCTATTAACACTATTATTTGTTTATTTACAAACATAGTGTTCTCATACATTCTTATTCACAAAATTTTTTGGAAAAACCTAGCTTAATCCTAGGTAACACTGTTGGGAAATTTTCGATCTATTACAATACTTGATAGAATTATATAGAAAATAAAATGATAAATAATAATTATATTATTTAAAATTTATATTTAAGTGTAATGTTTGAATATTACAACTAAATACATATTTAATTGTATTGTAATATAATGCAAACTGAATATATATTTGTTATTTTATATCTAATTTCATTAATAGTATAATATTTGAATCCTTATTCTTAAGTTATTTAAAAAAAAAAAAGAGTTTTCATTTTGAGGCTCACATGATTATAGTGAGTAAATGATAATTTTGATAAAATAAAAGTTAGATAATCCATGAGAAAATGAATCTAATTAGATATATATTAATTAATATATAAAAGTCAGAATTTTGGGCTAGCTTGATAACATGGATTCAACTACTTCACCCCGATTAATAAACTATACAATATTTATTTTATTGAATTATCATGCACCCAGGCTTCAACTCATTTTTTTTTTAAATAATTATTTTAAACATTCATCTCAACGGAATCAATAATGAAAATTTAGTATTAATAATGAGATAACGTATATTTCTTGGGGTTAAAATTAAAATTTTTTATTGAAAGGGTTAAAATTTAAATTAAACCAAATTTAAATTAGGATGCAATATTTAAAAAACAAAGAGAGGTTATTTTTATTTTTATTTTTGATAATTTCCGTCATTCTTGTAAAACAAAAGGGCATGTTAAGGTTTATGTCGTTTTGTGTGGAAAACTGAAAGTGATTTGTGGTCGAGAAGATTGATGTCATTTGATATCTTAACGACATGTCATCTTTTGCTTAAGTTTTTGTTATTCAAGTCCATAGCACGTGTATCACCGTTCATAGGTTCCTCCTCGTTCTAATTGAAAACTATTGCATGTCAATCCTTTTGCTTAAGACCTAAGTGAGATATTAGCACTAATTGTTTTAAGCATTATTATCTATATTTCTATGATCTAGGAATTGGAAAATACAGGCTTTTAGTCAAGATTTAAGCTAGGTTCAAATATACAAAACTTAAATTATGTGACATTTGGTAAATCAAATGTCTTGTCCCCCAAACGAGTATAAAATCTGGAAATAGGTTCAATCAACAGGACAAGCCTAATCAGTTCTCTAGATTTGACCCTTCAAAACTCCAATCTTTAATTTAAACACTTTTCTAGAGTTAATTCTCTATTTGCTTGTGGTTTAGGACAGAATCTGTGACTTTGAGGAAAACTCAAAAAATAATGATATTTTAATGTTGTACTAAAAAAACACACCAATTAGACATAGTGCATAGCTTAATTAGAATCTGTTTTGTGACCAATAAAGAAACTGTGTATTATGTGATTTTAAGGAATTTTGAGACTAGAGTGAGAAAACTTAGTCTACATAACAAGGAGTGCTTTAGTAGATAATGAGCAATGGTGCTCGTGACGTTGCTGTGGTGCGTTGTAGATTATTATAATATATGATTAATGAAATATTAAACATAAGTTATGTTATATATATTATGTTAAAATATTTTACAATAAGATGTCATTTGTTTGAGATATAATAAAATATTTATAAAATAATATAAGTTAAAATATTATATTACGACTTTTGTTTGTCTTTTTTTTATTGTTCCTTGTCACTGCAATAAAATAAAAAATTAATTTAGAAAAATAGGAAAAAGTAAGAATTTTTTTGTCATGCTATGTGTATATTGATTATAAATAACCAAAAAGCCTACACCCAACAAAAGAGAGGGAGATAAGAAACAAAGGGCAAGCCTGTAAATTCAAGTAAAAAGACACCTAAAAGATCAAATAACCATGGCTTAAGACAAGCCCAACAACAAATGCAAGGGCAAATCTAAAAATTCAACTCCAAGGGTACCCAAAAAGACTAAGAAATCGATGTCTCAACCTAGGCCCAATAACAAATTTAAGGACAAATCTGAAAAGTCTAAACTTGGAGAGTATTGTTTAATAAACAATGAGTTGAGATTCTCTTTTAATATATATAACAATTTGCCGTGAAGAAGGATATGTCAATATCCCTTTTCTTGATAGTCCCATTTTGTCCATGTTTGGCCATGCATGATATTTTATGAGTTATTGAAAAACCAACTATTTGAACAAAAATACATATTAAAGTATACTATACGGTATTTTGTAAAAAGTATAATATATGTACATATTTATTTATTAAAAAGAGTAATTTAGACTTGAGCCCACAAGGCTTAAGAGGATTTTAAATGGTTATAAACCTAATCCAATCCAGTTAGAGATCTGATAAGTAGATATTATTATTATGGATCCATTATTAGATGGTCGAGATATGGAGTAGAGTGTATATTCTAGAGGGCAGGTCTCAAACTCGTGCGAGGTGGATACGACTAGTTGCATAAGTATCTATTTTATACTTGTTTGGTACATTTATTCTATTTATTTTATTAACCTTTTATTTAAAGTTTATTCAATTACGCATGTTGTGGTTGAAAGTAGTACTTTAAGTTTTCATTTGGATGAAGTGTCTATTTTTAAAAAGAAAAATAAGTCTTGTTTGAAAAAAGAAATTTTTTTCCTATCAAAAAGTAAAAAAGTGTTTTGATGGATAAAAAAATTTTTATTTCTAGAAAGAATCTCCTTTTTTAAGAAAATTTTTTGATACTCGAACACAAAACCATAGAAGGGTTTTTAACCAGACAAGTTTTGGCCTAAACTCAAACAATTTTCAAATTCTGGTAACTTTTCCAAACAAAACATAAAAATATGTATCCTGTTGAGCCTTTTATTTCACTTCATTTAAGGTCTCTGCTCATGCAAATTAGCTAGAAACTTGAGCTCGCTGCTTGTAGCAGAGTATTATCATTTGTATAATTTATTTCATTTTGTTTAAGGTATGTAATATTTAGATTTCCTGGACCGTGGTCATATGATTCTAAACTGTTTTGCATTTGTTTCCATTTCTTTATTTTCTATTTTGTATGTTTTGGGATGGAGACCCCATATGATATTGAAGGAATAACAACTTGGTTGGAATTTCACAAGTTAAAATTTGAAATAGACTTAGGGTAGTTTTTCTACAAATAGTGATAAAATGGTTATTTTTCTAAAAACACTTTGTTTATAAAATTTTCTTGAAGTTTTGGGGGTTCATTTCGAAACTTACCATCTTGATATATTTTCCTTAAAATAAATTGAAAATCATGTGATTAGTACTTATTAAATCATGGGATCTTTCTTTAATTAATCCTCCATGTTAACAACTTGATCTTTAAGGGTTGTGATACCTAGAATGAATTAGTAATTAATTATATTATACATTCAATTAGTGATTGATTATATTAAGGGAAAAAAAGGGTATTTTATCTAATTTTTAAAAACTTAATTTTTTTAACTAATTTTTAAAAACTTTAGTAATTTATTAAAAAATTTATTAAGAATAAGCGTTTTTCAACTATAAATCCCAACAAATTTTTTTGGGAAGTTGTCATGTACTTATGTTGCATCTCTATTTATAAAATTAAAAAAAAAAGGTTAGTCAAAAAATAAAGAGAAAAAGAAAAGATATTAAGGAATGAGGAATACTAAAACTTTAGTTAGATGGAAAGTTTATTTTTAGAATAAGAAAAATTTTATAAACAAGTATTTGTTTCAATTTTTTAATTATTGTTTTCATTCTAAAAGGAAAGAGAGTTTTTTTTTTTTTCGAACGTGACTTTTAAAATAAATTTAAAAAAAAGTTAATTCTTTTATGATATATATTTTTTAATATCATTTACTTTTATTTAAATAATTTTATTTTTTAAAAAACTTTTTACCGTCAAATGTCATTTTATTTTTTAAATTTTATTTATTTTATTAACTCAAATTTAAAATTTTTATTTTTATTAAAAAATAATAAAAATTATAATTAAATTAATTAATTTTAACTTAAAATTTTATTTTAAATCATGTTCGATTCATAAAACGGATTAACTTCTTAATATAAAAAGATTTTCTTATTTATAATAAATTTTATTTTAAATATACCTTGCATACAAATGGTACAAGGACGTCGCCGTATGGTGTCGGTAGCTTTAGCTGTGCAGATTGATGACATACGTCAATTCACTAATTAATTCTGTGCTATGGTACTCAAATCCAAGAGCCAGAATTCTCCATAAAACACACCAGCCAGCTAAATCCAACTAGAGGTCAACCAAATCACATACCCAAAAAAAAAAAAAAAAAAAAAAGAGACCATGTGGTGGCCCACAACATAAAATACTTTATACTATTATTGACTCTCTCTCTCTCTCTCTGTCACGTTCTCTACCCCCACCTTTCCCTGAAACAGCAACCATCCCAAGAAAAAAGAAAAAAAAGCTCCCCACACAATACTCTTTTTCATATCCGATCAGACTGAACACCCAAAGCACAGAAATTATTATAATTTTCTCAAAATAAATAAATAAATAAATAAATATACAGAAAATCTTGGGCAATTGCTGAGAGATTCACGTACCTTCGTTTCCAGTGTCTGACCTGTCTGCGCACCTTACTAATCGGAAAATGAAGGATGAAGATGGCCTTCCGACGACGACGGCGGCGGCAGGGACGGCAAAGAAAGAGAGCTCCGATTCCGGCCTAGCATTTGGTAAAGGAAGGTACAAGTTTTGGGCATTGGGTGCGATTCTGCTCCTAGCGCTCTGGTCCATGTTCACCGGCACCGTCACTCTCCGGTGGTCCGCCGGCAACCTCAACCGTATCTCCGACGATTTCGACGCTCCAATCCACGACGATCTCGACGTCCTCGTTAGTGTCCTCTCTTTTCTCTTTCTCAAGTTGTGAATGCATTTGTGTTTGAAGAATTGGATCTTGGATTTGGTCGCTTGGATCTCTGATTTTGGGATTTTTTTTTTCTTCTTGTTGTGGTTAGGAAATGGAGGAGAGAGAGAAGGTAGTGAAGCACATGTGGGATGTGTACACCAACAGCCGTCGGATCAGATTAACGCGGTTCTGGCAAGAGGCGTTCGAGGCTGCCTACGAGGATTTGACTAGTGACGTTCCTGGTGTTCGGGAGGCTGCCATTACCGAGATCGCAAAAATGTCCGTACGCTCCATTGATCTCGATCCGCCTCCGGTTCAATCGACGGTTCGTTATCATCATTCTCTTCTTTTTCGAATTGGAGGAGGATTTGCTCTTAATTATTTGCTTGCATAGTTGATTAGAATTGATGTTGATGTTTCCTTGATTTGGTATACACTGAAGGATCTTCAGTTTCGGGTTTAGTTAAATTAATTGGATGTTATTTGTTAATTGATCTTAGGATTTATGGTTAAATTGCACTATTCCCAGGATGGTGATTACGTGGGAATGTAGTTATCAGTTATGTGCTCTCGCGTAATTGTTTGACTCTGGTGACAAATCAATTCTCCAATTAGCAGATTTTGCTTTTTTGAGAGTAGGAATTGGTTAAGCTCCATTATGATGGACCCTAGTTACCTACCATATATGGAATCATTTAGGTTGTGAAAACATTGTACAGTTCGAATTCTATTATCGAATCAGGCTAATTTCACACGCCTTGTCGTCACCCAAGTTAACTTATACAAATTAGCCTTTGAAATTGGGTGCGGAAATCGAGCGAGCTTCGAAACCAGGCATTTGGGACATTTCTGGATTGACGATTTTTAGCCGTCATAGATTGTTATGCATATTTGTTTAGTTGTTTTCTTCTGGGTTAAACAGGAGTTAGTTGGGAGTCCAATTTCAACAGATACTGGGGGCTTTGCAGTATTTGATTGTTCAGGGGAGTGGAAAGGTACAGTCTTAGGAAAATTGGGTTAAGCTACATACCAGTTGAGTGATACTCTGACAAACTGAGGTGCAATACTTTTCCGTGCAATCTAAGTTGCTTGGAATGTCAATGCGTGGAACAACTGATTGGATTGATTTCTTGCATGTTGCCCCATTATTCATCTGTTTTCATAATTTTATATACATGGGCAAGGACTTAGAAATACTGGAATAATGTCCTAAATTTGACGATTCTCCTTCATGATTCTGAATATTAAACTTCAACATCACAAGGTGTGGATTATTTTAGCTTTAAAATCTTTTAGAACGTCTGCAAATTCAATGCATACTTGGCGTGTTATGTCATTATTTTGTATATAAGATAGGCAAATCATCGTAAGTTTCATTCCTTTTCAATTTGAAGGTCTTTATTATGTAGTACATGCTTATAGAGACACTTTCCATCGACTACAGTGATGAGTTCTGTTATAAGCATAACTTTTGTTTAAAATTGTATCTAGTTAGCCTACTTAACAATTGATTTCTATAGTTGCTTGTCTGAAATCATGAAACATTGGTCGATGGGGACATGGAAATTCACAAGTGGCCTTTACTCCAAAAGACTGAAACTATTACATGTGATATCTTTTATCATTGAAAATCTTGTCCTTGTATGCTATGGTGATTGAGGGTGCTAAATTTTGTTTTGGTGTGATGTGCTATGTTAACTAAAATGTTCTTTCATTATTGGATGACTCGTGGTAATTTCTAACACAATTTTCCTGGCTCTCTGTGTTTCCTGCCCGGTATCATCAGACTGCACGCGAACTTACCAAGGCTTTGAGACAAGCAGATAGAGGTGGGGAAGTGGTGAGCTCAACTAGAAGCAGTCGATGATGGGAAGAACGTAGAGCGTAAGGGTTCATATCTACATGATTTTGATTATGCAAAACAACTGCTCATGTGCTGCACAGAATTTGTGAGTGGTGGTGATGGGCATGACTATAATGGGTTCTTATTCTCAAAAGAAGAACAATACTGGTGTTCTATGTTATTAGAGCTGGGAAAAACTATGTATCTATTTAGGTTATCATTCTTCAAATTTTTGAGTATCAAGATCTGGTCGCCTGGGTGGCAAACTTATATGACAATCATTTGTGCAGATGAGTCTAGGTGAAAGAATTTTGCTATGATATTTTGTTCTTTTTCTTATCCCTTATTTTTTTTTTTTTTAAGTTTATTCTATAAATCAAGTGAAGAAAAAATTCTCAAGAATAACCCTTAAGTTGCTTCTGAATTGTGATTCTAGTTGCAAGCAATGCGAACGTCCTTTTTGTTGGTATTTCGTTTTTTGTTCTGATGTCCTAAAAGCCTTTCTAGTTAGCTTTGCTAGTTTGATTGAAATTGTAGAAGTGATCTAAATATTTTGCAGGTTAGCTTTGCCAGCATTGTCTGTAGTAAGGGTTTGATTAGTAATGGCGTCTGGCACAATTGTCATTGACTTAGTGGTGGTTCTCCCATGCTTGTCTAATGGTTTCATGTCGTTTTTTCAACGTTACCGTTGTTTAGTAGTTGTCGTTTCTTAAGTTGCGTTGTTTGTCAGTTTTAATTTTATTTTGTTGTATTTTGTTTTATATTTTGCGAAAGGTTTGTCACGTAGGTCATTGTTGTTTTTCCCCTTGGGGGGTCACCAGGGGCATTTCTAATCTACTGTTGTTTTACCCTTTCATGTGGTTTTGCAACGCTTGTATCCTTTCGTAGTTGTAAACTTAATGGATTTTTTTTATAGATCATATCATATAACATATTTTATAGATTCACGTTAAATATATATCATATTTATAACATATTTAATTTGTTCTTTTTAAAAAAATTTATTTGTGTAGAATTTTAAAAAGGTCTAATTTCTACCAAATGTCATGTGAGAGAATTAAAGTACTGGGTAATCGAAAATTCACCTTATCGAAAATCATGGAGAATACTTTCGGTCTCAAACAGTTTGGATGTATTTTTAGAGCTGGAATAGGTTTCTTTAACAGCATCTCATATTCCTTAGCAGTTCCATAAAGAAGGAAGTTTTCTCCGATCTTGTTCACCATAGAATTTATCAACCATAACATCATAATATTATTTTCAGATTTCCATGCTTTGAATTTCAGATCGTCTTTGTTTGAGGTTGCTGTTACACTGCTAAGATAATTATCTTTCCTTTTTTTGTATGCGAACATCATAATAGATTGGGACCATTGAAGATAATTATGCCTATTTAATTTGTGACTGGTAATGGGCATATTGCTTTTCTTGATTCCTCTGTTGGCTGTTTCAGAATTGGAGGTGACTTCAAATGAAGAGTTGTTTTTTCTAGTGGCCAAACCATATTTCGTCGTGAGAGGAGGTCAGTCTCAGAAACGCTTCGATATCGTGAAGATTTGGAGAGAGAACTGAAACTTTTTCTTCTATCTTTTAATGAAAATATACAACGGTATATATAAGGAGAGGACTTAGAAATTAGTTCACTAATCTAGGAATACAACTAGCAAAATAAATATCCTAAATTAGAAACTAAATCATAGGAAGTCAGGTAATAGACTATCCAAATTTCATATTTACAGTAAGCATAAAATTAGTGATTCAAGGGATAAACAATCTTTGATTTACGAGAACCAAATCTCAGAAATTCAATAATTTATTTCTAAATTTACCTTTTTTTAGCTATGAGGATGTGACTGTTTGTGAGAAGTCATCAGTAAGGAAAGCTCTAGATTGGACGACATAGATCTGACATAGCCACTTTCATGATTCTCAATGAGATTGCAAACTCCATTGCCTCTCTCTGATTTCTCCTTAATCTCCCTTCACCACTCGTCGTCGTTGTCGTCATCAACATGAATTGGTCTTGTCATCACTGTTGTGATATCCTTCAACACAGTATAATGATTTGGTCATTATTTATTTTAAGAAATTATGAAAATCAAGTTTATCATGTACCTCATCACGCTGTATTTTCCCTAATTACATATGTCAACTATAGCTAACGTAGTTATTATAATAAAATTTGAAAATGCACACCGAATATTATAGGTACCGTAACAAAGTGGGCACCAACTACTGTAGTACTGTAGTAAGTGTGCAACGACTACTGTAACATTGTAGTAAGTTTGAAAAATTTATGGTAGCGTTTGGTATTGTTTTTAAAATCTGTTATGTTTTCAAATTCTCTGAATTTGAGATCGTTTTGAAAATAATTCTGAGAACGTTTCTGAAATTGTGTTTGGTTTTATTTTCTGAGTGTATGTGTTGAGAAACAAAAAAGTGAAACTGTGTTTGGTTATATTTTTGAAAACCAGTCATTTTATAAGTATTCTATAAAAACATATTTATGTTTGATTTAAAAAAAATTATTATGAATACCAAAAAATAAAAATTAATAAAATTTTTTAATTGAAAAATGAATTAAAAATTAATAATCATAATATTTAAGTAATTACTATATTAATTAAATCTTAATTAACCATAACAATTAAATCAGAGAAATGGGAGAAATGAGAAAAATGAAATCAGAGAAAACGACTAAAAGTCGTTTTCAATTTTACGTTGGGAGCAAAGGAGATTTTGGATTCGTTTTGAAATCTGTTTTCAAAAACAATACAAACCAAACATAGAGCGTGTTTGGTTTTGTTTCCAAAACTGATTTCACGATTCCCTAGGAAATCGATTTCAAAATCGATGTGAAATTGTGTTTGATTTGTACTGTTTTTGAAAACAGATTTCAAAACGAATCTAAAATCGTCTTTGCTCCCAATGTAAAATTGAAAACGATTAAAAGTCATTTTCTCTGATTTCATTTTTCCCATTTCTCCTATTTCTCTGATTTAATTATTATGGTTAATTAAGATTTAATTGATATAGTAATTACTTAAATATTATGGTTATTAATTTTTAATTCATTTTTCAATTAAAAAATTTTATTAATTTTTAATTTTTGGTATTCATAATAAATTTTTTTTAAATCAAACATAAATATGTTTTTATATAATACTTATAAAATTACTGGTTTTCAAAAATATAACCAAACACAGTTTCATTTTTTTGTTTCTCAAAACATACACTCAGAAAATAAAACCAAACACAATTTCAGAAACGTTCTCAGAATTGTTTTCAAAACGATCTCAAATTCAGAGAATTTGAAAACATAACAGATTTCAAAAATAATACCAAACGCTACCATAATTTCACACCGATTTTGAAATCGATTTCCTAGGGAATCGTGAAATCTGTTTTGGAAACAAAACCAAACACGCAATATATTGTGTGTGCACTGATTGCTGTAATAAATTTGAAAAGTTTGTACCAAAATTATATGAAATAGTGTAAAATTATGCTTATAAAAAATACCTTTTTAGGGGAGGCTTGAGGAGATGGTACATACACTTTTCCTCTCTTATTTTTATCTTACTTTCATTCTCATATTTTCCCTTTAGAATTTTGTGAAAATACTTTGCAAGTTAGACTAGAGTTCTTGAGTGACGTTAGAAATGATCTTATATGTGTAGTGAGTTTGTTTGGATTTTGATTCTCTAATGATTTGTAAGTTTTATTATTTTATTGTCAATTTTTATATAAATTTAGTCAAGCTCTTTTTATATGATTATTATATGATATAACATATTAATAGATATTATTTTATGGGTAGTCTTTTACTGTAATATTGTCATAGGTATATTGTCACTTTTAGATTTCTTATAAGATAATTTTTTCTAATTCTTAATGTGATAATTTTATTTACTTGAATACATTTTAATTTATAAGTTTTTCAAATTTTATCTTCCTATTGATTGTTTGTGATATAAAACTTTTAATTGAGTCAATTTATAAATCAAAATTTAAATAGGTAAACGAAATATATAGGGATTTTCGATATCTTACCGTTTTTAATTGTTAAATTTTCTCCATTTTAAATTATATTATCTTTTAATTAAATTGTTCTAAAATCACAAAAACACTTCTTTTTTTTCCTTTTTGTTTGATTACGTATTTCTCTAATGTTTTTTATTAATTTTATTTGTTTGTTTTTATTATCTCCTCTGGGATCGACCGTCCTTATTATATTATAATTGATTATTTTGTTTTGTCATAATTTGGGTGTAATCAACTGTCATGTCTTTTTCTTGATCATTTCCATCTTTGTAATTCTATTTAGTCATACCCTCTTCTTTCTAATTCTCCACAATCACGGGGTAAGTGAATTCTGCCACAAAGTCCGCTAAAGGTTGACCTTTGATGTCCGTTCTTGGTTTATTGTTAATTTCGAACTCTCCTAATTTAATTAACCATTTTGTCAATCGTCCTCGACATATCCAGCTTTTGTAGGACTTGCTTTAGCGGATGGCTTGTAAGAACAATGATAGGATGCGGGTGAAAAAATGCTCATAGTTTCTGAGATGTTGTTATTAAAGCCAAGGCCAGTTTTTCCATTTCAAGATAACGAGTCTCTTCACGTAGCAATGCCTTGCTCACATAGTATATTGGCCATTGTACTTTTTCCTTTTCTTGTATTAAAACAGCACTCACCGCATGCTAGGAAACAGCAAGATGGAGGAAAAGTTCTTCTCCAGACTTTGGATTTGAAAGGAGTGGGGACTCTCCTAAGTCCCCTATGTCTTGAGGTCTTGGAATGTTTTCTTACACTTTTCAATCCACTTGAGGTCTTTTCCTCCTTTAATAGCTTGAAAGAAAGGTTGGCACTTGTCGGTTGCCCGAGCAATAAATCGATTAAGTACGGCCACCATTCCTATCAATTTTTGAACTTCTTTTACTGTATGTGGAGATTTCATCTCCAACAACGTTTTTATTTTGGCCGGATTTTCCTTTATTCCTATGTGATTTACCATACAACTAAGGAACTTGCCCGACTCTACTCTAAAAGCACACTCGGTTGGATTCAACTCCATTCGATATTTACTCAGAATATCGAAAGCCTCTCTAAAGTCTTGCACATGGTCTATTGCTTCTAAGCTCTTGACAAGCATATCATCAACATTCACTTCCATATTCTTCTCGATCTTTTTAGCAAACATCTTATTCACAAGTCTCTAATATGTTGCTCCAGTTTTTTTCAATCAGAATGACATTCTTCTATAACAAAAAAGGGCTCTATCAGTAGTGAATGAATTCTTGATTTAATTGGGTTCGAGCATGTAAATTTGATTGTACCTAGAGTATGCATCTATGAAGCTAAGTGATTTATGCCCAGCTATAGTATCCATAAGTTGATCGCCCAGTGGAAGAGGGAAGCAATCATTTGGACATGCTTTGTTTTAGATACGTGTAATCAATGCAAACTCTCCAATTCCCATTTGCTTTTTTTTGTTTTTTTATACTAGAACCACATTTGCAATCCACCCTGGATAATGCACTTCTCGGATAGTGTTTGCCTCTAACTGTGGGAGAATAAGAAAATATGCGTAGTAGAATTTTAAATATTTTTTAAAAGATTGTACTAACGTATATTATCATATACAATAAACCACACAATAATCTATATACCTTCTAAGAAAAATACCACAAATGTTGGATGATATGACTAGGAAAGCTTTAATCAATTAGCATTTTTTACTATTCTCCAATTATTGGACAGTAGAGTGTGTGGACACTCGGTTCTTCAATCAGTATTTGCGCGACTTGTTTCTTTTCAACCACCTATAACTCTAGCAATTAATTATTATGAGTAAGAGTTGTAATAATAAATTCTTTAATATGAGAATCTATAGTATTTGAAAATAGGAGTTCCAAAGATCTTATTTATAATGAATGTACTGGATAGTTTTCAAATTTGAACAAGACATTTCAAAAAAATTTTCTTTCTCCTTCCTACCTTCTTGGCATTTTTTCTCCCAGGGAAAATCCCAAAAAATCTACCATCCATAGGTCAGGAGATTCAAAATTTTGATTCAAATTTCAATCTCCATAAATTTGTGATTTTATTTGCATAGATAATATTTCATAAATCCAGTTTAAGTTTAAAATAAAAACTTAATAACTTTATTTAAATTAAATAGTTATATAATAATCATCTAAAATAAAATCAAATAAAGTGAAAATCTTTTTTTCCCTTACCCTCAAAGTTTGCGCTAAGTTTATAATACAAAAAGATAAGATTTTGTTCAATTCAAACTCAAATAGAATAATCTCCATATTTATTTTAATTATTTAAATAAGATTCTCTAGATATGTAAATTAATTATTTATACATTTAAAAATTCAAATTAATCTCATAATTATCTCCAAAGACAAATACTATCAATTTAAATTTTAAATATTATCTTTCAAATAAATATTTATCTAAATTAAATATTTATCTTATTAATTAAAGAAAATAAAATTTTCATTCTATCCTTAGCCTGAAAAAAGGCCCACACCTTGGGAAGGTGATCTAGATTTTTTTTCCCCCTTATTTAAATCCAAGAATAAAAGCCATAAAGAATACCCCAATAAATTATTATTCATTAAGAAATTATGCGGAGTTCATAAAGGGACCGATTAGACATATGTAATGTGGACTTTAATAATACATGTAATTATTATTCTATACTAAATCAATTACATAATTATTAGTTTAAGAGTCACATTATTATAAATCTGAAACTACACTCTTAATTATGTTCTGTATTACATAAGCCAGTGAATAGCCGTTGTCCAATGAACTTGTCGTATATGTAACACCCTCATATGATTTCCATGATTAACATAAGGTCAAAGTCTACTTAGCCTTCTGAACACATTATCATAAAATTCCATTATATACCCAATTAAAAAAATGTTTATTCACCATATGTGAATAATAAATTATTTGCTAAGCAAATGACCTAATGTCTTATCCATTTTCATATCTAGTATAATACCGTTAAGAAATTAACTTTTACTCTATATTAAAGTTATGATTCTATACCTATAAGCAAACCCTTCATCGTATTTAAGTCATATATCTAACGAACCAATTTAGTTGCTTACCACTTTGAGAATGTCTTAGCCTTTGAAATATCAAAGTATATAACTCATACACATGAAACAATTTACTTACTCAGAATTAAAATTATTGCATAATGAATGTCAAAAGTGAATTAATACACTTAAGCAGACTACATAGATTATTTAAACTTTGGTCCTAGTCCAATATGTCACTATTAAATAACATATCTATGTCTCTACTTGGGAGTCAACTTGCTCCAGATAATCAAGACAAATCATCTCTCCAATTGGTTTTTGACAATATAATAGTCTTAAAATTAGTTAGATGCTCACTTTAACCCTATATACTATGGATTATAGATTTAAACTACTTATTTTAAAATGTTATTTTTTCGCATATAAAAAACCATTATATGCAACATTCAAATAGTTTGATGATAAGTAGTCAATGAACCATATTCTGTTACATTTACTTTAACATGTAAATAATATGAGGGCATATAGTAATATAATGAATAATATCAATATATTATTAATTAGTTTAAAAATAAATAAAATGCATAAAATATATTTTTCTCTTAAGTCACTCTGAACACTAACAACTTCTCCACTTCTTGATTTATTGCTATATAATGCTTCGGGCTAAAAGTTTGAATTTTTTGAACTTTTGACTTAAAGGTTAGATCTACATTTGACCGGTGCACCATGCTTTTAGGATCAGTCCCTGGCTTCTCCTCATATGATCAAGCAAATACATCTTTGTATTCTCTAAGGAAATCAATCAATTGCTATCATACTGGTAATGCCAACCTTGATCCAATCTGCACTGTCTTTTTTAGCACTGACTCATCTAGAGGAATTAACACTAAATCTTCCACAGATTCTCCTCGCTACATGTGCTCTTCATGCGGATTGACTTCTCCAAATTGTTGTATGTCATTTAAATCCCCTGGCAAGTTAGTTGACAAATCTCTATCTACTTGATAAATGGTTGAAACCACTTCTTTCCCCTCTGTGTTTGATTCTACATTAGTCACATTTACATAACAAATTCGTGCTTCCTTTTGACTTCCAACCACCACTTCTATGCCGTTTTCTGTTGGGAATTTCATCATTAGATGATATGTAGAGCTGACCACTCTCATCACATTCATAGTTGGTCGGCCAATGATGGCATTATAAACTGAGGGGTGGTCCACCATTTGAAAATTCACTATTTGAGTTGTTTGTTCTAAATCCTCTCCTATGGTTACCAGAAAAGTAATCATTCCTTTAGCTTACACGCATTCACCGGCAAATCCATATAATGGAGTCAACACAGGAGTCAGCTTTGCTCCCCCTAAATTTATTTGTGTTAATGCACTTTTGAATAATATGTTCGTGGAACTACCATTATCAATGAGAATTCAATGAGCCTGATTATTTGCTATCCGGAGAGAAACCACCAAGGCATCATTGTGTGGGTGGACTAGTTTCTTTGCTTCTTCTTCTGTAAAAGTTATGGTGATGTTTTTTATTGTTGAAAACTTCGCAACATGCTCGGTCATATTCATATAATGTGCATTGTCAAAATCTATAGCTTCTCTAGCATATGATTGAAGTATCACCACTCTCCGGTCCACCAAAGATTGTCTGAACATCATTTAACTCTTTTATTAGATTGTTGTTCTGGATTGGTTGAGTAGGTGGTGCAAGATTTTGTTGGTGTTATTACACCATGGGGGGTGTCATTCACCTTTTGTGCTATTACTCGTTCCATAAACTCTCGCAGATGTCCTTGTTGCACGAGAGCCTCAATTTGTCCATTCCATTGGAAACAATTTGAAGTGTCATGACCAAAATCTTGGTGGAAACGACAATGTTTTGATCTGTCCGTTTTGTTCAAATCTCTTTTCATGGGTGGCGGAACTAACATATTTCAATGTTGAATTTTCATTAAAATTTGTTCTCCTATTGTATTCAACAGAGTATAAGTCTTTGTCACATCCGGCTATGTATAAGCTTGAAATTTTTGTGTTAAAGCTTTTAATTTGTTTGTCTCTGATTGTACTTCTAACTTTTGCTTTTTTGCATCTGTACCTTTAGTTCCTTCCTCAACTTTCTGCTTTCCTTCATTCTTGGATGTCTCAGCCTTGGATGGACCTCTTTGATTTCGTATACATTCCTCAGCATTAAAATATTTTTGTGCTCGGGTTACAAGTTCAGCAAAAGTCTTGGGTTGCTTATGCACAAGAGAAGATAGCATATCCCCTTCTTGAAGTCATTCCCTTATTGCAGCAATAGCGTCACTATCCGTGTATCTGTCCATCTAATTCACCTCTTGGTTGAAATGTTCTATGTAGCTCTTTAATGATTCCTCTGCACCTTGCTTAAGGGAATAAAGATAGAGCTTATCCTTCTTATTGGTCTTTGACACCACGAACCTACCCAGGGATTATGGCTTTAATTCTCTAAATGAGCCAATTGATCTTGGCTCGAGTTGTTGGAACCACTGGAGTGCCGGTCCGGTTAAAGTTAGAGAAAAAGCTAAACACATCTGAGCTTGAGTTGCTCCATGAATCCGCATCCAAGTAAAGTATCCATGCATATAATCAGAAGGGTCTTCTTTTCCATCATATTGCTTGATTGGGATCATCTCGAAATCAACAAGAAACTCTTTATCCAAGAAATCCTCAGTGAATGGAGGCTTAGTTTCATCCATTGTATCGCTAATTCCTGTTGACACTTTCCGATTAGCCTCAAAATCATCGATACGTCTTTGCATTCTTGCAAGTTGTTGCTTAAGTTGAATTTCCCAAGTGCTTCGATTAGTTCGACTTCTAATTTGTCGACTTGCTTGTCCATCGCGTGTTCTACTTGCTTGAGTTTGATTCAATTGTATGGTTCGAGTACTCCGGGGAGGATTATCGTGACCTCCTCTTCCATTCCTCAGTGATAGTGCTCAAGCATTTCGAACATTACGAGGTTAAGGTACACTGTGTAGTACATTATGTCGTGCACTGAGTTGATCACGTAGATCAGGTATGGAAGGCTCTTCTAAACCTAAAGGGGTCCAAGTGTGATCTACCTCTTCATCACTTCCTTCCCGACGAGCTAGCCTGTCAAACACGAAAGTTCTCATTCTTTTTGTTTAGGAACGCCGACATTCACTTCATACTAAAGCTCATAAACGTCTCCAAACTTGACGTGGTTATTGCAATATAAGTTGATTCCTTTGTTGCACTCTTTCCAACAAAGCCTCCTCTACCACTGGTTGGCTCCTTCTACTCCTCACACTTCGCGAGTTCACTGGTTGGGCTTGTTGATGTAGGTTCGCTCCACGGATGGTGTTGATAAACTCAATCACCAAACTCATCAAGTTCTCCAAACCTGTCTTTAACCTATCCATGTGTGCTGGTGGGCGTAGAGCTCGTGGTGCTTGTTGTCCTATTCCATTACCAGTACCACCTCCACCAACTCCATCCGTTTGTACTCCAACAGTGTTGGTGGGATTTGCGCTGGACATATTCTTACTTGCCATCTTCAAAGATGTCGGGTTGAAAATGCCGGTGAGAGCACGAGGATGTTAATTGCACAAGGCTCTCCAAAATTTTGGAGCAAAATTTCGTCCAACACCAAATGAACTATCCTAAACTAGATAACAAGATAAACAAACAAAATAATTACAAACATTAAGCAAGAACACAAGAAAACTTTAAGAACAATACAGTAAAAAGTAATATATGGTATGATTGTCTCAAAATTTTGTATTGAGAATTGTGTCTTGTCTTTTTTCGAGAGAATTTATAATACATTAGGGATGAATGAGTTAAATTCTCTTATTATTTAGAGAATTTATTTTCTCTTTAATTATAATGTAAATTTTCACATTTTAACGATTTAATATATAATAATTTCAATCGTTTAATATCTTTAATATTAAATGTAGACATTTTAGTGCTTTTTGTAACCTCGTATTGATTGACGAATGTTAATTTTCCAGCGATGCTTAATCTCTTCATCTGGCTTTTAATATAATCTCAGGTAGACTTCTTTTTTTTTTTTTTAAAGTAAACTTCTATCTTATAGCTAGATAGATATCTACCTAGATAGACTTTTATCTCACAATTAAGTAGGTTTCTATCTAGTTGACTCAAATTGAATTTATAAATGGTTTTTATATAATGACAAAAATACGATCCAATAAATGCTATACGTCAATAGTATAAAGATTATTGGGTGTTTATTTTCTGCATTGCGTTCGTATTGCGTTTAAATTTATTGTAATTTTTATTTAAATGTAAAATTTTTATGTTCAAATACAATATTTTTCTATGATACCTCAAATATTTTACTACACCAGAATGTTTTAAAAATAATTTTTTTAAATCTATTCACATAATTTTCTTTTTCTATCTCATTTTTTTATTTATTTATATTAATCATACCAATTTTTTAATTTTAAAATATAATTTAAATATTTTTCATCCAAATATATATTATATTCAAATATAAAACAAATACTTTTTATTTAAATATAAAATATATTTAATAAATACAGTACAAACAACTCAGCAATCAAGCGCTCTATATGTGTGTATATATATATGTGAAGCGTACTATTTTACTATTTATATGATGTGGACATAGACTAATTCTGACTGTTCATAACGACGTTAGCCTTGTCATCCTGTCCTAATTCCCACCAAATAATGATAACGCCATTTGGAATGCCGACAAGGTGGAAAAGTCTCACTCTTTTGCAAATTTGTCATATTCATTCCGACCATAACCTGTCCAAAATTTGAAATCTCCGAGTCACAACTGGTTGGCGCTTCTGATAGTGCCAAGTGGTCCTCGTCTTCCATTGCCAAACCCCCCTCACTCTCCTGAGGTCCACCGCACCGTGTTTCCGGTACCAGCTTGTAAATATACAACCACCCCACTGATGCGACTCCTGCAAAAACCAAAAAGAAGCCACCAATTGTGACCGTTTGAAACGTATAGAGAAAAGTCAACGACAAGACCGAGCTAGTCACCAAGTTGACTGCACCTCCAATGCTCCCACCCTGGGACCGCACCTTTAGATGGAAAATCTCAACGGTATAGACCCACGTGATTGGGCCCAATCCAATAGAGAAAAACGCGTTAAAAGATAGTGACGTGGCCAAGGCAACGGCAGAGATGGTTTTATCGTTTGTATAACTTGATGCTTTCAAATCTAATCCAAGACCCGCGAGGGAGGGGATCATACCCGCTACTCCTGTGAGAAGCAGCGGCCGCCGTCCGATTCTGTCAATCAAGAACCCGGCGATCAAGACGAGACAGATGCTGACCAATCGGACGGCTATCGTCGAGATTAAGATCTCTCGTTGATCATTTAGCCCTGCATTTTTCAAGAAGAGTGGACGGAGCTTCGAGATGGCTTCAACGCCAGTGGCTTGGCGGAAAAAATTCAAACCGACGGCGGCGATCAAAGCTCTCCGAACAGACGGTGATGGACGGAAGAGATCTTTTAACGATCGCCAGAAGCTTCTCCTTGTAGGCGGCGAAACGACGGCGTCCGTGCTTTCCTCCGGTACTTCCAACGCTAATTTCAGACTCGCGAATCTCAGCTCAGCGGCTTCCAAGTTTTCCGATGTCTTGGCCAGAACTCGCTTCGCCTCACCGAGTCTCCCTCGCTAGACGAGCCAACTAGGTGACTCGGGCAAGAAAAGCACACAGAGAGAGAGCAAAAATGGAGGAATCGTTCGGATTCCAAGCACGACTCGCCAACTCAGGAAATCGCCATTAGACACGAAATAGTCGAAGATTTCAGAGGTCAAAGTTCCCACGGTCGCGAATACATCGACAAAAGACGTGAGGAAACCCCGAGTCGAATCGGATGACAACTCGACGACGTAGAGCGGGGCAACCATTTGAGAGTAGCCGATGCCGGTGGCGACGAAAACCCGACCGAGGAGGAAAACGGCGTAGTTTCGAGCGAGGCTGGTTGTGAGAGAACCAAAGAAGAAGACAACGAGGGAGAATAATAAGGTGTAACGGTATCCAATCCAGCTCAATGTTCTCCCAGCCGCTAACGATGCTATCGGAGAGGTGATGATCGTGATGATCAAGAGGTGGACGAGTAATTTTCCATCGTCATTGTCGTTGACGACGAAGAGTTTCGCTGCTGTGTTCGTCGCAACACCTGAGACAGAGTTATTTGTACATAGGTGGAGTCAATAACGCAAAATAAATAAATATACATATATATATGTATGTATGTATATATGTTATATAATGGAAAAAAAAAAATTACTCACCTAGACCCACTAAGATTAAAGCCATGGAGGACAGGATGACACACGTAAAGGTGTAATTGTTGACATGGGGTCTCCGGGAAGTACTCGCGGACGGCATTATTGTGTACTGCTTTTAGTTATGGTCTAGGCTTGGCTATTTCTATGCTTTTCTTATAGCAATTTTATGGCCTGGGTTACACCCCAGTCAAGGAGAAAATATTATATACTGTGAGAGGTGTTCAGGTGTTCTCTGGGCGTCGAAGCTAACTTTAAATGCATAATCGACAGGAGAGACTGTTCTTTATAACTTCCCTGGACGACGACGAGGCTATCTACACTCATAGAGAGAGACCACTGTTCTACTACCCCGAAAACGCGGGAGAATAAACGCAAAATGGCGGTTGAGGACAGAAGACGTGGGAAGATTCAAGGACACCTGTAGTAGTCAAGGACAAGAACCGGTGCGTGTCATGAATAGAGGGATATATAGAATGTAAAATGGTCCAGAGAGGACATATCTCTACTCTCGTTGGAAAAAAAAAAAAACACTCTTGTAAAAATTTATAGATAATAGTGGAAAACATCCTTGGATACAAAGAGGAACGTAATTTTCTTGTGGCAAATCTTTATAAATCTTTTGTGTTCATTTTTGTATACTTTTGATTGCGTGACAGAAAGTTCTGAATGCAACACGACGAGGAAATCATACTTTTGATTATGATTTCAACAGCCTACGATAATTTAGAGTTGCAAGTTATCCCACAAATTATAAGAATATTTGTTTAATACAAATATTTTTCCATGAAAGTGATATGAGAAGTTTAATAATTGTACCCTTCTTTCCACATATATTTATTAAGTTATGACTTACGAGGACCACGAAAAGGATATGGGTAGCAATGCATGAACATCTAGCTTGAACACTTCTTGGACTTTGGCGCGTTGCAATGATGCATGGTATTTCAGGCCTGAGAATACCTTATAACATACACATGATGCAAAAATTAATTAGTTGGAATAGGAAAGGGACCTTTTGTCTACAATTCAATTCCTCTTACCTCAAAATATATATATATATCCCCAAAAATATAAGTTGAAGAAGTTAGCAATTGCTATCGTGAAGCTCCCTAAGTTGAACGTATTAGGAATATTTTGCATGTCTAATTCTGTTGGTACTACACTCCGAGGACTCAACTCCTTTTTTTTTTTTTTTTTTTCTCCAAAATCAGTTTAATTAGCTAACGAGAACGATATTATTAGTTACATCCAACTTAATTGAGTCTCGAGGTGAGTTAAGGGGTGGGCCCTACGCTCTTTTTTTTTTTTTCGGTGGTTTCATATTATGTACCCTTTTATTTTATTATGCTAATTAGATCGTAGAGTATATATATAAGACATTAAATATAAAATTTATGTTATATACTCTTCATCATGCATGAATTTTGAATTACGGATAGAGTATAAATCTATATGAGCTATTCGTTAAGTAGTAAAGCTTAATTAATGTGTTACCAATAGCATGAAAATCAATCTTCACGAGCTGTGAGAATTGGAACGCCTTCCTCTCAGAAATTGGGGGGTAGAACCCCCAAAAAGTCTAACATATTTGTGAGTTATTCCATTAAAGGTATTATGAAGATTTTACGTGTAATTTCAGTTGTCTTAAGTTTATTAAAAAGGGTACTATAATTAGGTTTTATCATTAGAAAGGTTAGAAAAAAATGTAGAGCATATAGGAGTGTTAATTTCTCTTATAAAACTTCATCATCATCATAGTGAAATCTATAACGGCAGAAACAAGAAGAGTCATCAATTTGACGAACTCAAAAAACAGAAAAATCTGTGTTTTTCTTTTCTTTTTTTTTTTACATTTTATTTTCTTTCATTACATTATATATGGTATCGTGAATATTAGAGAGAAGAAGTGTAATTTGAGACCGTCAAGCAATTGAATTTCTATTTTAAAAGGTAAACATATTAAGTAAAGTTGTTTAATATATTTGTATGTTTGTGATTATTATTGGGTTTTTATAACGTGAGATTTATATGTTTATGTTTTTAAGACTTGTATTTTTACGCTTTACAAGTATAAATTATTGGGACCTAAATTAATAAGAAAAATTGTGCTCTCAAGAAAATTAATGACAAGCATATTGTCATGTTGTGTGACTTTCATAGTACTTGTGACTTTTCAATTGTATGATTACCAAAATCTCAAGACTCAAAGTACATATAAATGACACAGAAAATAGATCACACAAGAAAGAAATCTAATCAACTAAAGTTTCCCAACAAAACTGATCCTAAAAAACAAACCAAAAAAAAAAAAAAAACCACTCCAACCTAGCTCAACAAATTCTCAGTTCATATAAACATCTTCTTGTTCCAATTCTGCACATTCACCATTTGCATGTACTCTTCCAAAAAACATAGTCAAGAATTAAAACTTATAATTTCTCATGTCAATACATATTCTCTCTCTCTCTCTATACACACACACACATATATATACATATATATATATATATATGATATATCAACGAGGTAATTGACTTGAGGGTCATGTTGTTTTTGCTTGGGGTTGGTTACGACGATCTGTAGGAGGCAAAAAGCAGTCGTTGTTCAGACCCCAGACGTTAAAGTTGACCTCCTCGATCTTCCACGTCTCCTCCATCTCCCTCTTGTGGTTGGCCGACTGCTCGCCGTAGCGGAACACGGTGACGCTGGTCCTACCGCTGTGGGCTATGTTGACGCCGTCCACGTTCTTGTAGTCGCCCATGACAGACTCGGTGCTGGTCTCCCAGAAGACGCCGTCGTCGTCTGAGCCGGTGGCGTTCATCCTCAGCAGCCTCGAGTCCTCGAACTGGACCAACAGCCCCGAACGCTGGCTGAAGTAGCCCCAGAGGGTGTGGTGGATGATCTCGTAGTTTGGTCGGCTCTGTGCCTCCCGGATTTCGGGGCTGGTTTCTAGCTTCAGTATGAAGCAGTCTTCCTCGTCTATTATCTTCTCGCCTATGCACATTGCGTCTAGGAATAAATTTGCTGTTGCTCTTGGATCCAAACCCTGCTTTCACGTCACGATTTGTGAGTAAAATTCTTCATTTAAGTAAAAAAAAATATTTTAGATCCTATAATACCCCTTGCTCCGTTGTCGTCCAGCGGTTAGGATATCTGGCTTTCACCCAGGAGACCCGGGTTCGATTCCCGGCAACGGAAGTTTTAGTTTTAGTTTTTATTGTTTTAATTTTAATCAGAAAAAAGAAGAAAGAATTTATTTGTTTTTTACTTTTTTGCTTTGGATCTTAGCTGAAAACATTAGGCGGAAAGAAGTAAATAGTAGTTTTTTAGAAGTGATCTCTTTCTCTCTTTTCTCTTTTCTTATCAAGAGAGGTCAAAATATATAAAAGCGTTATCAAATGCATTACCACTCTTAATCATTTCTATTTTTTTTTTGTTACAAATTACAGCATACTTTTTAATTCTTGAAAAATTAGAGAGTAGCAAGGCCAAAAAAAAAAAAAATCAAAATCTACCAACTCTAACCATTACTTATCATTTTTATTTTGCTAATTAAGATCCCATATATTCAATGAACTAGTTAGTTACAGGTTAACATGAACAACCAAAATTATTACCAATTTCCTTACAATATACTTCACATGACTATGTCATCTAGAGCGTGGATCTCTTCTCTATTATGTAAATAAATAAACGGAAAATTATTACAAAAGCTATGAGATTTATATACGTGAAGCACCTGAAGAAAACGGCGCAAGGGTCTAGGAGGACCCTTGGAGATGGCGGTTTGTTGGTTGGAGGAATGCCGCCAAGAGAGCTTGCCGTTGCTCCCACTTATAACCTTGCACCCGGACACCACAAGCTCTATGCACCACATATCCGGATTCTTTTGCCATAACACAAACCCGCCGAGCTCCTCCGATGACTTCTTGACGTCTACATTGCCGCCGTCGTCGTCGCTTTGGTGAAACTCCGACGCCTGAATCTTAATGGCGCCGGTCACACACATGCTCTGCACCATGTTCAATGCCGGTTGGCCTCCCGTTGCTGCCACATATTGTTGCACTATGTATTTTGCCGTTGAAGCTTGCTGAAACAAGTAAATATAATTAGTATTAGTACTACTATCACAAGTAAATATAAACAAATACCTAATCATTGTTAATGTAATTCGAATTTTTGGCATGATAAAACTGATCCTATCCACAGTTTTCACATTTACATGTAAGAAAAACCTGAATTTAAAAACCCCCACCAACATTTTTACTAATTAAAAGTTCATATGTTAATAAGTACTCTCAACTTTTATATGTTACCATCCTTATAGTATTACAATATGATAATTTCAAATTACTAGCTTGGCCAGACGCATATTGTTGCATAACAACAAATGATATATAAAAATCCACACAATCTTGAATGCATAGAAATTTAGAAACTAACCGAAATAACTAGAAATATCATCAATTCTAAACCTCGTGATATTACCCTTTTTTTTTTCCTCTCACATTATGATAAACACGTTTAAATAACGATGGAACAATATATTTGACATACATAGTTCAAATCAGTATCGGTGGGTGTGTATATCTATACATCCATGCATGATGTGTGTGCGTGTGTATAGGTTTGATATCATTACAATGGAACTATCTTTGACAGGCCGGTAGATGGAATGGCCCAATTGGACCTGAAGAGGGATGAGTGGTGATCCGACGAGGTAGAGAAGGAACCGTAGCTCGTTAAGGCGGGCGGCGATGATCGGCGACGACCATTTGTCGGAAGTTTGGGCCTTCATCCACGTTAGCATGTTCTGAAACCTCACATTTGTGTCGTTGCCCATGCTTTTGAACATTTCTTCTGGTATGGGAACCTCCAGAACCGTCTCGAGCCCATCTTCCTTTTCAATGTTGGGACACAGCTTCCTCATGTATACGTATATATGATTAATTAGAGAGAGAGAGAGAGAGAGAGAGAGAGAGAGAGAGCTGGTTCAAGAAACTCGGTTAGAGAGAGAAAGGGCCATTAAGAGGGTCAAAAGTTGAAACACACTTTTCTGTTGTTCCTCAAGCCTAGAGACCTTGACGATGGAAAAAGAGAGCTATACGTGGGAGGAAATGAGAAGAAAATGGTGGAGATTTGTATGGACTTTCCAATGGCTCTCCTTTCTTTTAGATGTCATGGGGGCAGGATTTGGATGGCTGGATTTGAATGGATAACCTTCTGTTTTAGTTAGGGTATAATCCTAGAACCTATTTTTTAGCTATTTTATAGCTTGAGAAATTACATGACATTACAACTTCTTTAAGAGTGGAATTCAAGCATAATGCTATTAAACACAAGTGGGTTGCTACCCGAGTCTGGTATGGCATTTGGGAAAATGCTCCTGTAAACTTTATTTTTTTTATTTACTTTTAAGTTAATGGGTCCCACATTAAGCAGTAAAAAACCTTCACAGCTTCTTCATAATTTTTTTTTTCTTTGAGAAAACACCTTCATGGCTTTCTCAAGAACACCAGGAACTGTTTTCGTAATTTTTTTTTCTTTCACATCGTTTTTGCTGTTTTATTTACCTTCCAAATATATTAGTCCAAATCTACAAGAAGAATAACTTTCAATAATAAAATCTCCTATTATTGCTTCCATAAACCCACACAACAAATGGAGTTTCCTTTTTATTCTTTCAAATTTAATTCCTTCATTGTTTTTGCAGTTTATTACATGCTTTCTGTTTCTAGTACATAAACTCCTTGAATCATCTAACTTTTATTTTCATTTTTCTGTTGAGATAAGAATTTTACTTTTGATTTTAGAAAATTTTCATCAAAAAAGAAGAGTAAAGGGTTGATTGAAGATCATGGAGGGGGAGAGTTGGAGAAGGAGAGGATTTAGATCTGACATTGGGTTTTCACTTCCAAGAATTGGAAAAATGGAAAGAAGAGAAAAGAGGGGAAAAAAAGTCAAAAATTTTTGCTATGGTGGATGATGATTTGTTCTCATGAGCTTAGGTGGCTCTATTTTTTAAGTTGCCACACAAGATCGGGTCTCGGGGTTTAATAGGGAATTGAAATATAACCTTTTTTTAAAATATATTTTAAGAATGATAAAATTATGTAGTAATTATTATTTTTCGAAATTTTCAATGATATTATCAGGCGAGGAAGGACTCGAGGCACCCCTTAACTTCTCCTTTTACTTTTTATTAAGGATGAACAAAAAAAAAAAAAAAAAAACCCGTTCACCTTATAAATTCATCTAATTTATCTAATCTGATCTTAATTAGATAGGTTAATTTGCTACGTTTAGTTGATTAGATGAGTAAAAAAAATTTTCAATCCACCCAATAAAGATTGGGTGGGTTGAAAAATTATCAAAAACCCACTCACCCAATATTCACTCATTTACTATTTTTTCTTTTTTGCTAAATGATATTCACTCCTTAGTGTTGTTTAGATTATTTAAATATATAAAATGTATGACTTGATATTCAATATGGATGTAATTTTTGATAATTTTGTAAAAAATATCACTAATTACTTTAGTATTCTTATATCTTTTGGTGATTCTTATAACTTATATTTATTTTACATTTGACTATTAATGAAATTATATTAGAAATTTTTTTATTTGTGCAAAATCTATGATAGAATTTATTTTAAAAACTATGTCATGAGTTTAATTTCTTTTTTTCCTATTAAGTTTTTCATTTGTTGTTGAATGTTTAGTATCATTTATAATTTTTATTAATAAATACATAACTCACCAAACCCAATCCGGTATTAATTGGGTAGGTTGATTTTTTATATTAGGTTGATTTGATAAGTAAAAAAAATTGTCAACCCATCCGATGTTCACCCTTATTTTTTACAGAAAATATCCCATAATTTTTAATAAAATTTTAAAATAACCCCTAAAAATGAAAACTTGTTCATCATATCTTTTATTTATCCATTATATATAATATAATAATAAGCCTCTCCTTAAAAAATTCTGGCTTCATCTTGAATATTATGCAACATGTCTAATTCATCACTACTGTAACATAATATAAATATATAGATATATCCGACCTCCAAATATACTACCAACAACAAGGTAATCAAATCAAGTAAACACCAACGAGACCATGTTGCAAAATGTTATATTAAAAATACCAAAAAATAATATAACAACAACTTGTATTAATAAAAAAGAAAGGGGAATATAAGGCAAAGAAAGGGGAATACGGAGGCTTTTTGTCTATCAAAATCCTGAATTTTCAACAAAGAGCAATTGCCCTGTAAATTTTAGAATTCCAAGCATGTGAGTGTAATTGGATAAATTTTCTCATTAAATATTAATGCAAGGCATTGGTATCAATATAGCATGCAACTCGTTTTATCTTAATTAACACAAGTTTCTTTCCAATGAATGCTTAATTAGCATTAAAATGCATAAATTATAAAATGTATATATAAAACATGAACAAGCGCGCCAAAAAAAAAAACAATATATATATACATATGATATATATATATATATAACAAGCCTAAATGATAGTTTTCACTAAGGATTGCCGTATTGTAACATATCTCAAGGAACTTTCATAACATGGTGGTCCATATTAAAGCTTCCCTAGTAACTCAGAGTGATGGAACAACTGGCTAGACCGCATTATTAATCCCCATACTAAATCAACCACATATTTACACACTACTACCATTTGCCCTTGGCTAAATTTCAACATCACCATTAATTCCGGGCTGATCCATCGAAAAGGGGTCTCAATCTCTTCCAATGATCTTCCTTTCGTCTCGGGCAAAAAGGTAAAGAAAAACCCCCAAGCCAAAATAGCTACTCCCCCGAACATAAAAGAAACTTACTCCTATTGTGATTTTCTCATATATGGAAACGAAAGTCGTGGAAATCGTCGCATTGAAAATCTTCCCCACCGCAGCCCCAATGCTCGTCCCCTGTGCTCTCAACCTCGGGGGGAAAATCTCCGTACTGTAACCCAAGTATGGGCCCAGCCCAATAGCAAGAAGGCTACGTACTCTAGAAGTAGAATTATCTAGATTTATATGCGTGTGTATCTGGTAGAGTCTGTGTATGGTATCAAAGAAATATACATGCGTAAAAAAAAGTAAGGTTAAGAAAAACTAGCTCTGAACCCTTTTATATTCAGCTCTTGTGGCACTATACTTTGCCCCACCAATTCCCTTCACTCGAACCTTTGTGCCTATTTCGGATTCAATAGAATATGAATTTAAAGACCTGAAAAAAAAGAGAAAAAGAAGCTCAATCAAAGTAACACTTCTCAATTGTTAAAGTAAAGTAATGAAATTGTTTAGTATTAGCAAGAACCATCACATGAACAATAGAGTAATGCTAACAAGGCATCTTCCGCTAACCAACCTCGTCACCATCAAAGCTTGATGTAGCGATCTCGAAGGATAGCTCAGAGATCCCAAAGATCCAGGCAAAGAGGCCTTAAGTCGTCTGATAGCTACTTGCCGCTATTATTGAGGAGATTGTAACACTAGCACTTGGGAGATCATGGCTCTATAGTCATCAGGGAAATTTGCCTCTAATCATTGTGGACATCGCAAATCACCTGTCAAGGAGAATATAGCATGCCAAGCCTAGAGGTCACACTCCTCAATCGTCGGAGATCACAAAGGTCATTCTAAAAAGAAACAAACAACCCAACTCCAATCGTGTCCCTTAGTCACCAGAGATTGTGAAAGGTCAGTCAGAAAAAGAGCTACCTAACTCCAATGAAAGCAAAAACTGAGGAATTTAGGATGGTAGGGTAGATTTAAAAAATCTCAATTTTTTTAAATTTTTATTTTTTGAATTTTTTTAATTTATTAGTCTATGATTTTATAAGATAAGATGTATCATAACAAATAAATCTCAACTTTTAAATTATATCTAAATAGTTTAAAAAAATTCATTACCATAAATGTTATTTTGAGATTTCTATTGTATTTCTTAAAAAAATATTATCTACCTCTTTCCTGGAAACTACTCCAAGTACATTATATGTCCTACTTGAAGGGAGCCGATTTGTTACAAAATTCATCCGGTACCTTTTTGTAAAACGCATCCATGGCTATTTTGTAAAATATCCCATTATATGGCCATTTTGGTTAATTCCCCATCAAAAAAACAAAAATAAAAAATAATTTGGGCTAATTAATGTTTTAAT
The DNA here is from genome assembly GCA_035233585.1 of Antiaris toxicaria. NCBI lineage: Eukaryota > Viridiplantae > Streptophyta > Magnoliopsida > Rosales > Moraceae > Antiaris > Antiaris toxicaria. The sequence goes on along the minus strand of CP141157.1, from coordinate 35,536,893 downwards.
TACTTTTTCTTAGTAAATAACCTTTTCTTTTTCTAAGTACTCTACCTCCCGTTTTATTACTGCAAATCCATGATTGACAATCCTCAAGCTCCATTGTTTCTTACACCTTTTACCATTATACATTATATAACCATGTTACTATTATTTAGTTACTATTATACATTATATAACTATGTTACCCCATCCCTATCTTCTTACTTCATAGGCAATTTAAATTGAGAAATTATAGTAAACAGTATTTTTACTAAACTAAAAAGAAAAAAAAGGTGAATAATGTACATATATATATTAATTTAGAACTCCATATTTTTCAATAAAATCAAATGTAATATTTTTGTTAGACTATACCAACAATTATAATAACAAAAGTTTAGAATATAAAAATAAATATCAAATTTATCAGATAAATAATTTATAAGAACTATTAACTTTACTAATGAATTTGCTGCTTACTTTTAAAGTACGTTATTTATAATAATTACTTACTATAAAAAATGTTATTTACCTCTTTCCTATAAAATATTCGAAGTACATGATGTCGTATTTGGAGCCCTTTTTGTAAAACATATCCCCTTGTATGGCCGTTTTGGGTAATTCCATATAATTTAAAAAAAAAAAAAGAGAACCAATAAAACAGGGGGAAAAAAAACGATTTGGGCTGATTAATGTTTTGATTTTCTTTTTCTTATTGGAAGAAAGAAGTGAGTAGATATTTTTTAAAAAAATATTTAAAGAAAAATGGTAGATTTTTAAAATATTTATAGTAAATAATATATATCGTGTAAATAATATTTTCATATCAAGGTCGTGACCCTAATTATTGTACAAAACTATTGCACAGTGCCGTTCCTCGTCTGAACTTCTATATCTCCATTTCCACTTGCATTCTGATTTCTGCTGAAAAGAGCCTCCATCTCTTCCAAAGACCGTCCTTTGGTCTCCGGCAAGAAGAAATAAAAGAAAACCCAAGCCAAAACCGCCAATCCGCCGAACAAAAAGAACGTCCCTCCGATCGTTATCGCCTTGTAAATCGAGATAAATGTCATAGAAATGGTGGCGTTCATGAGCCTATTCACCGCCACCCCAATACTCATCCCCTGGGCCCTCAGCCTCAGAGGGAAGATCTCCGAGCTGTAGACCCAAGTCACAGGCCCAAGCCCAATCGAAAAGAACGCAACGAAAACGTACACAGACGCAATACTCAGGCCCAAGGCCCAAATGAGCTCCTCCTTGGAATGCTCCACCATGGTCAAACAAAAGCCAAGCCCGGTCAAAGCCACAATCATCCCTCCCGTGCTGGTCAACAACAAACGTCTCCTCCCGACCCTGTCGAGCAAGAAAGTCGCCACCAAGATGAACGTCGTTTTCGTGACCCCGACCCCGACCGTGGCCAGCAGGAGCTTGTCCTTCCTCGTGACCCCGGCTTTCTTGAATATCCTTGGGCTGTACAAAACGACAGCCTCGATCCCCGTCGCGTGCTCGAAGAAGTGGATTCCGATGGCGGCGATCAGGATCCATCGGACGGCTGGCGATGGCCGGAGGAGAAGCTCTTTCCAAACTCCTTTGCCTCGGCTGTTCCTAGGGACGTCCGCTAAAACGTCGTCGTTGCAGTTCTCGTCGATCCCGACGGCGATTTTGATGTCCCGTAAACGAGTCTCTGCTTCTTCCTTGGAATTCGAGACTTGGAGGAGGATTTTCTTGGCTTCTGCTAAACGGCCCTGGAGGACCAGCCACCGAGGAGATTCCGGCATTTTGAGGATCCCGAGGGCTAGGGCGACGGAGGGAAGTCCGGCGATTCCGAGCATCATTCGCCAGCCGAGCTTGAGGGCGAGTTTTCCGAAGAAGAAGTTGGAGACGTAGCCGAGTAAGATGCCGAGGCTGATGCAGAGCTCGGGGAGGGAGGTGAGGAAGCCGCGGGAGGATGCGGCGGAGATCTCGGCGGAGTAGACGGGAGCGATCATGAGGGCGAAGCCGACGCCGACGCCGGCGATGCAGCGGCCAGAGAGGAGGAGGGCGTAGTTGGGGCCGTAGCCCATGAGGACGGCGCCGAGGAGGAAGATGATGGAGGCCAGGACTATGGTGTAGCGGCGGCCGATTTGGTCGGAGGTTCGGCCGGCTGCGAGAGAGCCGACGAGGGCGCACATGTTGAGTATGCCGGCGAGGACTTCGATTTGGACGTCGTTAATATTTAGGTCTTCTTTTATGAATATCATCGCTCCGCTCATGACACCAGTGTCTGATAACAAGGAAAGAAAAAAATAAATAAATAGAAAATAATCATATTAGTACGTATGTCTCATCACAAGAAACTTGGCTTTTAGCCATGAAAATAGTAATTTGCAATTTCATATTTTGATCAAGTTCTGTAGTTGTGTATGATTTTAATACAATCCATGTGCAGTTTTCAATCGTTAAACTTTCATAAATACGGTGATATTGATTTTTTTTTTTTAATTTATAAGAGTGATTTTCATATATTCTGTGATATGATAATACATCGTATCACAAAAGTATCAATAAGAACTTTTGTATCCTCAAAAGACATAAATAACTTCGGATATGTTGCTTGAAATGGCCAAAAGGGGAGTGATCAAAACTTAAAAAAAAAAAAAAAATCCTTTCACAAGCCAAATCAAACAAGAACCAAGAAACATGGTCCCAAAATTCTGTCAAATAAAAATAATAAAAAAGTGACCATTCCCAATAAGATAACACAAAAGCTATTCAAAATATATGTATATACAAACAAACAAAAAGAGCGTACCATATCCAAAAATTATGGAAATCATGGAGGCAACTATTGCGCATGCGCATGCATACTTATTGAACTTTTCCTTGCCTTGCTCAAGACCCTTCTCCATTGTAAACTCTCCTCTTACAGTGAAGTTCTATAATATTCTTCGTATGAGTAAGCCCTATTCGGTACATATATTTATTGGCGAAAGATCACAGAGTTAGAGAGAGAGCGGATAAGATATTAATAATATTTTTTATGGAAGGTAAATTTATGCTACAGCTAGCTCATTCCAAATATGGTGTACAGCTCTCACGCTATACCCCACCGTCTGGTTTTTTAATTCTGTATCAATATTTAACAATATTTCACGTAAAGGGTTTTTGGAATCTTGATTTTATCAAGACAAATGAAAGCTTTTACTCAAATTAAGTGATATCTTTTTAAAGGGAAAAAAATACTACTCCAATATATATATATATGGAAGCAGTTGTGCCTATTTAAGGGGGTCTTATCCCGTCAATGCCGCAACGGCACTGATAACAGCACGAGTTGGACCAACTTGGCAAGTCTGTTTACTACTTATACTTTGTTTTGATCAAGATAAGGGGGACATGAGAGCCCGCCTATATATTTGGCTTATCGCCCGATTGATTTGCCACTTGCCAAGGCATCTTTGAACTTTCAACTTTGAACACGCCCAAAATTACACAGGCCACACACTCCACAGTCCAACTACCAATATATATATATATATATATATTTTTTAAATGATAATATCAATTATCAGTTATAGAGAATACCAACTTTGATGACAACCATTAGAATAACTATTATTGGGAGCTATTACTAAAATGAAACTATTTGAATGTTTCATTATTTTATAATAATTTAACTTAATTTTAAATTCAAATTTTCACTTTTTAAAATTCTATAGTATTCTCATTTTCTACTTTTTAATATATAATATTTAACAAAATCAATCTAAAACATACATTCAATCTGAATCTATAATTTAAATTCTACATTTAAATGGTTGAATGAATATTTAAATATAATTTATGATCCAAAAAAGTCATAAGAAATATGCATGTTAAAAAAAAAAAAAAAAAAACTAAGAAACATGACCACAAAATCATTACACAAAAATTTTTTTTTTTAATGAAAGGAATGATATTCTTAATTTTCAAATTCACTTTGTGAAAAGAGGCTTGGCGTCGAAGACTCGAAATCGTTTAGCAAGACTTTGTTTTAATTGGCTCTTGGATGAAATTTATGCTGTTATTCAAATGTGGCCCTGGATAATTGAAGATTCATTAATTACTCGTTAAAAATACGATTGAATAATGATCAAATATATGGATATGCATGGCTATAAGAAAGCTAGTAAAAACTATTGATCATGGTAGATTTAAATTTATTGCTTATTATACGTAATAATAAAAGAGCTAATAATCTATTAATAATGCTTTTTTGTTCTCTCTTTTATTATTGTCATGTAATAACCCTATCATCATATTGTGACAATTCAATCATTATCACATGAAAATTCAATTACTATCATATCCTGTAATAATCTAATCGCTATCACGTCATGTTTTCTTTTATATTCTGCAAGCTCTAATTGATTATACATATTTGATAAAATTTCTTATCCATTAATAGTTGTGGTACACGGTAATGAAAGTGAAATTGGAGCCTTTCAGTACTCTCGTACTTTATTAGATATACAGATACAGAGAACAACTAGACAGATATGCTTAAGTGGATACATTTATGTCACAAAAAAGCAATCGTTGACTATAAGGTTCATTCATATCAAAGATACACACACACACACACACACACAAATTATGCAATAACATACCTTTGGGTTTTGGACCCTACCCTCCGAAGCAAATGCATTCTAGTCTAGACGGACGCATATATAGCCAAGATTATGATATTGCGAACAAAAACATGCATGATGCATCTCTGTAAAAACGCTAGAGTATAAAAGAGTGCAAGCAGATTGACCTATTTGATCAAATAACAAACCAACATATATAAAAAAGCATAAAATAAATTGAACCAAATATATTGCCTTTCTTTTTCCCTTGTCATATTGGTCACTTGGCCAATCTGAAACTTTCTTATTTTTTCAATCTTCAAAATCATTACTATTTTAATATTGTTCTTCTTGTGATGTTATTGTCATTGTTGACAGCTTCTTTTTGCAAAGTAATAAGGTTGGTATATCTCATTAATTACCTATAATAATCTCTTGAAAATTTGAGAAAACTATATTTTGAATCACGAAATGTTAGGGGAAGAATCACCTTCGGAGCTTCACATTTAGTTGTTACTCTCCTCTATCCCATTTTTTTTTTTTTTGGTTGCGTATGGAAATGCTTTTATTGGCATGACTAGCCATGGTAATAAAGATCTCTTGTCAGATAAAAAAACATGTGTTACGAATATACAAAAATTCTATATATCAAGCCAAAAACTGAAAAAATAAAAATAAAAATATTGTTACTTTTTAGGATTAAATTATGAAAAGAACTCCCCTATCGCCTCATCATGGTCGAACTCACATGTTTTGAACAGTAATTAAATTATAAAAAGTAAACAATGAACACAAGAATTTAAAGTGGTTCCCTTTTTAATGAAAAGATTAATTTTATCGTGGTACTTGGAGGTTTCATTATTCTCCGGGGAAGAATTACAGAACTCCAGTACGAGCAAAATAACAATTAGCCTTTCGTAGCGGGACTTCATCCCCATTTATGGATGTTTTGAAGATAAATACAATAATTTGAATAACTAAATATTGCTTGACAACTCTTAGAGGATAATTTCAATAAACCTTAAAATAATTAGTTATCTTCTACTTGAACTTCGAATATTGAAGATTTGGGGAGATAAATCCTTATATGATTATGTTGTGATCTCCATACTCGTACTCTTGCCCGTTTTATCTCGTCATCGTCCTAAAATGAGCTTGTCTATGAGCTCCTCGGAGGTGTGCTCATGTGTGAGAGAAGCCTGTGATAGAACTACAGAAACATTGAAGTGAAATATCTATTTTATATATGATTACAGGTATAATCTAAATTCTATATCTAACTCAATCTAAGGGTTCGTTTGGTGAACGCATTGCATTTGCATTGCGTTTGAATGCAATGTATTGAATGTAATTTGTATTTGGAGGAAAAGCATTAGCATTGCATTTGAATGCAATGTGTATTTGGGGGAAAAGTATTTGAATTGTATTCTAATAATAAATATGTGATGTGATGGGTAAAAGTAAAGAGAAAAAAAAGAGGGAGAGAGAATATATGATGTAATTAATAAAAGTAATAGAAAAAATGAAATAATAAATAGTGGTTGTGTTAGATTTAAAATGTGATGTGATTGGTATTTGAATGAAATGTTTTTGTATTTGAGAAAAAATTACGTTGCATTTAAATGCAATATCAAAAAAATTTACGTCCCAAACACCATGTAAAATTCAAATTCAAATTCCCTACTTTAAATTCAAAATATTTATATATATATATAAATATTTACTTTACGTACATGTCAAAAAGTCAACCATACATTTTTGACTTTTCCTTGAGTAATTGATTTGTGGGCCAAGTTAACGAGAAACAAAACCAAAACGTGGTGGGCCAAACGTATCTTTTAGAGGATATTAGAGAAAACTGGTACGAGTGCCCTTTCGTTTTGTTTGATGGATATGTGAGGACTTGAGGCAACCGAGCGGCGACTGGCTGTTCTCAGTTCAGAGGTAATGGATTCATATTCCATTTTACAAGTTTGGATTAGACGGAATTATAAGAGCACGATTAAAGTGGATTGAGTTATCACCGGAGTGACGGATTTAGAGCTTTTTTTTTTTTTTTTTTCCCCTAAAGACATATAAGAAAATTCGCTTTTTATATTAAAAAACAATGACATTATATGAATAAATAGTTTAATAAAATTTTATTTACTTTTATCAATATATTAAAATTATCAGGTATAGCTCTTATATTTTGGAACCATTTAAAAATTTGTTCTTTAGCTTTATTCTAAATCTTAAAATTATGGACAAAAGAGGGTTTTAGTGTAGAATTTGTTACCTATTATTTGTATTTTTTTAATTAAAATTTAAGTTTCATCTTTATTTATTTTAACACCATCATTCTTTTTCTTTTTAAGATGAATACTCTTACTAATTAAAATTATGCACATTAATATTCTGGATGCTGATAATTATAAAGTTAACGTTTTTAAAAAACCAGTAAAATTTTAAAAAAATTGCAAAAAAAAAAATGTAGATAAAGAAACTACGAGGAAAAAAAAGAATCAAATATTGGTTATAGTACTAAAATATAAAAGATAATCTTTGTTTAGTAATGGTTTTAAAACATTAAAAAATTTAATTTTGGGTATATTTAAAAAAAAATTTCAATTGGGACACATTAAAACTATTTACAAAATGTTGGGGTTCTTTTTTAAATTCATAAAATTTGAAGTGTGCACGAGCCCCCACTGGCCCCCCTCAAATCCATCACTACCTATTGGTGATGTGTAGGATTACTTTTTGAAGAAAACATACCTATATTATGATTTTGGTTATAATAGTTTCAGTTTTTTTAACCTATGATTTGATAAATACTAAGGGCTAAAAATCTAAACAAATATTAAAAGAGAAAAAAAATATAAAGATATCTATTTGAATGATTGTTTTCATAATTTTCTTGTAAATAAAGTGAGATTGTATTAAATCTCAGCTGTGGGGGGTAGACGATTTCCCTGGAGGCCAACGGGAACTGATATGTGGGTTGAGAAATATGAAAATCCAGTTTATGAGATTAAATAATATCAATATTTTTTAAGAGATAATTAATGTCACAAATAGAGGGCTTCATTTATTTATTTTTTAATAAAAAAACGTGGGACATAACAAACATGGCCTATAATGAAACCTAATATTGCATATTTGCCTAATTAACCTAACTTTGTAAGTGGAATATCTTGATTATACATCTCGGTAGACAAATTAGCAAAAAGTTCCGAGGAGGGTCTCTTGACTTTACTTCTACGCAATCCCAGCACTTTGTCCTACAACACTGTTTAGTACTCCATGAAGAGGAGCAATGATTGCAAATATTTAACCCACTCAAACTAAATTATTAAGTAAATTCGTTTCTAATTTGTACCTAATACTTTAAAAGACGCCAGTTGGAGAATGTTAAGTGAACAACAAAGGAGAAATTATACGTAGTGGATTATTCTGATATAGCTAACTCATATGATAGCGTTTAAAAAATGTAGTTGAGCACATTTATTATAGGAAGTATGATTGAAACATCATATCGGTTTGTAGTCATTTGTTCCATTTGTATTACTCGTAAGGGTGAGTCGAAGGGGAAGAGGCTTTTCGTGGAGGAGCTAGGGAGGGAGTGTAGTGGTGAAGGCGGTGCGGTTGGAAATATTTTTTATTCCAAATCATCATTTTATAGTTTGAAAATTTTCAAACCAAATCAAATCAATAAAACTAGTAGTTTAGTTCCATTTGAAACCGAGCGGTTTAAAATTATTATTTTAAGATTTTTTTTAAATCTTAATAAAATTTTAAATTATCATGTGAACAAAATCATAAATTATTAAAAAGTTGACGAGATTTTCATTCATTGGATTCATTTTCAAATATTAAACTTAAATAGAAACTAAATAGTACATAAATTTAGATTAATGCATTAAAGTTGGAATTTAAAACATATATATTAAAATAATAAATGAATTTATTGTTTGGTAGTTTGGTTTGTGGTTTTGAAAATTCAAATTAAATCAGGCTAAAAAATTAAATGGTTTCAAATTGAACCAAATAATTGGCAGGGTACAAGTTTACACTTTCACCACCAGCGGGGTTAGTGCTTGAACTTTAGGCCTTGTGAGAAGCCAGGGTTTTGTGGATATTATCTCTTGTGATGGACAAATTGTTATTCCAATTAGTAGAGGAGTCCCCTAGACCTCCCTAAAGACATTGAATATGGTTGTGCTAGATTTTGTGTGTGTTTATACTTAAGCTCAATTTTTTTGTATTTAATTGGTGATAAAAAATTTCTTAATCAGACAATTTTTTTTTTTTTTTTTTTAATGTTGTCATGGGTTCAAGTGGTTCTAACCTAGTTTTGGGTGTTGTTGGAAGGCGTATTCCAGTGGATATTCCCCTTAAACTTAAGGCTTCCTTCAGTTGTTAAAGTCCGGACCCAAATCACAATTTTTGACTCAAAAACTTTAAACTTCCTACATTATAAGGATCTGACAGTGGAGCATAATTTTCTAAGGTCCTTTGACTCATGAACGCAGTAGAATTCAAAAAGTTTTTGTAGTTGTTTTTCAGTCAGAAAAATAAAGGTAGTGTTTGGTATTGTTTTTGAAATGTTTTCTATTTTCAAAAAAATTGAAAATGAGAATGTTTTGAAAACTGTGTTATGATCATTTCTGAAACTGTATTTGGTTATGTTTTCTGAGTGTATATTTTAAAAAACATAAAAATAAAACTTTGTTTAGTTATATTTTTTCAAAACCCATTTCATTTTCAAAAAACCCAAAAAACATAATATTTTATGGAAATGAAAATAAAAAGTGAAAACAACTTTTTTTCGTTTTCAAAAAACTCAAAAAAACAACATAGTTGAAAACAATGCTTTCGAAACGGTTTTGAAAAACGTTAAATAAACAAACGTTATTTTGAAGCCGTTTTCATTTTCTGTGTTTTTGAAAATGGAAAATCATTTTCAAGAACAAAAAAAAACGACCCCAAAACCTCCACAAAATTTATGGCCTTATGAAGAAAACGTTATACAAAACTCTGACTAATACATGGCGTATTCAAAAATAATAATAAAAAAGGATTATTAATGAAATATGAACTTATCATTTGGGGAACTTATCATTTGGGGAACTTATTCCAACCAAAAATGTTAGTTTGGCTCCTAAGTTATGACAGTGATTTGCCAAGATGCCTAATGATTTATTTATTCATTTTTAATGACAGCTTGCTAAAGCTATTATACTAATATGCGTTGTTGTTTTATCATTTTGCGAATTGGTTGTGCTCTTAGCTCCATTATAATTTAAGAGCCATAGCCTAATGCTTCGAATTATCTTATCATTTGTTTATTGTGCTCAAATTACGTTACAATTTCAAGTCAACATTTTGTGAAATTCTTCACTTATCAATGCTCGGAGTCTAATTTCTATATTCATATACAATTAAGATCGCTTTAATTTTTTTTTTTTTTCCAATGTGGAACCAAAATTGTTCCGGTTCAGTGTTGGATTAACATTTCAATACATAATTACTTTTCTCTTTGGAATTGACTAAAAATGCGTTTGGTTTCAATGCCAAAATCTAAAATTTTTATTTCAATTTTTATATTTTTCTAAATAATTAATAAAAAAATTTAATTAAATTTTTAAAAAATAATTGAACATTTTAAATTTTTAAATTTTTATTTTAAATTGGTGTATCATATAACATGAAAATCATCTTGATATAAACTCACAGTCACAACCGGATACGACTACTTGCCTATCAGCCACTTTTCAGTACAAGCACAGCCTCACTCTTCACCTAGGCAGCAGGATATGTCCAGGACCACGACATTATGATTGTTTTTGGTATTATCTGAAGACATATTTTATTTTTAAAAAATTTAAAATAATGATGTTTTGAGAATTATATAAAGATAATTTTTAAAATTATATTTAAAATTATTTTAGTATTAGTTTTGAAAATATGAAAAATATAATAAAAATATAAAAATACACAAAAAAAAATTTTTTTTCAAATCATATATTTCCTTGCATTCTCGTATTAGACTACTAAATTGATTAGATTGGAGATCAATTACACTATTGCCAGTTCATGGTCGGCAACCGCCAAGTTCCGATGGTCACAACCGACGAGATCAACCTGATCTCTACTCTAATTCTTCTGTTTAGATCAAAGCCTTCACTGTCATCATCGTTGCCATCATGGTCTTTGAGAGAGAGAACGGACCTCGTGTAGTCTTCGTTGCCACAGTTGTCGCCGTTTTTGTCATTATAGCACGGACCACAGCCTCCATTGCTACCTTGGTAGCGAACTCACCATAGTGCCTCCCCACAACCTTGTCGCTTTCTCAAACACACAGCCTAGTAGAGAAAGAAAGAGGAGAGAGAAGAGTCCCAACAAAGGTTGCCATCGCGAGTTCAGAGGTGACCATTGCGAGTCGAGGGGATTGCCATTATGAGTCCAATAAGTGACCATCACCAGAACGTGAAGAGAGAGAATAAAAATGAAAAGTGAATATAAAAAACTTTCTTTCATATTAAAAAAACTAAAAGAATAATACAATTGAAAATTATGTTTTTTTGGAAATTTTGCATAACTAAATATTATTTTAAGATTGTTTTTGTATTCTGTAATTTTGAAAACGAAAAAATATTTCCAAAAACAAAACTAAACGTCCACTAAAATTCCTATAAATATTTAACCATTCTTTATTTTAATATAATCTCAAATTTTCAAATGAAATGAGATTAGATAAAACAGAAGCACAAATACAAACAAACGAGAAAATTATAAAAGAAAACTTGGAAATGTTTGGTAAAAGAGCAAGGAAGGCAGCCGAAAGGCAGATATTTAGCTGAATATCTTAATGTGCGCCACATATAACCATTTGATTAGCCGAGATTTTCTTACCAAAACACCAACACCACCACCCAAAAAAAAAAAAAAAAAGGTGGGTCAACTGATAATATATTGTACACTTATGGTGAAGTTAGGCTTTGGAAAAAAAAGTAGACATTTGAAATAAAAACTGCCTGTGAAATGTCGCAACTTGGCAAGGAGTGAGGACAACAGGTTGAAGTGCAGAGAGTGGAGAGAAATGGAAGGTAGGCCACTCTGCTTGTAGCATATCCTGTTTTTGGAAGGAATATATTCTATGCATATCCATGAAAATCTAACAACTCCGTAGCTCTTTTCATACAATTATAATGAGAATTAAAGATTAAATTGGATTTTAAAAATATGGTTTTCTATCCTTTAGCAAAAAAAAAATCTCTTCACTCTGCAATCATCTCTCTAAATTGCCTGGCCACCCTGATCTGTTGGCAAAACTTGCTGGTTCCTGCTTTCGGGTATGTAAAGATTCAGAATTTAGAAATAAGCAATGGAGAAAGAGTGTGTAAAAATACAAAAGGTCCAAAACATTATAATCTTTTTCTTTGCTTGGATACAAAAGGTCCAAAACATTATAATCTTTTCTTTGCTTGGCACACAGATTCAAATTGGAAAAATCTGATTCGAATAGAGAATTTAGACAGAATGGGTGTTTGAGAGTAATAAAAATACAATAATCACGACAATCACTCAAACCCGCAACTTACAATTAGACAACACTCACACACGTCTCCAATATCATAAAGTAAGAACTTTGAGAGAGTATTGCCACCATAAAATATTTTCTTGAGCTTAATTTCAGTACTGGAAGAGGCAACCAATTGTGAATCAGAATACAAACTTCAGAGACGTAATTACAATATCACAACAATATAATTACACTATCTCTCTTATCCTACCGCAACATTACAATTACGTTATTTCTGTTGCTTGGTAATACATATATATATATATTGTTGCTGTATCTCATGCAAAGATGAATCGAGATGAATTGCCTTTTGTAATACATTGTTTTCACTTTCCGAATTGTGACACTAACAATTCGTCTTAAAATGTTGTTGACGTTACCCAAGCCAGTAGGAAAGAGGTAATGACAAAAATGGATTGTAATAACCGATCAAGAATTTGAATATCACAGTCATTACCATTTCATAAGTCAGTAGATTCCCAAAACCAAATTGGGTCAACCCATTTTTTTTTTTTTTTGGTTGTTGCCTTCAATTCAGCGTCCATTATCCTACAAATTGAACAAAAAATATTGAACTTTGCATGGAGTGACCTGCTTTTTAATAAGAAAGGATATACACTGTGACAATTAACCTCAAGAAAAGGACAAGATTTTGTAAGATTGTAACCCGTCTTTCTTTTCTCAGATATGTTGTCACCGCGTCCACCTCCAGAAGAAGAACACAATGACGACCGTGAATGTCATCCCAGCATACTTGATCCATTTATCAACCCGGTGCCGCCTCTCAATCAGCTTCAACACAGTGTTGGATAGCCCCACAGTGTTAAGAACGTCCAGTGCTTTCCTTTGTGCCCTCTGGAATAAACATATGATTAGTTAAAGTTGCACACATATCAACTGAAACGCAGAAAACAGATCTATTATTGGCTGAAAACAAGAAACCAGCAAGTTCTCCCTCTCTCTCTCTCTTTTTCAATGTCTGTTCATCCTTTTGGTTCTGAAAAACGTTAAAGAATTTCATCACAATATCTTAAAGTACATACAGAGAAAGCCTCCCATGAAAAAGGAAAAAAAATAAGATAAAAACGAAAAAAAAACTATACAAATTGAGTTGTAAAACTCAATAGACCTACATAAAAGTTTGATGCAAATATAGCTATAAAGGATTATTTTTCAAGCTTCGTACACATTAAATGAAAACAAAACTTATAATTGATAATTATTCTCACAGATTCATACGGACTGCAATAAATCAAAATGCAAAATATATCAATGCATGTTCCAAATATCGACACACATCAACTAAAAAGCAGAAAAGATAAACCTTCTCAAGGAAACCTATGGCCATTAAAAAGCCACTAAAAAAGAATAATCATTTAAGCAGTAATGAGAAATCACACTCGTACAGAAGAACAGAAAAGCTTATAGATACCAAATTAAAGATAGTGGCTAGGACTCTCCTTAAGAATGCAGATCCTAAAACTACGCAACTTTTTCTCTCAATGTTAGTATTCCTAATTTGAAGTTCTTGTTTTACTTCATATCCACATAAATCATTATTTCAATATACCTCTTATTACAAATTTTGCTCTTTATGGCACTGCTTTACTGGTATTCCATAAATATCTTTTGCATTCGTTGTCTGATCAGATTGCCATTTTATATTGTAGTAAATTTACTGGTCTTCAATAATAATTGGAACTTTAAAAAACAAATACAAATAAAAATGTTGGCTTGCCCATTGCCTTTCTGCTGTCCAACTACTAACAGAAATCTAAAATCCTTACACTGGGAAGAGAAGAAAAAGAACTGAAACGTACAAGCTATCCCCAATAGTATGCAAGATTATAGAAAAACTATGAAACTGCAAGTTAAAAAAAAAGAAAAAAGAAAAAGGGCTCTTATAGCTGACTTTGGACCCCAAAAAAAAAAGAAAAAAGAAAAAGGGCTCTTATAGCTGACTTTGGACCCCAAAAAAAAGCCTACAAGATATTGAAAGCTACTTTTCAACCAAACATTAAGTAACAGAGATGTATAATCATTCTATTGAAGTGATTTCTGCGAAACTTTTAAAAGTGACAATCCTTGAATTGAGCGAACTCAAAACCAGACAAGGCAACAACCACGATTACAGCTGCAGAAAACGTAAGAGAGCGCAGCATATCTTTTTCTAAGTGAGGAATCATAGATAACAAGAGAACCAGCCTACTTTCATAATAAAGGTTTACAACTAAAGGGATTCAACCAAAAAGATTGAAAATTTTCTATCTACATGCTTATAAGTTCAGTAACGCATTGAAATTTCAATACCTTCAGGCGTTCTCTCTGCTCCGAATATTTGAAAAGGATGGCCTCTCCCGTGGCACTAGCTTCCTCCAGCAAACGAGAAGAATTCCGGACTGATTGCATTGCTTGTGCCTCCTCATCGAAAATTCTCAACACATGTGCAGATTCCCCATTCTATTACACCATCAACAAAGAAATAAGATAAGACAATTCATATGAGGATTCCCAAGCAAGATCAAGATTGTAAATAATAATAATAATTTATCCATTTTGTTCACGTACAGCTCTCCCAAGCAACTCAGCCCTCTCCTTAGCTTCCATCATCCTCCTCTGATTCCGTTGAAAATACTTATCCAAACTTTGTTTCAAAGATTCCGCCTCCTCCGCTACTTGTTCAACCTTTCTGCACATTTCCACCATTTCACGAAATTGCATCCCATTAGAACACAGTTTTTTTTCCTTTTTCCCAATCCAAACATAATATTAAGCACTTCCATAACCTTTTTTTTTTTGAGTAAGGAACAGATGATCGTTTTAATAATGGGAAAGAAACAGAACAATCTTCAAAACCCCCCAAAAAAGTGTTAAATTAAGACAGAGAACGGCAGAGAGCACAACTAGCGGTGTGCTCAACGAATCAGCAAATGGATTTAACGTATTCCTATTTCGGTGCACACGGAAGAAAATCGTGTAAAAAGATCACATCTAATTAACAAGTAAAGAAGAAGATCCAAGAATTCACTAATTTTCCTAACAAAATTAAAAGGGTTTTCGATTAATTGATTTCTTCGATCAAGATCCAGAACCTAATATGAAATTAGAGTATTAAATTGAAGGAGAAAATTGTAGAGAGAGAGAGAGGGAGGGAGAGGGACCTCTTCCAGAGATCACGTTGGGACTTGGCGGCGACGGAGCGCCAGAGGCGGTCCATGTCGGCGCAGAGAGACTGGATCTGGGAGATGTCCTTCTTAACGGAGAAGGAGAGTTCGGGAGAATCAATGGAAGCGGAGGTAGAGGAGTATTCGAGGCGTTCAAGGCGCTCCAGCCCATCTCTGCTCCTCAGCAGCAGCTTCTTTGCGCTCTGGTATATCTCCGACAGCGTCCCTCCTCCTCCTCCAACGCCGACTCCCATTTCCACCGCCATTTCTTCCTCCTCCTCCTCCTCCTCCTCCTTCTTCTTTGAGGGAGTTGAGTCTGGTTTGGTTTTTGTTTGTTTGGGAGATATCGCTTGCCTGACAGAAGCTATTTCTTTCCACGTTTGATCATGCGAATCAAATTAACTTTTATTGTACGCACTTTAAATTTTAATTTCTACAATGAAACACACTCTTTTAACTTTGACATTAATCCTATATCAACGTCCACTCTTTGTCAAAAACTTTCCATTTAAGTTATATCTAATTATTTAAATTATATCACCATATAAAAAAAATTATATTTATTTTTTCACTTATTTTCTATTCTATGAGATGACATGATATAAGTGATTAGATATAATTTAAAACGAGAAATTTTACTAAAAGATGTAAGTTCAATCGTATTTAGAGGTGTAAATTCAAACGGTCCGGTCCGATCTTAATAGACTTTAGGGAAAATTTGAGTCAAACCGAGCCCAATTCTTTTAAATAGCAAGCTTGGCGTAATAAGTTTGAAATTTAAAAGTATAGACCCTGTCCAAATCTAAAGCCCAGTAAATTTAAATTTGGTCCTGATCCTAAAGCCTTCTAGGCTTAAATTCGAATAGGATAAATGCCTTTTTTTCAAAATAATTATATAAATGTTGTGTAAAAGTAAAAAAAAAAAAAAAAAAAGGCAAGTTATTGATGATAAAATTTTCAATTCTTACTAATTAAAAAGAGTGTAATATTATTATTACATAATTAGACATTAAGTATTTAACAATTTAAAAAAAAAAAAGCCTAATTGTTACCTATGGTATTATTCTTTGTAAGTTGCAAGTAATAACCAACTTTCAAGTAAATTACTAACGGTCATATTATACTTTTTTTTAATATCATTTTTTCTTTGAAAATTAAGAGTAATATTTTGTTTATATATGTTTTCATTACATAATACATATATAAATAATTTTACATTAATTATAAAAAAATAAAAAAAATTTATGGACAAACTTTGAATCAACTGAAAAATCGAGTAGGGCCAGGCCTATTGGACGAGCTCAAAGATAAGGCCTGGTACGTTCTTATGCTTACATCAGGTTAGGCTTGGGCTCGATAATTTGATAAAAAAGGTCGGGCCAGTCTTAGGATCAAAATAGCATGTAATGACCCGTTTACTTAGCTCAGCCCATATTTACAGCTATAATAATATTCTATAAGATTTTTTGAAGAGTTATAAAATTAAAAGGAAAAAGACATCCCGATTGGATTCTCACCCAGTCCAATATGGAAGTAATAAATGCGTGGCCCCTAAAGATGTTTTAAATGGATTGGCCCTTAAACATTTTACAAGGTGAAAGATCATTTTTTTCTCTTTTCCTTTTCTTGTCCTTAGGGACGAGTACTAAGTTGGTATTTTCAATTCTTGTTTGCTTCAGCCTTACCTCGTCTTACGTATAAGGGGATATAAGCTCATTAAGAGTCCATTTTTCCTTTTTGAGTATTGTAACTTGCTTTAAATTGACTTTATTGTGTAGGAAGAGAAATCAAAACTAAATGCACCAGCTTGTCCTTGGACAACACTAACTTTAGTGCCTGTAGTTTGGATGCGATATAAGACATCTCTATGATGTACTCACTTATATTTTCTTTTCCTTTATACTTCATTGAAACAAAGTTAGCCAAGATGATACTGATTTTAGCATTTTCTTTTTTTGCAAAATGCTGTTCTATTTCCTCAAAGAACTTCTTAGCATTTTTCTCTTCAGACAAAAAGCCCCTAAAGATTTCCAGAATGGAACATTTCATATTCACAAGACTCATGCGATTAGAACAATCCCGCTTATCTTTATTCATTTTGTCATCTGTGAAACTTTTGTCATTGAAAGGTGTAGGCTGTTCTTCCTGAAGCATAAGGTCAAGATCCATGCAAATGAGAACAATCAAAACATTATCTTTCCAATTCTTGAAGTTTGTGCTATTATGCATAGGAATGGAATTGATATTAATGGATACTATTAAAGTAGAAATAGCAATTAAATAGAGAACAAATAAAATTACATGCCCACAATTAACAATCATGTCACAACACAAGAATACTGAATTAATAAATTCATTCATGACATAATTAAGTAATTCATATAATGGGGGCCCTAATATAAGATACTTAGCACAATATTGTCATTTAGTCTTTAGACAGAATTATCAACTATAAGTCGTTTTCTTTATGCAATAATAAAATATTGACAATTAGTCATATCAAGCAATAAACTTTTCTTTAAACTGACTCGTTGCTCTCATGAAAAACCTAATAATCATCACATATCTATTACCACATGTTTGCATAATATTTGGCCAAACAACAACCTTCCTTTGGATCCGTTACTATTTACATAAATAATAGACATACAAATCTTAATCTTTCAAAATAAACAAATTTATATTATATAGGTTACTTTGATAACATATAATTTCAATTATTTTATTTTGAAATATCAAACTTTATTTCCAAAAAGAAGAAAAAAATTGGTCAAAGTTAAAGTCAAAGTCTAACTGAGTTGATCAACGGATCAGGTCGACTGAACTGGATTGGTTGTACGAATCGAGTGCATGTCAGGTACTGCATAGGTAGGGTCAACCTTACCCAATTCCTTCTCCCAACCCAATGACCTAAGATCCAATAACTCAAGCCCAAAGCCTTATCCTACCTATAAGACCTCTTTTGGACCCCAAAACTTAGATTCATTTAGATCATGAGTCCAACTCAGAAAATTTGAGTTAAATTTAAAATAAGTTGAACCATGTAATGAATTTTATGTTTGGTGCTCAAGTTTAAGTTAGAGAATTTCATTTTAAGCTAAAAGTATTTGGATAATAAAAGTTGGATTTGAACTTGTATTGAAAATTATGCTTCTTTTTATTTTTTCATATGGTTAGTATAATTTTTTTTTATAAGAAAAGATTTGTGAATAGTATTTTTGAATCCAAAATACTTGTAAGATTAAAAAGCTTGAAATAGACTAACAAATTAAACCCAGAATTGACTTCAAACTGTGATCCAAATGAACCCTCAATGGACTTAGGCTCAGAAAACTTCAAATCAGAATGAAAACAAAGCAATTAAAACCTAATCATGTCTTCACCTTCGTCAAATTTTTTTTTTTCATTTTGTTTCGTTCTTTCTTTCCCAAAATTGAAACAGATTTAACAAAAAAACCAAATTGAAAGTAAAAAATTTTCTTTTCCAAAATTTGAATCCGATTTAATGCCCGAAATTGAATTCAACAAAATAACACGTTTATGCATTCATTAAATCCAAATCTTAAGCAACATTCAACCAATTTGCATATACACACGCATATATATATATACACCAAAAATTCCCAAAATACAATAATATATATATTAGATGGTAAATATATCAACGAAAAATTTGTATAGCTGAAATCCATACATCACCAAAAAGATGATAAAATATTTCTCAATAATTTAACACGATAACATCCTAATACCACTTGTTGGGTTTAATTTTAAATCCCAAATCTTGAAAACCTTAGAATTATTATATCAAATTATCAAGAATAATTATTGAGAAGACACACCTGAATCAATGTTAACAAATTAGAGAATGATAGAGTCTTTATAGACAAAGCTCTTTAAGTACTTAAAATACTTTATGAATTCTCTCTCTTAAATAGGGAAAGAGGAGAAGAGCAAATATTACGATTGATTTAACTTAAGGATTACAACTTTTATAATGTTTCTTATATACTAATTTAAATTAGAATCTCATCAATTTTAATTTAATTAATATTGAATTTTTACACGTTAAAATTCATACTTAATAGATATCTATAGAACTAAATTAATATATCACTTATTTGGTCATATTAAATTAGATAGTCTATAATATAATTTTATTTAATACGTAAGCCTATAATAGAAAATTAAATAAAATCTCAATATGATCTAACTTAATTTTTAAATTAAATTAAGTTAAATTATTGAACTAAACGGATGCTTCTCAACATTGTTGCAATTTTTTAAAGCATAAAAGTTTCCAAGCTTGTTAAAAGATAGGAAATGGGCCTGAAGATGAAGCCTGATTTCAGTATGGCCAGAAAAGCATCCCAACAGGAAAACCTAAAGGAAATAGGTTTCATTTGAGTCTGGCCCAAGTAACGAGACTGGCTACTACGGGGCAAGTCACATTCAGATTTTTTAAAATTATAATGGCTTAAAAGTTGGAGGCATAGTTAAATGGGAATCAAGAAGGAAAGGATGGAAAGATTACGTGGAAAAAGTGCGACAAGGAAAACTTAGTGAAGGAGCATTGGCTCCGTAAAGGTCAAAGTGAAAAGGAAAAAGGAAGAGACAGTTGCATGCAAGGATGATTTTGTTTCCTTGGATCCCTCCATGTTTTCCACGAGATATATATATATATATATAGAGAGAGAGAGAGAGAGAGAGAGTATTGACTTAACCTTGAGTCTACTCTGCCTAGAAATTAATAACAGCAAACAAAAGTTTGGCTCCTTCAGTGCACGCTCTTGGAAATCCTTGTAGATTTAGTAGAAAGTTTACTATAGTTTGAATGGCAGAGGGCAGTATAAACTCTAACACGTAATTTGTATTATACTACCAATTATTGATTAAATAAATTATTAAAATGTTTATGGGTTTGGGTTTGGGTTTGGTGGTAATTTCATAAATATTTAACGTCAAATTTTTTAGTTCAAATTCATTATCTTAAGGAAAATAATAATAACAATAATAATAATGGGGGATAAATTATTGAGAGCCAAGGTTGTGTAAGTGAGGAAATGAGAAGGTCTTTTCTAAAATGAAAGAAATAATATTAAGAAAGGAGAAACGAATCGAATGTGGTGATGCATTTTGAATTGAAAATGCTACAAATTAAAATATTAATATCTAGAACACATAAGAATTGATCTTAAAATTTTATTTACTCATTATGAAGCTTTTTGACACTTTTTTTTTTTTACTAGCGATAGTACTTTCTTATATAAAATTTAAGAAATTACCATTCACAGATATTTTAATAAGTGTCAATTAGTCTGTCCTGTTATAGAGATAAATATATATATGTACGTATATATGAATATATTTTTCCCCTTTACCCTTTATTTTACATTGTTATTGAAGTCTCTCTTATCACCTCACCTCCTTGGCCGAAATTTCGAGGCCAAAATAGATATGTGAAAAATGACATTCACATTTTGATAGGAGTTAACATTTGCTTTTGGCCTGCCCTTCCCATTTGAAGGGTCATGAAAAGACCTCTTGGCGCTTCTTTTTCGTAGCCACACGCCAACGGATATAAATTCTAAAAAAACTATTTGCATGGTTTTTTCCTCGATCCCTCAGCAAATTGAAGCAATAATTAGTACTCCTTTTGGAATATATATAGAGGGGCTGCAAAATTGTCGGCATAGCCTGGATTCTAACTATGCGTATAGATACACCTTATCTCAATCCCATCAAAGATCACGACCTTAGCTCCATTATTTTGAAATAAATATTTGATTGAATATGGTACCGTGAAATGCAAGGAACGGTTCTTATAGATGATGAACAAATGTCTCAAAATGTGGCATGACTGGTACCATAGACATATTTGGAATTGTCAAAAAAACACTAATAAAATGAAATATTATGTTTGGTTGAACATCTCACATTTTTTTACATCTCACTGTAAAAGATAAATATGAGGATTTATCGTTAGATTAAGTAGATAACTACATTACAAGTGCTAGGATTTTTTTCTAACGCCTTTTACCTGTTCTTGCGGTCTGAGTTATTTTGTTTCATGATAAGAAACATTTCATCCCTCGCAGGACAAAAAATTTCGAGTTATTGATATGTTTTTAGTAGTTTTATTTTTTACAGATAAAAACAGTAAGTGTATGGAGGCATATGGAATTTCAAATTATGCTTTGAAATCTAATATTCTTAAAAATATTATTAGCTGAATACCAAAACAGTCTACGCAGATAATCTTTATTTTATAAGCGTCGAAGCAATTGGCTCCACAAAAGTACCATGGCAAAGTTAGAAACTATTCATTTTCTTGGCTGGAAAAAAACTATTCACATTTATTTATATGCTGATGAATAGTGAAACAAAGCAACTTTTCACATAGCCTTTCTCTAATATACATATATATATATATACACATATATACACATTGAATGAAATGTAAAACAGAAGGAGCATAAAACTTGTCGTGACATAATTGACTTTTGGCCACCGAAACGAATGCAAATAGAATAATACGATTCCCCGTTTTCAGGTGGGCTTATCTTTTGCAGTGCTTCTGCTGAGTAGGCAAAGGAATGCTCCACCTGTACTTGTTACCTCCTTATGTAAAAAATTTTTTGTTATCTACTTATACCCCCAAAGAATCCGTTAGTACCGTACGGACAGGAAAAAAATGCACCTAGATCATGCCTGCCTGATTCGATTAAGCCACTCTCGTCCCTACACTCTTACTTTCAGAAGGCGACAAGCTTTCTTCTCAACACATGAAATTTTATACGTCTTGATGATGATCAGGTAATGACAAGAATGTTTTATTTATAGTTTTTATTTTTATTAGATAACAAATATTATGTGTTTTTTTATTTTTGAAGCTTGAAGGTTGTTAATCATCGAAGATTATATGATTAGTTGATTCGTTTAATAATCATTTAAAAATAGAAAAAATAAAGATATTATTAATTCTACCTTGGTTTTTTATAACCCATCAAGGAAAAGGAAAACCCTAAAAACAAAATGAAAATGAAAAATGCTTTTTTTTAACACCCTGGTGAAAGGGAGGAACTCTCATGACCATGGTCTACTAATTTTTGCTTATTAGGTTACATTAGTGACAATATATATGAAACCATAGGTAAGTGTTTTTTTTTTTTTTTTTGGGTTGCATTTACCTGTCCTTTTTTTCATTGGAATTATTATGTTATTAGGATATATTAGTCTTTACCCTCAACAAAGGACAAAAAGATAAGTATTAAATAAAAGCGTACATTGACGGGTCATATCATTGCGGTACCATTAACTCTAATCAATACTAATATTGTCCCTTTAACAGACAGATTAGAGACAAAATTCTGCTTTAGAAAACTATCTGATTGAAGTTTTTTTGTTTTTTCTTATAGCAATAAAAGAAATTCCATTACAATAATTGTCTCTCCCTTCAAAAAAAATTATTCCCCTAAAACCTCCTATATAAAACCCCACTTTTCACGGGCAAACATATTCACTATATTTACGCTCCCAAACAAACAAAGAGAAAAGGAACCCCAAACAAAAAAAAAAAATGGGAAGGCGATTCCGGCTGAGGATTTCCAGAATCATTCCTTCATTCCATCCCTGCGGTTCCAATTCCAAAGAGCCGTCCAATCCCGTCCCGTCGTTTTTCGGATTCTCACCGGTCATCCCCACCGTACTTCCCAAACGCCGCTTACCCTCCCAACCGCCACCAGTACTGCCGTCTAAGCCCAAATGCCATCGCTCATCCTTGAAGCGCCACGTGTCGTCCGCTTTCGGATGCGGCAACAGATCGAAGCCCACCCTCTCCGACGACGACCGCAGCGAATCACAGCCCGAGTTTCGCTGGGAGGAAGAGGACAAGTTCTGGCACGTGATAACCACCCCAAAAAACGTCGTCACCCAGACCCCTCGCCGCAAAATCTACAACTCCTCTGCCGAAGAAGATCACGTCATTTTGCCTCCTCCTCCGCCTCCTCCTTCGGCCGAGAAGAAGAAAAAACGACGGCACAAGAAGAAAACGACGTCAAGAACAAGAACTTCAGTCCGAGTCAGCACCTCCTCCGCGGAAAGCGGACTCTTCAGCAGCGAAGGCTTCGGTGACGTGGACGACGACGACGACGACGAAGACGAAGAAACCGAAACTCTCGTCTCCTCTTCTAGAAGCTTCTCCTCCACGTCGGACTCTCTCGGAACCATACGCGAGACCGCACCGGATCATTACCCAATCACAACCAGACGTATCAAAAACAATAAGAAGAAGAAGAAGAACAAGAAGAAGAAGAAAACGGCGAAGAAGACGGAGGAGAAACGGGGGTGCGTTTCGGCAGGCGAGTACCCGACGGAGAGCTGCGAAACGACGCCGGCGAGGCTATCGATGTTCCAGAGGCTGATACCGTGCGGCGTGGAGGGGAAGGTGAGGGAGAGCTTCGCGGTGGTGAAGAGGTCGGAGGATCCGTACGAGGATTTCAAGAGGTCGATGATGGAGATGATTCTGGAGAAGCAGATGTTCGACGACGCTGACTTGGAGCAGCTCTTGCACTGCTTCTTGTCGCTCAATTCCAGCCATCACCATGGGGTCATTGTCCGGGCTTTTATCGAGATTTGGGAAGCCTTGTTCTGTGCTTCCACTAGATCATCCTTTTCCGCTAGTCGAAGACTTTCTAAGGCTCTTTGAATCGATGGAAATAATTTGTAACAAAAGTAATATTAGAAGTAGTAGCAAATCTGATTCTCTTTCTCGTTTACTTTATCTTGATCAGGTACGTATATGGTATCTCGTATTTGCTCTTCTTGTAATGTATATTAGTTAATGCAGCTTCTAATTTAAACTGAGTGACACATACTGCAGTTCTCATGCATTTTACGTAGACATTTTGAACAAATTTCCCTCTGGATTTATACTTAAATAATATTTTTTTTTAAATAAGTTTTTTAATAAATATCTCAAGTTTATTAAATTTAATTAAAATATTGTTTTTCTTAAAATATTTAATTAATTTTCTTAAATAATTAATTAATAATTGATCAAATTATAATCACTTACTGATTAATTATAATGTAAATTATTAATTTTTTAATTAATCAATGATCGATTAATATTCAATAGATCAAATATGAAAAAATGAGGAGTGAATATTTTGTTAAATAAAAAAGTGTTTGGCTATTTATTAAATTAAATGATGAAAATGGATTATCCAACCTAATTTTTCATTTCCTTAATCTCGTTAGGCTAGCTCGGTAGAAATTTGTGCAGATTCTCTGAGGGTGTTTTAGGGGGAGTAAACCACATTTTTAAAACTTCTTTTTTCCTTTTTCTTTGATGAATTAAAAACTACTTTTCACTATAGTAAATTCAAATTTTAAAAATTTATAACTTTAATATATGATTTTTCTTTTTAATATACATTGAAATTTGAGAGAACAAAACAAGAATTATAATGATATTTTTCTAAATATATTTTAAAATTTTACATTATTTTCCATTTTTTTAATTAATTACAAAAATCAATTAATCTCTAATTCAAAATGTCTCCGTAACTCCGTTTTAAATAAGTTCCCTCAAAGAGCCCCTACATTTGAAATTTATAAGTATTTTTTATGTTTCTTTATTTAATATATCTCATATATTTAAGAAAACGACGAGCAGTTCACGTTAGTAAGTTTGTGCCATTTTAATTACTCGGTTTGTAAACTATATACAATATTTTAATTTGATAAGCTAAGCCCAAGTGGAGTTACGAATTTGACCTTTAGGTGTTTGGTTGTTTACTAAAGAATACAATTCTTTGGTTGATTTAATTGTTAATAGTATGGTTTGGAAAATAAAGTTATTGGGGGACATACTAACTCAAAATTATCACACATTTTACCATAGGAAAGAGAAAAAACGACACTAAATATCAATTTAAATTAAGTTGTTTTAATTAACACTAATCAAAAAAAGTAAAGCCCGCAGTATTTCAGTAATGCCTGTCGAAAGTCAGTGCAAAGTACTAGTACTGGCTGCCTATATATTCATACGTAATAGAGAGATATTGGATCGATTGATGAAACAAAAAAAGGAGAAAAACAAAAGAAAACCAGAGACACCCGGCGTGATAGTAGGTGAAATGGACCCCCTTTCAACTTCCACTTCCATGAACTCATCCAAAAAAAAACAAATATGAAAACCCAGTTCCAATTCCATATTGGGGGATCCAAATGCGCTACAGATAATTTTACGAGTTTTTGGGCACTTTTGATGGGCACAAAGCAACACGTGGTTCTAAGCATGAAAGCGATTTTGGACCATATACACTACTATCTGTCATTGACTAACCATTGGACTGACCAATTACATTATAGGACTGACGGATATGCGACATATTGTAATATCATCAATGAATGAATCTAATTGACCTATTGCTAATTACATCTCTCTCTCTCTCTCTCTCTCTCTCTCTCTCTCCCCTTTGCATGGTCAATTATTCTTCTTCACATGGATACCGTCCCAAGTTGGGTCCACGAGTCTTTTATGGCTTTAGAAGAATGAAAATAGCGATAATTCTAGGGGATTACGCGGTAAGGACCAGTTTTAAATCATTAAAATATTTATAGAAAGAGAACTTTTATATCAAGACCTCTTATTTGCACCTCCACTAGAAATTGAGACTTTAATTGTCATATTGAATTTTCAACATTGATTTATTATTAGAATGATTATCTGTCACGCATTATAAAATTTTAAAATAGACACTTTAATATACTATAATGAAATTAATCCAAAAATTCAAAAGTAATTTCTGCAGATAGTATGCAATAATAAGTCTTACCAAAGAGTTCTTATAATATATTCTTTCAATGTTACATATTGTTTCTTTTAGTATGAAGGTTGAGAAACATGCACTACTACCACGTACTGTTTTGTGCTCCAAATTCTATTACAAAAACCCCAGTTCAGTGAAACTGCTATTAAGCCCAACCGTGCAATAATACTATTGAGATGGGATTTGTCACAGCTTCACTGTCAATTTAGCAATTATTATTATTATTTTTTAATTTAGATTTTCAACATTGTAATAAGCCAAAACACGCATGGGATATAACATTGTCATAGATTCCTCAGTTTGTCCATGCTTTGGTCCGCGTCACATTAAATTTAAGCACTGCAGAAGTTATGCAGAAACAGTAAGACTTGCTAAACAAAGGCCATTTCGTATACGTGTTATGGATTCATCAAAAGCTGTACTATTTGCTTTAATAACTACTGTGGCTATGGTCTGCAGACAGCCTCAGGTGTTGCTCATAACTATCAGTACTACTCTTTCTGATCTGCTTTTCTGTTAATAAACATTGGCCTCAGGTATGCAATTTAGAGATAGATTTTAGATAATGGCCAGTCTCTTTCCATATCCTTCTTTTACAGTGTTCCGTGAATCTCACGCGGAGTTGTTTATTTATTTATTTGGGTTTTTTTTTTTAATTTCGATAATTTATTTTGTTAACTTGTAATTTTGACAGTACGTTCTTAATCCTTTTTTATTATTCTTTGTATAGTAGATACTATCATACAAACTATCATATTCAATTCAATAGACTCGTTTGATGTTAAAAGGGGATCTTCTATAATTTTGGAGATGAGGAGCTCAATTTGATTCTTTTTCCGATAATAATATATAGAAACAACACTATAAGGAGTTCCATTGAAACCAAGAACTATATGCATGTTTGGCATCTATATGTACCTCATTTTAATAATATATGTTAAATTGAGGATTTGGTTTGTAAGATTTGCATCAAGGTTTGAATTGGTTTTGAAAAATTTTAGTTATCACATAAGACACGTCAATTTAGCGGAAAATTAAACAAAGTGGAACACATACATAATTTAGAAAGCTTAAGGGACAAATTGTCGAAATTATAAGTTTGGAGGCAAGTTGGCAAAAGACGAAAAGCTTGGGGGTAAATGCGAAAACAAAAAAAATTAAATAACCACCCCCTTTGGCCTAAAGAAAGGAAAAGAAGGAGAGGGAAAATGGGAAAGATTTTTGAGCCAGTGTATGTAGTCTTTGTGTTGTCTCAGTGAGTGAGCACAGAAGGCACACACAGCATCAGAGATTCCTTACCAAACTCAAGAAACTGGCTCAAAATTCAGACACCCGTCATATAAGAGAACCAGACCCACCCCGGATTCTACGTATCTCTCTGCATTTAGAAGAGCACCCCTTGAAGCATGCTTCAAAGAATCAACACCCCTCTGTACCCCCAATCGCCTCTTCACCGTTGGATTGTTGTGATTTTCTGTCTCTCTTTTGCCTTGGGATTTGGTCACTCAGTTTTGAAGGCTTCACCTCCACCCGGTTTGGTCCTTGACTTCTGCTTGCTATTAAACCTACCACTGTCTCATTTGCAGACATCAAAAGAATGAAAAAAAAAATCTTTATTTAAAAAAAAAAAAAAGATTGAATTTCCGTACGGTCTTGCGCATGCTGAAGTCGATCAATTTTGTTGATTGTTAATTTGTTATCAGTTTTAACTGCAGATTATTTTCTTTTCGCATATAAGAGTGTTTTTTTTTTTTTTTGGGAGAATTAATGTCAAGGGTAGTCGTCTACGAAGATAGTACACCAGTTAACAATCACCTCAACAAATCAAGCGCGCATGTTTGATTCAAATTGATAAATTCAAACAAAAAGTTGGGACTCTTTTAGTACCAAAAGTCGCTCTTAGCTTTCAGAACTTTGTTAACTTGGATAACTACAAAAGGCATTCAAAATATCAGACCAAGTCGCTGCTTACGGCTCAATTTGAAGGAGGTGGTGGCGGAGGGATATGATGAGGAGGGGGAGGAATTGATCCATGCTGCATAAGGGGAGGCCTTTGCTGAGGCGGAGGTGGTGGTCGCCAACCGGGTAGCTGGGGCATTCCCATGGGAGGTGGGAGAGGTCTTTGAGGAACTTGAGTAGCCTGTGGGGGAGGCGGCGGCATGTTCATGGGAGGTCTGAATTGCTGCATCGGAGGCGGAGGCGGAGGCATGACAGGGGGTTGCATAGCATGACCTGGTTGCTGTGGCTGACCCTGCCAACCTGATTGTCCGGGTACCTGCATGTGTGAGAAGGGCAAACCTTGGGGAGGTGGTGGACGGAGAGCAGGAATTGGGCCAGGAGCAACAGCGCCATTCGCAAAGGGCCGTGGAGGCACAGGAGCACCCATGGTACCGTTAGCCTGAGGAGCATTGGGAAGTGTTGGAGGCCCGCTCGCAAACAATGTATGAGGCCTGCTCTTTGAACTTGGATTGCTTGCAGCCAAAACTCTCTCTGCAATGTAATGATAATTACAAGTCGATAATCGATATTATTTTAAACACAAAAACATTAGTACTTTTTATTAAGTGATACGAGCAACGTGAAAAAACTATCCAAACCAAGGCAGCTCAATCATTTGAATTCAAAGAACGCTAAAAAAAAAAAAGATACTTGTTATGATCAACATCTCTAACAAGATGATCTCCTAACCAATATTAATTGCAAAATATGGCACAAGATGCAAAAAACAAGCAAGCAGCAGCTCGGTAAATAGTGGCTTCACCTGCTGGAGTACCGTGACGCTCTCCTTTTGTGTCTTTCTTATAGGCGTATGACACTGTTATTTGACGATTGCACAGATATTGCCCATTCATCGCCTGAAACAAAGCAGAAATCAGTCCTGAACCCACATATGCAGTCATCACTTGGTGATTTACTAGTATATCAAGTTTGAGCAATAATGCCACTAAAATTCAAGCAAAAACAGCCAGCTGGAATTTCTTACTTTTGATGACAAAACAACAAAAGACATACAAAGTGTAAACCCCAAACGGATAATTGCCCAAAAGAAATTCCAGGGATCAATGGTACTCTTAGTGGTTCCAAGTAAATTACACATTAAGCAATTAACAAACGTCAACCAACTGGGATAGATAAATATTGCTTGTCAGCTAACAATTCATCCTAATCTTTTAATTTTAATGCAGATTTTTGACATTGTTAAAGGAAACATTCATTACAGGAACATACTTCGATTGCTGCATCAGATGCCTCGAAAGAATCATAGCTAATAAAACCAAAGCCACGGGAATTTCCTGTATCAGGATCTCTCATTATCTGGAAAACAGAAGTATCATCATTAGATCCAATTTAATTGATTGGATAGCGATAAATATTGCTTTGCCAAAGGATAATAGAGTCCATACAGCAATAACATCACTCTGAAATTAAATATCTGGAATTAAAACATCAGCAGAAGTCAATAGCTTGTCTTGACAAACAATTATCAACTACGAGAAATGGCATTAAAAAATGTTAGGATAAAAGGCCTGATGCCTACAAATGCACCAATGGCAAAACACCAAGCTGCCAATTACGTATCAAAAACACAACATATACAATTTTCAACCAATCCATGTATATTTCTTTAATTTACTTATATAGCAATTATTCACTGTTTATTCAGACATTTCAAGACAGACCAGATAGCATGCATACCATCACTCTAAAGTATCGTATGCATCAAAAAGTTGACACTAGCAATTTGCATGAATATTCATAAACCCCACAATTGGACAATTCTGGTCTCTAAGTTTGCATATTTAACCCCACCCCCAAAAAAAAAAAAAAAATCCATGAAATGTGTGCCGACCAGTGTATGAATATTCTAATTACATACCTTCGGATTTGTAACAATTACTCCAAAAGCACTGAAAGTATCATAAAGAAGTTTCTCATCAACATCCTGCAATAAACATTAGAATAAGTTACAGAGTTTAAACCTAGCGCTAAATATTACTGATGACATCAAACTACTTACAGGGTCAAGGTTTCCAATAAAGAGGTTAGCTCCCACATCCAAACTCTTTTTATCTTGCGATGCCTGCAAACAAACAGAAGCTCCATCAAAGTTGCATATTACAAACAAAATTATTGTCTTTTTTTGGCCTCCTGCTTACTCATACTATGTAAATATTTATCAATTTAATTCAAACATTCCCTGAAGATACTAGCATGGAAAAGAAAATACCTTATTCACGCGTATTGGTTTCCCATGTAGCTTAATCATATTAAGCACCTTGATTGCCTGCATCATTGTCCCAAAATTATAATGTAAAAAGTAGTGGGCAAAAAAATCCAAAGTTGAAAAACACATCAGAACATAAATCACAATATCTTAGTAAATTTAGCCAGATAAAAATCACTCACATAGTCAGCATCTTCTTCACTTCGGAATTCAACAAATCCATAACCTTGATGAAGATTTGTAACTCTATCTTTGGGAACATACACATTAACTGAAATGAGGAAAAAATTTACATTCTTTTAATTCTTATAAGAGGATTTAATGAAATAATCACAATTAAAAACAAAAAAAAAAACCTAGTTTTCTTCAATACTAACAAGTGTAAAGACACACAAGTTATAAACTGTTTAAATTCTTAAAAGAGGCCTTCAACAAATTAATCATAAGCAAAAGATACATAAGTTACACATTACTTAAGAGCAGAGAAGGGGGGGGGGGGTGTTGTGGTGGTTTGTGGGGGTGGTGGGTTGTGATGGTGGGTGTGGTACCTATACTAAGGTCAGTTTCTTGTGTAAACTTCTTTGGTAAGGCAGAATTGAACTTCGGGTAAGTAAATAGTCCCGTATAAAACTCCTAAAAGGTTCATATCTGGTACTTGAGGAGGTCAATCTTATGTGTTGTAAGCTGCTGTTGAGATACTCTCCCTCATCTATAAAGGCAACGCGATTGCAAGAACATTTGACGGTAGCAGAACTGAAATAGACTAAAAAGGATTTGAAATTTGCGAATAATGGCACATGGTTCTCTGCATTTACAAGCAACAAGAAAGCAAAGAAGGAAATATTGTGTCACTTCTTGACGTAGGGAGTCTAGATAAAACTGAGATAGAAATCTCAGGTGAAGGAAGGAACAAGGATTCGACATATCAATTTGGTATATAATCTAAAGACAACCCTCAATACCACATTAAGGATCTCACAAAAGATGAAATCTTTACCAAATCGCACCCTTACATGTAAAGGGCATAAAAAGCTATATATACGCGGTTTCAACTCTTACACAGAAGAAGCATACATAATAACAAAAACGAAAAGTAATTGTAGATATAAAACGAAAACCTTGCGTATCCAAGAACACCGCTAAAACACCATAGATATAAAGAAAGAGAAACCATTTCAATTGAAAAGAGAAGGAAATAAAAGGGCGTACCGACGGGACCGGCTTGAACAAATAACTCCCAGAGTAACTCCTCGCTAACCTGCAAGAGAACGAATTGTACAGAGCAGAGCATTCAGGGAAAAGGAAAAGCCCTAATATCTTCCATTCCAGAAAAAAAAAAAAAAAAAATTAGACAACAGAAAAAAGAAGGGAGAGAGAGAGAGAGAGAAGAGGACCTGAGGATCGAGATTGCCGACGTAGGCAGTGGCGTCCTGGTTCCTCTCGGCGGAGTGTTGGCCGAGCAAGTTGGCTCCCACTCCTGGTGCGATTCGAGTCGTCATTGCTTCTTCTTCTTCTCTGTCTCGGCTACTCTAGTTCCTGGAGAATTCTATATATATATATATATGTAGTCTTGTAGAGAAAATTGAAAGAAAATCGCCGGTGTCTGACAAAGGGACAAGCAAGTCACGGATAGAGTCACACCCTGCCCGCAGGGATGAAGGGCGGTGCCGCCGTGGTGATTTTCGAACGATGGATTTCTCATGGACCACATGATGCTCTACACAGGCTGGTTTAGATGGGTCCACTTAGAAGCCCATCTTAACTAAAATAGTTGGGCCTTCAAGAGCCCATTTACCACAACTACGGCCACACTGCGAAGCTATTGCAATCTAATAGCTAACAAACATCAATCAGTGAATGAAATATCCTCCAATTTTTGTACAAAATGCGCCTAGAACTTCTCATTAGCTGACGAGTTGGACTATGAGTTTTTTTTTTTTTTGGAACTCATACTTGACTTTGAGCTATTAAGGTTAGTATATGAGATTTTAAGGGACTTTTGGTAAACGAATTGTATTTTGATTATAGTTGAATGTAATTTATTTTTTGAGTATTATATTTAATTAAAAAGTGTTTATTTTGTATTTGAATAAAATATGTATTTGGATGAAAAGTATTTTAGAATTGAAAAATTGATATAATTGATAAAAGTAGAGATAAATAATGAAATTGAAAAGTTGATATGATTATTTTTAAAAAAATTTGAATAATAATTATTTTCATAATACTATTAAAAAAATTATATTTAAATATAAAATTTTACATTTGATATAAAATTATATTTCATTTAAATATAATTAAAATGTAAATGTTCCCTCCAAACCCCACACACCACCACCCCCCCCAAAACAATTATGATCGATCTGGGTGGGGTTTTATTTATATTTCATATACTAATACAGAACATATATATCTTTAACGTATATAAAAAAAGTGAATAGCCGCTTTTGTACTAACCTAATAATTGTCACCAAATGGCTCTAATATCTGTCATGTCATTTTAAATATTTTTTTTTTTTTGAATTTTTTTTTTGTTTTCATTTTTTTTTTTATTTTGCATGTTTATCCTGCATGTTGTCAACTAGTATATTTTAAAAAGGCTAACAGACTAGTGCCAACTTAAAATGAGTAGATTTTTAGTAATGGGGTTATATAACATCCTCTGTCCCTTAATTGGCGTCCTTTGTTAATTGGACTATATTGTTAAATGAATGACAAACATGAAAGAGCGTTTTGAGTGCGTTAGTCATTAAAAATTGTTAATTAATGTTTGATTAACGATTTAAATTGGTCCAATTTTGTTAGACCATCATGATACGTTTGATTCATGCTAAACTACTCTGTGAACCGACGTGAAAAGATCTTTTGACATCATAGACACTGTGAATGTTGCACCTTTTACCCCCTTCTTAAGCCAATGCAGTTGGTTTTGATTTTGTTTTGCCTTTGGCCCTGTGCTTTTATCATTTTGTTTTCTAAGTCCTTTGCTGAAGCAGGCCAATACCATTGCGGGAAAATGTTAATCTAGGACAAGTAGGATTGCAAAATCTAGCTTCAAACAAGAACGACTTTTAAAGAGCAGTATTCTACATTCCATTAAAAAAAAAAAAAAAGAGCATTCTGCACCATTGTTATTTCACGAAAGCTCCAAATTTGACTTTTAAAAGTAAATTTCAATTGATCTCAGGACCAGCATGGTTGGATTCACAATTCAAAATGATCAGTAGCACATGCAGTTGCATCTTTGAGTAACGAATCACACAACACCAGCCAAAAAAAGAGTTTGAAAAACACAAAAATTTTCCGTCAAAACTCATGCTGAAGCCTTTTTATCCCCATCCGCAGCTGACCGATCATCAGAAGCAGAAGCCAAACCAAGCCGCTCCTCAACTTTCTTCCAAGAATTCAACACATTAGCAGGGAACTTCTTCTTAATAGTCCGAAGCGTTTCCTCCGCCTCCTCTATCTTATTATTCTTCACCAGCCCCTCAACCAAATACTCCATCGTGTTGAAATCCGGAATCTTGTGCATGATCACACTCTTCTTGAAAACCTTGTACGCTCTCTCGAAATCCCCATTCCTACTCAAATAACACACCAGAGTCCGAAATGTCGCAGCATTTGGCCTACAACCGTTCATGTTGAGCTCCTTGTACACTTTCTTCGCCTCATCCACCATCCCGCTCTTGAAATAACTAGTCATCAAGTAATTGTAGCTGATCGTGTCCGGCTTCAGCCCGGCATTCCTCATTTCCTCGATCAAAGCCTTGACTTTCTCCGGCTTCCCTTCTTGACAATGCCTAATCCTAACGTTATACGCCGCGACATCGGCCTTGCAGCGCTTCTTCCCCATCCTATCCCACAGTTTCTCGGCCTCTTCGGCCTCTCCCTTCTTGTATAACGCGTCCACTATCATAGTAAAAGCCGCCGCAGTAACTTCGAGCCCATTCTTCTCCATTTCCGTCAAAATTTCCTCGGCTTTACCGGTCTCACCCTTTTCACAATAAGCTCTGACCAAAATACCGTATGAGATTCCGTCTGCAGAGAGTCCGTACTTCTTGGGAATTTCGTCGAACAGTTGGGGGACCTTGTCGAAAAGCTTCGATCTGTTACAACCGGCCAAGAGGGCGTTGAAGGAGATAGCGGACCTCGGAGTTCCCAACTGGTCCATCTGTTCGAAGGTCTTCAAAGCGTGGTCGAGCATCCCGGCGCTGGCGTACGACCGGATGAGGGAGG
Organism: Antiaris toxicaria; assembly: GCA_035233585.1. Taxonomy (NCBI): domain Eukaryota; kingdom Viridiplantae; phylum Streptophyta; class Magnoliopsida; order Rosales; family Moraceae; genus Antiaris; species Antiaris toxicaria. The sequence goes on along the minus strand of CP141157.1, from coordinate 35,502,301 downwards.
ACAAGAACGGCTCTTGCTTGACTTGGGGGTCGTTTTTGTGGGACTCGAGGAAGGATTCGATGTCGTCGAAGCGGTGGGACTTGGCGAGTCGACGGACGGTGAGGTCCTGGGCGTAGCGGGAGACGGTGGGGGAGGAGTAGCGGTCGGAGACGGAAGAGTAGATCTGGAGAGCTTTGTCCGGGTCGTGCTCGCCTTGGAGAAGTGACTTTGCTCTGGAGATGGAGATTGAGGATTTCGCGGTGGTCGAGAGGCGACGGAGATGCCGGATCGAAGACATATTTTTGTCTTATTTTTTCTTCAAGGTTTTTGGGAGATTCGGAGCTGGTGCTAATGGTGGAACTGGAAGGAAGAGTGAGTTCGGAGTCTGGGGGGGAGAGGCGGGTTTTAGGGGTTTTGGTTTTGCAGAAATTTGGGGTGTCGTCTTTGCGCTTTCATGTCGTTTTCTTTCTTTATTGAAAAAATGTCGTTTTCCACATTTGTAATCGTTTGCTTCACCAGCTAAGTATCACCAAAAAAATTTTTTGTATGATAATAGGAAAGATAACCCGGCTCATAAAATTTTCATGCCCAATGTCCACACGGCATAACTTTTCAATGTGGGGACGCAAATTTGCTGAAGACATAGAGTTTCAAAGAATTTCGAATTTTTACGATATTCTTTCTGGTTTTTACACCAACCCATTCCTGCTATAAGAGGATGGAGAGTGAAAAATGCGAGATGAGCTTAAACATACACGAGATCATAGGCGGCTTAAATGAGGGAGTAAAAAATATATATATATATATATGCTAGGTTTTTTTTTTTTTAATTATTTTTCAATGCAGGCTCAAACACTGAATTACACACTCACACGTCCAATCACTCGTTCTACTTGTTCTATGCAAAATACATGCAATTAATAGAACGCAATTTTAGCTTATGAACATTTCCGCCGGAAAATATTAGATTTGGTATATTATCGTTGTTATTGAATTATAATTACGGACAATGCAAAAAAAAAAAAAGTAGCAGTTGGACAACATTGTTATTGTCGTTATCGTTTGTCATCATATTAAGATGATAAGAACACAATGAAGCACTAAACATGGTCTAAAGCATATGAAACATGATTTCTACAAGTCATTAAATAAAGCAATAATTTTTGAGTGATAGGCGAGAAGTGAGATTAAACAATATCTATCCAATAAAAAACATCTGCTATTAGCAATAAGGGTTTCGATAGTATGTTACAGATGACAAAAATCTACTGCTGCGAGAGAGAACCGAAATCGAAACCTGTCTTTTTTAAGTTCTAATCTTCATGATAACAGAAACAACGTCCACTAGTCATCATATTCCCCTTGGGCAAATTTGTTCTCTGGGTAAAACACGGCCACCACTTGGTTCCCACCAAATTTTCTCCCATTTAACCCCGCACGGGCTTTGGAAGCGCCTTCCCCTTCTACGTACTCCAGAAACACCTAAAAAGAGACCCAAAAAAAATGTTAAAAACATTAAACAAGTAAACATCTATCTTATAAAAATATATGAAAGGGCTAGTCGAATATAACACATTTCTTCAAGAGTCGCCAACTTGATATAAAAATATCCATTCAACTTTGAAATTTTCCCTTTTCTCGAAATAAATCCCCTTGTTTATGGCAAATCTCCTTTTGTTTTAGCCTATAGCACTTACTTCAATGGGCAAAAAATAATATTTTAATAGTAATTTTCGAACGTACCTTCCCCACTCCAGGCACTGGTTCACCATCTGGTCTAGGTCGGGGGATAACAACACTTGCCAACTCACCTGCAGAACAAAAATTATCAAAGTCAACAAGTAATACAAATAGATGATTAGTGATACAAGGTGAATTCAGATAGAAGGTCATGGAGGCTTCTGTCTGTATGTTAGGCTTGATTCTTTATAGCAGAATGTGGGACAACAAAAAGGCTGTAAAACAGAGAGATATAACACAAGAAAAAAAAAATTAATAAGATAACAGCCAACTCTGGAAGCTACTAAAAATAAATACGAGAAATATGAGTAACTACGAATATTTGAGACGAGAAGTTACCAAATTTTTCGCCCTCCTGCTTCATGTCTTCCATAATGTCTTCATATTCCTCGTCATCTCTCAGCTCGTCTGCGGAAACCACCTGAGTGAGACATATGACCTTGGAGGATGCGGCACCAGGCTGCTGCAACAACATGAATCTCTGCAGAGGGAAAAGCATGAAGAAAATGAGTAGAGAAATCAGTATGGAAAATATGGATGCTAAAAGACAAACACAAGCCCTTAACAAATGTTAAGAAAAAAATAATAATAATCAAAACACAACATTTTACATTTGATACAGGAAATTCAATCTTGGCAGAGAACAAATTCAAAAAAAATATTTTGAAGCAGACAAGGAATTTAACCTACCTGCAATGCAATCTGCTGCTGGGCGTGCAACAATACACTCTCTTGCTCGGGTTTGGGCTGGTTAGCACCTTGGTTAGCGCGTCTAACAGTAAGAGTCTTATCACCCATTTTAATTCCATTTAGAGCTGCACAAGCTATGTCTGTAACTGAAAGATCTTGGTAAACACAAAAGGCATAGCCTTTTGAGTTTCCGGTCTCTCTGTCTTTAACTAGATCAAAACCCCGAAGAGGACCAAACGACTCTAACAACTCCTTGATCTGTGCTTCCGTGAAGTAATAGGGTAACCCTCCCACAAAAATGCGGTCAGGACCCTCGAGCCCACCAGCAGAACCTGGTGTGAGCCCAACAGCAGCCAGGTTCAGATTGGGATTGGGCTGGCTTGGGCCAAGAGTTGCAGCAAGAGAAGGATTGTAATCACTAGGTCTCCTCACCTTAACCGGGGCTCCCTGTACCAGAAAGAGAAAAAAAAAAAAGGATCAACAGTATACAATAAACTTGGGATGTGCAGTGCAATAAAAGTTTCATATTTGAACTTATACATTTTTGGAAAATTACGTACCTCAAAAATAATCCCATCCAAGGCCATTGCATTACTAGCCTCCTCAACAGATCTCATCTCCACAAAGGCAAATTTCTTTTCATGGTTAATGTAAACATTCACAACAGCATCTCCTGCACAAAACAAATGAAAATGGATGAGACATAAAAACTTGATTGATAATACGAGATAAAAATATATGTTAGGGCCGCTCTTTTGGTCACTTTCTTACCCCTACCAAATGTAACCCCATTTCCCTATTAAAATGAAACACAACTATAGACCATTGTTACTCTTTATTACAATTCTGCCCCATTTCCCTACCAAAGGTTGCTGGAAATGTATAGACCATTGTTTTTCTTTTGATTAGACATGTCAACACATTTAATATTATAAACCTACCCTCACACTGTTTTTCGCTCTAGTCTTTTATCTGTACATTGTTACTTTATTTTTTCTTACCCTTCTTGATTCTCTTTATTCTTTTATCTGTACATTACCATCAACACTTCCTTCTTTTTAACATTATAAAAAGTAAATATTGTCGTGCACCCTTTTTTGAGAAACAATATATGTAAATGTTATTTAACATACAGATATATATACTCCTTTTGCACACTTTTTTTTTTTTTTTGTTATTTAATAAGTACGTTTTTCAATCTTTAATAAAAAAGTAAAACCCATTCCGTACAAACGCTTAAACAAAAATATGTCAATATTTACAAAATATTTTCCAACCTTTAAAAAAAGGGAAAAAAAAATCGGCATAAATGTAAAAACAACAACCACAACCAAACCCACCCCCCCCCCCCCCCAACCCCAACCCCCCCGGCCCAAAAAAAAAAATCCAGGGAGAGAGAGAGAGATTCTCTCTTTGCTAATGACTTAATAGAGTGGCAGGATTGTAATAAAAGAAAAGACAATGGCTTTTTTAGGGAAATGGACATGGCAGAAGGAGAAGCAAGTGGCCATGCCATTTCTCATTAAACAAAAAGATTTTAACCAAACATCAACACACCTGGACCAGCAGTGTTTCCTCCAATTGCAGCCATAACTTGACTAAAAAATGTTGCAACCGACTGCAGCAGAAACAAGTAAGCTCATTAATCACTGAATTAAAATAAATAAATAAAAACTGGTCATATTTATATGTTTTAATAGAAAAATATAACGGTTAAAGGAGGAGTAAATATAACACGTAAGCTCATATTTTTCATGTTAATCATATGCTTCAGTGAAAACTCTTAGATGCATCTAAGAACAAGCTGAAAAATTCAGTTTATTGGGGGAAATAAATACAAGGAGACCTCTACTGCGTCTCACAGTGAAAGGTCAATAGAAAACTTTTCAGCATACCACAGAGCAAATTAATAATTTAATATCAATCACGTGAGACAATAGAAGGGCGGTGTACCTGTTCATTCGCTGTAGGAGGAAGCCCTCCAACATATACCCGCCGTGCATGTCTTGTAGCCTGGAACAGGAAATTAAGATTAAAAATATAACATGTGCGAAAATAAATGGTAAAAAGGACAAGAAAACGTAGCTTTAACAAGAAGACGATAAAATTGTGCCAAACCTGTTGAGTCATAGCCTGAACTGGCATAACCGGAAGGGCACCAAACTGCTGCATGCAAACCAAACAAAAAATGTATGAAAACACGAAAACGAAAAAGCTCTTGCATGCATGTGGTACCACCTTTTTTTTTGAACTTTAAGGGGGGTGGGCAGAGAAATTTACCTGACCAGTTGTCAAGGGAAACATGTTCGGATACATTCCAGGAATAGTCGGATTAGTCCCAGGAATCTGGCCTGCAAAGGAATTGGATCACATCTCAGTATTCACAAAATACTCAATATTAATAACTTTTATAGATGATAGGACAAAAGAATTAAACAACACCTTCCACTACTGTTACCATGACAATTCATTGGACTAAGCAAATCCTAACCTTTAGTGCACATTTTATCAAAGGAGATGAAAGGAATTTGCATACAAGTTCTAGAGTAAATATTTGTAAGACTACCAAAAAAGGAAATAGTGGCCGGTTGAAGACGAACAAGAACAAGATCCATCAAACCGGTGCATTGATTCCTCCTTGTACATTAAAGCTACAGAAGTCGGCTCACACCCATTGTCAGCACAGTGGGGCAAGTAGCCCAACCTTGCCATCTTACAACAAAAGACAAGACATAGAAACAAACAAACAAACACCAAACACAAGAAAAAAACCAAAAGATCTCTCAGTCCCAGAATTATTTCACCAAGTAAGCAATAAATAATTTATAGCCCGTCCAAGAACACTTCTTTACAAAGCTATATGTGCAAATAACAAAATATACCTTACCAAAATAACACCAAGCAATTTGATACGAACTTTCCACACTATTACAACAAAGACAAAAAAAAAAGCAGTTAAGAGATATAGAAATCCTAAATCTCAGAGGGTACATGTACCTGCAACAGCAGCTGCAGCGGCTGCGGCGGCGGCGGCTGCACCAGGTAGCATTGCAGTAGGAGGAGGACCCATGTCAAAACCGCTAATCCTTTTGCTGTGGTTATAAAATGTTAGAAGACTAAAAGCAAAACCAATAGAAGCCATAATATTGTTCTCTTTAATAGTAGTATAAAGAATATCACTCAAACATTTTTCAACTACTTTTCTTTAACCAAAATTGCATTCCTAATATATCCCATTTTAGAGTACCTCTTTGAGCTTGAGCGAGAACGTGACCTTGACCTGTGCTCAGACCTACCCTTTGAACGTGATCTAGACCTCCGCCTGTGCCTATCCTCCCTGTCCTTGTCATAATCCCTGCGTCTGTGGAAAATTAAACAACATCAACACTGACCTTAATACGTTGCAACAGATAAATTTTATGCAAGAAAAATGATACTTTCTTAACAATTCATATTTCTACTCATATTACCTATCATAGTCCCGGCTGCGGTAATAATCATCATCATCCTCCCTCTCTCTGCCCCGTTCCCTTCTGTCGCTACGATCCCTGTGGCGGTCTCTATGATGGCGATCACGATCACGATCACGATCCTTATCCCGGTCCCTTTCTCTATCTCTGTCTTTGTCTCGGTCCCTTTCCCTATCCCTGTCCTTGCTTCTCCCCCTATCCCTGTCTCTCTCCCGATCCCGGTCCCGGTCCCGGTCCCGGTCCCGGTCCCGGTCCCGGTCCCTATCTCTATCCCTGTCCCTATCCTTTTCACGTCCTTTCTCTCTTTCCTTTTCTCTACTCTTCGAAGACTCTCTCTCATGATCACGGAAGCCGTGCTGCAAAACAAACAGTCAGTATATATCGTAAGTATAGGAAAAGAAAATTTGTTATCTAAATAGATAGACAATCGTTAATTTTTATTAATCAACAAATAGTCACCAGAATGAATGACTAAGAACCATAAGGCTGCTAATTGTAACATCCGTGTAGAGAGGCAACAGAACAAAATTATGAAAAAAAAAAAATTGTATAGATATTAAATGGCTAACGAAATTATCTGACACCATTAATGGCTAAGTAAAACCTTCAAATCAGCCTAAGAACTGTGGTTTATACTCTCAGTCAAATTCAACAAGAACCAAAGAAACAAGCCTAAAACCCTAAAGATTTGTCAACTGGAAATCCCAACCAAACAAGTAAAATTGAGCATTGTAATCGTAGATATGGGTCGCTTGTAGGTTCTACCTGGGGTTTGGAGTCGCTGTAATCGTCGGTCCCGCCATGGCTGCCGCCTTGAGGTTGGGGAGAGGAACCACCGCCATCGTAATTGTCCACGTCCTCCCCGTTACCTTCGTACCTTCCGTCGTAATCCGCCATTCTCCGCGCAGTTTTCTTGGAATTTGGAGATGACACCGCCTCCTAGTTCAGTTTGGTTCTTGGGAAAATTGAGGGTGAAATTTGAGGAGAGCACTGAATCGAAGCGATGAGTGGACTCTGGTTCTAGGGCTTTTTTCGGAGGGGGGGCTTTCCTGCCTTTTATATTGGATGGTCGGAGAGAACCATTTGAGATTCGCACGTACGAAATAAAGGGCAGTTTGGTAAATTAACGAGGACAGAAATTTACTATAATTACATTTTTAAATGTAGGGCTTTTTTTTCTTATACAAAAAGAGGATTATATTAAAATGATACAAACACCTTTTTTTTTTTTTTTTTGTGGTTGTATATAGGTCAATTTATAAGGTGTCGTTTGACAAAAAATTACATTTTAATTTTACTTAAATGTAATATAATTTTATATTAAATATAAATTTTATAATAGTGTTACGAAAATAATTACTATTCAAAACATTTTTAAAACAATCACATTAACTTTTCAACTCTACTATTTATCTCTACTTTTATCAATCACATCAACTTTTCAACTCTAAAATACTTTTCATCCAAACACACATTTCATTCAAATACAAAACAAATATTTTTCAACCAAATACAACATTCAAAAAACAAATTTCATTCAAATACAAACAAAATACAATGCGTTTACCAAAAACTCCCTTTTAATGTTTGATTTTTTCAACCTTTATAGCGGAAAGCCTATTTATCAGAAAATTTATGTACAATGATTTTTTTTTTAAATCTAGGAATTGGTGATTCACATTCAACATTTTCCAATGACTACTAAAATATGTCTATAATCACATATATGATGTAAAATAAGTTAGAAAAAAATTAAATTTCCAACTATTTTAGATCTTTCAAATATATACAACACTTAGTATGTATAACAAATTCATATCATGTAACAAATGTTGTTTTGGTGAGTGGGTAGGACGTTCGTTTCCCTCTTTGCTTGTTTGGGTTTGACTTGTCCTTATCATATTAATTAGGGTATCCAAGCATTTCACTTCGTGCTTCATACGTCGTGCAAGAAGGCATCAATTCCAAATTATTTAGATATGTCAACTTCTGCCCCTATAACCCTCTTTAGTTATTATATAAAAAAATCTACCTTATCATGATATTGGTTCAAGTTTATCTAATTTAATAACTAAAATACTTTTTAAGATTTTCCACCTTCCTTATAAAAAGAAAAACAAAAGAAAAAATTTTTCTCTTTCCTCTGCAATGATACTTTTAAATGCATTTAATAAGGTATAAAAGTATATATATATTCTTTATTTATCCAAATATTGGTAAAAGACTATAAAAAAACTTTTGGTATGAGATATGCATTCAACCTTTCAAAAAAATTGCTAAAAGATAAAATCGTAAGAAAAACAAGTTGAAAAAAATTCAAAAGAAAAATAAGTTCAAAAAAATATTCGAAAGAAAAATATTCCTAGATGAAGTTATTATTTATTAACTGATGGATTTTCAACCTTTTGGTATAATAGAGAAAGTATAGAAATTCCTTAAAAAAAAAAAAAAGAAGCATAGAAATAATTGATAAGTAAGCTGTGAACTTCACAAAAATAGTTGCTCCTTTTTTTGTATTTGATAAGTTGAGATAATTTTGTAGTAAGAGTTAACAAAGATTATTCATTTAAGACTAGGTAAATCTGAAAAATCGTATCAAATTTAAGAAAATATTGAAAAGGAATTTGATGATTCGATATAATGATTGGCAAATTCCTATGTTAGAGTAGTATATTAGACCATGTCAGTTTAAATTTACAGGGAAGGTTATGATAGGTACTCAAACCATTCAGATATTATTAAATTGTTAAGATTTATTTATTTATAATAATTATAATGCACCTTAAAAACTAAAAAATTACCCCCTATCACGTTCAATCGACGAGATCATCACCCTTCCCCACCTCGCAAACATCGAACCAACCTAACGACACCACCCCCCCTAACAACCACTGCCCAACCAACCGTACGAGCACCCCCAACCCGCAAACCGCTAAACCAACCCCCTTGACCCGCTGCCGCCAAACCCACCCCCATCCCTGCAACCACCAACCTCCACTGAACTCCTATTCCCCCCACCCATGGACGCGTTTCCCTCCAATCGACCAACCCAATGGAGCAGGGGGGTGCTTCGCCAATTGAAGGTGAGGTAGGTCTTGTTGGTGATGGGCGGTCTCGTTGGTAGTTAAAGGAGGGAGGAGGTTGGAGGTTGTCAGCAGTGTGGCACCAACGAGGTAGGTTGGTGGTATTTGTGTAAGTTTGGGTTTTTTTTTTTCTTGATTTTTTTAATTTATTAGTCTATAATTATGTAAGATAAGATGCATCATAATAAGTAAATCTCAACTTTTAGATTACATCTAAATAATTTGAAAAGAAATACTCATGATAGATAGTATTTTGACATTCCTACCTTAAACTTCTCCTAAATTTACATACCTTTTATTTTGAACTATATTGGATTCTTTTTCGTAAAAAAAAAAGTTTAAAAACCATAAAATAAATATATCACAATTTAGCATTTCAAAAAATATATAACAATTTAACAAAATGTGATTATATATATGTTTTTATAAATGATTATGATGGCAAGCAAAATGTGAAAAATATTTGACAATCAAAAATCTTGCATTCCGATAAAGTTTATTACGAAGTTAAAACCCTCCAACAAAAATATTAAACCTTTCTTCCATTTTTCCCTCTTCCTTTCTTACCTTGTTGACTCTGTTTTCGCCAATTGCTCTTTCCTTCCTTTCTTTCTTTCTCTTTTTTTTTTTTTCCTTCTTTTAATGCCTTTCTTTCTATTTTACATCCCTTCTGAAAAATAATAATAATAATAATAACTCAAACCCCCTTTCTGGACCCCTCTGTGAGTTATTTTTCTGACAAGGCCAACAAAATATCATTCGTAGAAAAAAAACAACTTATAATCATTCGTGAAGTTGACACCCGCTCAACGACAATTGGTCTTTCTTTTTGCAAGGAAAATGCAGTGTTACTTTGATCCGTAAACACTTCAAAAAGATCCCAAAGGACAAACTAGGTACCTAAGATGAAGCAACCCGAACTCTCCTTTGATCCTACGTTAGCTTCCGTACTTTTTCGACAAAGGTTAAATGGTGAGATTGTCGGATAAAGTCGATTTGAATTTTTTTTATATTTCTCTCCAGGAGATTTGCTTTATCTAGATGAAACCTCAGAAGTTATGGATATTTTACACTTACCTTTCCTACAATTATACAATATTTACTCCAACTAAAAAAGAAAAAAGGCAAAATAATAACAGGGTAAGGTAGAGATGCCTTCCTCCTTGATAGCTTTTACTATTTCCTAAATTATTTCAGAAAAATCCCCAAAAAAGAATATCAGAAAATGAATTTAGAATTAAATGCCATAAGTGGAGATAAATTCGAGAGGCAGAGTATCCTAAATTTATGCACATCTGAGAAGCAACAACTAACGTTTCTGCCCATATCATTTTGGATTGCCGTCGCCGCTTTTCAACATCCAAAATGACCCTTTGAACACGCAAATTTCATTCATGATCTGCACAAATGAAAGCATTTGCTAAGCTAATCAATGGCAATATACAACATAAAATTTGTTTTGTAAGGCTTGACTATGGGCATTTTTTACAGCGAAACCATATCAAAGAACATAAAAGTAATTCACGAGTAATGTCACAGTAAAAAGCATATGAAAAGTTTATTAATAGCCAACCTTGCTATATTCATTGCCAGTTACATCCCTGTTAAGAGCTTTCTTAGCAGCATAAAAAATTTCAGCCTTTTTGAGTTTAGCGTCGGGTCCATTTTGACAAAGAAGATCGATCACAACGTTCCTGCAAAAGGCAGTCACAATTTTTGAGATAGGTAGAACATCAAATCGATAGAGCAGCCTCAAACGTCAACGTGTAAAACCACACTGAAGGAGCAGCAATTTTATCCAATTCTTAACAGTCATTTTGTTTAAGTTGGTCTTAGAGAGAGAAAATTGGACAAACCTGAACGGATCATATTGTGGGTGCTCTGGGGACGACTTCAAGACGTATCGACCCTGAATGTTTATTGCAACTTGATCAACGAGTTTCTTCAGCTCATCAGGAGAATCAGTACCACATGCTGCCGCTCTTACAAATCTAGCATCTGCCTTAGGAAGATTTAGTTTGTTGAGCGCCAGATCACGTAAACCTTGGCATATTAGCTGAAAGCTGCCAGGAAGTGATATATATTCCACTATTAGGCAAAAAAAAAAGAAAGCAAGATTATAGTGGAAATTTCTACCACTGATCCAAAAAGGCAAAATTTAATCTAACAACTGCATGCTTGAGGAATTATCATAAGATGCTATATTACTTGTCAGTGTTTTCAGAAGAACGAAAGCACCGATGAATAATAGCCGTGTTCTTATATTATTGATTGAACCATACAGTTTTAACCACGTTAAGACAGTTGATAAATACCTGCAAACCTTGTGTTCTTGAATAACTCTTGGGACGACCTTTGAACATAAAGCTTCTCGAATATCATCTGGAATGATTTTTCCACCAACTACTTCACTTGCACCCTTAGTTACACCTTTATCAGAATTCAATGTTTTTACAGGCCTGCTAGGTATGCCGGCATTCCTTGCACCCCGAACAGATTTTACATCTCCAAACATATTCATTATCTGTTTCTCCAAATCTCCCCATATCTGTTCTTGCTTCCTAACAACATCTGGGTAGCCTTTTATAAATGATATATCTGTCTGCCCTTTAAATTTCCAATCTTTAACTGAAGGTCTTTCAATTCCGAAAATGTTCAGGAATTTATTTACAGCAGTTTTGTGAGAGGACGGAATATGCAAAGATGAAAAGCTGATAACTGGATTCTTCCAAAATAAAAGGAGGACGTAATCCCTAGCTATCCCCTGACTGCCAGTCTCTTTACTTGGGCCTAACAGTAATGAACTCTTCGGAGCCCAGAGACCTTGCACTAATAAAGCATGATGCTGAAGGACATCTAGAATCTCTTCTATGGTGCAATCAGGAGCAAAATGCCTAAGAGCACTGAATCGGTGAACTGCTGCAGGTCCCTAAAACAAAATGCCTGAATTATTACGAAGGAAAAGAAGATTGGAGTAACCGATTGAAAATTCATTAAGTGCAAAATCAAACAAAATACAGCTTCTTGTAATTACGTGATTTTATACATATTCAAGAGCAATTGAAACAAACCTCACAAAATAATCGCTTAATACGGTCTTCCAGAGGCAGTGAAAGCAACTCCCTGAAACAATATAGCATTTCTTTGAGATCAAGACCAAAATAAAGCATATAAATCATTAAAAAATAAAAGAAATATAATCTATTCAAGCCAACAAGTAGATGCAAAAAATAAAAAATAAAAAAACAAAACAAAACAACAAAAACAAAAACAAAAAAAAAAATCCAAAAGAAGAAGAAGAAGAAGAAAAATATAAGGATCATCATGTTAATGAGAAACAAGCCCAAGGCACAATTGAAACATACTTCTTTGAGGGACCTTTTGGTTCAGTATCAATCTTGCAGGATCTAGGACACAAAGAGTTAAGGTAATCATACCTGCAAATAAGAATTAAAATCTTAAAAACATTAGCCGAGTTAATACTTTTTAAAAAAATATTAGAGGAAAATTACAAGAGTGTTAAGGAGACGGAGCTAAAAGATACTCATAAGTGAAAAAAATAAAATAGAACAAATAACATACGGGGTCATGGTAAATTTTAAGGGCAAAGGTTCTTGAGCAGCCATTTTTCGTAAGTATCTTAATGAAAATTCGGTATCTGAACCATGGTACTTGAGTGGAACCCAGCTCTGGGAAATAGAGAAAATCAACAAACAGAGATAATTATCAGATATGTTATTTGCAAAATGATTTCAGTTGACAAGTGAAAGGACTCCAGCAAATTAAGAACAGCTATATTCAAGAGGTAAAAGACAAAAAGATTATCTTTGATAACACTGATAAAGTTAATTGAGAAAAATGTGATTCAATTCATCGACAATGGAGATCAAATTGCTTAATAAATTTATTCCACAACAAGGGGGCAAGGAAAATTAAAAAAAAAAAAATGATAGCTAGAACTTCAGCTATCTCCATTCTAATCAAAGATTGCCCTTATTATGAAAAGCAAAATTCCAATACCTCCTCATCTGCAATTTTCTGCTTCATTGAAGAGCTCTCCTGCTTAAGCTGCATCGGATAAAATACATACAAAAAAGGTCACTAATACATAACATTCGAAAGGAAAATGCATCAAAAAAAGGCGACGAACTGTAAACCAAAATGGAAAAAATTGCACAACAACAAATTAAAAGGCAAACCTGCTTCTTTGACGGACCAATAGCTTTTTTACTACTAGATTCTTCTAATTTAACAGTACCTTCTCCATCTCCTGAAACAATATTACTCTTTTTTGACCCAGAAGAACTTAGATGTTTCAGTGATGGACGAAGCTGCTTAACTGCATGAACAGGATTCAGGTGTAACTGCAAGATGTAGAAAATGGAGGAACGTCTTAAGAGTAGTTGGGCAATGAAAAGATCTAAGCAACATCATGCGGCCAAATGCAGTCATACAAATCTTAAATGATTTAAAATAATGAAAGATTTAGCTAATTTGTAAATCCGTGCATACATCATATGCACCATGCACATACAATCAAGGACTAATAAATACACTCCATAATTCCATCACAGAATAAAGGGAAAAAAATGAAAAGAAAAAAGAGTGCAAGCGATTTCATAATCATCCATGGTTAAGCAAGATATACGTACCTTATTACCCATCAAAACCCCAACAGCATAGCTAGTTGCTTGAGGCTGGTCCCATAAACAATGCAAAGTCTAAAAGAAAGCCACAAATATGACACCATGTCACAATATATAACATATAGCCTACTCTAAGTCCACAAACAAATATGACACCATGTCACAATATATAACATATAGCCTACTCTAAGTCCACAATTTATAAGCAATAAGTATGACGAAATTAAAATCGAACAGTAGCTAAATAAAATTTCTGCCTTGGAAACAAAATTAAGAAGTCAGAAAAATGAATCTGAAGGTAATTGTAGGTAAGTTTCAAGATTTAAGAATACTATTTCCTAACACATTGGGCTAAATAGAGCACCAATCACTTAAATAACTACACGCCACTAGTAAGTAAACTTTAGTGTGCACACTTTTTTTTTTGGGCAAAAATTAAGGGAAACTTCTAATCAAGTGATAGCTCATCTTAAGCGTGTGAAATTCAGCAATGGTTGAAAGTAAATGTAGCTCTCGCGTTGTGGTGAACCCCTATAAATCTTGCATTTTCTTCTATTTATTGCTCTCGATAGGAAAGGATTAGGGCTTTAATCCAAAACAACTCAAAAAAATAAAAATGTGAAGAAACCTGTTTTGTCATCTTCATTCCGCTATCACAATCTTGGTCATAATTCTTCGAATCAACATCCATAGACAAATCAATTTCCACTTCAGAACTTGCAGGCTTCACCCTAACCTACAAAATCAAGACCAGAAACACAATCACAAAAACATTTCCTAGAAAAATCAGTACTGAAGTGAGTTCCTAAAAGATAAAATCAATCAAACCTCTTCACATCGCTCGTCCAATTCATAGGGACGCCAACAAGGCCTCAAAGGATATTGCAAAACAAAAAGCTGCTTAGATAAAAAATAATAATAATAATAACTATCACATACACTGAGGGGGAAAAAATTGAAAAGAAAAGGAAAAAAAAAAGGCCAATACCTGAGTGTTTTCGTCGATTTTAGGATTTAAAAAGACGTCAATTTCTCTAACAACCACATCCTCTTCAGTTTCCACATCCATTGAATCATTTTCTACCGGTTCTTCCTTGGCTTCGGCCACGGAATCAACCTCCATTTTCACGAAGCCATTCTCGGTTTTTGGCTCGCCATCGACTTCCTCTTCCTTCTTCTTTGCATCGAACTCCAGTGGCTCGGGCTTCGGCGCCGTCTGATCGACCTCGCGCTTCGGAAGGGCCGGGTCTCGGGATTCGGGCTTGGGTTTGGGTTTGAGCTTGGACGACTTGGGCGCGAACCTGGAGACTCGAGAGGGGACCTGGGATGGCGCGTCGAGGTCGTCCAGGTCCATGATCGGACCCTCTCCGCCGCCTCGATAACGGTTTCTCCGATGAGCGGTGGCTACGATGCCGTGGAAGAGAATATAGGGAATTTTATTTTTCTTCCCGGGGGTGAGTCGGTGAGGGAGGCTATGGGCGGAGGGGTTTTGTAAAAGAGGGAAGCGTTTAAAGCACTGAGCTTGTATATGGGTGACGGCGTGATGGCATATACGCCTTTATGACATTGGCTGGGGTGCGCGTTCCACGGACTGTCTTCCCAGGCCCATGGATTTTTCCCGGGAAAATAATAATAATAATAATAATAATGGGAGTGGCTGTGATAGCTAATCAATAACAGGTATTATTTTTAATTTAAATATAATTAAATAATTGAGATATTATTTATATATGATAATTATAATATATCTTAATTTATATAATAATATATTAAAAAATTAAAAAATCATTAAAAAAAACCTCTACTTACTTTAAAGAGGAGATCCTTCATTACCATCGATGAGATCCTCCATCATTGGCGAGATGCCCGCCACCCTTCCCTCCCTCGCTCACAAGATCTTAGTTCATACCTACCCATTTCTCATCCTCCTTTTTTTCAAAACAAAAACAAATCCAATTGTTTTTTTTCTTTTTTTGGGCTTTTTTTCCCAATTCTGTAATTGTTTCAGTCATTGTCATTTGAATATGATATCATCTTCATCAATCATGGTGGCTACTGTCACCACCAATGATAGCCATGACATTGTCTGGATGCTATATGGCCTCGTCTAAGGATGGTCTTCATCATGGAGAGAGAAAGAGAGAGAAAGGTGGATGGTTACTAGGTTTGGGGGGGGGGGGGGGGGGTGTGTGATCTCGTTAATAAGGGGAGGGAGTGAATATATAGATGGAGGGGGATGATTTTGGTAAGGGTAGAGGGTGAAAGGTTGAGGTGGTGATTCTAGTGAGTGGGGGTCGATTTCATCGATGGAGATCTTAGTGGAGGACAGTTATTCCAGCATGGGGGCGGAGAGTGGAAGGTCAAGTGTGACGCCCAGCCCTTCCTACGAGGCCATACGCGGTCGGGCTCCATAGCCGACTGCGATAGACCGTCGCCACTTGGGTCGTCGACATCTTACTTTTAACTTGCTTTCTTTAACATATTTCTTTGAATGTAAAACTTGAGAATATTTTTTTTTATTTTTTTTCAAACTTTAAACTTTAAGCTTGAAAACTATATCATTGTCTAACATTTACTATAGTAAACATTTTATTTAATTTTTAAACTTTATTACTTCACAAACATTTCATTTTAATACTCTCATTAAATAACTCAACGGAAGACTCATAGCAGTACCACAACCCTCGCCCAGTCCTTTGGCACATGCAGATCGCATTCATCATCTATCACTTATTTTATTTTCGTGCAGGATGCTTACCTGCAATATAAACAAATTTGTAAGCGACAGGCTCAATAAGTTCAAATATACATTCATGACATATAGAAACTCGTATCCTTTTGGACAGAGTAAATCTGATACCAACTGTGGCATCAGAACATTAATATAATATATATCATATAACATACTTAACATCATACAAACATGTATACACATATTAATTTAAACATAGCATACCTTAAACATCACAAACATAATTAAAATTGTAAGACTGACTTATGCATATCAATCTATGCATAGCATAACATATGCATACATGTTAGTTGCATTATGCTTGTTTATTTTCATTCTTTCTTTTTTGTTGTATTCTTTTGTTCTTTCTTTCTTTCATGTCATACTTTTCTTGTTCTTTTCTTTTCTTGCTTAACTTTCATTTTCATTGTTTGTTCTTTCTTTCATATTATGTCGTTCTTCTTGTTCTATAGATCATATCCTATTCTGTCATTCTATTTCCCTCATTTATTTTCTTTCCTTACTTGCTTCCTTTCTTTCTTTTCTTTCTTTTTACTTTCACTGGTGGATCATATCCTAATCTGTTGTTCTATCTCCTCCCTTTTTTTTTCTTTATTTGTCTTTTTTTTCCTTTTTTTTTCTTTTCTTTTACTGGTGAATCATATCCTAATCTGTCATTCTATCTCCTTCTTTTCTTTTCTTTCTTTATTTGTCTCTTTTCTTTTATTATCATATTCTGTCATTCTATTTCCCTCCTTTCTTTTCTTTCCTTACTTGCTTCCTTTCTTTCTTTCCTTTCTTTTCTTTTACTGGTGGCTCATCATATCTTAATCTGTCGTTCTATCTCTTTCCTTTCTTTTCTTTCTTTATTTGTCTCTTTTCTTTTCTTTTCTTTTACTGGTAGATCATATCCTAATCTGTCGTTCTATCTCCTTCCTTTCTTTTCTTTCTTTATTTGTCTCTTTTCTTTTCTTTTCTTTTCTTTTCTTTTCTTTCACTGGTGGATCATCATATCCTAATTTGTCATTCCATCTCCTTCTTTTCTTTTCTTTTCTTGTGTGCTTCTTTGTTTTTCTCTTCTTTTTACTTTCACTTGTGGGCCTTGTATTGGACGTACCATCTTACGCGCAAACCAGTGGGAGGAAGGGGGAGTGACCCACCAGCCTACTACATGGCAAATCTTTAGCTTTGGCCATTAACCTCATGTGCTTGGGAGGTAACCTTCAACTGTAAGCCATTAACCTCGTACTTTTGAGAGGTAGCGTTCCACTAAAGCCATTAACCTCTAAATCTTGCGAGATCGCTATTTAATGGTAGTGGAATTTATAATTTTAAACCTCACTTATGGGACGTCAATACGCCAAACACTTAAATTTTCAGTCTTGTTATCTTACTTATCTTCTCTTCCTTTACTTTATCTTTTCATTCTTATTTATTCTTTCTTTCTTTCTTTCATTTCTTTCCTTTCTTTCATTCGTTCATTTCTTTTCTTTCTTTCCTTTGTTTCTTTCATTTGTGTTTCATAATTCGTTTCTTCCTTTCATTTATTTCTTTTCTTTCATTTGCATTTCATAAGTCGTTTCTTTCTTAGCGTAATTTTCATAGTGTGCATTATGTTAGTCACACTTTAGTGCATATTGTACTCACATATATAACTTTCATATAATACTAAAACATAGACCTAACATCACATGTTGGTTCATATTGCAGACAAATAAATACTTGAACTTACTACACATCATATAGGCACAAAATAACATGTTAGCTCATGTTACAGACAAATCACATGTTTGAACTTACAGTTACTTGCTAGCATATCCCTTTTAGCTTTCTTAATCTGCGGACGTCCTTTCATCTCATCTGAAGCGGATCCCTATAACCGAAATAACCACGGTTATTTTTCCATACTTATTTTATACATAAGACTTAATAAAACGTAAAAATTCTACGTTTCATTTCTCGAACATAAACTTAGGGGTCTAATATCCCACTTTCCACTTTTCTGCTAACTGTTGGCAAAATTACTATTTTGTCCCTAATGTGATTTTTCATCATAACCTTACTTTTCTTTTATTTACAACTTAGTTTTGACTCTTAGAATCTTAATTAAGCCATTTTAAATCCATTGGGGCCTTTTTCTATCATTCTTGAAATTTTCGATTAAAATGACCGTTTTGCCTTTGACGGGTCTTTAAGTCGTATCATTTTCATTTTAATGCCTAGACTGGATTTTCTAAGCCCAACAATCATAAAATAATTTTTCTCAGGCTTTACCGAGCTTTTACAGCATTAGTTGCTGAAATTCTCGGTTTACTAATCTTTAAAACATTCGTCATCTTTTTCTGAGCCTAACTCATTCATTAATCTTTAAAATCATTCGAGGGGGCTCGATTTTCTATCCCGACCACATTTTTACCCTTCATTTCCTAAAATATCCCTTTGCGCCATTTTAAAAATTTCGACAGCATTTCCGCTTAATTTTTAGGTTCCCGGCATTTAGGAAACGCCTAAAAAACATCTAACATATTTTAATTTACCACGTCCTATACCAGAAGCCTATATTTTTACGTAAAACTTAATTTTTACGTAAAAAATCTTTACACTTTACACATTTTCTTTTTCATCCTTTTTTCTTACAATTTCACATACCAAATTACATAATTAACACATAATCATTCTAAAATATAAATTAAGGAATGAAGGGACAGAAATCACTACCGAAATCGTCCCATCGACGATCGAATGCACCGTTTGGTCTTACATGCATAAACTTTGATTCACCGTTCTTTACGTTTTAAATTCCGTCTCGTAATTCCGATGCCGCGGATGTATTCGGAACGTCGAAAATAGGCCAACAGGCCATTCTTAAATTTTTGGTCACCAGGTCGCCGTTGACCGGTGGCGGTGATGAAAAAGGAGGCCACCATCTTGTACATCTCAACGTGAGGAACTCATTGGTGATGTCAATTTCACCAATTGAAGCTCTTATGGTCGGAAATCGACCCTCGAAAATCCGACGGTGACGGTGACGTTGGTTCTCCGTTTTCCCGGCGTTGTTGTCCAAAATTAGGTTAGGGCTTTTGTTCCCCATTCTTCTCTGAGCATTTTGGTACCCACCACGTCACTCAACTCCGCTGGAATCGTCGGATTCCACGGCGACGATAGCGACGGGCGGACTTGGGCAGCGTAATCCGACGGCCGTTAAGCTGAAATAAGGCCTGGGTTTTGTTCTCCTCTTCACCACGAATCCATTGGGACCGGAATCGTAGCATTTAGACGTCGGACGGCAGAAATACAGCGACGAGAAGTTTTTGGCCACCGACGGCTTCAGGCGGCGCGTGCGGCTTCCTCCGGTGGCTGCTCTGTCGCGTCGATCCAACATTGGACTCAGCTCGGCGAGAGCTTTCCAACGGTACCAGCGGTGTCGAAAATGGACACTGTTTCTGATTCGTCGGTACTGTTCACTTTTGGGGTGTGTGGGAGAAAATCTGATTAACGAAAATTATGAGGCCTTATTCGCAAATATCAAATTTTTTGTCTTTTATACACTTTTTTGCCTAAAATTTCAACATGGGCTATCCTGACTAATTTGAGCGTGCTGAATCCAAATATATCAGTTTTATTTTCATCTGAGCTCATCTTGACCAGTTTCTGGTACTACAAATTCCCGGTCAAAAATTACATTTGTGCTCAATTAACTAATTTGAGCATTCTGATAAGCTATTCTGGCTAATTTGGGCGTGTTGAACCTAATTATATTAGTTTTATATTAAGAAAATGTCATCTTGACCAATTTCTTGATACTGTGTGTTTTCTGATAAAAAATTATATATATTTATATTTTTATTTTTATTTTTTTCCCCACACGGTCTGGTACACAGCCGTGTCTATGACCGTGTACCTCTCTGTCTAAATAATTTCTCTTTTACACGGCC
The DNA here is from genome assembly GCA_035233585.1 of Antiaris toxicaria. Taxonomy (NCBI): domain Eukaryota; kingdom Viridiplantae; phylum Streptophyta; class Magnoliopsida; order Rosales; family Moraceae; genus Antiaris; species Antiaris toxicaria. The sequence continues at coordinate 35,482,027 of CP141157.1, read as the reverse complement.
GTGTAATATAACCGTGTAACTGTACATTTCATGTACACGGTCTGGTACATAGCCTTGTCTCTGATCGTGTACCCCTCTGTAATTTGATTTTCTCACTATATGGCTGTGTAACTTGGGCGTGTTTGGGTTTCCTTCTCACTACACGGTCGTGTTCCTCTAGTACACGCCCGTCTACTGTTAAAATTTACATTTAATCTTAAAAATTACACTCATACACACATAAAATCTCTACATTTCACATTTTAAATATGAAATTCATCATATATATTCTATGTACCGATTTTCCGATAATGATGAAATTTCCCAGTTATCACATCAAGGGAAAATTTTGGTATGTAGGGGTGCAAAAGGAGGTCGCCAATGGAAGGATTAGGTATTTTTTTGTTTTATTTTTTGTTATTTTTTATTTTCTAGTGTATAATTCTATGGGTTACTAGTGAGGGGTGTGATCTCGTTAATAAGGGGAGGGAGTGAATATATAGATGGAGGGGGATGATTTTGGTAGGGGTGGAAGGTTGAGGTGGTGATTCTAGCGAGTGGGGGTCGATTTCATCGATGAAGATCTTGGTGGAGGATGGTTATTCCAGCATAGGGGCGGAAAGTGGAAGGTGCAAAGGGAGGTCGCCAATGGAAGGGTTAGGTATTTTTTTTTGTTTTATTTTTTGATTTTTTTTATTTTCTAATGTATAATTCTATGGGTTAAAGTGCACCATTACTACCATGTAAATACAATATCTTGTATTTACATTTGAATGGTTACATTAGTTAAAGTGCACCTTAACTAATGATTACATCTGAATGGTTTTAAAAAAAAAGTACTTACTATAGGTATTGTTCTTGTGTTCCAACCTTAGACTTCTTCAATAATAATAATAATAATAATAATAAGACAGAAATTCTGTGGTAAGGTTTAATTTATATATCTTACTACAGTTGTGGTGAGAACATTTTTTAAACAGTTCAAATTTAATCAAACAGCTAAAATTTACTTATGTATAAAATCTATAGTGCACCATAATTAGTATTAAAAAATTTTAAGAAAAAAAAAAACCCAATGTTCCAACCTTACACTTCCCCAATAATAATAATAATACAGAAAGTCTATGGTAATGTTTAATTTATATATCTTACCATAGTTGTGGTAATAACATTTTGTAGACAGTTCAGATTTAATCAAACAGTTAAAATTTGCTTATGTATAAAATCTATGGTGCACCATAACTAGTATTAAAAAATTTTAAGAAAAAAAAAACCCAAACTTCTAGTCCACCCCTCCCCCCCGACCACCCACCACCCACCATCGGCAACCCTGGTAACCTTCCACAAGTGCCCCCTTCTCATGAATTTGCCACTTTGCCCCACAACCATGACCATAAATCTGACCTAGCAACTTTGCTAGCCCTACCTCCTACAACTCCGACAACACGACTACGACTCCAAATCCTGTTGACTCCAAACCCCCTCCTTGTGACTTCACCAACCACACTCCTCCCCCTCCACCACCACCCAACCCCACCCTTGTGACTCCAGACTAAGACCCCTCCCCCACCACTCCAGAACAACCATTGTCCCCCCTCATGAATTTCATCCTACAAAGACCCAATCATAGCCCTTCTTGTGACTTTCCCCTAGTGATGACCTAGGCCATTTTGTGGTAGAGGCACCAATGAAGGTGGAAGCTATCTCAGTTTTCAGTTTTTTTATATTAGTCCCCTTTTTTTTTTTTGATAGAATTTTTAGGCGAAAATTGTATAAGCTAATGTGTATAATAGTTAGTATAGGATTGCAATATGTCCACCATTCAATTAAATCTTGACAATTTAAATGTGAACCCTATCATTAAGGCATATAAATCAACACCTACTGCAACTTGTCATGTAATGATAATAAACTTTTATTAAGTTAATATAAAAAGAGTTTTTAAATTAAAAAATAATATAAAAAGATTTTTTATACTCTAAAAAATAAGACAGTCTTTTATTTCCTCCTCAAGCAATCATCTACTTCTCACATTCAGCGAATAGCCAGGATATTGAAGAATATATAGAAAGACATTTCATGGGATTGGTATAATTCTATTTATTTTTGTTCCATTTCAAGAAAAGAATTGTTAGGGTCAGACTTTGTCTTCCAAAATGTTACACGCAATACCAATGTCTGACATCGAATGGTGAAGAGTTCTACTTGAGAGTTAGCTATTTTCTGCCACATACTACTAATATTAGCATTTGATCGGTCCACTAATTGTTAGGTATCAATCGTTACTCGATTAACTAACTTTCGACATTCGATACTCCAAGCTATGATGCTCTATAGTAAGTCCCATTCAACAATCAATTGACCAATCATCCGCGATTCATATGACTAGTATTTGATCCTTGTTTTATGACTTCCATATCGAACACCGACATTGGACATCAATAAGCATTAAGTAGCTCTTAAGAGACCACGTCCTTAAGAGCTTGGGCTCAACCCTATATCTTATCCACATGGGTCCTATGATCTCGGTAGTTACAAAAATGGATCTTTCACCCACTAAATCCCTAAATTCCAAGGACAACTATTAGTTACTCTTCCTCTATTTAGTCCCTCAAACAAAACATACACAAAATTACATACTGTTACTTTGCCAAAATTTTTACAAAACTCACATTGTATTTTGTACTTTTGTTAATCATAGTGAATAGCTCTCTCAAAGGACATAGTACGTCCTGGCAAACCTTTCTAAATTTCTAATGTCCTTTGTTTTGAATTTTGCTTGATTTGTTGCTTCTTAATTATAGTGTCTAAGGGCCCTTCCAATTTTAGTTAACAGATCTTTACTAATTATCTTTAGTTTTATTTGACCATAGATCACCAACGTCTGCAAATGTAATTCCAAAAAATCGATCTTTCTTTTAGTTGTTGGATTAATGTGATATTCTAAATTTTCATTATTAATGGAATCAAAATTATTTTTGGAAAGATCTTTCTAATTGACTAAAATCTGTTCTTTGAACGTAATTAGAACTTATGAAATCATATTGAATATTTGACAACACATTTCATACCTTGTGAAAAAATTGATCATTGTTTTCTATCGTACTACTAGTGGTAACTATGACTTTTATCATTGAATTAACTTTTCAATGATTTAATTTACTGTTTAAATAATTTTGCTTCAAATATTATAAATTTTTAAAGGGAACAATCATAAATTAAATCATTAAAAAAATGGTGCTCCTTGAATTTATCGTGTAATAGCAGCCATGTTTGTGACCTCATGCTTTGATCACACCACGGAGATTGCACAAATCGGTTCGATGTCTCTCCGATCAGAGACAAGGCCGTGGAGTGTCTTTGAGATTTTCTTTAATTTGGTATGTGTAATTAATCTTGCAGTCTAAGAAATTGGGAAAAACTTTAATTTGTGTTAAAGTTTTAAAATTTTGGATCTGAAATTATTATAGTTTTTCTTTTTGTTGACACGTGATTTTAGAGTTACTGATATGCTAAATTATTGTTGCTAAATAGATTTTAGTGGAGTACTGTAATTAATTTGGTTAAATATAATAAATATATATATATTTGTATATATATTACATTACTCTTTCGTGATTGCTGGCGTTCTTTTGTTGGAAATGAAACATAACCCAGTAGATTACATATGAGTAATCTATCAAATATTTGTCGTGCAACTCAACCCAGATACAGTCGACCATTTTGTGTTAATGAAAAATATCATGATAGATTACATAAAGTAGCCGAAAACGATCAATTATCTTACATTAGAAATGAAAAACAACATGGTAAATTACTAACTACTGGAATGCTGTTTGGTAATTGGAGACCAACCTTGGTGACGGGAGACTGTTGGTTACCCATGTTTCCGGCGATGCCTAGTAAAGTACAATGGGTAATCTACTAGATTACATTTTTTTATCAGTCAGATAATTTCGACAAAATATGTTATATTGACATTTGATTTATCTAATTGGAGGTTAAAAAAAAATTTCGATAAGATATATTATATTGACCATTGATTAATCTAATTGAAGGTAAAAAAAAAAAAATTGAAATCATTATAAATGAATAATAATTGGGAGGTCACTTTTTTAAGGCAATTCTACAAATTATTCTAATAACAATCCTAAGTATCACTCTAATTATCTCTTACGAAAAATGGTGATTTGTAAAATTGTCCAAAAAAAAAAAAAACAAGCATTTGGGTTATTACCACAGTTATAATAGCTTCAATTTTTTGACCTTTAATTAGATAAGTAAAGATGGTCAAAAATTCAAATAAGGTAAAAAATTTAAACATGTTTATTTGGAGGGTGTTTCTACAATTTTTTGAAGGAAAAAATAGGAGAAAGAAGTAAATAGCAGTTTTCAAAGAATAATTAAATTAAATAGCAGATTTGTAAAATATTTGTAACAAATAACATATTTATATGGTAAATAGTTTATTTGCATCAAAATTTCCAGATAAATTATGCATTTACGAATTAGATAAATAACTTATTTATAACTTTATTAAATCAATAATTTATCTACATCTTGTATCTAATATATTTTCTATTTACTTGATAAATCTGTTATATACTATTAATATTTTAAAACTATTATTTATTTCAATTACTTGATGAAAAATTGCTCTTTACTATAATTTAAAAAGAAAAAGAAAAAAAATTAAGAGAATGAAGTAAATAATAGTTTTCAAAAAATAATTGAATTAAATAGTAAGTTATAAAAGTTTATAGTAAATAATAGATTTATCATGTAAATAATTTATTTATATTAAATTTATTAAGTAAATAATACATTTACATATCAAAAAATATTTATTTATGCATTATCATATAAATATAAATGATTTATTTACTCTTATAAGCATATTATTTATCTCATAAATTTTTTATTTACCTAACAAAGCTATTATTTATTGTAAATATTTTAAAAACCTAATATTTACTTTAATAATTTTCTAAACACCACTGTCTGTTACCATTTTATTGGTGGATTATTGGACTTCCCAACTAGAATTAGACCTAATTTACACTCACGGCCCATCGGTTTCCTTGATAGCATTTTGGGCCAAAAACTCAATTTTGGCGCACTCAAATTAAAACAGGGATGTAGGGGGAAAATTCAAAAAACACCCTTTTCCTCTGTGTTTTTGGCAATCTAGAAGGTCTTTGATCTTGAGTATTTAAATCATCTTAAAAGTATCTCTTTTAACTTTTCAAACCCTTTAATCTGAAAAACTAATTTTCTCATTCTACACCATATTTATGAGAAGAAAAAACTAGAGAAAATAAAGCCAATAAAATGGTGTTTTTTCTTTTTTCATGTTTTTTTTATACTTGGTGCTTCAATCTCAATCGGCCTTGCTTGCTTACGTGCTCATTGCATGGTTAACGCTTATAGAAAACAAGTTTATCTAAAGTTTTTTTTTTTTTTTTTTAAATTTAAATCCCATTTGAAAGAATAATAGCACGGTAGAGAAATAACCTCTTGCTAGCCATTTCCTCCCTTTTAGAAGTTTTCAAAGTTTTGGTCTCCATAAAATGCACAACCTGCCCTTTTATATGTACAAAAGTGATATCGTATATATATTGTAGTTGGTAAAGCACACGTCGACGTGATGACCATCCTTTTATAAAAAAAAAACAACCATCCTTTTCTGTCTTATGAACCTTTTTATGCTGCTGAATGGCCACTCCGGAAGTAAAGGAAACAAATTAGAGCATGCATTAAAAATTTTCTTTTTGATCCTTTTGCTTTCTTTTATAAAAAAAAAAAAAAAAACCCACAAAATAAGTGTCCCGTGCAAAATGAAAAAATATATATATATATAAATATAACTAAAATATGGTCCCTGGACGTGGGGGTGTCTTCTCCATAATATAAATCATTATCGACCTTTCCCATCCAACTTTTTTTTTTCGATGCCAACATCAATGAAAACCAGATAACACAATTTCTTTAAAAATATATATATAAGAATAAAACAGAGTTATGAAATTCAAAGATTTAAGTAAAATTTTGTTAAATTATTGTATTTTTTAAAAATTAATATATTTTTATGATATTGTTGTATTTTGTTAAATTAGTAGCAAGTTATATTATTTTATTTGTTAAAATTAAGATTTGATGGTTCATTGTTATCTTATTCTGGTCCTTCTACATAATTCTTATTATGATATTACCATATTTCTTTTCAAACTTTAACAAAGAGGGATTTTTGGACAAAGAATTTCCAACCATATAATAATATCCACTCCATTTAGGACACAACAACAAAGACTGAAACATATCAAATGGAAAGCATGATAAAGCTTCTTTCGAACTCCATGAAGACGCTTTTATTCTTTTTTCAGTTGGGTATGGTGCAAGAATAAAATTGATAAAGAGTAGCCGCCCAATTGCCAGGATGACATGACACAAGAAAAGGGTGGAGCCCGACAGTCTCCCCCAAAAGTTGAAACAAAATTATTACAGATCATACTACGTTCATGTGATTGAGGTCAGATTTGTATAATGCTTTGATGAGTGAGCTCGAGGGGTCTCTACCATCCGGTAAGTGCCTGCCCGGTTTTGGAGATTTGTCTTGTCAAGTTAAAAAAATAACCTGCATTCTCAATTAGTTGCAAGAGTTTTTATTGATTTGATTAATTAAGGAGACTTTGTTGTTGCCTTTGAAATTTCAAATTTCCTAGCATAAGCACAAACACATCAAAAAAAATCTTTTTTTAATACGAATTAAAATAATATCATAATAAAATAACATACAAAATAAATAAAATGTGACAAAAATCTAACACTTGAAAATGATACGGTTAAGGGTTTTCATATAATAACAAAGAAATTTTGTTTATTTTTTATTTAATTTATCTTGTAAAGATGTGAAAATTTTTTGCATGTTAATACGAACATGTTACTGTTCTTGGGAGGTTTCTTCTTCTCTTGTCCTTTCGTCAATCTGTTTAGTTAATTTTAAGTTTAGATAGCAAAAATTCAGAGTTACAATCAACAAAACTTATCTTGAGTTTATAACAAGTTTATTTTTACAAGCATAAGCATATAATAAGTTTTTTTTTTCTTTTTTGGAAAAAGCATGAGTGTATAATAAGTTGCTACTCTAGTTTTTTTTACTATTGAAACTTCAGGTGACATTTGGTATTATTTTTAAAATGTTTTATATTTTAAAAAAAATTAAAAATGGGAATATTTTGAAAATTATATTGAGATCAATTCTAAAACTGTGTTTGGTTATATTTTTTAAATATATATTATGAAAAACATAAAAATGAAATTCTGTTTTATAATATTTTTAAAAACTTATTTTATAAGTGAGTATTTTATAAAAATATATTTATATTTAATTTAAAAAATAAAGAAAAATAAATTATTAGTCATAATTAAAAAAAACCCTTTGATGGTGGGTTTTGCAATGAGGAGCAGTGGTACAAGATATTAGTAGTTTGAGTTCTAGATCGTAATAATAGCAAGATTTGAATCACAAATCAGTGGTCATTGCTGCGAGTTTGTGATCATCGTCGTCGTCGCCTATCTGTGATCATCACCCTTCCCCAAATATATATGAAAACCATTGTTGGACATGGTCGTCGTCACTGACTCTGCATAAGTGTAGAGAGAGAGGAGAGGGAGAAATAAAATGAAAATAAGAAAGTGAAAATAATTTTTTTTATTTTCAAAAAACTAAAAAAAAACAATTAAAAATAATGTTTTCAAAATAATTTTAAAAATATTAAATAAACAAATATTATTTTAAAATTATTTTTATTTTTTATATTTTTACAAATAAAAAAGAAATTTTTAAAAATAAAAACCAAACACTGTATCAACTTTTTAGTAATTTAATTATGGGTGCTCGTCATCAAACAAACATAAATATATTTCATAATATAAGGGGGCGTTTGGAGAAAAATTTTCATTTTAATTTTATTCAAATACAACACAATTTTATACCAAACACAAATTTTGCAACAGTACTACCAAAATAATTACTATTTAAAACATTTTTAAAATAATCATATCAATTTTTTAACTCTGCTATTTATCTCTACTTTTACCAATCACATCAATTTTTCAATTCTAAAATATTTTTCATCCAAACACACATTTCATTCAAATACAAAACAAATACTTTTCAACCAAATACAACATTCAAAAAACAAATTTCATTCAAATATAATTAAAATACAATATGTTTATCAAACAATCCTAAAATATGAGAGTACAAATTCCCAAAATTCACGAGAGGAGTTTTTGTTGCGCATGAATTAAAAATGGAGACGCACCCTTTGTGGGATTCAGTATAAAGCGAAACTGGGAATTTTCCCTTATGAGAAGGAGACAAAGCTTATGAGTTTTCAGTCAAGTACCTTGAAATTTGGAGAGACGTTGCAGTGACTTTTGAAGCCCGTCATATAATCATGAGGAACTATGGGTTTCTTGTAGGGGTGAATTGGTTTCATTCTCAAGAGTTTTGTACTTTTTTATTTTATCTTTTTTTTTTTTAACTTTTAGTACTATTTTTTTTTTCAAATTTTACCGTGTGATAATTTCCTTTTTTTTTTTTTTTGTTTCCTTCCCTTGCTCGTCCGAGCCCTAAACACTATTGTTGTCCCTGTAACTCTCGTTCACATCTGCCATGGAAAAATTTTGCTTGCGGTTCTTTGATTTTTGAGCACATGAATTTTAAAAATGTGTTTTAACATTTCCTTGCTAAAAGTCCCCTACGGACCCTACCCTTTTTTTTTTTTAAGTTGAATTGACAGGACATTTTTTTTAACAACTGGAGCACATTAAAATCATATCATCTATAAAAAAAAATTATAATAATTTTGTTGAATTTAATAAATATCTAATGATTAAAAAATTATTTTATTTAAAAATATATTTTTATACAAATATCTGATAATTTTTGTGTAGGTACTAGAGGTAGCAAGGAAAAAGAAATTCATTTTCATACGTTAAGATGTAATTTTTTTATCATAGGACCTATCTTTATTATTAGTGTATATTCATGTATATTACATTCGGTTCATTGATAATTAAAATCACATCAAACAAACAAATAGAATAGATTAAATAAATTCTAATGTATTTAAATTATTAAAATAAGACTCTACTGATGATGTATATTTTCAAAATTTAAATTAGAAAAATTTTTGTAAAGGCATCTTATCATTAAGCATAATTTTTAAATTATCAAATTTTTATCAATTTTTGTAATTTTTTCAGAACTTGAATTTGTGGTCTCTCTTTGGACCCACCATACCATATTAATTAGACTAGCATCAATTGGCAAGTTCCACGGGCATTAATTTTGATTTTGATCTATGGTTCACAAGCACGTACTATGAACAAGATAGCTCTATGGTGAAAAACTAGTCGATACGGAAATTAGAGTAGAAACAAGAGAGAGATTGGTCGGTTCACGATCACCACAAATAGTTTTGGTGTCGGTTTCTAGTTGTTTCAAAGTGTCCAACAACAACGATAGAGAAGCGATAACAAATGATGGCTGACGGAGTAACAGGGAGTCGGACCTGTTGATTCGAGAGAGAAGAGACAAGAGTCCTGATATTGCCTTTGAGGGTTCAAGAAGGAGAGAGAAATGAGTTCAGGCTTGAAAATTAAATATTATTTATGTTTATTTAATTTTAATCGATCTTAATTGACCCTCGTTATTGTTCATGAGATAGGTAATGAAATTCTTTTTTCTATAGAAGGGAGGTGAGAGGATTCGATTTTTTTTTTTTTGTGAAATTAATATAGAATTATCATTAAATTATGATTACACTCATGATAGATAATAAATTTGTATGACAGGGATTTGAACTATCCAAAACAAAAACACTGCTAAGTTGCGCTACATCCCCTTAATTCCCTTGGCATGCATTTACAGTATAGAGTATCCATGTCTTGTTTTCACATCTTTGATTAATTTAGTATGATATACATATGAACATAATAATAATATACTTAAATTATATACTCCACCAGAAAAAAAAAAAATCTTATAGATATTTAAGAGAGGGATGGAGAGGGTTGAGACCAGAGAGATTGAGAGAGTTATGTTGAGATTAAGTTATGTTTGGTAAGAGAGAAAAGTGAAAGGAAATAAAGGATGGTTGTTTAATAGGAAAAAAAGGGAGGAAGGAAGAAATTAAAAGAAGACTTCAATCATTCAAAAGACTTTAATTTTAATATTTTCTAAATTAAAGAGATTTTTAGAGAGAATTAGTTTACCTTATTAATTATGACTAAAATTATAATAGCACTTTTATTAATGACAAAAAAAATTTTCTTAATTGAAGGAATAATAAGATGATAAAAAACAAATTAATAAAAAGATAAAGTTATTATTTTATAAATAAAATCTCTTCTTCTTTTTTCTTTACATAAGAGAAATAATTTTTTCTTTACACTAAACATTATAAAGAAAAAGATCTCTCTTTCCTTTCTCGTCTTCCTTGGTTAGATAATCTATCATTCCTTTCTTTCATGTTTCTCTTCTTCTTGGCCTAAAAGAGAGACGAGACAGAAGGCCCCTGAAATCTATGAAGTACAATATGACATAGTTAGGCAGGGCAGTTTCAGTTAACCCCTTGCCGAACACCAGGCCACGCACCATTTGAGCAGTTCGAAGCACCAACCAACTGGTTGGTTCTAACATGGCTCCAACTCTGTCGGTGTTTATTTTACCAGTTTATTATTATTATTATTATTATTTTAAAATGATTATTTTTCCTGTTTAGACGATTTTGGTCTCTTGATTATTTTGAACAACCCTTGTTGGAAATTTATCTTTTCATGTTTGGAAATGGGATCACCTTTTTCCTTGCATGAAGTGGTAAAAAAGATATGGCAGCCCGGTGGAAAGGTGAGATGTACATGCCCGTCAGGGCCATTTCTCTATTACAAACAAAAGACGATCAGCTGGTCAAATAACCTGTTGTACATAAGCAGCATCTGACTTGGCAAAGGAAAGACAAACGAGATGAGAGTGAAAAATTGGGCAATGAATTTAAAAATAAACCTCCGCAAATTACAGTCTCCAAACTTTAGACTTTCCCACAAATTGTCAGTGACCAACCCATAAAATTTTATCAAGAGGACATGATTTAAACAAAAAAAATTTGAACTAAAACTACAATATTGGAATATTCTTTTATCGTTTATCCATTTGTATCTTTGTTTTTTTTTTTTCCTAATAAATTGGGCTTGTAATAAATTTTAACTTTATTTTAAAATTTAGAATTTAAAAAATTATGAATTTTACATGGTAATATAATTGATTTTGATTCATTTGATATATTAAATTTTAAATGTGAATACTTAAAATCAAAAAAAAAAAGTGAAATTTAAAGTTTTATTAAAAAATCATATCAATGTAGTATTGGATTAAAAATTTTTGAGAGGGTAAATAAGAGATAATATATAAAATATTTTATCATAGGGGAAATGTATAAAAAATTTGGGGCTAAAAAGAATTTCTCAACGGTTTATGGGTGGATATGCCCCCCCTCCCCCATGTTCCAACGTCTCTCCACCCCTGAATGTACCCGCTAAACTTGAATTTATAACATTCTTTCTCTTTAAATTTTAGAAAGTTTATGAATTTCCCTGCTCAATTAAATTTTGAAGAAAAATACATATAACACTCGTTGGAAGCATGAATTATAGGTATTAAGTAAAATTAAGAAGTGACACACATTGACAATACTAGTAGTATTTGTTATCCTTATTAAATGTGAAACTATAAAGTTACCCAAAAAGGAGAAGTATGAAAAAAATTTACAACAGCCCTTATTATTTACTTTTTAAAATATAATAATAAGAATAACTTCATAATTTCATATTTAATGACAATGATTCATGCTTCCAGGGAGTGTAACGTGCATTTTTCATTAAACATTTAATTAAAAAGGGGATTTGCAAACTTTTTTTAAATTTAGGGGAAAAGAATGTTATTATTTGAAATTCAAAGAATGTTTTGTGATAAAACCTAAAGTTCTCAAGAAAAAAAAAAAAAAGTAGGATCATTAAAATCATAAAAAATATATATTTTTAAAATCACACTAATGACAGCATGCAATACTGTATAATTAATTGTGGTTTGAAAATTTTTAAGCCGCAATATACGGTCAAGTTCTAATTAGACCCCAAATCAAACCACAAAGTAATAAACAATATAAAATAATACAACAATAATACAATATAGTCAAGTTTCTACGATTTAGCGGTTATTTTGCTTCCTAACCTGAACCATGGTAACATTTGTTGGGATAAAAACAAAAAAGAGAAAAAAAAAAAAAAACTCTTTTTATGGTTTTTTTTGCCAAGGAAAAGCACAGATGAACTTTGTGCAATGTATCTAAACAGTGCTTTGTAAAGAACAAAGAAAAGGCACGCTTTTGCTGACCATGAACCTTTTTTAGTTTTGTGGCTTAAAAGAAAAAAGGCAGGAAAAGAAAATATTATGGTTGCTGATGATCACTCAAAGTGTGAATTGGTATTTTTTCTTATCATCAGGCCTAACCATAAATCCGATTGGTCCTTCACTTTGGTAAAATCTTGCTTTGGACTGCCCAACTGTTCATATGTCACCTTTCCCATTAATTTCTTGTATAGATCAACTAGCCGCGGAACACGGTAGCATGTCCCATTTGCTCAAGCTACTCAAATGGGGCCTAGAAAATTAAGTGCTAATTGTGACTAAACTTGTTAGAGAAGCCATTTTATAATCACAACCAAAAGTAGCATTCATATACTTTACAAAAAAATAAAATAAAAATGAAAATAATAAAATAGGAGTGAAAACTATTTAGGGGTCATTGTTCATTAATTCATCATTTCTGGTGGCAATATCACAATTACATATAATTTGGTTTTGACAAAAAGGTTTTATTTGCTTTGAACAAGCCTTATCCTAACTTTGGCATCATGTGTTGTTGTGTTAGATACTCGCATGTTGCGGATAAATGGCGTTGCACTTGCAAATGAAAAACCAGCTTGTGCTCGACTAATTGACGCAAATCCCTCATAACATGAAACTCATCGTAAAAATAAATTTCATATATATTTTTTTAATGATTTATGCCTTGTTTAAAAAATTAATTCGGTTTTAGTTTCTAAGTTTTGAATGAAAAATAGGACTATTAATTATTGTTGCTTGCTAGTTGTCTTATTGAAATCATCGATGAGATGAAAAGAGAATATATTCATGTTCTCAACAATTTTCAAATATCTATATATGTCAAGCACATAGCTTCATTACTTTAACTACTTAGATTGAATACCAAAAAAATAAAATTAAAAAAAAAAAAAAATAAGTTTAAGTTTGGTTATAGATTCCATTCGAATGCTCATTTAAATTGAATTTTGACATTCAAATGTAGAATTTAAATCAAGTATTCAATATAAAGGTATATTTAAATAGCATTTGATAAAACTAACATTTAAATAATGCAAAAGTAAAAAAATAAAAAATAAAAATGAAATATTGCATTTAAATTTAAGTTGAATTATTTTGAACTAGCAAAACATTCAAATAATGTTACTCTGGTAGTTGACTAACCAAACGGATATTGTATTACATCCCAACAAGAACTACACTCCAATAGTTCATTCTATTGCATAATAAATCTTTGACAAATATGAGAGAATTATAAAATAATTATCTCTTATCATTATATCACTATTTATGATTAGCCGTGTATGATGTAAATGATTGAGTAGAGTATATCATTTTATGCCTATATCACGGAAGACCGAAGAAAAATGCTAGTCCTACTAAGTAATGAATATATTCATTCTCCGAAGGAGTGACATGGTGAAAGACCAACAAAAGAAGAGGTCATTCTGATCTGCACCACTCACTCACAGATGAATCTCCCCATGACCCTTTAGGCATATATCCACACATCACTCTCTACACATTGTCATAGGAACTCAAAATTCTCAACCTAATTTTAGGCAGTGAAACCACTATTTGAGGATTTTACTTATGCGAAACTAAACTTTATCCAATCAAGGAATAAGAATTGTTTATGATTTGGTCCTTGCCGTCCCAAACCAGGTGCCCCAAAAAAATGAAAAATTTTTTGGAGGGCCCCATTGCTATGCTCAGTATAATGCATAGCTTGAAAAACAAAAAAGAAATGCAATCCAAGTCAATTCAAGCAATCATAAAGTTTTGCAAGGAAAACATGTGGGCTTTTGGGTTGTATACAAAGTTTGAGGCTTTTATTTTATAATATATATGCATATAAAATATATAACGCAACCTTATCGTCATTTGCTTATATTTAATAGATATATTTGTAATATTATCATATTGTTGCCAATTATAATAAGCATTATCCACGAACTACGTTTAGATTTATAAAATTTCCAAGTGAGAAAAAAGGAGAGAAATCCCTTTGTTTAAAGTCTCTGAATTGCGAGTAAACATCGAACAAGGTAAGCGTGCAAGTGGGATCTAGTCTATATGGCCCTCATTACGCTGGTTAACCATTTGGGACTTTTTACCGGGGAGGATCTCAAGATTTACATGTAAAAAGGCCCATCACAAACACTTTAGTCAATTAAATTATCATCATTTATGTGTTTAACTTTTTTCCCCCCTCCCCTTTTTTTTTTTTTTTTTAACTTTCGCTTGAAAATATTGCCCATTATTATGCGTCTTTCATGATGAGCTATGATTTAATCCGCCAACTTATATATATATATATATGCACACACACACACACACACTTTTCTTTTCTTTTCTTTTTCTATTTTATTGGTAAATATGAGAAAGTGACCTGTTGGTAAAGTAATCACTAGCATGTGATGATTTGATGTCTTACATGTCTTTCATGAAATCGTTCTCTCTCTCATTTTGTATTTTGACTATTTTTATTCATATTTCTCATTTTGCGTGTAGAATTGCTGAACTGCCAAGTGTGTAATTTTATGAGGTAAACGAGCCATCAAACACCCTTGACAATGACAAAAAATAAAATAAAAAGGACTCAAATTAGCTTTTTTTATTGCCTGGAA
This sequence comes from Antiaris toxicaria, assembly GCA_035233585.1. Classification (NCBI taxonomy): domain Eukaryota; kingdom Viridiplantae; phylum Streptophyta; class Magnoliopsida; order Rosales; family Moraceae; genus Antiaris; species Antiaris toxicaria. The sequence continues at coordinate 35,466,967 of CP141157.1, read as the reverse complement.
GTCGAGTAGGCTTGAGCAATCGAGTCAAATTGACATCAAATAGACGCCAAAAAGTACAAGGTAACTGATTAGGGAAGTATAGGGAAAAGGACAAAGTTAAATGCACATACACTGTACCATATATATATATATATGTATATGACAATTTTATGCATTTAAGCAATTATTATTCCTTTGTAAAATGCAAATTTGTTTTTAGTGAGGCCCGGCTTTCCAAGAAACCGCTCTTTGAAAATAATAGAAACGGCAAACATATGTTTAAATATATTTTTTGTCGGTTGATATATATTTACATATATACTGTCTACAAAATAAAGAAAATATTCCAACTCAGAACGTTCTTTTAGGCATGTCTTTTCTTTATTGAAAAAAAAAAAAAAATTCTCCAGGGGTACTTGTTTGCATCTCAGCGGTTTGTTGTTTTGCTTTGATTTAAAAAAACAAAAACAAAACTTTCTTTTGTTTGTTGTTGCGGTTTGTGTTTATCCAAAGCCGCAAAATGAAAAAGACAATTAAGTACGACAGTGTTTCAATATTCAATGTAACTGAACCAATCATCCACAATGAGATGGAAATGATGTCGTATTTGATATTTTCAGGCCAGAAGAAAAGCAAGGATGTCGTTTCTATAGAAACAAGATTGGATTAACGGCAAAAAGAAACGAAATTATAAAATATATATTTTTTTTGCTAAATTGAAACTGACGGGGCGTATTTTTATAATTTTATATTTATATTATATTTAAATATAATATAATTTTTATTTAAATATAAAAATTTTACTTTTAAATATGATATTTTTCAATATTATTTTATATATATTTATAATTTTAAAATATTTTTAAATAAAATTTTTTCTATTCATATCATATTTTCTCTTTATCTCATATTTTTTATTTATTTTTACTAATCATATAAATTTTTTAATTTTAAAATATAACTTAAATATCTTTCATTTAAATATATATTATATTCAAATATAAAATAAATACTTTTTATTTAAATATAAAATACATTTTATCTATTTCATTCATATGTAAGTTTATCAAATATCTTATGAATTTCTTTTATATATATTGTATAATGTATCGTACTATTTTTTACTGCATCAATGATACAATTCAGATCATTATTTTTTTTTTCTTTTTAGCTGTAACTCGTATCATCATTTTTATTCAATAACAAAACTATTTAGATTAGTTTTCATTTCATTTAAGGACTGAAAATTTTGCATAATACCCTATTTTTCACAGGAATTTACTAATGGTTACCGTGTCAGCCAAACTTTTCTTTTAAGTAATTTATTATTGTTAACTTATTGAGAAACGCTAAGATCACTATTTTTATTATTTTTACTTTAAGAATATATTATATTTATATTATATTTAAATTTAATATATTAAATATAATATATATTTAAATAAAAAATATTTATATTGTATTTAAATGTAATATTAGTTTGGATAAAAAAATATTTGAATTGTATTATATATGATGTGATTGATAAAAATAAAGAGAAAGAAAAAGAGAAAGAAAAAGAGTATATAATATGATTAGTAAAAGTAATAAAATAAATAAAATAATAAATAATAATTATATTAAATTTAATATATATTTAAATATAATATTTTTATGTTTAGATAAAAATTATATTATATTTAAATATAATATAAATATAATACGATAAATAAGTTAACGATGAGTTTTTCTATTTATCATATGTTATCACATTTTTTAATAGAAATAAAGCACAACAGTGCATCATTGTTTTCTCTTTTTTACAACTCCGCCGTTGGACACATTTATTAATGAAGACAGACTTTGAAGGTTTTTGGTTTTCTCCTTAAAAAATAAGATTTTTGGTTTTTGGTTTTTAATTTATCACTAAAATTTAGTTACGTTAAGGTCAAAAAATATATCTATTAAATAATTATATATATAAATAACATGTTCAAAATATGCTATTATTAAAAAAAAAGTAAAAAAGATTTTATATTGTGATAAGAACATGCTAAAAAGCAGAAAATGTGGCTATAAAATAACCAAAAAAAAAAAAACACATATACAGTTTATATACATATGTATTAGCTAGATACGAATACATGTCCCCTTTTTTTTTTAGTGAAGAACGGTATTTTTCTTGTTTGAAACAAATAAAGAAGGTAAATAGAGAAATGAAAAAAAAAATAAAGAAGAGAGGTAACAACATATTTACAGAAAATTAAAAGAAGAGAAAAAGACATAGGATGTCAAGATTGTGCACCATTTGGATGTTTTTGTCATGGGTGGTACATCCTTTTCCTTTTTGACATGGAGGTGATTCCAATTTTCTAATTTTCTTTTCACCCGTTTATTGATTTTCAGGGGGTGTTTCCAGTCCTCAAAATATTACTTTTTTTTTCTAAAACTTTCTTACTTTTCATTATTTACATTTTTAAAACGCTATATTAAACTCCAAATTTTAAAAATTCATAACTTTGTGTATACAAGTCCAAATGAGATAAAAAATTTTTTAAATTGCATAGAATTTTGAGAGAAATGAAACAATATTCATATTGATATTTTTTTTAAAAAATTTTTTTTAATTTTTTATTTTTTCTCCCAAACACATTCTCCAAAACAACTTTTTTCCAACCTAAAAATAACATCTCCAACACCCTTCCCCAAAACTCCCCTTCAATTTTGCCCTGCCAATTGAGGGGTCATATATCTTTCTATTTCCCTTTTTCTCTTTATCTTCCATCTCCCCTTTTCTCACTTTTTTCTCTAAAACTCACAACCCTCACTTTCTCTCTCTTCTATTCTTTCTTGTTTCCCTTTTCTCTTGCTCACCCCTATCTCGCTTTGATCTCACCCCATCATTCTCTTTCTCTAACGGTAATTGAAGCTTGCATGAATGCGTTAGAGGAGGATAGAGCCATTGCTAGTACTAGATCTGCCTGAATCTTGCTCTCTCTATGACATTGGAGACACACTCTCTCCACCTTTTCTCTTTCTTTCTCTTCGGCCAAATCTGATTTCTACTCATTGGAACAATTCAGCAAGTGAAGACATCAGTGGACATTGATGCAGCGCTAGAATCACAAAGAGCTTGAGACGAAATCAAAGTCTTCCACCATAAAATCTGCCACAACCTCTGCTACCATTACCATTAATGACAAGCTCTCGCACCCCACATTCTCCTACCTCGACTCCGCCAGTGTCATCCAGACCATCACCATCTTTGACCTCACCAAGGGGAAGGACGTCTTCGTAATGAAGTCAACAAAGTTGAAATCCAAGGGCATTGAGACCATCGCTTGCATCTCCAGCAACAATGCCTTTGTCATAAAGGTATTAAATCAAAGGAGATAGAACCAAACGACAACTGTAGTTTAGAGCTTGCATGCAGAGGAGTAACCAAGCCAACTTGAGGCAGAGGGAGGCTTGGGGAGCAATTGGGAGAGAGCTCCAATCTCTTCACCTTCATTGCGAGTTTCAATATCTGTACCTCCAATCATGGCAACAACGGTCTAGCAAGATCCGATTCTGCTATGTTCTATAAATCTGCAATAAGGATAGCATGGTCACGCTCCTCTCCTATCAGTGTCAATAGCTTCCTTAGAGAGCAAAAGACTAAGCTTCCAAATTTCTTCAATGGCAAAAATGATGTTGGGAAAACCCTAAGAAAGAAAGTCATTTAGGGCATATTTAATTTGTTTTGAATTAATTAATAATATATTTAAAGTTTTTCATTTCATTTTTGCTATACTATCCTTACCCTTATATACATGTTAAAGTAAATATAACTAAATATAGTTTATTGACTACTTGGTATTTAAATTATTAAAATATTACATATAATAGATTTTACATGTAATAAGACAATGTTCTAAAATAAGAAGTTTAAATCTATAATCCGTAGTCTATAAGATTAGAGTAAGCATTTAACTCATGTTAAGATTATTATATTATCTAATTCCAATTGGAGAAAGGGTTTGTTTTGACTGTCAGAAGCGAGCCGACTCCTAAATAGAGACATGGATATATGCTTAGTGGTGGTGATATATTAAATTTGAACTAAAATGTAATTAATATGTGTAGTCCGCTTGAATAGATTAATTTACTTTAGACGTTTATTATGTAATAACCTAAAAATCACTTTATGTGTGGGACCTGTGTACTTTGATATTCTAAAAGCTAAAGTATCTTGGTGTAATAAGCTATTATATTAGTTTGTTAAATACATGACTTATATACGATATAAGTTTTGCTTGTAGATATGAAATTATAACTTTAATTAGGAGTAAATGTTATTTTAATGGTATTATTCAGGATATGAAAATGAATAAGATCTTAAATTGTTTATTTTACAAATGATTTATAATTCACATATGGTGAATAATTATTTTCTTGTTGGATGTATAATGGATTTTTAAGATAACGTAATTAAAAAGTTGAACGGACTTTAACCTTAGATTGATCATAAATATCATATGAGGGTGTTGCATATATGACAAGGTAATTGGACTGCAGTTATTCATTGGCTTATATAATATAATATATAATTAAGAATGCAGTTTCAGGTTTATAATGGTGTGATTCTAAAACTAATGATTATATAATTAATTTATCAGGTATAGAATAATTAATTATATAGATTATTGAAACTCATATTATATATGTCCAATCAATTTCTTTACTAGTTTAATATAATTTTTTAATGGATAGTAGTCGATAGCGGTATTCATTGTGGATACTAATGTAATCTAGTACAGGCACTTTTGCAAGACCATATGTGAATGGTATATACAACTCATATATGCAAATACTTTCGTTTTCAATTGTAATAAAGACGGCATTTTGTGGGATTTGAGAAATTAGTTGCTATGTTGATATAAGTTTTTATATGTGTGTGTATACTGGTTCTACCTTTCTTTGCATTATTCACCAGTGAATTTCAATTCTGATTATATCATTTAGTCTGTATTTTCTAATTGGTTCTAGTTATGGTTTCTTTTATGTTTTCTGTTAATTGGGTTGGATTGAATTGAGAACTGTATGAAACTTGTAATTCCCAGTCGTGATGAAATTGGCATTTTATTTAGCTTGATTTCTTTTTATTTTGTGTGAAGTGATAAATTAGTTGCTATTTTGCAGCTGAACTGGATTGATTTAGCTCTAGTAATGGAATAAGTACTTCTAGTTTTTCTCCAATTATTAAGCATCAATTGGGTTTTGACGATTGTTATTATGCTAGTTTTTGTTTTTGTTCGTCGGTTCTTTATAAATGTATTTGGTAACTTATTATAATGACTGACAATTTCTTTCAAGCAATCGTGTGCTTGTTTGGAATGGGATTACTTGTGTTGAAAATCAGTGATGGTGTATTACCACGACCATAAAAAAAGGGCTTTAACAATGACAATTATGTATATTTAACGGCGACATATCGCCACAAATAAAAGAATTTATATAGAAAAACGATGTGTTGTCGCTATTAGTTAATTAAGAGAGATTTGGTGTTGGATACTTGACTGTCTCAGTGTGATCTTGTTGATACTTGTCTGTGCGTTGTATGTGAAATTCTTTTTTATTAAGATTAATTAAGAGAGATTTAGTGTTGGTAGTGGAGAAAGATGGTAAATTTCTTTCGAATTTACTGATGCTTACGAAGGCAATTTATTTACTATTGTAGATTTGCGCGCATATATGTACACGCATATATTGGGCATGCATATGTTTTGAGGCATGGGATGTGGGAAAAATTGACAAACATAGCAGCAACGCCTAATTGCCGGCGATTTTAACCACGCCGATGTCGGTGGCGTTTGAGAGGGCAAGACAGAGACGAAGGCGTTCACGAGGCTTTCTCCGGCGAGCGGATCTAGTGATCTACCTTTAATCGCTTTTGCTTTGAAAAGCATGCAAGATCACGATCACAATGCCGGATCGCGTCTTCGCATACCACTACTCCAGATCGCGACGGTTGTCTCACAACCTTTGGAGCTGCGAAAAAAGTGAAGAAAGGTCTTGTAATCAAGATTGTACTTGCCACGACAGTGCCGGACTAGAGGAGATTGCGGCGGGGCGAAGACTCTGTCACCGTGCCGCAAGCTTAGCCTTGGGCGCCATTGCAAAAGATTTCCAGTTCTAGAGAGAGAGAGAGAGTGGGCGACATATGAGAGAGAGAGAACTAATTTACGTTGAAGAGAAATGATATGGTTTGTAATAAATAAAAAATTAAGGATAGTTTTTTGTTGCATTAATTTTTTAAAAACGTGTCATGACAAAAGCAAAATTTAGAAAGTGATAAAAAAATGGCGATAACAAGAATGATCTTAATACGTTTTTAACTTATTTATGAAAGTTTCTCCACTCTTAAATTTTAAAAAATATTTTATAAAACCTGTAATGATAATTAAAAGTAACTTATTTATTAGCAAGTAATAATTAATAAGTACATAATTAAAATATATAAAATTAACGAACCTAATATAAATTCGATGTTCTATAACATAAAACTATGGATTACTTTTTCTAAGATCCGTTTTAGAATTTACGATAAATAAGTAAAAATTTTTGCTAACAAGTGATTTTTATTTTATTGTATTTACTTTTATAAAACATTTATATTTTATTGTATCGAACCTTTGATAAAACTCATTTTCGATGTATTTTGGCCTTTAACGTTATAATGTGATTCATTTATTTTAAAAGAAAAAAAAAACGTAATTATGTGATAATTTCATTAGTTGGTTACGGTCCAATAACAAAGTTTTATTTATTTATTTTTGTTGGTAAAAGGTCCAATAACAGAGTTACATGATAGAGTCTTCATGTCTCTCCTCTCTCGATAAAATTCAAAGTTTAGATTCGTGTGAATTACGAATTCAAATTAAAAAAATTAGATTAAATTTAAAATAAGTTAAATCATAAAATGAATCACATATTTAACATTCAAGTTTGAGTTGAAAAATTTCATCTTGAATTAAAAGAATTTAAATAATAAGAGTTAAGTTTGAATCTGTATTAAAAATTATATTTTCTTCTATTTTTTCATATGATTAATATAATTTTTTTTGTTTTTTAGTGTGAAATAATATTTGTAAATAGTATTTTAGACCGTTTTTGAGTTTAAAATACTATGCAAACTATAGAATAAAAAACTTAAAATAGGCTAATAAACCAAATGTAAGATTTAGTTCAAACTCAGAGTTCGTTTGGATCATGAGTTCAAGTTAGAAAATTTGGATTAAGTTTGAAATGAGTTAAATCATGAAATGAACTTTATATTTGGTGTTCAATTTGAGTTAAAGAATATAATGTTGAGTTAAAAGTGTATGGATGATAATTTATATTGAAAATTATGTTTTTTTAACCTTTTATATAATCAATATAATTTTTATATACGAGAAAAGATTTATAAATATATTTTTTTAATCAAAACATTATATAAATTATAAATTTAAAAATTTAAAATAAATGAATAAATTAAACGCAAAATTAAACCCAACCTTAATTTTTTTATATTAAAATTTGTGAATCAAACAAATCTTCAATTTTTTAAATTTAACCATTTAATCAAACATAATGTTAAAGTTTTTTTTTTTTTTGAATTAAAAGCTTTAAGTTGATGACTAGTCTAAAGTTAATGACCAGTCAATCTTATCCCATGGTTGCTTCCGGAGCTAGCAGGGGAGAGCCCACGTGCTCCAAGTCCGTCACGTGGCTTCTCATGATCCTGAACGGCTAAACCTCAAACGCAAAAAATAATAAAAAATAAAAAAAATAAAATAGGAAAAAGAGCAATTGTCGAACATGCTCAAGCTTAGGGACTTACAACGATGTGTCGAAACCTAAGGGAGTTGCGATCAAATATATATATATATATATTGTCGTTTTGACTTTCGCTCTTCCCTTCTTAAGCGCTGAATCTAGTGAAAGGCCTTACTTTCACTAAACGACAAATCGTCTTGTCAGCTTCCAGTCCTCCTCGGACAATTCTCTTGCAAAGTGCCGAGAACATGTGAGACTGAGGCGTTATAATGGGGATTAGGTTAAAATCCATATATTATGAATTTTAACGGATTAAAATAAAAAAAAATAAAAAAAAATAAAAAAAATATTGGTTATAACTTACCTAAGACGAGCCCGAAAGTTGAGACAGTAAAAGATAATAATAATAAAAAAATCCGTTCATGTAAAAACTTTCGGAGCGAGTCAAGATTAATCATTTTGATTAAAACTAAAACCTATTATTTAATGTGACGTTGAATAAATATATTCCGTTCATATTATATCTAAATATAATATTTAAAATATATTTTTATATTTAGATAAAAAATATTTATTTTATATTTAAATATAATATTTGATTGGATTAAAAATATTTAAATTATATTTTAAAATTAAAAAATTGATATAATTAATAAAAATAAATAAAAAAATAAGATAAAAAAATTATAATATGAATAAATTTTAAAAAATTTATTTTTGAAATATTTAAAAATAATAAATATATCTAAAATAATATAAAAATATTATATTTAAATAAAAAATTATATTATATTTAAATATAATAAAAAACCGAACGTCTATGTACCCCGCTCAACACTTAATTTCTTGATTTGTTTCCTTTTATTTTTTTATTTTTTAATTCATCATATAAAAAAAAGTTAAGTTAAGACAGAAAAGCACTGAGCAATGACTTTTTGGGCAAACCTCTCTCTCTCTTCTTTCGCTCTCCTGTTTCTCTCTCCTAAAGACTTCACCATAGAATCTCCATCTGTGTCTGTTTTCGGACCCATCTCGTTGCTCTGTTTTTGCTGAGAAATCTGGTTCTTCAAAGTTCAGACAAAAACAACCAAAAGAAAGCCTCAGATATAATACTCGTTTTAAACATTTTCGTTTTTTCAAGTCCTTTATTGGAAGATTTTCCTTTTAGAACAAAATTCGACTGTTGGATCGGATTTTCTCAATTGTTTTTCCCTTTTTTTCACTGGTTTTTGTGTTTTTTGTTTTCTTTTCATTGTATATAATAATCTCCGAGCTGAAAAAGGCTGTTTGATTTGGGAGAAGTCTTGGGGTTTAATCATTGTGGTTATGGGGTAATGTGAAATTCTGGTCAGACACTCAGAGAGAGAGCTGTTAGGTCGGTAAAGGAAAAGAAAAGAAAATAAAGCAGAGATTGACTGGTAGATAGAGCAAAAGAAACCCTAGAAAAGGAAAAAAAATAAAAATGAAGCTTTAGCTGCTTCTTCTCCTGTGCAATTCTTCTAAGAACTTAAATGAATAAAGGAAAAAAAAAAAGGCCCAGTTGAGATTTTCTCCTCTTTTTCTTTGGTCTCAGTTAGTGAAAGAGAAAGCTCTAAATTTGCTCTCATTCTCGTTCTCGTTCTCATTCTCATTCTCATTCTTCCATGGCGACTGATTTGGACAATTCCTCCACTGGTTCTGGTGAAGCCAGCGTTTCTTCCTCCGGAAACCAAACCCAAACAGCCCCACCCAAATCCACCCCCAAGAAAAAGCGAAATCTCCCTGGAATGCCAGGTTCTTAATATATATATATTTGTTTCTTTTGATCAAAATTTCTCTAGTTTTTTGGGTCTGATTTTTTTGTTTTATTCAAATGGGTTTTTAGATCCAGATGCGGAGGTGATAGCGCTGTCGCCGAAGACCCTTTTGGCGACGAACAGGTTCATATGCGAAATCTGCAACAAGGGGTTCCAAAGGGACCAGAATCTGCAGCTCCACCGGCGAGGCCACAACCTGCCGTGGAAGCTTCGGCAGCGCTCGAGCAAGGAGGTCAAGAAACGGGTCTACGTCTGCCCCGAGCCCTCCTGCGTCCACCACGATCCGTCGCGTGCTCTCGGCGATCTCACCGGCATTAAGAAGCACTTCTGCAGAAAGCATGGGGAGAAGAAGTGGAAATGCGACAAGTGCTCCAAAAAGTACGCCGTTCAGTCCGATTGGAAGGCTCATTCCAAGATTTGTGGCACCAGAGAATACAAATGCGATTGTGGAACTCTTTTCTCGAGGTTCTTAATTACTCCTATTTTTTATATATAATAATTTTTTGTTCTTAATTTCATGAAAAGGGTTTGTGAATATTTTTTGTTTTTTTGTTTGAATAGGAGAGATAGTTTTATCACGCATAGGGCGTTCTGTGATGCTTTGGCGGAAGAGAGTGCAAAAAACCAGAATTATCAGGCTCCTCAGAGCCAAGCACTAGCTCAGAACCAGACAACTGGGAAGTTGAATACAGAGTCTGAACCCAAACCCAAACCCAAACCAAAAGTTCAGAGTAAAAATTCATCATCTTCTACACCACCACCACCACCACCACCACCACAACAACAACAACAACAACAACCACCACCACCACCCCCACCACCGCCACAGCAATCGCCACAATCAATGGAGGCTGCCCCACCTTCATCAGCCTCCGTCCAATCTGGTCCTTCACAATCAGCTGGTGTATTATCGTCGTCCACTTTGCCTATCCAAACCCCAGGTGAATATGACCCAAGTTTTGATTTTCTTTTTCTTTGTCAATATTTTCAACTGGGTTTCTTTTTTTTTTTTTGTCTGGAATGCAACATTCATTTTTTTTTTTTGTCGTTCTCTCTTTCTGAGTCTTTGGAGTATAGCTGTTTTTGTCTGTTACTGATCTCTGTTTGAGCTTGTGTAGTGCTAATTGTCTGGTTACTTGCTGAACTGAGATTTGGGTTTCTTAAGAAATTAATTAAAAATAATTGTTTTGGATTGAAATTTTGTAATCTGTATAAAGAGACTCAAGTAATTCAAAAGGTAAAAGAGGGTGGGAGAGAAGTGGGTTGAGGGAAAGGAAACCATTATTATTAGTTCTTCTCCTTTTCCTTTGAAAAGCTTTATCACAAAAGTAGAAAAGGTCCTTTTAAACTTTCTATCCCTGCGTGTTGAAGTAAAACCCTTTTGGTTTAAACTCTTTTTTTTCCCCCTCCAATTTGCACTTTGGTAGCAAAATTGCCTGAAAATCCCCCGCGCATTTTTGAAGAGATGCCACCGGAACCTGGCTTAAATGGAAGCTCAAGTAGCATCACCAGCACAAGCAGCAATGGCAGCACAAGCAGTAGCGTATTTGCAAGCTTGTTTGCTTCCTCAGCAGCATCAGCAAATTTGCAGCCTCCTCAACCTCCTGCATTCACCAATCTAATCCGAGCCATGGGGAGGCCGGATCGCCCAGTTGATCTCGCACCATCTTCCTCTATAGAACCGATCTCTCTTGGCCTCTCAACCAGCCATGGGTCCTCAATTTTCGGAACTGCAGGGCAAGAGCGCAGGCAATATGCACCTCCACCACAACCAGCAATGTCTGCCACTGCATTGCTGCAGAAAGCTGCTCAAATGGGTGCAGCTGCAACCAATGCCTCGTTGCTTCGCGGGTTGGGAATCATGTCATCTACATCTCCATCCGCTCAACAAGAGAATTTGCAATGGCCTCAGCGGCAAGTAGAATCTGATGGTGGTTCAGTTGCTGCAGGGCTTGGACTCGGTCTGCCTTGTGATGGAGGCTCCGGTTTGAAGGAACTAATGATGGGAACTCCTTCCATGTTTGGTCCAAAGCAAACCACGCTTGATTTTCTTGGATTGGGAATGGCTGCTGGCGGCAGCACCAGTGGTGGCCTATCGGCGTTGATCACATCCATTGGTGGGGGTCTAGATGTTGCTGCTGCTGCAGCCTCCTTCGGAGGTGGAGAATTCAGTGGAAAAGAAATTGGAAGGAGCTCATAAAATTGGAAATCAGAATGTAAAAATTCTCAGTTTTAGCTGACATGGTGAGAGATTAGCATAATTCTGGTTCAATATGGTAATTTTGGGCAATTGATTCTGCAGAAGAAACAGTATTAAGACGTATAATTTTGACTTGTAAAAATTAAAAGTGGAAATTGTCCTCATGAAGATATGAAAGAGACCACAGAGACATAGGCAGTTGAGGTCCCTTTTTATTATTCTTTGTTCTACTGCCCTTTGATGACTTGGACAAAAGACTGTCTTGCTGATGGTTAGACTCTATTAAAGCTAAAAATTATGAACCAGAGAGACCCTCTCTGCTCTCTGATTTTTAGAGGGGGCATTTCAGTTAAGGTCGCTCCAGTTTCTTAGTGTTTTTTTTTTTTTTTTTTTTTTAAGTTGTAATTTTTGTGAACTAAATATGTATAAAACTACTTCCTTCATTCTTTATGGTTTTTTTTTTTTTTTTTTGGGAGCTATGAAGGCTTGTGTTGTTTTGGAGCACTGAATGCTCCTAGTCTTTTGATTTAGGGCCCATAGGCCTAAGTTGATACGTGGCAACAATCTTGTAAATAATTTCCTGTCACCATGTAATTGTAATTGGATTAAGCTAAGCCGAGTATTGCTGTTTTTTGGGATAACAATCAGCCTAACAACCTTGTTAAGGGCCTCGACACCGATTCCTTTTTGTTGAAGAGTGCAAGAACTAAACCAAAAATTGAAAAACCATATGTTAGAGACGGCGAAAGAACTCTAGTAGCATCCTTAGGAGCCAAAATGATATAATAAGAGGATACAGGAGTGTAGAAAATAACAAAGTTCGATTAATGAAACAATCATCACCGATTGGAAGACGGTGACCTCACGCCATCTCTAGACATTCAATTTGTCAACTATATAGTTGCGTGAATGGAACTTATCACTCAAAAAACAAAAATAAAAATTGGAAATTGGAAAAAAAAAAATCCAATAAAAATAATAATGATAATAGACTAGACAAGATGTCAACCATGGCTTGCTCGAGGGCATCTTTTGTGCAGTACCAAGAGATCATCTCACCTGCTCTCCATTATTTTGAGTTTAAAATCTTTTTAGTATTGTCTTGGAAGTCAAATGTTTTATTTGATCCTTTAATTAGTTCCTTGAACATTTTTTTTTTTTAAGAGTTCCCAGAACTAACTCGTACACAACATTTATTGAGAACTTTCTTAAACTATTTCAATAAAGAAGGCAGCCTCCAGGCAACTTAGTACTAAACTGCTATATATACCAACTTTTTCACTAGCAGCTGAAGCTCATTTTCAACATTAAGATAATAATTCCTCCCATAATATTAACTTTCATAAAATTTTTAGTGAGAGATTCATATATTTGTCTATTATTTCAGTATCATTTGTAGACGTAAACTTAAGATAATTGTATACATGTCTTTATAAAAGAAATATGTAATTTATACGAATGTTGACTATTATTCCTGTATTTAAAGGAGTTAATAAAAAAAAAAAAAAACGAGTAATTAATTTTTACTTCCTAGTCAAATTGCCCAATATGATACATCACGTGGTTGTTAACTTCCATTCAAAATCCTTACTGCTACAAATTCAATTATTTTCTTCTCTTTATTTTGCTGAGAAACTCATTTTTATTTAGATTTGCACGGTGAATACAAGAAGTCAGTTTTTTTTTTTTTTTCCCCGACAGATAACAGTTCAGAAATTTTACCCTTTTCTTTCTGAATCAGAAGTAATATTTTCCTTGGCAGTAAATGAAGGATGACTTGTTTGACTGTAATAGTGTTTCCATTATTATCCTCAGTATTAATTGCATTTATTTCTAAAAAAAAAGATTAAATTCTTAGGAAATAGACGAGAAAGAATTTATTGTATAGTCAGACTGATGGAAGTTGAGTCATAATCGGCTGCAGAACTAGACTTGGACCACTTGTATGTAAATTACCAAAACGTGAGGCCTCGAGACCAGGCCTGGCTTAAAATCATTTCGAAGATTCACCAGTTTCTCTTCATTTTAATGTCCCACGCGGTTCTTCGAGCAAAAATTGTCGGTTGATGATCTTTCTCTTTCTTTCCAAGAGATTTTAACGTTGAATTTCTAACTTTCATGCAAACTATGACATTAAACTAACGAAGATTTGTACTGGATAAATTTGATAAGATATGATGGTTTACAATAAGAATCTTATCAATGAAGTTTTTATTTTTTAATTTTTTTTAAAAGATGGATGAATCAATAATTGAGATTTTTTTAAAATTTTAATATTATCATTGAATACTATTGGGATCTCCCAACCTACTTTGGTTTTAAATAAACAAGAAACAGAGAACCCAAGAGAAGGGTGTCAATTCCAGATCTTTTTCTTTTTTTTTTTTCTTTTTAATAAACTAGTGGGTCGTTTGGCACTATCACATATACGTATTGCGTTTAAACACAACGTAATTTTTATTCAAACGTAAAAATTTTATGTAATTTTTATCCAAACATAAAAATTTTACATTCAAATATAATACTTTTTAACATTATTATGAAAATAATAATTATTTATTTATTTTTTAAAAATAATTATTTATTAATTTTTTTATTCACATCATATTTTTTATTTTTAATTTATTTTTATCAATCACATCAATTTTTTAATTTTAAAATATAATTTAAATATTTTTTATTTAAATATAATATTTAAAAAATAAATTATATTTTAAATATAATTTAAACGTAATACATACGCAAAAGACCCATAGATTTTGAATATTATGCAGCAAGAAAATGAGCAGCAAATACAGAAGGAGAAGGCTATTTAGAAAATATTTTGAAGTCAAAGGGTGGATTAAAGAAACACTGTCAGCTTTGTCTTTACTTGTTTGTCGTGTACTGGTTGTGGAGATCTACAAGCCGGAATTTGCCTCCGCCACGTTTTTGTCTTTTTCTTCTAGTCCACGTTTGTTTGTTTGTTAGTTTTGTTTTTCTTTATTGGGAGGGTTAGATGATGCACATTGCACAATTCTTTAAGCCTAATAGTTGTCAAATTGTTTTTAATTCACACTTAATTGTTTAGTAAATCAAGGTACCCATTTCCCTTAAGAAAAAGGAAGCAAAGAAGAGAATATATATTTTAATGCATTATAAAGTTGTTGTTGCCTAACTTTCAATTGTTATGAGTAATTGTGCACAAAATCAGATGCCATGGACTAATCAAATGACATATAATCTTGTTTAAACAAACCTCCAAAAAAAAAAAAAAAAAGAAAAGTTATGTGAAAATTACTTAAACTAAGGGAGAGTTGGGAAAGATACTTGGAGATATTATTTTTGGATTGAAAAAAAGTTATTTTGAAAAATGTATTTGGGAGAAAAAATTGTTTAGGGTGAAAAAATAAAAAATTTTAAATTTAAAAAAAATATCAATGTGGATATTATTTCGTTCCTCTCGAAATTCTATGCAATTTAAAAAAATATATCTCATTTGGATTTGTATACACAAAGTTATGGACTTTTAAAGTTTGAAGTTTACTATAGTGTTTTTGAGATGTAAATAGTGAAAAGTGGTGAAGTTTTAGAAAAAAAAAGGTCGTTTTGGATGTCTCCAAAACTTACCCCAAACGGGGTTTAAGTTATATAGTATAGTTCTAATCTATAAATCAAATACATTTTTAGTCTTCATTTGAATAATAAATTTGAATAATAAATTCAATCAACAAATTTAGATTTCATTGAATTCATAATGCATGCATTCAAGGTTCATGTTGAGCACCGGCCTGAATTGACATATTGGTTCCTTGCCTAATTCTTTGGCCGCATACTGAAAGACAATCTTGTATAGACTTCTCGGTTCACACTTGAAGACCAGATTCAGAAGTTTCTAGCTAAATAACATCACATCATATAGTATATTTAAGAAATTTTTATTGCTCCACTTTCTTAGTTAAAGCAACTTTATTTGCAAAATTAATCGTTTAAAATTTGCCCCCATAACTTGTAATCCAACAGTTAAGAGACATACCTTTTCTATAACAAAGAAAGATAGACTAAAGTAAAAAAATCAGCCTTTTTTTTTTGTTTAATTGGGATAACTTATATATCATTATAAAGATTAAAATCTAAAAAATAGATTAACTCCGATGTTATTAGCATTATTTATAATTTATTTACCAGTCTAATCGTTGTTTTAGAATATTTTGATTGATACGTTCCTTTAAAACAATCATCATTTGCAAGAAAAGATAACAAGCCAAGTACGCTGTTAATTTCTCAAAATTACTTCTTTGGTCTCTTACTCTTTGCGGGAGCCAAAATTCTAGTCCTATGCTTTTAGGGAATGGAAGGGTGGTTAAATTCTCAAAAAGTTAAAGCCAGAGATCTCTTCTTAATTTCAAACAATTACACCGAAATGCACAGCTCAATGTCTATTATGTCAACATCTTTATTGAAGGCTCTGGTATGGTTTTCTTATTCAATTTTAAGCAAAAAAGAGTTGCATCCTTTTCAAGTGAAAACGACTTCCACTACTAAAGTTGTGCAAGATTATTACAACCATCTTCACTGTGTGACCAGGTCCCAGCATCAAATGCCATAAAGAAGACGACTGCGTGTGGTTGTCACAGTTACCAAATCTTATGCCCTTTATATTACTATTTCAACCACTAATTATAAGCCCAATTTATCAGTCCTCACGAACTTTCTTTGCTTATCTTTACTTAAAAAAAAAAAAAAAAAAAAATTGGAGCAAAACTAGTCGTGACACCGAAAGCATAAGAGTAACGCTGGGAATATAAACTCTAATATAAACTTTTAGATATCAAGTCATGTGTTAGTGAGTTTTAATCCTTTTATGGATTGATATAATCTTTAAGTTTTAATTGATCTTGTAATATTCTAAGCACCCACCTTAAAAAATGACAATTTAAATGTCACATAGGCTTTGATAGTTAAAAGTTACACTCATATCACGTCAATGAGTTTTCATATTTTAATAGATATATACAAGTTTTAAAGTTTTAATTGATATGATAATATTCTAGACACTCACTATAAAAACTGATAATTCACATATCATATAGATTGATGTTTAAAAGTATGGATTAAAATTAATTGGCATTATTCTAATCATAATATTAAGAATGCCACTAAGGGCTCCTATGTGGAATGCACCATCTATGAGCTGCTACAAATTTTTTTTTTTTTGTTCTTTTTCCTAACTTTTACTACTAACTTTTATTATTTTAATATTATTTAATCTCTCAAATAAAGATTCCAATCTTTTTGTTATACGAGCCATGATATCTAAGCTTGTCAAAGTTTAAGGGTTCGTTTAGATACAACATTACATTTGAATTGTATCGGAAGTAATGCACTTTACGTTTCGATGTTATGCATTTACGTTACATTCAAATGAGATGTATATTTGGTTTGTTGGTATAAGAAAATAGAGTATGTGATGTTATTAGTAAAAGTAGGTAGAAAAAATAAATAATGAATAGTGATTATATTGGATTTAAAATTTAGAAGTATTTGTATTTGAATGCAATGTTTTTGTACCAAACAAAAATTCAATTGCATTTCAATATACTGCAAATGCAATTAGTGATTCAAATGGCACATAAATCAAACTACAGGGCGACCAATCAATTTGATTGCGTTATGAATCCATATTCCAATTATTTTTTTGTATTGGTCGAATGATGATTACTTCAATCTGAATCGTTAAAATTTTTAGTTATAAAGTTCCACTTAACAAAAGTGGTTAGAGTTTCAACAGTCCAGATCAATTTAATCATCAGTCCAATGTCTATAACTTATAAACTGTGCGGCAGGACGAGTAAAAATCTATTCGTACACATACCTCCGCCGCGCAAAAGTTTTACATGCAAATTTACGTGCCGCTTTCTAACACGACTCCGGTTTTCATGGCTGAAAGCAACCGTTCATTGATGGCCATGTTAGTTGTCTACTCCATTTCAGCACGCCTATGAGAAAAAAACAAGTTGTCGAACACTTTCGCGATTTAAACTTGACTAATCTTCCTCCTCTAAAGCTAGTCTTTTGGTACGCTCTAAAGTAGTTTCACATGTTCCACATGTTTTAATAATGTGGTGGTAAAGCCAAAGTTGGGTACGTCTAATGAGAATTAAAAAAAAAAAAAAAAGGATGACAAAGGAACGTGTTTGTCACATTTTGCATACGAATGCATGCCCTAGAGAACAAAACTATAGGCATGGTCTAAGGGTGTTACAATCACCAAAAATCAGCTGTCAAATTCCAATGTGATGTGTTGTTATTAACAAGAGTTGAATTGGCGAACTATTGTTGAAACGACAAAAATATGGAACTTCACACTAGAGTGTGACAATTACGTTCATTTCAGAAAATCTTTGATCTTGTGTTGTTTCTATCAGGAATTGGCTACATTACACCCATTTCTAACGCCTAATTGTTCAAAAAATGGTCATCTTGGTCTCTCTGTATGGTGACCATTGCTAGGGGGCTTAAAAAGTCCAACTCCGCAACTTACAGCCTTGTGGTCCCACATTGAGCTCTGAGCTACGGAGTTGGAGCTCATAAAACCCCTAAGTTTATTTGTTGTATAATTGCTAGCCAAATTGTAACACTTGAAAAATTAAATAAGGCTTTTCAGAGCAAAATAAATAAATAAAACTAGGCTAAATAACTAGATCTTTTTCAACTGTCTTTTTTTTTTCCCCTTTCTTTTTTACTCTTTCCCACATTTTATGCATAGAAGAGACAATTCCGAATGGTACTTGGGCAAGATTTGCATTCTAAGAATAATTTATGCATATGGCTTTCTATCTAGTGCTTCTTCTTTTGATTTTTTTTTTTTTTGGCCTTTTTTTTTGGTGGCTAACCACCCCCGTAACATGAACGTATAAATCACTTTAAAAATTCTGATTACCATGGCCCGGAGCATTGACATTTTAAAAGGACGATGCCCAAATGGAGTTTATTATTTATGATTGTGTTGTTCTTGAGATGTCTTAACTATTATCTTGTTGCTTACTTGGATTGTTGTCGTTTTGAAAGTTAGTACTCATGTAGAGATGTTTTGGAAGGCCTGACCATTTCTAATATTTATTATCGTTTTAGGATATTGTCGTTTTATTAATATTTGTCGTTTTAATGGAGCAGTCCTCGAGACTGTGTCGTCTTTAATTTTTTCAGCTTTTTCTAGATTCTTGTCGTTAATAAACCATACACATGCATGAAATATAGGTCCGGAAAGCCATATATTTTTTTTAATAAAAAAATTTATTCAACTTAAAATTTTCATTGTTTCGACTGCACGTCTGCACCACTCTCTCTCTCTCTCTCTCTCTTTTTTTTCCCTAACCCTCATACAAACTTCTCCAAATTTTTTGAAAAACAACAAGATGTTCCAATTACACGCACCCAGTTTTTGGGAATTTACCCATAGTCAGCTACAGCGACGTCTTCACAGTATAGTTATGAGATTCAAAGCCCACTAGCCCAAGACGGTGTGGATTCCTTTCTCTACCAGTCCTTGATTCGAAGTCCTTAGCCCAACTGGCTTTTGCATAGCTTTGTGGGAAAATTGTGGAAATAATTTTTTTTTTTAAGTGCACATATTTTCGAATTTTGACATATTATTTAGATATTTACTCTAAAATAATTTTTTATTTCACATTATAAGAGGGTAAAATCTTGAAGTTATTATAAATTGGATGATATTCGATAGATGTGTTTTTTTGAGCATTCCTCAAAAAACCCTTCCTTTGACTTGCTGTGAAAACAAAACCATAAAGGATTGCTAATTTGTTTCAACTTCAATTTGGGCCAGACACGTTCGTTTAACCATGATTTATCAGCAAAAACAATCGACAGCACCGTGGAAACGACACCAAAAGGAAAAACGACAATCGTAGCACAACAGATTTGAAAACGACACATGCATAAAAAAGGGGCAACATTAAAAAAGACTATAGATATTGAATTCCTCTACCCTGTCCATAAGGTAAGGGTTTTACATTCGACAACACCAGAAGGAAAACGAGGGAGGGGGTAAAAAAAAAAAAAAAAAAAAAAAGAACAACATCATCAAAACGAAAACGTTTTAAGGAAAATAGAGAATAGAAGAAAAACGACAACCAATTAATAACGACAACCTTCTTAAAAACGGCAGTAAAGTTTTCCCTCTAAATCACAAATCACAAATCGTAATCTATTCACGACAACACATCCCCGCTTCCATCGTGTCGTTTCTAATCATTCGCCTCTCAATAGCTGACCATCAAAGCCATTAATCATAGTTAACGGAGATTAAGGGGGCGCTTGAAAATCCAATATTTTTGTATTACCTTTAAATATAATATATGTTTTGATAAAAAATATTTATATTGTATTCAAATATAATATTTATTTCGATGAAAAGTATTTGAATTGTATTGTATGTGATGTGATTAATAAAATTAAAGAGGAAAAAAGAGAGAGAGAAAAAGAGTATTAGTAAAAATAGAGAGAAAATAAAGCGATAAAGAAAGAGTATGTGATGTAATTAATAAAAATAAAAAAAGTATAATGATGAATAATGAATATATTGAATTTAAAATATAATATGATTGATATTTATATATAATACTTTTGTATTTAAATAAAATTTATATTATATTTAAATGTAATATAAATAAAATATGGTAAATAAATAAGGTATAAGATTGGGAGTATAATTTAAAGGTTATGTGTAGAAATAACCATCAAATTAACATCGTGGACCATAAATCCTTACTTGCAAAACGCCTTACGCTTACTTTTTTCTTTATCTCTGTGGACATATTTAAATTAAGAATTGAGTTTAAAATAAAATAATATTTCTTTTAAAGTTAATTAATTTAATTATAATATTTATTAATTTAAATTAAAAAATAAGAAAAAATCAAACTCAAAATTAAAGCCGAACTAAACATCGAAATGATTTTGGAGGACCATACTCTTATCTTTCATTTATATGTAATATTACATTCAAATATAATGTAATTTTTATTTAAATACAAAAATATTACATTCAAATATTAATCACATCACAATTTAAATTTAATACAATTACTATTTATTATTTTACTTTTTCTATTACTTTTACTAATTACATTTATATTCTCTTCTTCTCTTTTTTTTTCTCTTCATTTTTATCCATCATATCATATATTCATTATTAAAATATAATTCAAATACTTTTCATCTAAATATATATTATATTTAAATATAATATTAATATTTTTTAAAATATAAATAATAATTAATATATTATATTTAAATATAATTATCATATCGATTTCGGATCGAATGAAATGTTCGGACGCGTAAGAAAGAGGGAGGGCTATTTCCGTCATAAAAATTAATATGGCATTGGCAATCTGAAGATTAGCTGGAACTTGTGTGGCTCCCACGCGTCCTCTCTTTGGGCCTTTTTGGTGAAACTTTACGCAGAATCTAGAGAGAGATAGGGAGAGAGAGAGAGAGAGAGATAGAGAGGGAAGCTCCGAAGATCGTTTGTTTCAGGGGCCGCTATTTCGGAGCGAAAATCCTCTTCCGTTTCGAAGGTCTTCATATTTTCGTTTCTTCTCCGCCATTTCTATTTTCAAACAGGTTTGTCTTTCTTTTTCATTTTTTTCCAATTTTGTTTCCTTCTAGGTTTTGCATCGTTTGAAATTTCGCGGCTATTTCATTCCTTTCTCTCTTTTTGCAAATTCAAGCTTTTCTTTTTATAATTATCTTCATTTCGTTAGTTCGATTTTCATAGTCTTTGCTTGCCAAATGAGTTTCAAATTCATCCAAATGCGAAGAGCTAGAAGGATATGAAGTTAAATAATCATAATCTCTATTTGCATTATTTGTTTCTTTTGACAAATTATTAGCATTATTAATGTTTTTGTTACTTTTTTCCGTGCAAGTTTTATTTTTTCAAATTCTGAACATTTTTATTCTCATGTCCTTGCAGGTTTCAGGGAATTTTAGGGGTGATTTTCTTTAGGTTATTGGGGGATTGCTGTGTTGAGAATAAAGACATATGATTTTCTTTAGGTTGCCAAGTTGGATATTGATTTTTCAATCAAGGGTAATCTATTTAAGAGGTTAAAATGCCATTTAGCTTGCTTTCAAAGCTGAATCTTACTATATTTTCGGGTTTCGAGAGGACAATTAGTGGGAAACGACATTCTATAAGTTTGCTACTCGGGCAGGGAAAATTGCTTTCTCGAAAATCAGGGTTTCCGTATTCTACCACTCTGTTACCGTACTCGATGGCTGCTTCTAATTCCAAATCTGTCCTCGGAGATGTTTACGTCGATGATGTTATCATGAGTTGCAGGAACGCGTCAGATATCGTGAAACCTACCGGTGTTTTCTTCAATGATAAAAGTCATATTAGTTGCCGAAAAGCTGCGGTGAGCTTGAGAAGAAGGGAATTGTCCAACAGTCAACTAAGTTGTGGTTACTTTCTTGGTGACGTAAAGAGGAAGAATTGCAACTCCAATTTACAGCTTGGACCTCCGTTGAGGAATCTTCATACCTCGTTGTTGGCATGCTACTCCACGGGTGCTGCTCATGATGTGTCATTTGATGGCAATTCTCGCGATGAACAGAGTCCTAATGCTACTAATTTGTCTGACCAGTATGTGCTCTTAGCTTATGTTAACTTTAACTTTGTTTTTCCTTTGAGTCTTCTGCAATTTCTAATAGTGTAATTAATGGTTAAAAATGAATTGCATTTTCGTGTACATAGAGCCTATTAATTTAGGCTCATTTTATATGGTTTATGTAAAAAGTAACAAATTGTTGCAAAAACAAAACGAGTGTTGGACTCTAGTCCGAGGACAGATAGTCTTAGAGCACTTTTTATTTTATTTTATTTTTAAATCTCATGGGTTTGATGTTGGAGCTATTCTTGGAGACAGAACTCTGAAGCTTCTTGCGGGATCATGTTACCTTCCACATCCTGATAAGGAAGACACAGGTGGAGAAGATGCTCATTTTATTTGTGCGGAGGAACAAGTAATTGGAGTAGCGGATGGTGTTGGTGGCTGGGCAGAAGTGGGTGTTAATGCAGGAGAGTTTTCTCGTGAACTTATGTCTAACTCTGTTAAGGCGATTCGAGAGGAGCCTAAGGGTTCTGTTGACCCCGCCAGGGTGTTAGAAAAGGCTCACTCAGGTGCAAAAGCGAGGGGTTCCTCAACAGCTTGCATCATCACACTCACAGAGAAGGTTTGATTTATAGTTCATGTCACGTGTCCCTTACGGGAACCCATCAAATTATCAAATCTATCAATGATTTTGCTTTTAAGACTGCAAGAAAGGAAAAATGTGTTAAAGAAATCCAATTACCTAAAATCAGTTTTCATTTTGGCTTCTGTAAAGCAACCTGAAGATGCTTCTTGCATTTTTCTACAAAAATAGGACAGGGTCAATATGAATCTACTAACTCTGGCTGCTCTGTTATTCTAAATCTCCTGAGTTCTGCATTCAGCATGTAAAACCGAGTCTCCTGATTTGAAAATTTACATGAGCTTATTTTGCACTTGCATATTGAATGATTTTTTGTTTGCATAGGGGATAGCGATGGAATGTTTACAATCTTTTATTTTTTCATCTTTCACTAGGGATTACATGCAATTAATCTGGGGGACAGTGGCTTCATAGTGGTTAGAGATGGATGCACCATCTTCCAATCTCCAGTACAACAACATGGCTTCAACTGTACATACCAGTTGGAATCTGGCTCCGGGGCTGATCTACCAAGCTCTGGTCAGGTCAGTTAATACTAACTTTTTCTCCATGGTCTCGATTGCATAAAAGTTCGACAGCAACGGCAAGTTTGGCATTGGAAATTACTATTGACCGTTGACGGTTGTGCTTTAGGAAAAAGCTACCTCTGAGGCTCCGACCAAAGTCTCAAAACAGCTGTTGAGAGAGTATTATTCCCCAATGTTTGTTCATTTATCAGACCATTTATAATCAAAACTTTTTTTTATTATTTTTATTTTTGGTAGTGCCTTTTCTCTTAAATTGTGAGCACAAAGATGATTGATTTTGATATTTTAGTTAGTTTTGAACTTAAAAATACTTGACACCTCAAAGCTATCTGCAGTTCCCTTTTTTTTTTTATATTTTTTATTTTGGCATCCTAGAAATATATAAGAAATAAAGACCAGGTTGAACCAAAAATCCGCCAAACCCCCCTTACTCATGCCATTAGAGTTAAGGCCCAAAGGCGAAATCTTGCTGCAGATTAAAAGTAGTTTTTCTTGAAAGCTTTAGTAGAGTAATTTGAGTAACTTCTTAACTGTGATTTAATGCTGGGAAAAGTTATGGTGTAACCTCGCAACCAAAATGCCTTTATTTTTGGTCAATGCTCACAGGTTTTCACAATTCCTGTTTCTCCGGGGGACGTTGTTATTGCTGGAACAGATGGGTTGTTTGACAACTTGTATAACAACGAAGTCACTGCTGTTGTTCTTCATGCCGTGAGAGCTGGCTTGGAGCCCCAGGCAACCGCTCAGAAGATAGCCGCCTTGGCCCGCCAGAGAGCGCTTGACAGGACCCGGCAAACGCCTTTTGCCACTGCTGCTCAAGAAGCTGGCTTCGCTTACTATGGTGGTAAGCTCGACGACATAACTGTTGTTGTGTCGTACGTTGCAAGCTCGATCAATGCGTGAGAATCCTTCCGTTGGTTTGTTTGTTAGTTATTTTTTTTTTAATATTTTTATTTAAGTGTAGCTAAACCATCTCCTTTGTAAATTTCGGCTGTTGTTTTATGATGGCAAGTGAGGGCATGGGAGGCCCGTTTTACAATGTCTTGCCTGAAACCAAGAGGAGGACTAATATTGGCCTTAAATTAATTATTATCAGTTTTTATCTGAGCTTTAATCTGGTCTGTTATGATTAGTTTCTCTTCTCTCTCTCTCTCTCTCTCTATCTCTATTATTATTATATCTATCTCTAGCATGATGAAAATTGTTATCTTTTCCCTCTCTTTCTTTGTTCTTTTTTCTCTAGTATGATGAAATCAGTTTCTTTGCACAGGAATAATCCCATCAACCCATTACAATCAGCAGATATTCAAAATGTTGAGCAAAACAGATGCTTTATTCATTCACACACGGTAGAGTCTTTTAAAGAGCCTCGTAACACTGATTATAGAGTTTACCATGCATATGGACATAACAAGAGCAAAATTACAGAGGTGCCATTATTCATGTGCATGTTTTGGTCCTGATGACAAAACTAAGCCAAACTGGCGCTCAAAGACGGATCAAACCGTCCACATCTCCAATTGAGTTTTCTTCTCGCCACCCCCACCCTGGCCGCCTTCCTCCTCTTGCTGTCTCTCCCTCTCTTGTTCCTCTTCTCGCTTCCTAGCCTCTTCTTGCTCCTGCTCCCTCTCCCTCTGCCTCTGCCTCTCTTCCTCTTGCCTCCTTTCTTCTTCTTCTCGTTGCCTCTCCCTTTCTTTTTCTTCTTCTTGTCTCTGTCTCTCCTCCTCTCTTTTCCTTTCTTCTTCTTCTCTCTTCCTGGCCTCCTCTTCTCCTTTCGTCTCCTCTTCTTCTTGGCTTCTCTTTTCCTCTTCCTCCTCTCTCTTCCTCTCATCTTCTTCCCTTCTCTTCTTTTCCTCTTCTTCTCTCTTCCTCCTCCTCTTTTCCTCTTCTTCTCTCTTCCTCTCTTCTTCCTCCTTCTTCCTCTTTTCCTCTTCTTCTCTCTTCCTCTCTTCTTCCTCCTTCCTCCTCTTTTCCTCTTCCTCCTTTTCCCTCTCAATTTCCTCATCCATTATCCTCTCCTCTTCCTCAGCACACGAAGTGCAATCCAATATTAAGGAATCAGCCTGCGGTGCCAATAGTTGGCTGACCGTCGTGTTGGAAACATTGAAGGACTGAGCCAGGATTTCTTTATCCAAGGTTTGTAGGACTGATTGCTTTCCAGCCAAAAACTGAGGATAATTTTCTTCTCTTGTGGTGGTGAACCCCATGAAGACGAGCGAGTCGTTGTTGAATGATATCTGAGCCATGGGGCAAAACCTTGGTACAGCAAAAACATCTCCTTCCTTGACCCTAAACCTCATGCTTTTGCACCCCTGCTTCCATTTGTTTGGTCTGCTTGGGCAAATAACTCGGACCATCCCTTGTCCTTGCAACACTATAGCTATCTCCGTCGCCTTTGGGTTCCAGTGAGGTCCCATCATTGAACCCTATTGACAAAAAAAAAAAAAAAAAAAAATCACAATTGAGCTTTGATTATGGACATCTCAAACTAGCTGTCTATTTCCCTCGAGGAGAACAGAAAAATTCAAACCGAAAATAACTAGCTTGCTGTAGCAGTCTAGATACTTATACTATAAAATTCTATATATACAGTGAATGTCTTCTAAACATCATATCATATTAGATTTGCATCAACATCAAAATCATATCATAGTCAAATATAAATGTCCATTTGAAAACTAGACCACATCAAAATTTCATCAAGAGTGATATTGGTTTGAAATATACAGTCAAAAAGGATTTTTTTCCCTCTATTATTGTAACTAGTTGTGTATTTGAGCGCGCGGAATTTAAAAAAAAAAAAAAAAAACGCTATATGGCAATGACTGATCAATCAAGAAAGCTAGTATATGACAATGATGTAACTCATGACAATGATATGATGTAACTGTCACGTGAGTGCGGGGAGGCCTGGATGAAACATGAAAACAAGGATTCGCTCTTTTATATATTACTTAAAATATCTCATCTTTTTTTTTTGGATAGAAAAGATGGCTCACCTACGTTGTAGCAATACACGATATCTCCTGGGACACTAACCTTAGTCAAGTTCACCATGAAAAGGCCAATGTTGGTGCCCTGCAATACATGTGCGGCTCTCTTTGTGTTCACCGTTAGGCTCCACCCGTTACAGTTCTCGAAATCCGGTTCTTCATCAAAGACATTATAGAGTCCTGATTTCTTCTTGTTATATGATTCGCCTTCTTTGCCTCCTAGAAAGGCCTTGAGAAACCGAGGTTCCATCTCCCACATCATTAAGGCCTTTTTCTTTTTCTTTTTCTCTTTCTCTTTCTCTTTCTTTTCCTTCTTTTCCATCTCTTCCTCCTTTTCTTTCTTCATTGAGATTCCATGCACTATGGCTTCTGCATCCGTTGCACTAGTTATTGGTTCTATCACTTTATCTGGAACCTGCCATACACAACTACTTTTCTTCATATGATCTCTTGGAGATCTTATGATTTTGACCTTTCTTGAGAAAATATATATATATATATGTACTATGTCTGTTTCTGAAAGTAAAAAAATAAAAAATAAACGAGAGGAGTTCTCCAATGTAAGCAATATCTTCAGAAGATGATCTTCTCCTTTCATTAAAATAAAAAACTTATCTCAAATAAAAAAAAAAAAAAAAAGGGAACACAAAAACAAAATCTTAAGTCCCGGCAAGACTCCTTTCATCTTTATTTTATAACTCTAAGAAATTCATGAAATTAAAGTGAAATTCTAGTTTTTAACTTCATAACGAGGCCATAAAGTTTAAGCATCAAGTAGAAATTGTAGGAAAATCTCTCTTAAATTTACTGTTTGATGCTAATTGCTATAGGTTAATGCCAGATTATGAGAATTCAATATAGAGTGTCTCCTACCTTGAAAGCCTGTTTAAGGGTCACCTTGTCAAAGCCACGGACCAAATTCCTTATGCTTGAGTATGCCCCAATTGCAGGCTCCTGATAGTGATTTGTTAAGAGACAAAACAGATGAGTGAAAATAATGACAAGACTCACAACCCCTTTTTCTAAAAAGACAATTAGTACAATAATATATTTCACAAATATATATATACATATACTATCAGTTCATACAAATAACTCATCATCTGCATTGGCAAACATGGCATAAATCCTAAGACTTTCTCGTTCAGCCTTCAAGTCACTCTGTACAAAGAAGATAGAGCCAGTCTGAAGCCTGAAGATATCTCCTCTCCTCAAATGCACACTTGTTGTCTTTTCCTCATCAGAATAACTCAGCATTCCACTTCCTACACAACACCAATATATATATATATAAATATATATATATATATACATATATAAGGAAGAGAAAATTTGAAGCCATGAAAAATGATGTACAAACAAAGATTAAGACAAACAAAAGGAACCTGTGTGGACATAGAGAACCATATCTGCATGGAGGAGCACAGGAAGGAAGAGAGAATTGGGCTCCAGGGTAAAGAACTGGATATGGTAGGGCCCTCTGATTCCATCACTGATATCAACTGCTGTGATCTGCCCGTACTCATTCTCAACCAATGACTTCCTTTGAGTTTTCCTCACCAGAGGCCTGAAATATTGATCATCATAACCACCACAAACATCTTCATCGCCGAAATCATGCTTTGCATTTGCCTCTGCATGCAAAGCTAGATGTAGAAGAGAAAGAGAGAAGAAGAACAAGGACAAGAAGATTATACTTAAATCCTGTTTGTACATTTTATTTTATTTTTTGTTTCTCTTCCTTTGACAAGAACCGAGTCTTGTTGAAGTGGTGTGTTTTTTGTTTTCCTGTCTAAATAGAGGAAAGAGATAGGAAAAGGAACGGAGAAAATAATGTTGAAACGACTAACACATATGTGAAGAAAACGAGTACGTGTTGTTTAAGGTGGACACGTGCATGTGTGCATGCAAACACGTAGCGGATGATTTGGTGATTTGGACCTGACTCTGCTGTGCAAAACGACAAATCCAGTTTTTTTTTTTTTTTTTCCCTGTGATGAGCTTTAGCTGTTGATAGACTTCATGGACTGAAATAAAATATTCGTCTATTTCTTGAGTATTGGGGTCTCCGTTTATTATTTTTTTATTTTAATTAAAAAAAAAACTAAACAATTAGTAGAAAGTCTATACGACCTGCTGAGTTTGGTCGTACCATGCGACGTGCGATCGAACGCTTTATGTGTCGAACAAGGCAGATCAAACTTGTCTCTCACTTTTATCGTTGAAAAGAAATGAACTTTTAATCATAATATACTCTCGTAAAATTTTTAGTCATGGTATTTTTATGTGATTAAATATCACTTATATCAGACCAAAAAGTTTCCGTAAATAAAAATGATGTGGTTAAAAGTTTCGGACCTCAATGAGCCAAATAAAGACGGGATCCAATGTTGTGTTTCTATCATGTTGTTGCGTTTGAATAACTCAAGGAGAAACTTGCAGCGAGCGCTCCAAGTGGGAGAGAATTGTATTAAGTTTTTTTATAGAAGAACAATAATGGTAATAGTGGCTAGTTACTCTCATGCGGGTTGAGAGTGCTTTTATTTTTAATTTTTTTTTAAGGATATATAAAAGGCTAAACAAAATGGATACATTTACATTTACATTTCTTGGCCTTTTAAGCTGCAATCCATTGACAGCCATCGACACGTGACTTGGTCTATGTGGTCACTCTTGATGACCATATTGGGATGTGGATTGGGCTCGATCAAAGTAAAATTTTTAGCGTCAAATGATGCTAACAAAGTAAATATTTTAGATAACATGTGTAAATACGTACACAAGCATATACGGATCAAACCTGTATTAATTAATCTCAAACAAAAATATACTACAATCGATTAAGGCTTGCAATAAGATCACTACAAAGTCCATTGCATGCCCGGTGATATATTTGCATCAAGTTTGCCACTTAATTACTTTTGTTTATTGGGCCCGTAAATTCGGTAAATACAACGTTTTACGGTAATGGACGTAGCAATCCCTCGTTGGTCGATAATGATTTTGGTGTGGTTAGAGAGATTGTTGAGTTGAAACAAACTGACTTGAGTCAGGATCCACCATGAAGTTGGGGTTGGGTTTACTAAGGTGCGTTCAAAATAAAGTTTTGGAAAGAAATTTTGAAATTAAAGTTGATTGAGTTTTCGAAAACTAATTATAATATGAAAAAGTAATATTTGAATTTTTAATCCAAATGTCCCTAAACCTAGAGGGAATCGAGAGAGGATGACTCCGAAAGAGCCCTTCTGTTTACAAAATAATTTGCAAAATTCAAAAGGTCAAACTGAAAGGAACGGGTAAGAACGAAGAAGAATGGTGGGATGAGCAATTACACGGTTAATCGAAAGCTTGGCGGAGAGGCTGTCTGTTATAAGGTATCATCAGTGAACTACATTCGGGTTGGTCTAGAATCACACCAAAGACAAACATGGCCTGTTGATTTTGAATGTTTAGAAAACTTTAGGAATGATTAATAATGTAAATAACGTTTATTTACCATCTCTTGGTGATAGGCCAAATTTTGGAATGCCTCCAGAGCTAGAGTTGGGGAGACAGTTAAAAGAATGTAGGGAATTGTCTTCACCAGTAGACCGGTGAAGACCTGTACGGAAACTTCTGGACCTAATTCATTTGGACTATTTGGACAATCAAGAATCAATGAATAGGCTTTTTGAGCTTACTAAGAAGATGTAATTTGGGCTATATAAGGTAAGAGATTAGGTTTTTGAATGATTAACATAAATGGCCTAATTAGAACCATCCTTCTAAAAAATATAAAAACAAACTTATTTACAAAATTTAAAAAAAAAAAAAACTAATCAAATTGTGCTGATATATATACCCTTGCATCTATTTTAAAGAGAGAAAAAAAAAACATAAATTGGATTTCCTCTTGAAAAATAGCAACGTAAATTTGACCAACCCCTTTTTTATATTTGAAAATCGAATTTCAAAAAAAAATAAAAATAAAAATAAAAGGAAAACCATGAAACATTCCTCTTTATACCGTCAAGATATTCCCCCACTTTCCCTATTTTGTCATCATAGCCATGCGTATTCCTCTTTCATGGTCTCGCAACCATTGGTTTTATTGATGGGTGAGAAATCTCCAACACACAAAACACTAGAAGAAGCAATTCGAGGGGCTGGTAATGTGCAAATGACACATCACGGCGAAGATCTTCAAGAATCTCCGCCACGATGAAATCACCATAATTTTTTCCACCAAATGGTGTCGAAACCATGTATTTATGATTAAGGTCATCATTAAAAGTCTCCAAGAATATCTGCTGTCAAGAGTGAAGAAACACAGTAGAGTTGTTGAAAAGTAATGTCGATGGTAAAAGACATGCAAATGAAGAGTCAATTTTTTAATGAATTAAGTTTATGTTTATTCTAATCTTTTTTGCCTTTTTTACGTTATAAAATTTGTTTCAAATAATGATTTGGCCATTATAATATATTGGTTTCATTGAGTCAAATTAAATTTGGTTTTCAAGATGATCTTTCACTGTAATGGTTTTTCTTTTACATACGTACATATTGATTTGGTCATTACCATAAATTGATTTTTTTTTTCTTTTTTTGTTTAGTCCAACGACAATTTAGTTCCAACATGGACGGACATTGTCATCATGGTTTGTTTATCGATGGTACCATCCCATTTGCTTCTGTTTTGTTTTTTTTTTTTCTTTTATTTTTGCATGTTGATACGTTATTAAATTTTTTGACATTAACAGGGTCATTATGCCATGTACGTGTTGTGAAATTTCAGTACTTTTATATCGATTCTTAAATAAGATACGATCATTATGTAAATTATGTAGTTTTTTATATTTCGATTCTTAAACGGAGGCATTGCATTATTATATTTATCAATATCATATTGATTAGATTAATTTGTTATGTCACAATAAAATTTAGATTAGATAATAAGTTTTTTTTTGCCTTAATAACACAGTCTATATGTTAGTGATACAATTTTTTTTTTTTGCGTTCAATTATAAATTGCAGTATTCAATATAGTTTCATTAAATAGTGAAATAGTGACTCAGTTCATATGATATGATTATATTTTAGTAAGATAATTTTATAATTCTTGAATGCAGAGGAACAGTGACAACTCAACAACATTGTCATCATAACTATCAGTGGGAAAGAAGGTTTGCTTAAAAAATAATTAAAAAAAAAAACGAACAGTGAGAAAGAAGGTAACTAAGATGATTAAAGAAATGAAGTTCATGCCTTTAAAGGCTTCTAATGATCAAGCTCGCATAGGTCCTTAAAGATCTAAAATTGAAATAAATCTGGTAATGAAAGACAAAGAAACAAAAGAAAAAATAAATCTCATTCCTTAAAAATCTCACATTAGCTGCTAGATATAATATAAAATTTTAAAATTAAAATATCATTTATCAATAATAGTTTTTTTGAAAAATGTAATCCTACAAAATGAGGGTACAAGAACTATAGACAAATGCGATATATTTAAAAAACTGTTTTTACATAAATACAAAAATTCAGCAAGAAAAGTGGAGGGTAAACAAGGAATAAAAAATAAGACAATTTAAATTTTATTCAAATTTGTAAATAAGTTGATTAGAGTTCAATTTTTAAAATGGGCGTTTAAATTTGACCCTTTTGTGTAAATACTACTAGCGTTTTTGGGCTGTTTCTCTGTTACCCATCTATCTTGACATGCTAATTTGAAGCTCTCCAATTGAAATTAAAAAATAATAATAATAAGAAAGACTCACTTTGACCAAATAAATGGACCCATTTAATCACCTATAGCCTACCAAACCACAACATTTGCGAGTTCCTTAAACAAGATTTGTGTCCACAAAAGAAGCTATCGTGATGTGAATGTTGGGACTGGGCCTTGACACTTTTTTTTTTTTTTTTTAACAAAAACTGGCATCAGCAACTTCAAACAATGTTCAAAGCCACAAGCCTTCAAGGTCTTTAAAAATCAGATTTGGGTGCCACATCACATATGCATGTGCCCATGAGACCCACATATATGCGACATTGTGTCGCACTTCGCGCAATTACCTCTAGCGCACACCTACATTGCGCCACTCAACATAGACCAGCCTTGCATTGTGCAGCTTAACTTGCTTGTGTTAACTCCACACACCCTAAACCTTGCTAGTGCACCGCGTGTCTCAATCATCCATAATTCACTTGGCACCCTGCAGGTCCAAGCCCCCCCCCCCACGGCTGGCTTGGACATGTATAGCTTGCCGATGCACTCTATGAGCGTCACTTTGCATTGTGGCCTTGCCAAGTCTTGTGCGATTGTGGCTTATTGCATGCGCGCCTGCCAAAGCCATTTTTGTGCCCACGTGCACATGTTGCCACGCAAAGTCGTTGCTAGGCTAATTTTCCGCGCCAAACAGCCACTCCAATTTTTTGCATGCCAAGCCTCTGACTGGTATGTAATTTGTGCCTCGAGCGAACTAGATCCCAAGTTGACATCATCCATACTAAACAATTCTAATACTAAACGTCTAGTATTTTTGAGCTTCATTTGAAGAGACCCCTTAAATTTGATGCTTGTTTCAATTTAAAGAAACTTATACATAGTAATATATATATATATATGCTGTATAGAGAGAATTCCAAAAAAAAAAAAAAAAGATGTAGAGTTCATATTCTCACCCTAAGTTTTTTAATTAAAAAAAAATTATGAAGGCCTCAGCATTGATTCGTATTTATATGAGCATTTTTATCAAATTTTGTTGGATAATTATCTGAATTTTTAGAATATAATATTATTAAATTAACTCTGAAAAGGATACATAAAACAGTAAATATTTTTATTCCTTATATTCAAATTAATATATATTATTCACTTTTTAAAAGATTAAACTGCTGTTTAGACTAATATTTATTTGCACGTGTTTGTTGTATTGTGATTTTCGGAATTGTGCGCGCGTTCTTTGCAATAAGACTGCATCAGCTTCAATATTTAGTAGGATTGATGGAAAAGGATTGGAATGGAGCAATGTGATTTTTGGCTCCCTGAGATATTGACATTACATATGTGATTTGGATTTCTATTTACACATACACACACATATACACACGCATATATATATATACATATATTCTTTATAATAGGCATCACTATTGAATCCAACCACTTCTTCAAACGTAATGAGAGTAAAAATTCGTTTATCAAATGGACTATCTTGAGTTGGTCATTTCATAAATTCAAGTGGCTAAATAGTACCAAATGCCTTCTTTCACTATAGACCACACACAACATCCGATTTCAAATATTAGTCTCTCCTCTTCTCACCTGACTGGCTACAAAAACGCCACAGAGAGAGGCAGAAAGCGATAGGGAGTCCACGCACAAATTATGTATAGAAAAGGATTCCCAACCCAAAAAGAAAAGAAAACATGAATAATTGTGGTCATAAAGAAAGCTAATTGAATCAAATGGGTATTTTTTTCAAAGCAACCCCAACATATCCCCTAAGGATCCCCATATTGCAAAATAAAAATTAAAAAAAAGCCCAAAAAGATTTATTTAAATTAGATAAAAGTAACCCCCATTACAAGCTCATTCTTTGTAGAATACAAGATATAGATAGAAGATCCGCCACTTTGATGCCCAAATCACCACCCCCACTGTACCAATACTCTCTCTCTCTCTCTCTCTCTCTCTATCAGAGCTTTGCTTTGCTTTGCTTGCCTTTTCTTTTAGAGTGGGAGTGCGACTGGAGACCCAATATCTTTTTGCATGAATGATTTGCATTATTAGAATCTCAACCCCTTAACACTTCCCCTCTTAAATTCCTTTTGTGATCCACACGCCTCTTTCTTCCAGAACCGCGTGTGATCCGCGTGCCCAACAAGTTCTAAGAAACCTTGGTTGTTAAGTACACGACTAAAAGTATTATGATATTCTCTTAACCGGCAAAAAAAAAAAAGTTCATACATGTGTTTATTAAACCTTAGAGATATTTAATTAGAGGGAGAAAAATAAAGGAAAAATAAAAAACTCATAAACGAACCGAAGTTTCAACTTTCATTAAAAAGATTGATGTTAAATAACTAGTACTTAAGCACGATTATTGGATTCTTGGGCTTGATCGGCTGATTTGTGCGGAATCATCTGATTGGTTTTTTATTTTTATTTTTTTTCAAAGGGGGTTGAAGAATATAATCTTCTTGTTATATTACGATTTATATTCTTTACCTTGTGATGTCATTCTTTGAAGTTTGTTTATGATTTATTACGTGATAACGTGTTACTCTTGTGGACCGACGAGGATCATGCTAGCCTAAGTAGGTATAACAAGAAGTACGATCTAGAAGACTAGAAGTATTAAATTAAATATATATACATATACGTGTGTGTGTTTATCTGATCATCAGAATATCGTAATAACTCAAAATTAGACTGCAATTTCAAGTCTGCTAAATGAAGAGTTCTATATAATATTGGCACGTACGTAATTCATAAAGCTAATTGTAGCTAGAGTGTATTTTATAAATAAGTTATATAAGCATACAAAATTTTACTTTTAAAATTATATAGTTGGTTTATAGCTTTTTCATTTTTTTCCTTTTTTTTTTTCTTGGGATGGAGGTTTTGAGTGGCTTATACTCTTTTTTATTTAGGGTTGTCATGCCAAATAGCAATTAGCTGATTGTTTATTTTATAGTTCAAACAAAAAGGTAGTTGTTTATTTAATCATAAAAATCAGAAAAAGATCAAAGAGATATCTTGCTAGTATTACTATGCATTTAAGGCATTTGAGTCTTCAACAATGTTGTCCGTGTTTATCCATTAATTTCCAGGAGCTAGGATTCCATTTAACGACTTTTTTGGTTTTGGCTAAGAAATTGACTGAGTTACTGTTTTTGCATATATTTTCTCAGCAATTTCGATTAACAGACCCTAGAGATGGTTTATTTAGCACAAGTTTTGCATTTACTTTAAGCCGATAAAAAAGGAAAAGTCAAAGCTGTTTACAATAAATGTTTGGAATTCTACATTTTTAAAAGATCCTAATGGATCAAAATGACTTAAATTTTCAAACAAGTAATAAAAAATATTATAATGAAATTTATTATGTCTTGTTTAAACTCTGATAGGTTTTAAAGTCTACTTAAAAAAGGTTTTTTAGATTAAATTTTGTGACTTTAACTAGAAGATCTTTTTAAAATAAATGTTTTTTGCCAGATCTTCTAAACTCTACCATAATAAAAGAGAAAAATGTGGAAAAAATATCTTAAATAGGCATATTTATGTTTTTTGCCATCCAATTTGGATTTTTTACCATCTATACTTTTCTAATTGTAGGTCGAAAAACTAAAACTATTATCACTAAAGTAAAATTTAGAGATGCGCTTTTGATGGGTATTTCTGCAAATTATTCCTTTGCAAAAGGGATTTAGAGGTAAATAGCCTTATCTTTTAAGAAGTTTTTTTAACAAATAACCTAAGTTTTTAAAAATTAGTTAAAATGGGTTTTTCTTAAAATGATCAATCAATGATTTACCAAATTACAATCATTCATTAATTGATCATAACATAAATTACTATTTTTCATAGTCAATAATTTATTGTCCATAGTTAATCATTAATTAGCCAAATCTAAAAAGAAAAAAAAAAAGAAAAAGACCATTTTGCTAATAAAAAAGTTCAATTATCTATTAAATTAGGTAACTAAAATAGGTTATCTAACTTAATTTTCCCTAGAAAATATTAAAAGTAACCCTACGAAGCCATGCCAATTTAATAGGTCCTAGCTAAGTTGAACAAAATTTTTTGCGCATATTTGGTTGACAAGTTTTAACCAAGAATTACGATTTGGATTGTGGTTGAAGCTGAATTATGTGTTTGGTGTGTTTAAATTATTGGAGCCAAAAGGTATAATAACTTGAAATATGTTCAAAAAAAAATATTAATATAGACCTTATTTTATTTGTTTCAAAATTCTAAGT
Organism: Antiaris toxicaria; assembly: GCA_035233585.1. Taxonomy (NCBI): domain Eukaryota; kingdom Viridiplantae; phylum Streptophyta; class Magnoliopsida; order Rosales; family Moraceae; genus Antiaris; species Antiaris toxicaria. Next base: position 35,430,465 of record CP141157.1, on the reverse strand, counting down.
AAATTAAAAAGAAAATCATTTCATTTCGATTTGTATATGCAAAGTTGTAAACTTTTAAAATTTGAGTTTTGAAGTTATAATTTTAATTATTAAATAGTAAAACTTGTTAATTTTTCAAAAAAGATAAAAACTAAGTTGAAAATTTTGGGTTAAAACCCATCAACCAAACACAAGCTTATTCTTTTAAATATGCAAAGAAAAGATAATTATATATCAGAGTTACAAAATACTCTTTGAATTTTGATTATTTATTGAATAAATTAATGCAAAATATTCCTAAAAAATGCAAAATAGCTAAATTTTTATTAATTTTTGATATTAATTTACATGATATATTTTTAAATATCTATGAAGAAAAAAATGACAACTTATTTATATGATCAGTGGATATTAAAATATTAGGATAAAAATTAGAATTCCTAACATCATTTAATTCCTTAAACCGTGTTATATTATAGTTTTTTTAAACTATGATGTTATGTGTTATTAATTCAAAGATACGTGGTATGAATGAAATATTTTTCCAACTTTAACATAGAATTCTCCTTAAAAAAAAAAAAAAAAAAGGTTTCACCGAAGACACGAGTAAAGAAATTATGAAAAGTTATTTAACTGAATATATAACATATGGATAAAGGGACTGCAGAGATGTTGTTTTTGCATTGGATCCCTTCGATCGACATGCATATATGTTCACACCTAATTATAATTAATTATAACAACAAATTAATCAAAAAAACATTCCATGCTTGATTGGAACTTTTAAATAATCGTTGATTAAGACTTGAGTAGTGGTATTGGTCATAAAATATACACAGGAAAATGTAATTAATTTGACATGGGCGAAAAAGAACCAAAAACATCTTTTATAATTGAGGTTGGCAAAAACCTTTCTCTTAAAGTCCCACTTCCAATAGCCAAAAAAATTTTAAAAAAATTAAATAAAAAAAAAGGAAGAAAAGGTGTGTAAGCTAGCCATTGTGGATTTTTCTTTCTTTATGGTACGTCCATATGGAAGGATGGGATTGTCAATCAGTGATTGCACTATCACCACCAATTGGAACATATTCCTCTTTCTCCTGTCGCCACCACAGCCAAAGCCAAAGGCTATCTGTCCTACGTGGGCGTGTTTTCTACGCGCTGACTCTTTTCGTTGATTAGGGCACTTCATCTTCTCCGATGATACGTCCCCCATGCATGTCCGACACAAAAGCCACCCTGTGGGTCCCACAGAAGTGGGTCCACCTCCATTGGTTTAGTCCCATCTTGGGGGGCCCCAGTCAATGAGATTTCTATTTACCTTTCACTTGATGCCCTTGAGCCTTTTTTTTTTTTTAAATTAAATTTTATTTTTATTTTTAATTTCAGTTGTGTGAAATGGACATTTCTGCAGTATCCTTGAGCAACAAGTCGACGGTGCTGTTAGCAAAGCACCTGTTTTCTTTGTGAACGAAGAGACATGCATGGTTAAAAGAAAAGTTATGTACTAGTCAAGTCTTTCTTTGGTAAGTCCTTTTTAAGTAGACCTTTCTTTAAGTTGAAATTTTATACAAAACGAGTTATTTATTTGTTAGGAGAAATCTTGCATGAATCAATACAATTCTCTCTTTTTATTATAACATATATACATATATATAATATTAGTAGTATAATGATAAGAATATTCTATTTTAATACGTTTATTTCTACCAAAGTTTCTAATTGTAATTCATATAGAAGTTTAATCTTTAATAAAAAAGATTATATATTACCTATTTTTGAAGTTTTGAGTTGAGAATTATTGAATACCTATGATGATTAGAATCCTTGTCAATTGACATTCCCTCAGTGGCCCTAATAAACGACGGACGTAATGACACAACTAATCTTCTTCTTAATTTCTACCATAATAAAAACCTCACACTCATTTTTATTTTCAAATTTTTCTTATTATATAATGTACTGTAATATATCTGTCTATCTGTTCTAAAATATTCTTATTTATATGTTCCTTTTATAATGAAAAATAGAAACAGGTAAAAGTGCTGCTGATTTAATTTGTCAAAGTTCTTTTCTTTCATTGTTGAAATGGTTAATCGATCTTTTTTCTTATGCTCTATAGATACTTTTCACATGCTTGGTTTATAAGAACAAAGACAGAATCCTAATAATTAATGTTCTTAACTATAACAGCGTAAAAGTCATTTCATATTTGATCATCATACAGAACAAATCGAACCTCTATGGTGACATATATATATATATACACACATACATAAATTATAAGAATATTCAATTTTGTTTTATTCTGGGCGCAGGATAGAAAAAAAAAACAGAAAAAAAATCTGCATTATCAAATTCAAAGAAAGTTGCATAACTATTACTAACTACACCTTAGAAAGAGTACCATCAATATTTCAAGAGCTGCGAACTAAAAAAAAAAAAAAAAAGTGTGTTTATCTTTTCGATGAAGATAGTGAAAGTGGAACACAGGTCGAGCAAAGACTCTTGTTGCCAAACCGCTTTTGCTTTTGCCACATAAGGAACCGTTAGCGAAGATGCAATAATATTTCCCAACTTTCTACTACCGGAGAGAGGTGGCTAAGCCTTAGCTAGTATGTCATATATGATATATATTTCTCAAAGTTGTTAATCATGGCACTTTTATTAAAGCTTTTTTGTTTAAAGGGATATTGAGGGGCTTAGTAAAGTTTGGTGGTGGTTATTCGAAGCTTTTGTGGGGTCCTAATAGAAGTTTGAGGGGGACATTGTTTTGGAACTTTAACGCCAATATGCGACCCATTTGTCGTTTCTAAGTTGAAAAGCCCTTCAATTCTAGTGTTTGGTTTTGCACCATATAGTCTCTACCGTATCATTAAATTTTTTCCATTTTTTTTTTTTTCCTGATATTGATATTTTGCCCCCACCAAACATTGAAAGACAAATATCATTGGTACAAAAGGAAGACGACAACTTATATCGTTTTCACTTTATAAAAGGTTGAGAGAATAATTTTGCCCTTCTTTTGAACTAGGGTATACATTGAACAATATTAATTTAACCACTTAAAAACATAATAAAAATTAACAGAAGTATTAATTTCGGACAAAATATATATAATTTGAGACTAGCAAACAGCTTCAAGCCATATTTTGGTGCATGCATGAAATGCAAAACATTTTGACGTACCGCAAAATATCTATACAGCATTATCGAGGAGAACTTTTTTCGAGTTTACTTAAATATTCAATTGCTAGCTTCCTCTTGCTGACTTTCCGGGTTAAGGGCTCCATGTGAGAATTTGTTCCCTCTAAATCTACCCATGATGATGCCCCATATATATATATATATGTACGTATGTTTATATGCAAATAAATATAAATATATGCCAGTCCGTTTGTGTATTCTAGGTGAGGGAGGATGTATGACTATGAGCTGAGGTTTTCAAAAGCCATCGATCGAGATCAGAGAATTTAGCCGCAAATCAAAAGACAAAAAAGCCCCTCAAATAAAAAGAAAAAAAAAATGCAAATTGTGATGTAGTGACTTGAATTAGAAGCTTCAAAGAGATTAAAAGAGACCTCTCTGACGCGTGTCGCACTTGTCTGTCATGCATGCCATTAATAATATCATCATCATATCACATATATGATCAGTACCCTTCAGATTATTCCCAATACTCCACCTCCCAAGCCCCCATGCACTCACGCAAAGATAAAAAGCCCTTAATCATCACCACCAAAAGCCCCCCCTTCTCCTCCTCTCTCTCCCTCTCTCTCTCATCTCTCCCCTTTAACTCCATCCCTTCCATATCTACTAAACATACCAAAGTAGGGACAAAGCTTTTTCCACTGCTAAATTTCAAGTCTTTCAACAAACTTTCTTAACTTTTTTTCTCTAACTAGCGATGATCGACCCAGTTAACTCTCCTCAGAACAACCCGAAATCCGACAACAACAGCAGCAGCAACAACAACAACAGCAACAACAATACTAATAATATCGTCGGCAGCTTTCACAGCCCGACGCATATTCCGAACCACCTGTGTTACGAGCCCACCTCGGTCCTCGACCTCCGCCGAAGCCCTAGCCCCGTAGGAGGAAACAAGCCAGCCAAGGTATCTCCCATATCCGACGTCTTCGTTTTGCCTCAGCAGCCAAATGATTCTCTCGTGTTGGAAGAGCCGGTGTTTCAAAACTTGGATTGGGACACCATCATGAGAGACTTGGGATTGCATGACGATTCTGTTCCTTCCTTGAAGACTTCCTCTACTCTTACGACTTCTTTTGCTCATCCGTTGAACCCTTGTGACTCTCCGATTCCCCATTTCTCGGATCTGATCACGCCTCCTCAGTCGTTCGATCCCACCCAGCTCGTAAATCATCATCATCACCACCATCATCATAACAATCTCAACTTCCCCGAGATTAATCTCGGTGCAGATAATAATAATTACAACTTCAAAGTCTTCGACACGACGTCGACCGGCGACTTCCATCCCCGCAGGAGTAACAGCTTGAATAACAATATCCACATCGGGTTTGATTTCATCGAAGACCTAATCCGAGTCGCCGACTGTTTCGACTCGGACGATTCGCAACTCGCTCAGGCGATTCTGGATCGGCTCAACCAGCGCCTCCGGTCCAACATTTCAACCGTCGGGAAACCCCTCGGTCGACCACTCCGGCAAGCCGCTCTCTACTTCAAAGACGCTCTCCAGTCCATCCTATCCGGTTCGAACCGGACTGCCCGGCTTTCTTCCTGGTCGGAGATCGTCCAGACCATCAGAGCCTACAAGGCCTTCTCTGGAATCTCGCCAATTCCGATGTTCTCTCACTTCACGACGAACCAAGCCCTCCTCGAAGCTCTCAACGGCTCCGCCTTCATCCACGTCGTCGACTTCGACATCGGCCTCGGCGGCCAGTACGCCTCGCTCATGAAGGAGCTCGCCGAGAAATCCGATTCCCTCAGACTCAGCCCTCCGGTGGTCCGAATCACCGCCGTCGTGCCGGAGGAATACGCCGTCGAGAGCAGGCTGATCAAAGAGAACCTCTCTCAGTTCGCTCAAGAATTGAAGATCAGATTCCAAATCGAGTTCGTCCTCTTCCGAACCTTCGAGATCTTGTCCTTCAAGGCGATCAAGTTCATGGAAGGGGAGAAGACGGCGGTGCTTCTCTCTACGGCGGTGCTCCGCCGCCTCTCCGGCGTCGGGGGAGGGGGATTTTTGACAGACGTGAGGAGGATTTCGCCGGCGGTGGTGGTGCTGGTCGACGGCGAGGGTTTGGGGGAGGTCGGGGCGACGACGTCGTTTCGGAGGAGCTTCGTCTGCGGGCTGGAGCTCTACTCGATGGTGATGGACTCGCTAGACGCGGCGATGGTGGGCGGCGAGTGGGTGAGAGAGATCGAGGCGTTCGTCCTTCGGCCCAGGATCGCGGTGGCGGTGGAGGAGGCGGCGGCGAGGAGAACTGCGCCGTTTCGGGAGATGCTCAACGCCGCAGGGATGAGGCCGGTGCAGCTCAGCCAGTTCGCGGATTTTCAGGCGGAGTGCTTGCTGGGGAAGGTACAGGTTAGAGGATTCCACGTGGTGAAACGTCAGGCCGAGTTGGTGCTTTGCTGGCACGACCGGGCCCTAGTCGCCACGTCTGTTTGGAGGTGTTAGAGGGGGCCTTTACCTTATTTTATTTGTTTTAAAATTTTAATTATTTTTTTGTTGGGGGGTAACTAAAAGTAAAAAAAAAAAAAAAAAAATGAAGAAGAAGAAAATAGCCCTAAAATATCAAGGAAAAATGGTCTGGGATGTAATTAACTGTAACCGAGTCATCCTGGGCATATTTGTTTTATTATGTGTTTGGCAGTTGGTGTTATTGTGTAGTTGGAGAGGAGTAAGGAATGTCATGGTCCATATCCTTTTGGTGTTTTATTTTTGGATCTTTTTAGTTGTTTTTGAAACAAAATTATTAATAGGGTGACCAAACAATTATTGGGCAAAATCGTATATACCCAATTTGTCGCTAATAATTCCTTTTTTTTTTGCGCACATTTTAGTATACTTTTATTAAAAGTTTGATAAATATACTATATTTGTATTGTATTTGTACACAATATATTAAATTTATTTTATATTTGAATGAAAAAGTATTTGAATTATATTTTAAAATTAAAAAGTTGATGTGATTGATAAAAATAGATAAGAAAAGTGAAATAAATAAAAAAAAATATTTTTTAAAATATTTTAGAAAAATAAATGTATTTGAGATCTTGTGAAAAGTATTATATTTGAATACAAAAAATTTACGTTTAGATATAATATAAATATAAAATTATATTTAGATAAAAATTATATTACGTTTAAACGCAATGGAAATTTTAATGCAAAACATTGACCAAATGCTCCATTAGTCACTTTGGGTGGAATGAATATGCAGCCAAAAAAAAAAAAAGGCGAACATGAAAAAAACTGGGCATGGGAAGTTTCGTCTTTGGAACTACGGCTAGCGGTTGATGTGAGCTTGCAAAAGAACACCTCTTTTTTTTTATTTTAATTGTTGATGAAGAAAGGCCACTTTTTCATCCAAGTAAACTCCACTTTTTTTTCTTTGTTGGATTAAAAGTAACTAAACTCCACTTTATTCATTGGGTTAATTTTATGCGAGTAAGTATTTCATAGTAAAAGTTAGTTAAAATATATATTTTAATTGGCAAATATGGTTCAACTATTTGCATAATTCCGTCCTCAGGGCAGTGTCGGAGGGGCGAGGTCAGTAGTGGGGGCGATGGAGGTTCATGGGGGGTGATGCACGCAACCGTTCCTGCAACGCAAGGCCAGGATGTGCGGCGGGGCTGCTCGAGTTAGTGGGGCGGTGATGCTGTTTTGGAGACGGCCGAAGGGGCTACGTGCGGGAGCTTTGAAACATTGATATGTTATCCAAATGAGTTTGAAAAGAATTAAGAGTTTTAGATTAAAGGCAATGGGATCAATAACTGAGATTTTTGTTTGACTTTACAAGTATTAATTTTGATAATTTAATTAGGTCTGTTTGGGACAAGTTTTGAAGACATCCAAAACTATCTTTTTTCCAAAACTTCCCCACTTTTCACTATTTACATCTTCAAAACGCTATAATAAACTTCAAATTTTAAAAGTCTATAACTTTATATATACAAGTCCAAATGAGATAATTTTTTTTAAATTACATAGAATTTCGAGATGAACGAAATAATATCCATATTGATATATTTTTTCTAAAAAAATTTTTAAATTTTTTTATTTTTTTACCCCAAATAGTTTTTTCTTCCAAATATATTTTCCAAAACAACTTTTTTCCAACCCCAAAATAATATCTCTAAGCATCTCTTCCAAACTCTCCCCCAATATTTTATGTCTTAACTTAAAATTTAATTCAACCAAATTTTTGCTCATACAATTAGGACGGGGATAACATAATTGCCTAAAGTTTTAATGCAATTAACCCTTTTTTTTTTTTTTTTTGCGCTAGCACTATTGACGCTCTATCTGGAGAGGAGGCAACGGGCAGAATTTGGTAAATAAATAAAAGGAAAGAAAGATGGAAAGAAAAATACCTTTGTATTTGACCAACATGACCCAAGTTGTCTAAAGACAATGAATACTTCCTCCACGAGAAGAAAGAACAAATAGAAAAGGAGGGGGGGGGGGGGGGGGGGGGGGGTGGGGGTGGGGGGAAAGAAGACAAATTGAGCAATATCTTCAACCTACCGTGATATTACGGCTGCGGTAAGAATTTAATTCTCAAAAGAAATTTAAAATTTATCATAAAATATTTTTACCTCTTAATTAAAATAAAATTTATTTTATAATTTTAATATTTAACGTTCAAGAAAAAAATATTAGGAAGAAAGAGTATAATAGCATAATTGAACTAAGTGTTTTAAAATAATAGCATAATTTTTTAAAAGAGCATATAGCATATTTAACATTCAAATTTGTAATATTTCCCAAATACCCTTATCCACAAAATAGTTGTAGATACATCGCCATTGTCATCTCATTGTTGTTGCTATTGCCGTAGCTGCCATCACCGTCACCTTTACCTTCGCGTTTGTCTTTACCTTTGCTTATGCCTTCACCTTCATTATCGGCCTTTCGTGGAGGAAACAACGGTCGTCATCAACCCAAGGAATATAATTGTGACTCAGATCCATCGTCGTACGATCTCGTTCGTCGCAGTGCAAGATTCTAACCATCCCCATGATTGGCATTTCTGACTCACAAAAATCATCATCTTCTTGGACAACGATCATTGTGATGGAGAGAATTGTGATCTCTTCTTTACCCGGTGAGCTCCTATTCGACGAGAATAATTGTTGTGGATTTCACAAATGTACAAATTGAACAAATAATAAAATGATAAATAAAGTATCGTTCCTATAAGGATAGTGTTAATAAATACCAAAATTAGTTGACTTTAATTTTATTTGAGCAATCGAATAATAATATTACAAGTGAAAATTTAAATAAATAAAATAAAATTACAAAAATAAATGAATATAAATTAATAACACACAAACAGACATACAGATGTTAGGAATTATATTTTCACTGTAATTAATCAGATTTAATTTTATTTAAGTATGTTATTATAATTTTGTGTTTATATTTGTTGATGGTCAACTACTCCTTTTTTTTTATGTACTTTTTTTCAAGTTATACATAAATTCTACATTTTTATAATTAAATTTATGTAAAGAATTAGTAAATTAAAATTCACAATAAACAGTGCCATATATGTAAATAATACTATACATATAAATAGTATCATAAATATAAATAGTACTGTATATATAAACAGTATCATATATATGAATAATATCGTATATATGAATAGTTTTATAAATGTAAACAGTAAAAATATGAATCCAAATATATTATAAAAAGTATTTTTTGAGAAATATAAGTAGTTAATAATATGACTACATAAAAATAAATAAATATATCTTTATTCTATTTAAGATTTTATAGTATTTATTCTAAAGTCATGCCATAAAAATCTCCTTTCGGTTTCATTTTGTTCCTCAAATCATTTAAAAGTTGATAAGAAATTTAAAAGTATTAAGTTTGAGAATAAATACGCCAACAAATATGACAATCATGACAACATGCTTAATTTAATTAAATTATCATAATTACCATATTTATAGTTCTCAGCGAAATTTTATTTAATTCATAAAGAAAAATAAAACAATACAATAAAACATATTAAACATAATAAAAAAATAAAAGAAAAGAATCTAAAATAATTACAAATATTTATACTAATAGAATCTTCAACAACTCATAGTTTTATTGATATTAAAATAAAACTAAATTAAAAAAAAAAAGAAAAAAAAATATTTTTTAGCTTCATAGGAAGCTTTATTTTTTTATATTACAGAGGTGTTTGGGAGCCAAAATTAATGCCTCCAAAATAACTATTTTTCAACATATTATCACTTTTCACTATTTATATCTCAAAAATGTTACAGTAAAAGTCTATAACTTCGTGTATACAAGTCTAAATGAGATGTTTTTTTTAATTACATAGAATTTTGAGAAGAACAAAAAAAATATCTCTATTAATTTTTTTTCTAAAAAGTTTTTAAAATTTTATATTTTTTCACTAAAAGCATTTTTTTTAAGTATATTTTTCAAAATAACTTTTTTTAAACTCATAAAAAATGTTTTCAAGCATTGGTTACAAACGGATCCACATCTATCTATCTTTTTCTCTTCCCTCGCCTTTCTACTCTTCTCTATTTCTCATCCTCCCTGCTTGTTGCTTCCTCTTCCCGCTTCTTCTCCGCCTTTTATAGGCTAAAAAAAAAAAAGAAAGAAACTATTCCCTTACATCACGCACAGTAATAGGAATCACAGGCATTCAACGCTGTGATTTCACAGCGCATGCACATGGGCCTTGCCCCATAGACTTTTGGCGCCAAGAAAAAGAACGAAGGAAAGCAAAACAGGAAAAATGAAAAATGAAAAATGAAATCAACGAATAACTATGTATGGGTTCAATTGTTTATTTATTGATCCGAAATTAAAATTTATTATAACTTCTTCATATAAATTCTGATTTGAATAATTCTTTATTTAAAATGTTCATATTGATGAGAGGATCAAAACATAACCAATTAAAAGATTGAAATATGAATGATATTCGCTGGGATCCACCTTTAATGAATGAATATTTTATCACAATTTGACACTTTAGACAATTAAAATGTTAAAAATAGACATTTTCAAAATAAAATATTATAAATAAATTTATTAGAAATATTTAATTTTAATTTTGTTTAATATATTATTATTAAAATAAAGTAAAATTAAATAAACGTCTTATAAAATTTATAAAAAATTTAAATTAAAGAAAATAAAATAAAAATAAATCAAAACAAATAAAACTCTTACTAATAAGTTAATTTTTATACAAAAATAACTCTATTTTCTAAAGTTAGTTGACGAAAGAGAGAGAGAGATAAAGGGGAGTAGTAAGAAAGATAGAAGGAAAGTGAGAGAGTGCAAGGAGAGAGAAAATGGTAAAACAATATTGAGAGAAAGAGAGAGAGAGAAGCGGGGTAGACAGAAAGATAAAAGAAACAGAGAGAGAAAGAGTGTGTGAGGACAGAGAAAATGGTAAAATTGAAAATAAATAAACCTGTTTGATGTTTGATTTAAATAATAAAAATATATTATAATTTATTATGTTTAAAATCTATTTTTTATTTAAATTGGACATATAAAATATGTTATATTATGTGATTTCTCAAAATGCTATTCTGTGTAGGTTTTTCTTTTGTCTAATTAACTACTATTTGACTTTAGAGGAAAAAAAAAAAAAAAAGAGAAACTGTGGGTTCGTTTGGTGAACGCATTGCATTTGCATTGCGTTTGAATGCAATGTATTGAATGTAATTTGTATTTGGAGGAAAAACATTAGTATTGCATTTGAATGCAATGTGTGTTTGGGGGAAAAGTATTTGAATTGTATTTTAATAATAAATATGTGATGTGATGGGTAAAAGTAGAGAGAAAAAAAAGAGGGAGAGAGAATATATGATGTAATTAATAAAAGTAATAGAAAAAGTGAAATAATAAATAGTGATTGTATTTGATTTAAAATATGATGTGATTGGTATTTGAATGAAATGTTTTTGTATTTGGGGGAAAATTGCATTGCATTTAAATGTAATGCTAAAAAAATTTATGTCCCAAACACTAGCTATATTGTATGTTTCTTTTTATTTTTCCTTTTAAAATTACTATAAATATCCATGTCTACGTTAAAAATTTAAAACGTAACATGTATGATTGTTTGCAGGGATTAATATGGATGTGTACCATATCATTTTAATGGTCTGATTACACATGTCAGTATTAAAATTTACAATATGACACCTAAAAAAGTTTTAGGTGTTAATAAAATTGTATTCCACTTTTAAAGATTGGTAATTCATTTGTATCATTGGATATGAAAATTTCACTTAAATTTTATATTAAAATTATGCATTTGAATTCTAAATTTTTTAAAATTGATATTCCTCTAAATCAACCATGTTTCTAGTCATAGATTAAGCATTTAAAAAATTGATCTAATAAATAAATAATAGTATCTATCATAATACAAAAGTAAATTCTTACTATAAAATTTTCCTTTCTTTTTTTTCCCTTTTAAAGTCACATCGTGGAATTTTACTATTTTCATAACTATTATTTGTTGTTGTTTTTTTTTAATATTAAAAAACCAGTATTAAGTAGACATCCAATGCACTAAAAGATTATTCTCAATTTGAGAGTACTAATAAGAAAATATTTTAAAAATTAGACCATTTTAATCATTAATGTCACTCAAAAACTATCACAAACAACTATTATAATTACAACGAATAATATAAAATATGTTATTATAAAGGTTTTTTTTACGAATAATTTTTTTATTATATAAAATAGGTTATTATAAAGGTTAGTAATTACAAAAAACAATAAAAATGTGACTTGACAATAATAGAAAGGATAAATCAAAATCGATACATTTTAAAAAAATTAAAGTATTTTTTTTAATTAATGCCTAAATAATTAACCATCTAAAAAAAAAAAGAAAAACAAACGATGAAAGGTTAAAGGCGCCAATAAGTTAATATTTGGAAAAAAAAAAAAAAGTAAATATTTGTGGCTAATAAACGACACCGTTTCATAAACCCAGGCACAGCTTTTGTATCACTATCAATTATCAAAAATTGAAAAAGAAAAAAATAAATCAGAAAATCAAATGCCAAAGTAAAAGTGTAAGTAAAAACGCCGGTGCTAAACAACGAAATTGGCGGTTAATCGATTTCGCTGCTTTACTTTGCTTGTAAATTGTAATGGCTCTTCTCGGATCCAACATCTCCAACGAGGTGAGTACGGATATTCTCCTTTAAGTTTCTCCTTCCTCTCGCTAGGGTTTCTAGACTTGGCCTCTGGTTTTTTCTTTCTTTGATACAATGTCTAAATTCGGATTTCAATTTTTTTGAATTTCTGTTCTTCTTTTCGTAGTTTTAATTTGATTTCCGCTGATTTTTGAGAATCGAACGGTTTCTTCAATAGTTGGTGTTGATCCGACTCGAACTGTACACTTTACTTATTTCTCTTCTCCAGTAATTTGCCATTTGAATTCACTATTTATGTGCGTATACATGTGTGTGTGTGTGTGTGTGTATGTGTTTACTGAATTTGAACTTGCTACTATTTTTTGTTGATCGAGCGACGATTTGGCTTCGATGTCGTCGCTCTTTTGATGGTCATTTTAGAAAATTGCTTGTATTTTTTTTTAATATTATATATTCATTACGTTTGTGATTATTTGGTAATCACATTGATTCTTTCACGTTTTTAATGCAGGTTGGATTGCAGTTACTCCTTTGTCCTCTTGGATCAAACATCGTAGTTCGAACGGCGTGGTGAGTTCTGTGGTTAATGCGTTTTCTAACTATGTTACTGTTTTTTGATTGCTTCAAAATGTTCTCTCTAAAGCTATGATCCTGATTGTTTGATTGTTTTTATTGATATGACTTGGTTTTTGTTGTCTTTTATAGTTGTTCTGTGGGGATTGCTCTACCTGTATACTCTACATTTAAGGCAATTGAAAAGAAAGACAACAATGAGCAACAAAGATGGCTTTTTTATTGGGCAGGTCCGTATATAGTTATTTATTTTTTTCGCTTTGCTTTTCTTTGATTTCGGGCATTTTTGTATATGGCGTGAAATTTGTAATCTCTGTTGCTAATTTGAAATTTTCATATTGTAATGTTGTTAGGTAGAATGTCATCAGACAAACCAGGTTATTAAGTGGCAGTTGCCGCTGATGAGATTTGCTAAAATTTGAAATTGAAACCCATGTTTTGGGAACTATTCTTGATAAACAACTGACAGAAAATTCGACATGTTGACAAAATTCATGCTGCAACTTTCCACTTCTGTCATATCTAGAGTTGATTTTCTTGAAAGAATGATGCTGACATTGTGCTACAATGTGTTGGCATGGAAACAAGACAAACCATCTTCAGTTGGTTTCTGACTTGATTGTGTCTTGTGATAAAAAAAAATATAGGGTCAATATTGGCATGGTCTGTGTGTGCAAGTGTGCCTGTGTGGCTGCTTCTGGTGTTGTTGTTTTGGTACTCTTAAGCAAGTAATTATTGGTTCTGGCATGCTCTACAAATTTAGTTCCGTTATAATTTTATTTATCATTTTTAATCATTGCAGCTTACGGTTCTTTCAGCCTTGTGGAAGTATTTTGTGATAAACTTATTTCCTGGTATGATTCTGAACTACATTTTCTAAACCATGTCACGTGTTATTATCCTGAGTTATTAGGACAAGATGTATATTAATCAGTGATAGGATAAGCATAATGTAATCAGGTCTATCAGTTTTCCTAATTCACTTTCGCATGTTTCTCATCTTATCTATAATCAGGTCTATCAGTTTTCCTAATTCACGTTTGCATGTTTCTTTTCTTATCTACCCTCCAAGTATTCGTGTGTTACTTTGATCATGCCTATGTTATCCATGGCTATGCAACAACGATAGATTCAGAGAAGGGAATCCATCCAACTCCTAAGACTATAGATAAAACATTTACCTTGTATTTGTCTTTTCTCAATGATGATCCTCTGCTTGTTGCAGCTAATATTCGTAATGTGGGTTGTGCTTTTAAAACTGTCGGCTATATTTTTGTTTAAAAGTAAGTTATATTTGTGCACTTTAATTTTGTCGTATGCAATGGAGAGAAGTAGAAACTTAAGGAAGTATGCCATCTGATGCTATTACTTAGGATAATACAAGTGGAATGTTTTGGCTTGGAATACATGAGTATCTGTATGTGTTTGAATTCATTTGCTTTCCTGATGTTTGGTTGTCGTAATCCACAGGGTTCCCATGTATTATCATGTGAAGTTTGCATTTCTTGTATGGCTTCAACTTCCATCTGGTGATGTAAGTTAAATTCTGTGATCCTCTTGGTGTGTTTCTATCAATATTTTGGAAGAAGAATAACAGTAAACTCAATTCTTATTTCTTCTCCCACGCACACGCAAAGACCATTTGCTCAAATTACATATGAGAACTTTCGAAGGTGAATTAACTGCTGCTCTTTAACAGGGTGCTAAGCAGTTGTACACGAGCTACCTGCGTCCATTCTTCTTGAGGCATCAAGCCAAAATTGATCAATTTTTGGAGGTCACACGTCGTGAAATGGTATGTTTATCCGCTATATTTCTTATTCCGTTTTCTCCGCGTGTTTCTTATTCGTTTTTTACTATTTTAATACTCTTATTTCAGTACTACTCGGTTTCTGCTTAGAAACTGCATTCTTTTTATTTTATTATATTTTATTTTATTTTTTCCTGCATAAGAAGTTTTGGATGGAATGTGTTTTTAAGTAGTTATTCGGTTTTTAATTTGCAGGTCAAACTCATCACTGCACACAAAGAACAAATCCAATATGCTAAGGCGGTGGTTCATAAGATCATGGGATCAGGTGAGGCTGAGCTCAATTCCTCATTTCTTTGAATGCTGCCATGGAATCCCAAGTTTTTATTATGCAAAACTTATGGTAAGAATTGTATTAAAAATGCACTGGTAGGTATTATGATCTTAATGGGAAAATTAATTTTGCATAACTGCTTTGAGTCATAAATTAGATCATTGAAAAATTGATCTTATAATTAATACAATGATACCAATACTGGTAATATAAAATGTGCTTATAAAATTTTTTTCCTTGTACGATACATAAGATGTGTGAAAAATAATCATATACCAATTAATATTAGAAGTTCCATTTATCTTATTTGTTAGTTTTTTCTAAAACCAGCGGATCAGTTCTTGAAAGGGGGAGAAGAACCGCGACAAAGCAACGCAATCGAAGGCCCAAGAGGAACAACCTCGGAAGTTGAGTCTGACCGTGTTCATGATGATTAGAACAGACTCCTGCCAACCCTACTACGTATGATTGGAATCGTATGATTGGAATCTTGTTTTTTCACCTCTACTTCTACGGTCGAGTCTATCATAGTCCTCCGTGCCCCAAATTAACATTAATTTCAAGTGTGTTGGCTCCTGCGTTAACATAATATTAATTTCTTCACCATTTGGTGGCCTGTAAATTCTTGTATTGCTATGCTTGACTACATCTGTGTTTCTTCAAACATTTGCTTGGATTTTTTTTTAATTATAGCAAAAATAAAAAATAAAAAAAAATATAATGAACAAATATCGTAAATATATTTTAATTTGAATTACTGCTCACCTGCTATAATTTTTTCCATGGGATAATGATACAACAACGTGCAAAAATAAGGTAGGTAACCTAGTCCGTGCAACTCGATTAAAGATTTGGGGTTAACGGTGTAAATTAGTAGCCAAAACGAAACAAAAAAAAAAAAAACAGAGAGAGAGAAAAAGAGAAAAAGAAAAATAAATCTTCTATACTCAATTAACTCCAGGATTATAGTTTCCCGGACTAATTTAATTAATTTCTACTCTAACCGCGCGGACAGTGCCGCGAGTTTTTTTTTTTTTTTTTGTTCTTTTTAGTTCTTGCCCTCACCACTGCGAGTCTGATGTTCGATTTTGGCGATGACATCTGGTCCACACAATCGAGTCAATTCTTCCTGTTACGGTCACAAGACAAAGCCATGTTTGTCAGGAAAAGTGTGTAATATTGAAAAAATACGAAGCAATGACCAAAAAAAAAAAAAAAAAAAAGGTATAAAATAAAATAGAATGTGAATGATTGCTTTAATGGTTATGGAGAGAATGCTCATTAAAAAAATCGAACAAGTTAATTTATTTTTGTAGTTTGAAGTAATCAGAACCAAGTTTTTTCTTGCCAATATATATATATATCTCTGTGTGTGTGTGTGTAGAGAGAGAGAGAGAGAGAGAGAGAGAGAGAGAGAGAGCTGACTTGGCCGGTTTGGGATTTATTATAAGAAGTTCATCAATTTTTACGCTCTTCGCAAAATTTAAGCTGAGCTTTTACGGTATAAAACTAAAATTTTCCTCCAAAAAAAAAAAAAAAAAAAGAAAGCATTTTGGACTTTTTTTTTTTGGCATTTTTTTAACTAATTGAAAAATGTTCATTAAACAGCAAACGATATTAAGTCATTAAAAGGATTAAAAAAGAGATGAGTTTCATGAAAATACAATCAAGAGGATGACGAAGTAACAATTGAAGGGGAAAAAAAAAAGAAAAAGAAAAAGAAAAAGAATATGACAAGCATTAAAAAAAAAAAAAGCAAATAAGAAATCTGATTGAAAAATAAATTTTCATTCCGACCAAACCAACAAATTAAGGAAAACAAGGATCTATAGCAATTTGGTTTAGATTAATTAGTTTTATTGATTTGATGGAGTTTTCGAACACCCTTAATCCGGGGAAACGTGTGTAGCAACAATTGAATTGAATTGCAAAAGGGGGGGAAAAAAAAAGAAAAAAAAAAAAGAAAAGAAGACGGGGCTAACCTTGATGGAATTATTCTCAGATGTGAGCTTTTCGCATTCCTCAGAAAGTTTCTGCAGCTCCTCCCTAAGGCTACCATTCTCATTGCTCAAGTTCTCAACCCTCACTTGTAACTCTTCACACTCAGCCTGGTGAGAACAAAAATTGCATAATCATTTGGCAGTACATACACGAAACAAGTACGTTATAATATAATTATGTATATATAGAGATATTTACATACTATACATAATATATCTGCTGGACAACATAAATTTCCTTCATTATGAAAATCTTCTCGCTTAAAATATTACTTTTACCACCCCTAAACCTTGGCTAGAAAACAGGCAATACAAGGTTTGTGAGAGAACATATAGTTACAAGTATAATATTTACCTGCTTGCGTAATCTTGATCTCCTCGCTGATTCCCTATTCGATTGCTTCCTCTTTTGTCTTTTAAGTTCACGTTCATCCTGTCACAAGTTAGGGGTCATAATTCAATAAAAAGGAAAAAAGACGACGCCTAATAGAAACGGGCACAGAAAGAGCATTAAAATCTTGGGATATTTAAACTACATTGGTCTGTTTTGTTAGTTATTTCAGGAACAGTTGAATAGTGAGCCCTGTGCTAATACCTGAATCCATTGGTCGGACATTACACCTTCACGTCCAATCATCGTTGCAGGAGCAGCCGACGACGTGGCTGCAGATGGGTTTGGTCTCAACTTCGTGGCTCCGGCGCTGGCTGCAGAAGACGGGTTCCACAAGTCCATGCCAATATTCAGGTTAGTAGCTGGCATAGAGCCTACAGGCTTCCCAGGCACTGAAGCTTGCAAAATGGAACTAGCAGTGTTATTCTGAGCATTGGCTCCTGAGAAATTATTTGCTAATACACTTCAGCAATTATTTGTTATTACAACACATGCAGGGATTGTATTTTGATAATAAGTAAAGTACCGTCTGCGAGCATCTGATCGAAGCTTCCTTTCTTGTTAGCAGATAATTCCTACAAAGAAATAAGGCACGCTTTTAACTAGACTACAAAAGTGTACATCTAGTTCAGCCCAAAACAGAGAGTACATCACGGGGAAGGACTTTTATGGGTTAAAATAGAAAAACTGGGAAGCCAGTAATTAATTGATTTCACACATGCAACGGCATCGGCAGTTTGGTTCAAAAGTCTTATAACCAACTTCCTTAACCATTCAATTAAATATACAAAGTACAAGTAATGATGTCACGTACCTGATGGTTAGGATTCTCGTCACTTGCATCTGATGAACCCTCAGAACCACTTTCGGCACTACAAACCATCAGATGATTCAATCAGGAAAAAATGAAAATAGAAAAAACATAGATACCAAAAAAAAAAAAAAAAAAAAACCCAATGATCTAAAGTTTGACAAGAGGCAAATCCGTAAAAAATGGGAGTGGGGATAGACCACCTTTGTGAAGCGCCGTCATTCCCCGAGTCTGATGTTGCTTTTCCACTCTCCCCAGCCTTCCCACCAACCGCACCCGCATTTCCAGAATTTACCTTGGACTTTTTAGCCAAAGCTCGGTCTTTGCCATCTGAGCCCTTACCCTCCGTGTCTGGATTTGTGTGCATGGGCACAGGAGTCTGCAGAAGAAATGCAAGAAAAACTTGATGAGCAACCTACAATTTTTCCAGATATTTTAGAGGCGTTTCCATCCATGCGGTGTGTTTCAGAATAAAACATCACCGACAGTGAGAAAAACAAAATAAAACAGACACAGACAAAACAATCAACAGCAAAAGAATATCATACAGTGGGCATGTTAGGATGAGCATAAACTCCCCCTGGTGGATACATAGCTGGGTATGGAACTGGGGTTCCATAAGGCGGAATTAGATGATGCTGAAAATTCGTCAACACAAAAGCAAAAATAAGCATCTACAGCCTAGAGAATATGTAATCGAAATCTATAATTGCGAAGGAAAGGAGATATTAACCTGGCTTCCCCAGAGATAAGGATGAGGAGCCGGTGAGGCAACTGTTGAGGCAAAAAAGGGTGGGGGAGTAGCGCCAGTAGTATAATAAGCCTAAACAAGAAGCTGTCTTGTAAGCTATAACATCATATGGTACAATATACCAAATTTAGTCTCTACTCGACACATATCTACAGTCATAGTTATAACTGAAATCCAGCATATTTTATATCATCATAAACCTGCATAGAACTCGACCAATCAGGATATGATGGCGCGGTTGGTATTTCCTGCTCAGGAAAATGTAAATTTGTGTAAATAACTTGATACGCTAGAAACAGGGAAGGAGGAAGCGGGAGTAACTACCTGAGTCGAAGGTGTCAGTTTAGGCTTGGAAGCTGCACTTTCTTCCCCGGTTCCCATCAGATTGCTTCAGCAAACTCCTCTCTTTTCCAGAGATTTAATAGCAGGTCACGTTACTTATTTTTGATATCTATGCAGCAACTGAATGGATGAAAATTACCGACCAATACTTAGTCCAATAAGCACAACTAACTTGTAGATGTTTTATGTTGATAATTTAGATCTATTACATGTTGAAAACTAGCAACAAGTTAAGAATAAAAGTTGTTCATCATCAATAGTCGAAGAATAAACGTTTAAGAACGTTCAAACTCAAGAACGACTCGAGGACTTTTCTGAGAGGCATGGAAAGCAAACATCATATATATATATTTTTAGCACTTTCAATTAGTTTACAAACAAATTCGGGTCCTTCTACGGTAGGGTACCTACTGGCAGTGCACGTTTCTAAATGGCTCAATATCATATCAAAATAAAAACTGACAGTTCTTTATACAAATCTAACTGTTCAAAACGGCCCTATAGGTAGAGTCCTATCCTACTGCAGAATTGCCAAATAGAAATGCACAACTAGTTTCTGTATGAATTATTAAACATCAACAAGAAAACAATTTCTAAAAGGAATTATTACAAAAACTCTGTAAATAGACATTCAATTTATAATCCTCTAGCAGAAGAGAGGAAAAAAAAAAAAATCCCCAATGAATTCTTGGATACCACTGTAATACATAGTTCAACGTCCTTTCTTAAAAAGAAATAAATATTAGAAATAAGTATTAGACTAATCACTCACTAATTACATCTATAACACTTTTCCGCATTTCACTTTCAGAACACAAGCATTCAAGTATAATAACAGGAATTTCTCTGATGAATTTCGTGGCTTATGAATTACAAACAGGACGAACTAGTTCTTTGATTTTTTTTTTTTTTTTTTTGGTTGAGAATAAGTAGTTCATTGAATTATTATTAACAGAGAAGTCAAATTTAGTATTTTCAGTTACAAAAAGTTATTTCTAATTTTGAATTCTGCTAAAAGTACAAAAACACAAAGTCTCAGAAGAAATACCAAAAATAAAATAAACAAAAATAAAAAGAGCAATTAGATCATTCAATTCCTAGCAATTTCTCGAAATTCAAAATCGAACTAGAAAGTCCGAATTCAGTTTACATAAATTTTCTCTCAACATTTCCCAACAGTTCATATAATTTCCCTATAATTATTAAGCAACACAAAAACCAAACAAGTACTTCCAAATAACAAAACTAACTGAAAAGCAATTGAAAAAAATTCAAACTATATTCAACTAGAATTACCTTACAAATCAAATCAAGCAATTCTCGTTTTCCAAGTTCATAAACAGAAATGAATAATCAGCCAATTTGTTAAAGAATTCGAAATCAAAGCGTCAAATCCACAAGAGAGAGAGAGAGAGAGAGAGAGAGATTGAACTGACCTGTGTTCATGCCGTTTGGATGCAACTACAGTGAGTAGACAGATTTTTCCTTTTCTTAAAAAAGAAAAGAAGGGGAAAAAAATAGTCCAGGTTGGACAGTCTAATATAAGCAAGATTTCGAAAGAAATAAAAAGCGTGAACGGCAAAGAATCAACGGCCGAGAATCTGGGGCAGAAGAACTCGAGAACAAATCTCAGTGGTCCATTCCAGAAACGGAGAGGCTAACAAACATCAAACGAAGGACACGAAAGCTGGTTGGTTGTGGTTTTCTGGGTTTGCCGTTGTTGTATTTTCTTAATGCTTCGGTTGTTGTTGTTGTTGTTGTTGTTGGTGTCGTTGAGGGGTGGGATGCGGGTGGTGATGGGCGAGTGTGGCATACGCGCGTGATTAAAGAACTGTACGGAGTTCTGGAGTCAATCCGGTCCGGTGAGGCGGTGTCCAATGGGAGAAGGTTATGGTGTTAGTAGTTTTGAGTGTTTCGGGGGCTTAGGGTTTCACCCAGCCGACACGTGCGAGAAACGAGGAATCTTAGCTGTCAACACGCCACTGGATATGACAATGACCAGGCGAAATTAATTTAAAGTGAAATTAAATAAAAAATGGGAAAATGATGACTCATCCTGACATCTAACGGATAATCTATCTTATCGTTTTTCTTTCTTTATTTATTTCTATCTTTTTGTTTTTGATAATTTTTTTAATTATTGTTTTTAAGAATTTTAGCACAATTTTGTATTTTTGCTCGAAGAATATTAGTATCATTTTTTTGTTGTTAATACTCAATACAAATATTATGTGTGATTGTAGATAAAACCAACAGTTATTTTATACTTTAACTATTATTATATGATAATAATAATTTTATAAGATGAATAGTTTGATTTTATTTTAACGTTTTTCTTCATTTATCTCCATCTTTTTCTTTTTAATAATTTTTTAATTATTATTTTTTGGAATATAAACATTATTTGTTTGATGATATAAGTATTATGTGTGGTTATAGATAAATTATAGTAATAATTTTATACTTGATTTTAATTTAAAGTGAAAAGGTTGAATTTCATTATTCTAAATTGAAATGTTGATGGTGAAAACAACGAAGGATTTTTGAAATTTAACTGGGATGAAAAAATTTATTTTTTTGTAAAATAACTACTTATTTAGAAGCTAAAATATTTTCATTATTTTGAACTTTGATTTCTTTTTTGAAAAATTTGGAATAGCAGCTCTTTTTTTAATATTCAATTACAAAAATCCAAAGTTAATTTAATTTTTTAGGGTAAACTTGTCAAAAATAAAATTTTATAAAATAATTGATAATTACTTATATAATTTAACAATAATTTTACAGACTGATTTATAATGTAAGATTCAAACCTCCATCTTCAACTTAAAAAGAAATTTTGAAAAATAATTCTAAAAGGTTTTAAAATATTACAATTGGTCGTAGTTTAGAGAATAAACATAAGTTTTGGTTCAACTATTTAAACTATTTAACTCAAAATTTTGTCTCTTTCTAAGAAAATCAATTTAATTTTTCTATTTAAAATTCCAACTTTAATTTTAAAAATTCAAACTTTAAAAAATTAATGATTTTATTATTACAAATTCAAATACAATAATATTTTTTAATAATATAAAATTTCAAAAAAATAAAATAAATTACATATTAATAATTTTTCCCTCAATATATATATGATAGATTTTTATATTTTTTAACTTTAACCAATCAAATATACGATTACTCAACTCAGTTTCAATATAAAAACTTTAATTTTCTAGCTTAAACGACCAACTAAATGCATGTTAAAAAAATGCTAGTAATTGCTTTTTTTTTTTTTTTTTATTTGGGCC
This sequence comes from Antiaris toxicaria, assembly GCA_035233585.1. Classification (NCBI taxonomy): domain Eukaryota; kingdom Viridiplantae; phylum Streptophyta; class Magnoliopsida; order Rosales; family Moraceae; genus Antiaris; species Antiaris toxicaria. The sequence goes on along the minus strand of CP141157.1, from coordinate 35,407,860 downwards.
GTCTTATAAAAGTTGTTGGATGACGGAACCGGATGTGGACCCCCTTCTAGTATGCGGTTCCTCAACTGTTTCAATTCGCGCGCGCGAGTGTGCATCTTCGGCCGTTGGATTGAGTAGATTCTAGCGATGGGTTCCACCGAAATCTGTGCATCGAATGGACAGTCGCGGCAGAACTTTTTTCTGCTCTTATCTTCCATGCTTTTTCCCCAGTTTTCTCTTTTTTTTTTTTTTTGGTTTATTGAATTGTGTTGTTTTTGCGGGAAAAAAAAAAAAAAAAGGAAAAAGGTTTTATGAATTTTAGTTGTTTGTCAAGCCACATCACGTTTGCGTTGGATACTTCTTTTGCCGCAAAGCCACGATGAACCGAGAAATAAAAGGAAAGACAATTTGGGGTGTCTGGGAGAAGTGATTGGAGACATTACTTTTTAATTGAAAAAAAATTATTTTAAAAAATATATTTAGAAGAAAAAATTGTTTGAGGTGAAAAAATAAAAAATTTTAAAAATTTTTTTAGAAAAAAAATATCAATATGAATATTATTTCGTTCATCTCGAAATTCTATGTAATTTAAAAAAAATTTATTTCATTTGGACTTGTACACACAAAATTATGAATTTTTAAAATTTGGAGTTTACTATAATATTTTGGATATGTAAATAGTGAAAAGTGGTGAAATTTTGAAAAAAAAGTTGATTTTTGATATCTGGAGAACACTCTCCAAACGACCCCTTCGTGTTGGAGTCTTTGACTCAATCTCCATAAACAAGCCTATTTAATAATAATTTTAAATTAAAAATAATAGTGAAACTGAAAATAATAGTGAAATTACTTTTAATTATTTTTATTTTTTTAGTAAAATACACGAAATTAATTAAGTATTTGAATAATGTATTATGTATAATATATGAATATAATATATATTTGAATGAAAAGTATTTATATTGTATTCAAATACAAAATTTGTTTAGATAAAATGTATTTGAATTATATTATATATGATATAATTGATAAAAGTAATAAGAAAAAAAGGAGAGAAAAAAAGAGTATATGATGTAATTGGTAAAAATAATTCAAATAAATAAAATAATAAATACTGATTTTATTATATTCAAAATATGATATGATTGACATTTGAATGTAATTTCTTTTGTATTTGGATAAAAATTACATTACGGTCAGATGCAATACAAATGTAATGCGGTAAACAAATAAGACATAAGATTTTATTTAGAGGTGATATCTTGAATAAAAACTGTTTAGAGATATTAAAATTAAAACTTTTTTAATAATAACATTGTATTTTATAAAAACATTCATATGATTAAAACATTACCTTTTTAATATTTAGAATTTTATCAAAAAATTATAAATGATAATACTTTGTGTTATTTTAAACCATTTCATATGTAATCGAAAATATTAAAATGTTAAAAAATTAATTTTAACAAACGGACTTATTTAATAAATTTAGAATCCACAAAATTATAAACTTGTATAATAACATTTTAAGTTTGTAAATGATATAAATAAAAGTTAAATTAATGTTGAATTGAGATGTTGTTTTATCATGATTTGAAAATTTCAAGAGGAACAAACTAAAAAAATTAATTTTAGATGTAAACAATACAATGAATAATGTTGTCTTAACACACATAAGTTTTATTAAATAAAGATAAGTTATTTTCTTTAAATGTGATTATAGACCTAGTTTAACTCTATAATTTTTATATTTGATTCAATCATAAAATATAATATTCAAATTTTATGCTTCTAAAGTAAAAGAAAAAAGAGATTATCTTTTTTAATTTCAAATAAAAAAATGACAATTTATCCATCTGTCATTAAATTATAAATAATCTATCATATTGACTATTGAACTTTTAATTTTGATTTTAATTTTAATAAATTAATTTATAAACGTTTATTTTTATTAAATATACATTTTTTAATTCAATTCATATTTAAATTGAAAATTTAGTCTCCAAAACTCTCCGAAAAATGCTCTTAGGCTCACATGCATGGTAGAGGCATCCACAAGAAAAAATAATAATAATAATAATAATAATAAAGTGTGGAGGTATCCTTTGGCACCAACAGATTTTTGATGTCACATTTCAGTGGGTCAGCTTTGTTGTTTGGGGTCAAACGGGTGTTTGGGCCGTACATAATCTATAATATCTAATAGGATAACAAAAAGAAAAAAAAAAGGATAATAATCAGTGAAGTCGGCAGCAAATATAAAGCACAAATTTCCATTATTGGATTTAACGTGTGACGCACATATTCGACCAACACTGAAACCAATTACATTTGGTACTGTCATAACAGGAAAAAAGATGAAGAATGCAATGTATGGTATTTTAATGGATATAAATAGATGGTATCTAAATCAACACGTTTTAACGAAATGAAGAATAAAGAATAAAAATAATTGTTCTCTTTCATCCATTACAGATTTCTCAATCTCGTATCCTATCTTAAATTATATGAGGAAATGGAGGTTGGCATGTGGTCACAATGCGGTAAAATATGAGAGTGAGGGTGGCTTATGGCCTTACTTTCATCTCGTTAGCACTTTTACATCTCACCGCAACTTCACATATAAAATTTGAATCTTTTTATCTTAAATTAGGAAAAAAATAATTTTATTAGAAAAACTTCAAATATTTTAATGCAAGAATTTTGATTGGTAAGATAAGAAAAGTCTTACTCTAATAAGTTTTCTTTTTTGGCTTATATAGGAATTGATAACTGATTTTAGATGCTTGATTTTGATGTAAAACATGCCAAATTTGCTAATAAGAAGTTGCCTTTTTTTTCCCCCTCTCTAGGTCGACTTTCCTTATTTTGCAAGCTTTGTAGTAAACGGAAAAGTGCCCTTTTGAGTTGATTTTTAACTTAATAGTGCACAATCTTTGTGTGATTCCTTTATAGGCTTAAATATGAGAAGTTTTCATATTTTTTTAGGCATTGGCCTTGGATAATCCTCAGGTCGTTCGTTGAGTCATTTTCTTGGGTAACTGGTCTTTCGGCACAAGTTAATTGACTCTCGGGTTGATTTGGTCTAGAGCTGTTGTTGGCTTGATTCTTGCCCTCTTTTTGACTTCGAGATAATGCCGATCGACTGGAATTCAATATTTGTCAACTTGAGAGTCAAGCTTCCTTATCGAGCTAACGAAACTATTTGGGTCATTTCTAAGCTGATCCTTGATCTTCGTATGATCCGAGTTGACGTGTGTACGGTACAAGATAAGGTATGAATTTTGACCTTAACAATGATCGGATTGAATGTATGATTGGAGTTTTTTTTTTTTTTTAAGGGAATGGTTGTTTTGATATTTCAGATCAATCAATTTTGTAAGAGCTATTTATCTACGTCCAGATTTGTTCGTGAGTCTCCAAGATCAACTCCTAAATTGTCAAAATTGTCCGCCCATCGTCGTTAAAGCATGACTCAACCCACAAAGAGAGATATATATATGTATATATGGCAATTTCCCTCAATTGTGCCAGAATTACAACAAGTCACAGTGAGATTGTCGTGTTGGATTTTATGAGTTCAATCTGCATTTAAAAAATAATAATGGTAAATTAGTCATTTATTATAGTAAAATACTAATTGATCAAAAAATTAGTGATTTTGTTTGTGATCAATCAATGATTAATTATGATCAATTAGTGATTGATTACAAAAATTTGTATTTTAATTTATAGTCAATCAATGATTGATTGATGGTTAATCAGTAATTGACCGTAATCAATATTGATTGATCAAATAAACTATACTAATTAATCATTTTACAAAATTAATCGATCTTTTTAAAGGGAAAAAGAAAAGCATTTTAACTAATTTTTAAAAAAAGCTATTTAGTTATAAATCCCTTACAATAATTGCCTCCATATTATGATATACTAATTGAGGACTTCAGCTACTTGCGATGCATGTACTGACTCGTAATTGAATTATTTATAACCTATACTCTATTGACAGCAATATGCAGAAAAGAAAAACAAGAGGAATTCTTTACATATGACTCAAAAAGAGAAGTACGCCAAGTCGAAAAACTATGCCATACAAATAATTTGCTTATGTTGGAAACAGTGTGAAGAACTTGTCAATTGTAGAAAGAGACGTGTTCTCTCTTGAACGGTTATGGTTTCAGCAAAAAGGACGGTTGAGTTGGTAGAAAAACGACATTAGCAAGCGCCATTATTTAGGCTACCAAAAAATGAACCGGAGGGTATATAGCCTCTATTATATTTTTAGGAATTGATCAAATACTTTTTTTATATATATATATAAATATTGTTGTCACGCCATGGAGAGAAAAAAACAAAAAAAAAAAAAAAAGAAAAAAGGAAGAAGACAACGCCACGGGACTCGGCAAGAATACACCACCGAGAAAATAATGTGCTGTAACTAAACAAGGACAAGCTCAAACTTTATAAGAACATTCTTCATACCCCAGATGATTATTAAATTTCTTTTTCCCAATTTCACCTCTAAAACAAATTCCTTTTTTTTTTTTCCCAATCTTGCCTAGGTTCTGTACAAATGTATGTTTGTAACAAAACGACAGCAGCTTCAGTTCGAACAAACAAAAAAAAGCCTCATCACCTTTGGAGGGCAAATTAATACATTTGGAACAATCAAAAAGGATAATTGAAAAAAAAAAAAAAAAAAAAAAAACTTAGCAAGCTAAACAAAAATTCCAAAACATGCTCTGTGCTTCAGGAACAACATCCCGAGGCTGAAGCTGTGTGAGTGGGGGTGGGCCCCTCTTTCCAAACACAAAAATGGGACCCACCGTATCCACGTCGGATTGGCTTTTGATATTTGACCCGAACAATATTAAAAGAACTATCTGTGATGCCAACCCCACTAACTAAATCGAAAAGAAATCCTATTTTTATAGAATTCATTGACAGAGCCCACGTTCTACTTGTAGTAATGTTTATCGTCGGTGGTGCTCTTCTTCCTTTGGCTCACTTGCAAAAAAGGGAGCAACTTATGCAGCGGAGGAAAGGCAATATGAATTTGCAAGATGGTTTCCATTTCTTCTTAGCAATAAATTTCTTGTATCCAGGCTGCTTCAGCTGCTGACTGTGAGTTATGATCTGAGACTCTTCCTTCTTGTTAGCATCATCATTGTTGTTGCTGGCATTTGTGGGATTGGGATGTTCCATCTCAACAGGCATAACCGCAGGAGGAGGAGGAGGAACAGGTCTGATCTCGGTCGGATAAAGAGTATGGTACAAGTTGTACAGATACTCCGAGATGTCTTCGAATTCCGGTCGGCTCTTCGGGTCATCTGCCCAACATGTCTGCAAAAGAGGTGCCACTTGTCGCGGAACATCCCTTAAACTAGGCCTTTCACTCTGCCAATGACAGTGGAAACCCAAAAAAAAAAGGATTAGTATGGAGTCCTGATTATAAAGATTATGTTGAGATTCTTATTCAAACTGTGGTGTGATCAAAGAGAGTTTTTCATGACTTACTCGCGCTGTAGCATAAGCTACCATGATATTGTTCCTTCCCTTGAATGGAGTTTGGTTTGTCATGAGCTCCCAAAGCACGATTGCAAAGCTGTACACGTCCACCTTGTGATTATATGATTTCTTTGCTCCTACTGGGAGTGGATCCACACTGAATATCTGCCCCAGGTAAAAGATAAATGTGCATCATATATATATATATATTGTTTACTCTTTTCTGAGGTGATGATTTATATGTTTGAATGAGAAAAATGAAGAAGATGTAGTTACCTCAGGAGCCATCCAGCGGTAAGTACCAGCTTCACAAGTCATTTCTCTTGATGCCTCTCTGGCTAGCCCAAAGTCAGCCAACTTGATCTGCTTCTTGTCTCTTGAAAGAAGAACATTGCCTAGAATAGTAAAGGAAAAAGACAAGTAGCTGTTGAGTTCAGAGCATCCAAGTGTAATTAGTAATGTCAGTGATTATCACCATTACTGGAGTGAAGGGAGAAATTTTTTACTTGGCTTCAGATCACGGTGCATGACGCCATTTGAGTGCAAGTATTCCATGGCTCGGGACAAGTCCAGCGCAAAACCAAGGGAGGTCTTCCGATCCAGAGTTGCTGGACGAAGGCTGTATAAGTACTGCTGAAGTGTACCACCTCTCATCAGCTCGGTCACAACCATCATACGTGGCTCCAAGGTGGCACCAATGAACTATTTCGGTAAAAATTTAATCAGCATCTGAACTTGGAGAATTGATGCTAAATAAAAGTCTTGTAGCTTTATCCTCAGGCCAGTTTGGTTGGCAAAAATATATTTATGTCTATTTCTTGTACTTGATGGTCAAGTTATAATAGCATATCTACCAAAATAAAACACAGAAATAAAGGAATACAGGAACTATCGGAATAACCTTGAAACCAAAACCGATTAATTTTGTTTCAAATTATGCTAGTTCACTTGCGTTATGCCACTCAATTACGAATGAAAATGGTGTATTTGAAGTAAATGCAGTATTGTTTAAAGTGCTTCTAGGGAAAAACTTGAAATAGCTTAAAATTAAGAACCATGAAGCTCTTTAAATGCGATTGTGTTTCGTATAATCTTTTTAAGGAATGTTAGAGTTCCCATGTTAGGAAATCAAATAGATATCACGGCAACAATAGTTGCCAATGATACCATAAACAGAAACAGATCCTTTTACAATTATCGATCTGCTTATTAATAAAGTAATTAAAACTTATAGTACACAATCACAAACCATTTCCATCGTTTACATTGAAAACACATTACCAATAAAGTTGACGAAAATAAAATCGAATAGGGTTCTGAGAGAGTGATAACATAAAATACCTTCACAATGTTAGGATGTTTCATCTTCGATAGCATTGTTACCTCCCTCTGAAACTTTTCCATCCGTTCCGCACTTACTTCTAATGCTTCGTCCGGTAGTACAACCTTCACAGCAACAGGCCTAGACCCGTACCTAAAACACATAGAAGCACAAGGTTTAGCATAACAACATGCAGGATAGAGTGTTCCTCAATCGCAAATAGAATAGCATTCAGATTATCATCTGCATGCCAGAAAAACAAACTTGAAAAGCACTTTACAAATTCAACTAACAAGAAAACATATTTGTTTGCTTGTGATGACAAAGACAATGGCCAGACAACAAAAGACATGTATTCACTATATAAACTCTATTGACTATTCTATCTTCTTCATCTTTAATGGAGCAACCTAAAACTTGAGAACTTGTTCATCTTTAACTCTTCCTCATCTTCCAACTGTTATGTTATTCTTTTCCGGGGGCACAAGATTTATGCATATTTGGTCCTGTAAAGCAGAAACACTCTGAAACTTGCTGTTCCTTGTTCTCCATTCGCTCTTCACATGAAATTATATCAATTTACTAACATGTAAGTACCCCTAGTCTTCATGACAAAGGACACGCAAGGACATGGTCGCTTAGCTTTCGAACAAGGACATGGCTAGTTGAACCAGACATTTTTTCAATTAAAAGCGTAACTGAACTATGTTCAAGTAAATGATTGGTCCCAATGCATCTTTCACTGAACCTGCTGGATCGAAAATGCACAGTCTATTCAAGGCAGGGGATAAATAAGCTCATTTCCTAAGAAAAACCCACCATATTCTAGAAACTCTATGCCTGACAATATTGAAATAAGCATAGGCTAAGTAGAGAAAGAACCACAAAAGTCATCTAGTTTCAAACTTATATAAATGATCCAAAAGAAATGTTAAGAGTGCCTCATCTTGTGTTATCTAAAGATATAGAATCAAGGAACAAAAATCTTGCAGGAACAAAATTTGTGCATATCATCTTTGTGAAGGACTCATGATAATCTTCTTTAGATCATTTCTTTAATTGAGAAATGGCCAAATTCAATTTAAATCCATGAAATTTTTCCACTAATGACTCTACCAATGTGTGTGTGTGTGTGTGTGTGTGTTTTCAATATATATAGATTGACATACAAATGTTATACCACGACTAAGCACACTCATGCAAGAATACAAGTAGGACAGTGACGCATCTAGACACAGAATCGGCTTATAAAATGAGACAGCACAGATAATAAAGATAATACGTGTATATATATATTTTGCAAGTGTAAATTCTACTCGTTAATAATGTATAATCAACAGAATCTCAACTTTAATAATCGGAAAAGGGTATTTCTCTTACCCCTCACTGAAACCAAATTTCCAACACAAAAATAAATCTCGAATTTGCCTTTCGAAATTCACATTTTTAAACCAAACGTATGAAAATAAACTTTCACTATAGCACAAAAAATATTCACCTCAAAACCAGACAAGAATCAAAGAGTACTCCAAGACAAAAGCAAATCACAGACTAAACAAATATGCTACAGAAAAAAAAAAAAAAAAAAGGAACTTTGCAAACTCAAGCGCATGCACACTATGTTGGTGACCAACCTACACATCACAAAACCAGAATCAAGAAAAACCAACATTAAAAAAAATAAAAAATATAATAATAATAATAATAATAATAAAAATGTTTGGACAAGTGGGACCCACAATCCTTTGTAAACGAGGGTGGAAGAGCCTGCATAGAGGACTCTGCCAAGCTTGATGGACTCATAGTCGATAAGCAAAGCCGGGTCGATGTTGAAGACGAAATCGTTCGTCGGCCGTGGTGCATTGACATAAGTGCTTTCTCCGCTGTCGTAGGAGCACTCCAGAGAGACTTCCTCATCAACCTCGGACACCACGACCGCATGTTGTTGTCGTTCCTGTTCCGCCATTGTTGGAGCACAAGCTCTCTTTTGCATTAAACAGGAAAAAAAAAAAAAAGAAAAGAAAAATTATAAAGAAAAAGGAAAAGGAAAAACAGAAAAGCAACAAAAAGACAGAGAAAAGTTGTACGGAAATGGGTTCCTCAAGAAAACAACAAAACAAAGAGAGAGAAAAGGACAAGAGAAAGAAGAAGAAAAATCCCAAAATCTAATGTAGTATACGATTATATATAAAACTCGGCGGGATTTAATAGTTCTGCCGAGTTCTTTTGGGGGGTTTTTAAGGCACAGCCACAAATAGATTTCAAGTATAATTTAATAATAATATTATATTTAATTTTTTTATAAAACATTTGTGTTTAGGGTTTTTATCGGTGGTAAATGTATTATATTTTAATTATATTTAAATATAATTTATTTTTAAAGTATTATATTTAGTTGAAAAATATTTATTTTATATTTGAATTAAATGTATATTTAGATGAAAGTTTTTAAATTGTATTTTAGAGTTAAAAAGTTAATGTGATTGATAAAAGTAGAGATAAAAAAATTAGGATTGAAAAGTTGACGTAATTGTTTTAAAAAATAAAGAAATAGTAATTGTTTTCATAACACTGTTGAAAAGGATTATACTTAAACGTAAAACTTTTGTATTTGAATGAAAATTGTATTTCATTTAAACATAAAACGTTTTCATTGTGATGCCAAACGAGACATTAAATAAATAAAAAAAACACAGGAAAACGAGAGGGAAAACTTGAGGTAACTACTTGTACTTTTTTGGAATTTTGGTTTTACCTTTGAGAGATTATTTAATTGTATGTTTGTTTAGCATATACATTTTTAAAAAAAAAAAATTTTTCATTTTAAGAAAATAGATTTTTTTAAATTTTTATATTTAGATATCCAAAACTTTTTATTTTTAAAAAATAAAAAAATAGTTATCTCTAAATAAAGAAATTTTTTTACCCATCTAAATAACTTTTCACTTCAAAATAAAATCTAAATAACTTTTTATTTTTTAAATCTAATTTTTTTATTTTTTAAAAATAAATCTTGCACCCAAATAAATCATAAAAATTAGCTTCAGTGACGTGCATGGAAGTGTAGTTTGAGATGGCCACGTGGACTTTAAAAATGGATTTCATTCGTCAAAATGTTATGGATATATCTTCATTGTGGAGGCATTTGTGGTACAAAGGGTTATTTTTTTATTTTTTTATTTTATCTTTTTTAGGTATTAAAGTTTAAATTGAAATGGAAATACTTTTTGGAAGTCTTTGGAGTCTGCAAACCTTGGTTAAGTACATAATAACATTAGACCGTTTCTAAATTATACATTAATGTCGTTACCATATTTGTTATTTTAAAAAAAACGTAAAATATAGTATTATCTTATAATGTGTTTTAACGTACAAGACAATCTCTATAATATTTATCTATAATAATTTTGTATTTGTTATAAAAAGAGTGAAAAAAATATCTTTATATTATTTTATGTTCTATATATAATACTATTTTTATTATTTACTATCATTATTACTTTTAATTAAATTAAATACTAATAGTCGTTTTAAAGCATAAAAATGAAAAAAAAAAAAAAAAGAGTAGAAATAGCATTACACATTAAAGTATAAAATAAACTAATGTTATTTTTCATATTATTTTATAACAAATAAAGCATTAATGATATAAGACCATCTCCGATGCATTTGTTTATGTCAATATCAAATTTTTTATAAAATAATATGAAAAGTATCGTTATCTTATTTTTATGCTCAAATGCACAATGCTAGTTCTACTTTTTATCATTTTTATTGTGTTTTGGAAGTTTTAAATGTGAATTTTTAGTATTTAAATAAATAATAAATAAAAATTTTATAATAATTATACGAGGTAACAACCAGTTTGAATGAAATGTGAAATGTGACATCGACTATACTTTGGGATAAATTTAACATATGGTAAATTTAGTATTAAAAATAGCACTCTATTTGATATCACTTTTTTCATCTACATACAAAATTTTGCCTTTGGCATAATAAATTTACATTGCATTGAAGATGCTCTAAATAATGCAATGCTAGATATGTGTACTAACAGTAAATTTTGTAATTTTTATGAAAAAGAAAAACGCACTTCAAAAAGTGCTATATTTGATGTTAAATTTGTAATATGTTAAACTTTATAGTAAATTTGCAACAAGATGTAGCCAATGCCAAATTTAATTTTTGTTCTAATTGGTTGGTGTATTCAATTTTTAGAGAGTGTTTGGATGATGTTTTCCAGACATCCAAAACTAACTTTTTTCTAAAACTTCACAACTTTTTACTATTTACATCTTCAAAACGCTACAGTAAACTTTAAACTTTAAAAGTTCATAACTTTGTGTATGTAAGTCCAAATGAGATAATTTTTTTTAAATTGCATAGAATTTCGAGAGTAATGAAACAACATCCATATTAATATTTTTTTTTCTAAAAAATTTTTAAAATTTTTTATTTTTTCACTCCAAATAGTTTTTTTTTAAACATATTTTCTAAAACAACTTTTTTCTAACTCAAAAATAATGTCTCCAAGTATCACCCCCAAACACCCTCTTAATACAATTACTGTAATATTTTTCTTTTTAAAGTATTTGAATACTAAAAGTTTACGTTTACGAGTTTTAAAATATGATAAAGATGATAAAAAATAAAAATAATATTAAAAATAACATTACACTATTGGAGCATACAGAAATATAATGTTACATTTCACTCTCTTTTATAATAAATATAGCGTTGACATGAATAAATACATTGACAGGCTTAGATAATGTAACTTTTTAACTCCAAAAAATATAACGTCGTTATAGAGAAATGCATTTGAAATGGTCTACATTGCTTTGTAGATAACTTGTTTCTAATGCTCATGTTTCTATTTTTTGTCGAAGCTCATAAAAGTAAACTTTGTACTTAAATAATTTTAAAATAAAAATATTGTAATAATTACATGAAAGAAAAAAGAAAAATTAAGATATCAATTTACAAAAAAAATTAATTTTAAATTTGGTATTTACTATACGTTATGGTAAATTTATTATAAATTTATAACATTATTCTGTTGGAGAGATTTTTATATAAATGTTAAAATTTATCATTAACATAAAAATTTAGTGTTGTATCATAGATTTTTTTTTATTACTATTAAGAAATGAAAAGATTTAGATTCAAATTTTGGATTACACATTGACACACACCTGACCACTTAAACTAGCCTCAAGTGGCTTAGTATTAAATTGTCCATGTTCAAATTGGACCACAAGTTTTTTTTTTTTTTTTTTCACTCTCCTTTTATTTTGGAAAACTGAGAGTTATTACGTAGTTAAATTGCTAATCCAAATGATTTCGGTCGTTAATACGGTCAATAATTATACTATAAAATAAAACGTATGAAGCATTTTATTTGAAGGGTGTGTGTGAACGTGTTGATGCTTCATCATGTAAAGGCATTACTTCTATTCAAGGAAGCTAATGTTTTAGTTTTGATTGCTTATTACGTTGTTTGCCTTGTATACATGATACGTTATTAGCATGTAATTTGAACTAAAAATGTAAACATATGTAAATAATAATAATAATAATAATAATAATAATAATAATAATAATAATATTAATAAGGTAGGCAATAGGATGAGAGTTAGTTTTGTGGCTTTTAACATATGCACCTAGTTTGGCAGTAATTTTATACTAAACTATAATAAAAGATGCTTAAATTCAAATATCTCCATCTTGAGTGTTATTTTTTTAATTTAATCCTTTTCTTTTTTAGATATATAGAATTCGAATTTAAAACTTTAACTTTAAATTTTGACTTGTTATTGAGGTTGACATTTGGGCATAATAACATATACAAAAAGAACAATATTAGTTTAAAGAAGTTTAGTTATAGAGACTAACTCCAAGTGTTATTAACTTTTTGTCGTTTTGACGCGTCAACATCTAATAGATTTATAAAATCTTACTAAGCAAATTAATTTTGTATGTAAAGTTCAACAAACAGAGATATCAAATAAGATCGGATGAGATTGCGCCACAAAATCGAATATACTTGACTAAAACGGGTAGCTAAAAAATCTAATATGCTGCATGTCTTTCCCTAATGTGTATGATAATGGATCAAATTAGAAGACAACATTTTTGCATGAAAATAGTTATAAGGTGAGTGGTCGATAAACTGACAATTTCGGTAGTGACATTTACAAAGGGAATTCAACTTAAACAAAAAAAAAAAAAAAAACATTATGACCTCATTCAATATAAGGTTTCGAGACCAAAAAATTAAATTTAAACTCACTCATTCATTTAGTTCACGATTTTATTTCAAACTTGTTATTTCATAATTTGTACAATATTTTGAATTCGAAAATACTATTTATAAATTAACTCTCATACCAAAAGAAAAACATCAACTACATAAAAAAGTAGAGGAAAACACTTTTAAACTTTTATCGTTTAAATACTTTTAACTCAAGATAAAATTCTTTAACTTAAACTTGAATACCAAACATAAAATTTATTTCATGATTCAACTCATTTTAAATTTAACTTAAATTTTCTAATTTAAAACCTTACACCAAACGAGATATTAATCACTCCTACTGTGTAACAACTAGTACACTTGTAAAGTTGGTTTAATTGAAGCATTATTGAGAGGGTAATATGTCCATTTGGTCCATAATCTCATTCCAAATTAAATCCAAATTTTCTAATTCGAAATCTTATATCAAATGAGATATTTATCACTCCTATTGTGTAACAACTCTTACACATGTAAAGTTGGTTTAAGTGAAACATTATTAATAGGATAGTAAGTCCATTTAATCCATAATCTGTGAATATTTTGTCATGTTAGGTGCTTAAATATTTAATTTTTATAAATTAGTTACTATACTTTTGTTTCTTAACAATTTTGGGCCCCGACACTAAAATTGACGAACTTTTTTAAAATTTAATAGTAATAATAGCTTCCCTATTGCATAATAACTAAACATTTTAAAGAAATATGTTGTTCTTTTTTTTTTTTTTGGTAACAATAAGTAGGACATTTTAACACTTGTGTAATGATTTCTATAAAATTTCTTGTTAACTAACACGGAATTAACATATGGTTTATATACATTAAATTTAAAAATTTTCGTTAATGTCACTATTAAATACCAAAATTGTTAAAAACCAAAAATTCAGAGACTAATGTACCAAAATAAAAAAACTCACATGTACCAAAAAAAAGAAAAAAGAACTTAGGGACTTAAATCACAAAAAGTATATAATTCAAGAATTAAATGAACAAATTACCTTAATTAGTCTTAGTTTTCTTCTTCTTCTTATAACATTAGTCTTGGTATTTGAAGGACACTTTTTAATGGAACTTTTACATGTGAGTTGTGACTAGGTTAACAGAACCTGTGTTTCCACATTGACTAGACATTGAAGTGTGCTTATCTTGCAATAAACATCCTGGTCGACCAACACTAGTGGAGTGGGGCAATGTTTTTCTTTACTCCTTTTTCAGAGTGTACTAGTAAAGTTCAATACGGTAATTTTAACGAGTAGTCTTATCCGATTTATAGTTTGTACAATGTCACGTTTATGACAACAAATGAAATTTAATTTATCTTTGGAGTAAAATTGATTGAGTTAGGTATTTTTTGTTTTATTAACGGACCCTAATATTGTTTCTATAAAGTAGGAGGATAGAAACAAGATAGAAAAATATTGGTAGCCCAGAGGAATCGAGCTCTTTCCAAGCACTAAGGATGAGTGGTTGTAAATATGTACTAGGAACGTACTAGTAACTTTTGCTAGTAATTGATTTGCCCGTGTAAGTGGAAAGTTCAGTTGTAGAAGCAAACTCCACACCCCACCCCCACCCCCACCCCCCAACAATCATGTATTCTCTAAGACGCTGTTCATAGTAGTGCACGAATGAACTGATAGATTTACTAATTAATCACACTGTTCTAGATATATTAAAGAAAATAATAATAATAGAAGTAATAATAGTAATAATAAAAACAACAACAATGTGTACATTTATTGCTCGGTGTAATAGTAATGTGTATTTTAAATCACAGAGATAACATAGAAACCAAAGCGTGCCTTCACAATTTAATCCCCTCAATATGACTTACATACACAAGAGTATGTTTGGCAAGAAAGAAAAGTGAGAAGAAGAAAAAGGAATTGGGGGTGGGCGGTGGGCGGTGGGCGTATTTATGAAAGTATTTTGATTTTTTTAAGTTGTTGATAGGAAATAAGAAAGAAAGGAAGAGATTTGAAGCACTCTATATCCTTCCAACATCTTAAGTTCTTATCTTTTCAAAATTAGAGAGATTGTGGAAGGGAATTTATACTAAACGTTTTAAGAAAAATGATCTTTCTTCCTTTTCAATTTGCCTTATTTACGTGATTTACCACACAGTTTTCCTTTATCTTTCATTCCCGCTATGCACACCCTAAAAGGATCATTGTCTTGGGATATTTATATCACATGCCATATGGATTAACTTTTGCCATAAAAAGAGAAGTTGTTACAAAATTGATATAAACAATGATATTAAATTCAATTACCTTTAGTATATCTATTTTCTTCACCACTCTTTTTCTCTCTTCTCCACATCATCTCTCTCTTTCTCTCCCTTCCCTCACAGTCTAATATCTCTCTTCTCCATTGCAGATTTGCAGTCTCTATCCCCCCACAGCCCTGTCATCCACAACCTAAGAGAAAAAATATTAGATTTTCTCACTTTAAAACCCTTTCATACTACAAGCACTAAGTTTATGGGAAAAAATTTTTTTATCAGATTTTTATCCAATTTTTTCTTCAAAATATCTAGATATGTTAATTTTCCCATGAATCCGAACAACAATTTCTACCTCTTTGTCAGCACCAGTACATTTTTGGAAGCAACCATATATGCTCATCTCCTTACAAGCATGCATTAGTAAGTGATGTTTAAGGTTCAAAAGGAAGATTAATGATAATTTTGGTTTGCTTAATATAAAATTTTCTTGACTGAACCGGCACGTTGCCATCAATGAGTTGATGGTCATGCTTGTTAACAACGACATTTTGGATCTTCAATTCGTAGGGTTGAGGACTTAATTTTTGACTTTGCAGAGTCCTGTTGCTTTGATTTGAGACCTCAGGAGATTCAGTAACTGAACAACTCGATTTTGATTCGTTATTAATTTTTTATGTCGTTGTCTCGGACGAGACATCATTCATTGAAGAAGAAATAGTCTCAGTGAAGAAACTATTCATAATCCCAGATACAGCCGAGTACAGTTAATGGGTTGGTAAATATATTATGAGTTCGAGTAGGATTAATGCTGGGAAATCTCCTTTTTAACTTTTAATTTTTTTTGCTGGTGGTCACTTCATCGCCTCAACGGTATGCCTCAACAATAGGCAGAAAACACTTGTTCTAGGTATAATAAAAAATATAAGTTTTTAACTAATTTCTCCTATAACATTCAATTAGATTTATTATCATTTATATTATATTCTCGTACTCAATAATTAAACTGAAACAAATATAAAATTGTAAGATTCAAACCTTAAAAAATAAAAAATATATATATAATAAAGACTTACTCCTTAATCAAAATATCCTTTTTAATTATCGCTAATTCACACATTATATTAATATTACTGTATATATTTTTGATAACATTCTCGTAATTATTCTGTTCATGTATATAAATTTTGAAGTGGTTATAAGTATACAGGACTATCTACTATGCAATGATTGCTCGGTTGCCGAATGGATAAGGATGTACGATGTTGGGCAGTCCTGAACCTTAGCCAGACATGCATTCACAAACACTAGTACGTACAAAGAAAAGCACCAAAAATAGTGGCAAACAGCCATACCCTGTGACTTGCTTTTGTCCGTATATGATCATTATTACCCACAAAGAAAATAGGGTACCATTAATCATATATATTTGTGTGTGTATTGTACTAGTTTTACCGTGGTCTAATTTCTACCTCGCTCAAGTTAAAAAATTCGTGATGTTATAAGATATTCATTGGTGTCCGAATTAATTTTACAAACGATGAGTTTAGTTTTGTTAATATATCATATTATAAGTTCAATCGTGTAATTTTTTAATGGAATTGACCTCTAATTGAGATTACCAAATATCAAATCTATACATATTTTGAAACTGAAAACCGAATCGTTACAACATTCCATAAATTCATATTTTGGTAAGGCAAACAGATTATCTATAGCAGCTACCTGTGTAGCATTGGTTGAAAATGGAAAGTGGTACTAGTGTACATCTCATCTTTTTGTGGAACTCGAATGCCTTATTACATATATTGTCCTGTACAAGTAATTAATGCCAACGCCTATATTTCCAGGTAGATTTAAAATATATATATATATTTCATCGGTTAAAGTTTTATTGCAGATCATTTGATAGTCAAACGTCCAAAGGAATCACCTACATGTGTTGGAGACTACTGATATGTTCACGAATTTGACTACTATATCAGTTTCCGGTCAAGTAACTTAACACATATCTAAACACAAGTAGATAAATATAAAATGCAACATTTTATTATGTAATAAATATGAGATGATCAAGCCCAATATTGTAGTGTATATATAGTAATGACTGTATCATGTGGGTAATTATACTGTAGAACACTGCTTATCATATAAATATTTGAAATGTTTTCCACATAAAATATAGGTCAATTGCTAGTGAGCTATCAGCTTAAAATTAAGGAGCATGCTTGTTACCTAGAAAGTTTTGGAGTTTGGATTTAATCATGTGACTAGCTAGGACAACGTAAGTTTCAACTTTCAATGACATTAGAGAGGGAAATGAACTGCAACGTGTCTAATCTATCCATTATACATATGTATACACACACACACACACACACACACGCACACACACACACATATATATTAATTGATAATACAGAATATTTGTGAAGATCACAAATTACAGTTGCACATGGTCAAATTATGCAAGATATAATTAGCAATATAATATTCATAATTTTATCTAATATTTTCATATTTTTGAAAAGATATAGCATTGACAAGAGGCAATTGTCATGATCTAATACTTTCATCTACATTAAAATACTGAAGTTTGAACAGCACTAGTGACCAAATCTACCAGTTTCCAAATTTTGCTTGTCAAAAGGGTGCAAAGTCATATAGTAATTAAGCTAATATAAGATTACAGTTCCAGTCAAGCACACTGGAACTTGCTAGTTATAGATAGACATAAATACATACATAGACATATATATATATTATAGGTGGAAAACGATTTACTTACAAGATTAGATATTAATTAAACCTATCTACATAGATCCAACTAAGAATACTCCTAATATTATTAATGGGTTCACGGGTACAAGTTAACCCAATCCATCCCATAAATGTAGTTGTTCACAGGTGCATCAAATATATGGTCATAACCATCAGCCACCACCCCGAATTCCCCTAAGAAGGGCGGCTCCATGGCTTCCATCGAGAGCGGCGAGCACGGGCTGTTGCTCGAGACTCCCTCGACGCGCTCGGCCAGCCGCTGGATCTCCTTCCCCGCATCCATGAGTTGCTCCTTGAGTTGTAGCACCTGCATCACAATGGCAAACACACAAAAGTGTTTTTTTAGCAAAAGAGACTACATGGGGACCCTTTTTTTATTTTTATTTTTTAAATAGTTAAATGTATGGACAAAGTCAGTAGCAAAAGTGGGGACAAAAAATGTTTGCTGTGGGCCATGTCCCACGTGGGAACCTCACGTGCTGGCCCTCAAGTGGGCCTCAGAGAAGCCCAAACACCAACCACCGTGAAACAACATTGTACTAACACCCTAGAGGATTGTAACACATCGTACCTTTTGTTGTCTACTAAGGTGGCAGTAAGCTGTTTTTTGTCAATTAAAATTTCCTACTTTTCTTGTTTGTTTATAGAGTGAGCCCAACAAGATGGCATGGCCTTCTTCGAGCCCAGAGCTCATGCACGTTCATGTTTTGGTGGGTCACTCCTCTCCTTCCCTTTTTTTTCTTTTCCAAAGGATAAGCGCGATTAGGGCATTGAGCAACTTAACTCATGCGAACAATATTAATTTTACCTTTCCAAACACTCTATCACATGGCATGTATATTTTAAGAAATAGAACAGTGACTTCTTCAATGATTAAAAAAAAAAAAAAACGAAGAAGAAGAAGAAGAAGAAGAAGGAAAACCCTTGTCGAAACATGCTTGTCCAAAACTTGATATCTTTATGATCTAGTCAAGAAAATAACTCAAAAAGTCTTTCCTTAGCTGCCCTTTTGTTTGGTCATTAAGAAACCGAAACAAGAAAGTAAACTAGGATTTGGAGAAAATAAATAAAGATTTGCCTTGGAAAGTGAACTAGTGGAAAAGTCAGAGACAAATATATATATATGTATGTGAACCAAAACATGTGTAAACACAGTGATAATGCGCAGAAACCAAGATAATAAAGATAGACGAGGGCGAACCTCGGATTCAAGACGGCATTTCTCGACGACGACGTTTTCGTGCGTTTTCTTCAAGGTGGAGTATTCCTCCTCGAGCTTCTTGTTCTTCCAACGAGCCCGTCGGTTTTGGAACCAGACGGCGACTTGGCGAGGATCAAGGCCAAGTTCAGAGGCCAAGCGGTCCTTTCTTTCCGATTCAAGCTTGTGTTCGTTTCCGAAGTTGATCTCCAAGTGATTAACCTGCTCCGTGCTTAGCTTCCGCTTCTTCAAGGCGGCGCATCCGCCGCCTTCGCCGCTCTTGTTCTTCTTTCGGCGACGTCGAGGTTTCGCCTCTCCTGCGCGAGAATGAAAATATAATAATAATAATTAATGAATTTTCTTCGGTGTTTTCTCTTATAAAAATTCGAATTTCCCTTCACGTCTATGAAACAAAACGTAAAGAACGAGTTCTCTTAGTCCACATAGTCGAGCTCATTGTGTAAAGGTGAAAATATGTTTTTCTTTGTAATAAAGTGTAAGTGTGTAATATGGAAGAGGATTTTTATTTATTTATTTATTTATTTATTTATTTTGGGATCAAAAGACTAACCTTGTTGAGGAACCATTTGAGTGTAGACACCAGGGCACAACTGAGAGATTAGTGCCATATGATCTCCATGATCAATTTGGTTGTTCATGATGTTGTTGTTTTTGTTTCTCTCTCTTGATCTAGTTTTCTTTCTCTCTCTCTCTCTTGTTCTTCTCTCTTTTTGGCTCTCAAAATGAGTGACGTGTTGAGTTGAGTTGAGTTGTGTTGATTGCTGTTGAAGGCAGTGAATGGCTTGGGAAGCAGACCCAAGGACCATTTTATAAGGGAAAAAATGAGATTAGGTGTCCTCTCCCACCCATTGTCTTCGAGAAAGAAAAGCATAGGATGAATTTACCAAAATGCCCACCAGACTTTCACATAATACTTTGGAATATGCCATCATGTCTTCTAGTGTGTGTATTTAAATCCAAAAGACATTGCATGCAGTTTTTCTTTCTTTTTTCTTTTTCCCAAAACATGCATGAGAATATGTATACACGTCTCTATAGCCTATATTTTTCTCCAAACAAGGCATGATTATCTTATTTTATTTGGTAACCCACAAAACAAATTCACCCAAATCTCCTACATAGTGTGTGTAAAGATGTTGTCCAAAATTTAACAAGGTACTTAATTTGTTTGGAAATTTTGGATCATGTTCATGTATAGGGGAAAAGATAAGGTACTTCTGCTTTGATGGATAATGAGGAGGCAAGTTGAAGATTTAAACCAATTCTGTTAAGATTAATCACACCATTTTATCCATGATGTTAAGCTAGTTGACAACTTTATGCAACTACTTTCCGGGTTGTAAAAAATAAAAAATAAAAAGACATTAATATTATTACAAGTGATATTGATAAAGTTAATTAGTATTACTTAATTTGAAAACCACAATAAGCTTGATGAATGGTATATGCCAGTTGGAGAAGGTTCTTGTGGACCATAACTGAAACAAAAAAATAAAAAAATATATAAATAACCAAAATGGATGCAATCCACCCTAGCAAAGTGTGATTGGGTTAGGCTTTCCTGATCAGGTAATTAATTAAAAAGGGTAGGGTCATTATGGTATGAACAGGAGTCCCCTCTAAAAGCTTAACCCACGCACTTCTTTTATTCTTTCTTTCTTTCTTTCTTTTCCTTGGATAAAAATTGGATTGGGGTGGGGATCCCAAACCTGACCACCTCGAAGTTAATAAACAATGTCGTACGGTTGGCCTCTGGATTTGAACATGTACATCACTTTTGTTGTCCAATTGGGTGGTATTCTCCTCTTTCTATGTCTACACCACCACTGACTTCTAGCCAAGCCGCATCTTATTTCACCTCGTCTTAGCTTTGGCTTTATGCACACACATATATAAATATTGTTATAGCACCATGCGTGGCTCGAGATGGGTGAAATATTTGTGATGATCTTTCCAAACTTTTAGCTTTTCCTCCAATTCTATTCTAATGTAATTACGTACAGTAGAAGGAAAATGTGGAGGAGAATTCTACGGTAACGTATAAATATTGGCATGATCTTGTTTTTTGTTTTTTTTTAACTGTAGGATTTGTAATTTAAATGATCGTATGCTAAACTCAACTTAATTTTACGGTTAGTTGTTTGTTTTGTTCTAATAAGTTAATAAGAATTATAATTAATTTTTAAAAAATTAACTAATTTCAATTAAAAAATTTCGTTCAATTCAAACTCAAAATGTGAACTAAATAAACTTATATTTTAATTTTTTTACGTGATTTTGTCAATGTTTATATTTGTAACAATTAAAATATCATCTTGTGTAAAGCTAAATATAATCACTATTTACATGATTTTCATCAAAAAAAAAATTCAGATACTTTGAAATTTTGAGTGAAATATCAATGTTGTTGCAATCTATCATAGAGGACTGACCATGTTATAACACTATACGATTATCACAAATCTTTATAGTATATTAGTGAATGTCCTTTTTTAATAGAGGTTTTTACTGGTGACATACATGTATATACCTATTAACACATATATAAAAAAAAAAAATCAACGCATATAAAAAAAGTGAGCTCTCTTTCTACAAACCAAGTATGTGAGTGCGTGTGAGAAAGGAAGAAAGGAAAATATATAAAATTTTGGAGAGTGTTGGAGCAGATTGAGGGCCATATGTTTGCCTGATAGATGTCGTCATTGTTGACGTCTTTTGCTTTCCACTTAATTCTCTCTTTGGGCACAAAGTAATATTTTACCCCTAGCTCTGCACATTGTCAACAATATTATGGTCCTGCCATTTCTCAAGTCTATTAATGCAAATCCCTACTGAAATTCCATTTAGTTTGATATTTAAGTGGTTAATGGTTTCAAAAAACATGTGGTTTAAAAATAATACATCTCATTAATTTTAAGATTACCAGAGACTTTGTCCAAATAATAGTCTTTATTCTTATGTAGGTCATGGTAAAACACTAATAGGTGACTTGAATTTGAAAAATACCTTTAAGAGATAAAATAATTATAATTAAGTTGCTAAGTACTATGTTAAAATATTAACTAAGGTGACAGATTTTTTTTTTTTTTATAAAGACAAATATTATCCGAAGGATAATGATCTAATTTGCCGAACTAGCCAAAGAAGATGGAAAAGAAGAAGCAGGAAGAGACAAAAAATGTGCAAAAAAAACTAGAGCTTTCATTCTCAGGACCTCTTTCTATAGATAAAGAATTGTGAAGAAAAAAACATAAGAATAAATGAATTTAAACCAAACTATTTCCCTTGTTTTCCGCACAATCAAACATCATAGGTCGCTTTCTAATCAATTAACCTTTTCCTTTTCTTGTTCTTGTTGCATATTGGTTCAATTGGATGATGAATTGGAAATGTAGCTAGGTGGAATGTATTGTGGCTAGGCCATTTTCTCTCTCCGGGAAAGCATGTTGACAGGGAAAGCACGCTCCCACTTTGTCTTTCCTTAAAAAAGAGAGAGAGAGAGAGAGAGAGATTTATTAGGAGCTCAAATAATAGAATTATAAGAGTAATAATATGAGGATAAAAACTAATTGAAAGAGAAAAAAGAAGTACTTTTCTCGGTGATTTTCTAGGCATCCGAACACAACTAAGTTACCATCATTAAAATGTAAGTTCCAGGGTGAACCACATACACATACATAGCTTAAAGACAGAGATGTAGGGTCCAAGTTGGTTATCGTACTTGATAGTCCCAAAAGTCTTACTAGTACACATCAACTAATTAGCCTGTCCACCATATAAAAAAGAAGCATCAAATTGCATTCTTTAAAAAAAAAAAATTTTTTTTTTGGGGTAGCACCAAAGTGCATTGTATCATTGCCTTGCAAGAATATCAAAGAAAAAATAGTTCCCATGTGTAAAATATATATATATATATAGAGAGAGAGAGAGAGTAAAATTCTACAAGTAATTTTCACCACGCGTTTGTATTAGTTCCTTTATAACTTTTTATCCTTGTACTTTTCATATAGAACGCACTTCCAAGTGGTGTTAGCCTCTTCTCTTTTGTATCCAATCGCTCAGAACTTTATGGTGCCAAAAAAAGAAATCAAATCCATTTAAGAAAAACAAAAAGAGTTAGATTGAGCTGTGGTCTAGTAATCAACTAGAGGCTTTCATTTGGATTAGAACGATAGATCTACTATCATGATATGCTATAATTTTTTTCTTTATTTTTTTGGATAGTCCTTTGTGACCATGTAAAACACATTGAAGTTTCCTTATTCAACAATCATTTCAATAAACGAAAAAAAGACAAGAAGAAAAAAGAAGAACCATTGGAACGCAATTCATCCCCAAAGTTGAAAAGGAAAAATAAGAATTGATCATGATGATCTAGTGATCATTTATTGGAAAACAAAATGTTGATCATCACTGGCTATTAGATATGGACCGATCGATACTTTCAATAAAGCGCATGCATGTACTTTTTTGTAATATACAGTCTAGTTACACGATAAAACTAAGCTCAATATCACCATTAGTACTGAGAGAGATAATGATTTACTAGTTTCACCAGCTTTCGTAAAGGAGCATGCACAAGGCTTTGACAAAAATAGAATGAGTGAAGTAATTTCATGCCATAAATTATGCAAGAAAAAATTAAAAATAAAAAAAGAAGGGCAAGATTATAATGCCACATTTCACACCATCCAGATTATGTTATATAATGTTTAACTATTATGTCTTTTTTATTTAGTGTTATAATCTTTTCTCTAATTCAATATTAACCATATTAACTATTTATCTAGTTTTACAAAATACCTTTAGTTTTTTTTTTTTGGAATTGTAGATTTACCATTAAAAAATAAAAACCAGCCAATTATTTAGGGTCCATTTGAGGTCAAGTTTTAGATTTTTTTTTTTTTAGAAAAAAGTAGTTTTAGAAAATGTGTTTAGGTAAAAAAAATTATTTGAAGTGATAAAATGTAAAATTTTAAAAACTTATTTAAAAAAAATTATTAATATAGATCTTATTTCATTCCATTTAAAATTATATGTAATTTAAAAAAATCATCTCATTTTAATTTGTATACGTAAAATTATAAATTTTTAAAATATAAAATTTACTATAATACTTAAAAAATAAATAATAAAAAATATTTAAAAAAATATTTTAGAAACAAATTAGTGTGTCAAACGGATTCTTAACAATGATATATATATATTTTTTACCCCTCTACAAACGCTACTTTTTACCGTGAAAGAAGAGAAATAAATAGTGACCAATAGCCTAGACTCAAGCTAGCCAAGTCAATGGAGTTGTCAGCAAGCTAGAGAGAGAGAGAGAGAGAGAGAGGAATTTTTATATTTTATATTTTATATTTTATATTTTATATTTTATATTTTATATTTTATATTTTAGAGAGAGAGAGAGAGAGAGAGAGAGAGAGAGAAAGGAGAGAAGGTATGAGAGACAAGAGAATAGCGATAAAGACAGGTTACAAGGCAAGGAGAGGCACATGGGTGCAACGAAATTCCTTGTACGCGTGTCTCACCCCCATGAATGGAAGAAAAAAGGGTTCACAAGGGACCACAAATTCTATCCATCCACGTGTACAATTCTGATTATTTCCGACAGTTTTATTGACCTGCCCACCAATAAGCATTTAAAGTGTCCTCGTTCCGCCCCAGTAACGGTAGCCGCCATATGTGAGGCACGTAAGTCTCATTCCTCCTTTTCTGCATTTCCCCGCGGTTTTGGTCTTCTTACTTGCCTTTGTCACTAACCTTGTTATGGTAAAAAAAAATAAAAAAATAAATAAATTAAATTAAATTAAATTAAATTAAATCCACCCCCAAAAGATATGAACAGGATAAGATCAGTAAAAAAAAAAAAAAATTGGATAAGGTGAGTAAATGGCCAGCTATAGAGTGTGGAATAATATGGTCCTTTTGCTCCTCAAGATACGTACGTATTTCTCACCTAAAAACAGCATATTTGTGACTTCCGATTTCTTGGGTTCGAATGTCTTTAGTAGAAGATTTTACGAAAATGCATTGAATTTAGCCTTTGCTTTTTTTCACTCTTGTTCAATTACGCTTGTCTCTTCGTGACTAAGTGCTTGTTTTTCAGACTTACTTCATTTGTACTGTGCCTGCAAAAGACTGTACACGTAGGGGTTTAGTTGAGTGTTAGCTGGCCAATTGCGGCCTTGAAAACGTACATATATTCTTTATATACATATTTATATCAAAAGTTTCATATATATATATGTACACACACATACATAAGTTCACTTATTAAAACTTTATCTAACTTATCGTATTAAAATGGCGGTTTAACACGTACAGTACTCTTTTTAATATTCCTGTCCTAGCGTTGTAGTGTTCTCATTATTTTTGATTACTCACAGGGCCTATATTGAGTACGTACAATGGGAAAAAAAGAATGACAGTGTTACAGTCTTTTAAATATAAGTTGAATATGAAGTAGGCAAATAGCTGGTCAGTGGTTTGATTAGCGGTCGTTTTTTTATCAATAGCGGCTTTAGACTGTAAAGAGCAAAAAGATGAACAGAGATGTGACTGAACAAAAAGCTGGTCATATTAATGTACTCTTGAGATGAGGTTTTGTCAGAGAAATGGGGAGATGTGGGGGGCTGTCAGATTGGGTGTGTTATGTGATGGATGAGCAAATTGAATTGGGTCATATTCTTGAGTGAATTATTTATGTTTGGGCATTTCAATTGATATTGGTTGGTGAAAAAATATATATATATATACACACAGACACGTATATTGTTCTTGTGAACCAACAGAGACGTGACGTCTGTGGACTTCCTTCACTTCACTAGTTCAGAGAGAGTGAAAGAGAGAATATATGTGTGTGTGTGTGTATATATATATATATATAGATACGCACACAAAAATGGGTATGTATAACGTGGGTTAATTAATTAATCAATTAGTTATAATTAACCTTCGATTCCAAGTTGGTGTTAATCTGATATTATTAATTAATTAAGCAAGATTAAATTAAAAGAAATAGTTAACACCTTAATCAACCTCTCAAGGTTTACTATAGTTAACCTGATTAAAGTGAAGAAAAGAGTGGTAAGAGAAGGATAAGGATGAAACTTGCTAACTCGGCCTATAAGCAAGCATGAGAGAGAGAGAGAGATTCTCATACAAGCTGGCAGCTTAAGTTAATTGTGTCATAATCTTTGGCTGAATTGTCAAATAATGAAGGAAACAGCTTAGGTGGGCTGAAAAAAGATGCGCATGGCATAGAAGGGATTCCTTTTGTTTGCTTTTGAGTTGTTTATTTGGCTAAACAAGGGCTTTATAATAATAATTATTATTATAATGGGTGTCATATTAATCCCGACACTTGCAATCCTTGTTTCCCGTCTTCCAACTTTGAGGCCCAGATGACCAACACTAAACAGCTATTGGGTGACTAATTAGATTTCTTTGAGCTTATTAATTAATAATCGGGTGGGCTAATCACGTTTGTCCCTTTAATTAAGCGAAAATTCTGCTTTCCTTCCTCTCCTAATCAAAAGCACTAAGAAGTACCAATAGCTTTACCTTTTACATCTGTCATCATAATCTTAAATACAACTTTTATTCTCTCTTTCTTAAGGAATATGCAACACTGGTCCTCGTTCTTGTGTTTTGATGGCAATATGAGATCTCAGATCTCCTCACATGTGTTGATCATGTCAGTAATCTTTAAACATATTTAGTACCTCATATTCTTGCTCAATATTTAACTATATATAACTGCAGGCATTTTATGTTTTTTGCATATATGTTTTGTACATACATATATACACACATATACAGATGATATTCATATGAATCCCATTAATCTATCTTTTGCGTTAGTATTGTTTTTTTAATATACTTAAAAACGTCTCTATGCAGTTAATCAGCTTAATTATGATAACTACTCTCCTGTTAGCTATAGGCCATATACATATATATATATGTATATATTGGAAAACAAAATGAGTACTAGACTAGACTTTATGACTTAGACAAAAAATTTATACCAAAAAAAAAAATTAGTCAACAGTTATACAAGAGATCATTTGTCACCACCAATCAATTTCACATGAAAGATGCAGTACCCTGGGACCTTGTGCGCCATACACATATACCAACTTCCATATTGATAGGCCACCTAGGCCCCCACCCCCTTCTCTTACGTATATGCTCAACGTCACAAATATATATATATATGTATATATATGTGCATGAGTTCCATATGTATCTTTCAACCCCATGATAATTTTTAAAAAAGTCTATAGCTATATAGGTCCTATAAATGCCCTCCACCTCCGTATAAACCATGAAGTGGCATAGATATTTAGGAATGTGTGTGTGATCAACGTCCTACATATATATATATATATGCATGTATGTTTGTTCTCCATAGTTCAGTAACAATATTTATAGTTTATAATTTACATATTGGTTTAATATGTCTATATCTGTGTAGGTCCTATAAATGCCCTCCTCCTCCGTATAAACCATAAAGTGGCATAAGATATATAGGAATATGTGTGTGATCAATGTCTTAAATATAAATTTATATGTGTGTATGTATGTATGTTTTCTATAGTTCAACAACAATATATATAGTTTATATTTTACATACTGGTCTCTTGACTCTTTCCTCTTTGAAGACTAGTGCATTTTTTTGTGTTGTATTTGTCATACAGTATTCTTCCATGTTTCCCTCCCACCATGCTAAACTCTTCACGCTAGCTTTCACCCCTAAGTGCGAGCTAATTTCTCATTGATTGTCGTCCAAAAAGCTTAATTACCTAAACGCACGGTTGTCATGGGAGACATACGCTAAAATCTTTTTATTTTTTGGCATATATAAATAAACAAACTTAGATTTCAACAACCCCTTGAATTACGCCTTAATTTAAGCCATTATCTTAGTGGATTATGACTTCAACTCTAGTATGTACTTATATAAATATATATATATATGTTTAGCTCTAAGTTCAAGGCTTAGGGGCACTTAATCGTGACCCTAGCCTATATATCATATATATTGATCATATGATTCTTACGAATATGAGATAATCATACGGTGAGAGAGTGTGTGTTCCACGTGGCATGGAAAGAAAATTTAAGGAAAGTGATTTTAACCTATCCTAACCCACATCTTACCCATTACCCATCGACAAAAAAGATGGTGGTCAAATACTTAAAAAGAAATCCCTAAAAAAATTAGTAAATAAATAAATACTAAAAAAAAAAAAGAAGGAGAGCTTTATTTTTATTATTTCCAATTGGAAGGCAAACCTCACAAGGCGTAGCTTTGTCACTTTCAGTAAAGTTAAAGTCCAAACCAAAACACATATATAGATGCACAAACATGTATAAAAGTAAGAGGGGTTATTCCCTATACTTAAAAGCAAGAAATCTCCAACAGCTAAGTCAGTATCTTTTGAGACCGTCTAATTTTGTTATTAAACAATAATCAAGATTCTATAGTACGCTTGATTGAAGCTTATTCAATTTGCCTCAATCAATTTATGATTAAACATTTGCAAGAGGTGTACGAAATGTGGATGGTTGACAAGGGGTGGACGTGGCTTTCCATTGTCCATCCATCTCCATTCACCGTTATTAACAATAATATATATACATACACATACAATAGATATATATATATTTTTCCTTTCTTTCACAACCTTTAAGGGATTCCAAGAACTGGGTTTCTTTCCTTCTGAGGACTACCAACCTCTGGCTACAGCACATGGTAACCCACTAGCTAGAACTGTTTTTGAGAAAATTTGTCTATTTTTGTTTAATTTTTTACTCTTTTTGCTTTTATAAATATATGACTAAAAGGGTTTAAAAGGGAGAGTTTGTGTAACACGTGTTAAGCTGCTGAAGCAGCCTTAATATTGTTTAGTTGTGGCATGGTAGCTAAAATACAGATTCTTGGAGCGTTAAAGTGTTCATATTTCTCTCTGGATTGTTCTTTCAGGTGTCCTAGATCCGACGACAATGGTATTTGGAATTGGATCTTTTTTTGTTATGTGCATGGTCGGTGACACAACTAGAAACAGGGAAAAGGGTGAATCGGAAGCATTTAAAAAATAGTGTTTGAAAAAAGCAACATCATGTTTGATACTTGTAAAATTTGAATGTAATATTTAGTTGTGGTTGGTAAAAAAAAAAAACACAATTATAAGTGATAATTTATCACATTAGATAGCGGTTGAACATGGAGCATATTCAAAACGTTTATGACAATTAATTTAATGGTAGTTATTTGATAATTATCATCTATAATTCTTACTTCCTAGCAATTTTATTTGATGCCATTACATTTAATGGCAATTGTATAGCCACAGCTGTATAATGTGTTGTGATTTTGTTAGTGTTAGATGTATTACTTTATGTGACGAGATGATATCCTCCTGGGTTCAATGGGTAAAATAAAAGTTCAAAAAAAAAATTTTAAGTCGAATTATGATTTTGAATTTAAAATTTTGTTGTTGTATGTTTTGAGTTGGATTATGATCCTCATTCTTTTATAATTAGCAATTAATATTAAAATGGTTAAAATAGAATACTTTTTAGCTGGGTGAAGATAGTAGAGATGAACATATGAAATCTACTGAAAGAAAATAGAGCAATTTTAAAGCCTGCTTGAATAAGAATTACATACAACCTATTTTGAAGGTCGGAGATTATGCTACACTTAAAGAACCTCCTAGTGCTAACCCAAGATAGCTGAACAATGGCTAGAATTTGTAAGATCTAGAACGTCAAAATAATTTTTTGTCAGTTTACTTATTAACTTTCATAGTTTTTATGGTGTACGATACACTTATGGGATGTTTGATAAATGTATTACGTTTACATTACTTTTGACTATAATTTTAGGAATGCATTTTGTATTTAGATGAAAAGTATTTGAATTATATTTTAAAGTTAAAAAGTTGATGCGATGGGTAAAAGTAGATAAAAAAATTAGAGAGAAAAAAGAGTATGATGTGAATAAAAAATTTGAAAACCTAATAAATAATTATTTTCAAAAAACAAAGAAATAGTAATTGTTTTTGTAACACTATTAAAATGTATTGTGTTTGAATACAAAACTTTTGCATTTGAATGGAAATTACATTATGTTTAAATGCAATATAAACGCAATTATAGTACTAAACACCCCATTACTTATAAATAAAAAAGCTAATTCATAATTTAATAGGAATTAAGTGCCATACAATCAGAAAGAGCTAAAAAAGTGAGTTGTTCTCATCGCTTATTTCAAAAAGGATATGCAGAATTAGAAGCTGAAATCTTTAGTCCTCAAAACTTTGTAAATTCTAATTTTTCCATGCATTCAAATACTTGTAGTTTATATATATATATATATTAATGTAACAAGCAAAAACTGGTCAAAAAATTGATGTTGATCGAGCTTTGTTATGCGTGAGAGTACATCAAAACAAAAAAAGGAGAAATTACAAATAAAGACAGTAAATACCATATAAATAAAGTAGTAAGTAACAATTTATCGTCAATTTAGTTACATTTATCTTATGTAGAAATTAGAATATGTTTGAAATATTTACAGGATGAACTTAATGAACTATGACAATAGGGATTGTTGTCGGTGCAAGGGTCTAATGATATCCTAACTCAAGCACTTGGAAAACCTGAACACTCTGGTCATGTTTGTGGAGTTTGATAGGGTCCAACTCTAAAAATGTATTTTAAAAACAAAAGTAGGGGAAAAACTTTAAGAGAACAAGAGACTAAATTGTTAAAAGAGTAACAAGCAATGCTACAATTACAACATGCACAAATGAAAAGAATGAAAATGAACCAACAAGAACTTCTTAAGGAAATTGTAGTTCTTCGAGCTAGAGTAGAAGAAAGAGAAGATGGTGATCAACATAGTAATAAGGCTTTGGACAAACGCCCATAAACGAAGAAGAAAATGAACATCATACTACTTTCAAGATGGTGCCTCCTAATTCATGTATTGGTGAAGATTTCAACCTGTTCCCTTGAAATAAATTACCAAAGGTTAATGACACACTTTTTTTAACCTTCATTCAAGGTGATATAAAGTATAAATAAGGATTTTTTTTTTTTTTTTTATACATTGCACTTTATGTTTTAGCCAAGAAAATGCAAATTCGCTATTGGATCACTTAACAATATAATTACTTTTGGTACCATTGTAGAGATTGGTGGATCATGCACTATGGTCCATGGAGTACCTTTAGGTCAAAGAAACTATCGTGTGTTTATCGACACTCCAATAAAAGGGAATGCTTATACACCTATTCTTATGACTGTGGGAGAAACAATTGAAACTGTAGAAGAGTTAATTAGGACTAATGTGGCATGACCCAATTAATTAGTGGCTTTGATAAATACCCAAGCAGATTTTTTTTTTTAACTTTAAGCTATGGTTGTTAAACTATTATAATATTTATTAATTTTTTTATAATTAACTAGAGAAAAACATGTTATTTTTGGGTGGGATAAAACTTATATTAGAAGAATCAATCTCCTCGATCAAAGGTAAGTAAAATACCAAAGGCATCATGCCTACAACCCCCATGCTGTCTCAATTTGAGCATAATACATCCACAAAATTTTCCATTTCATTTAAGACAATTTCAGGTACAAGAACAAATAATATTCCTTACAGTAGTGAGTTGCCTAATAATTCAATAAAAGATCTAGATAATATGCTTTTCAAATTTCTTATGTTATAGGCTACACGTTTATAGGTCAGTTCAACTGAGCCACATTTAGTATATATAGTTTATATGTGTTTGTATATATTTACTTGTTTCTTTTTCCTTCGCTTTGGGTTTGCAACAAGTTTTTATATAATTGCAAAAAGATTGTTGGAGTAATTAGTTTGAAAATGTTTGGTCAAACAAAGCTATATATCTCCATTCAAACAGTTTCAACTAATTTGGTTTTTTCTTCAAAAGTAAACACATTTTACGATTTATATCTCTAAAATTAACTTAAAAACTCAAACTTTATAGGGAGATGGATTGAAATCTATAATATGGATTGAGACGAATGCAAATAGTAAAAGCTGAGAGTAAGAGTTGAGAAAAAAGACTAAAAATATTATAACAACTCATGAGAGATGAAATTAAACCTAACCCCCTCAAACGAATCTTAAAAGTTCATAACTTTGTTATTTTAAGTCAAAATGAGGTAATATATTATATTAATTGCATGAAATTTTGAGATAAATGAAACAAAATCCATATATATATTTTATTTTTGAATATATTTTAAGTTTTACACTTTAAAAAGTTTATTTTTAATCCTAACGTATGAGTCTAAAACTCAACTCAACTTAGATCAAAATAAATCAAAAACTTTAACTTAAACAAACAAACCAAACGGAATCATTGACTTAATATGTGGTATAATTTGAATGCAAAATTTTTTTTACTGGAAATTTATGTCAAAGGGTGAAACGATTGAAGTTCTTTCCACTTTTCTTCTATTATGAGGGATAGTAAACTCTCCATACTATGTTGTAGGTGAACAAATGATAAGATGAAAAAGGGAATTATTCTCCCCTTCTCCCTTTTCTTTTTATGTGAATTAAACTCACTGATAGAGTTATAGACCACCAATCAAAAATAGATTATTGGTTGCAGGACCTTCATGATTGATGGTAATTTTGTTAGGTTAGACTAACAAAAGACTTCATATGATCTATTGCCGGTGTATATGTCCCACAGCTCCCAACAATGTCTGGCCATGTCTGTTGGGTTTGGCACTCGGTAGACCACGCCTTGAACTAAAGGGCTAGCAGCCCAGATTGGCCCATTTATTGAATCAAACGGGCCTACATTTTGTCCCCAAAAAACATGGCCCAGGCCCAACTCAGCCATTCAGACTACTTGCTCTCTCTCTCTATTTAAAAACAAAAAAACAAAAAAACAAAAAAACGGTTGGTGCTTTTCTACCGAAATATTGAAAAAATTCTCGTTGTCATAATTATTGTATTCCTATTTGGAATCAGGGAAGATAGAATTTTTGCTCATTTCTCCCCCACCAAAGAAGAATATTTCTACTATCTTTAATTTCAAATTCTAATTTCAGTTTTTGTATGATTTAAACTTTCTCAAAATTTAAAAAAAAAAAAGTATGATTGAATTTTATAATATATTACTTTCAATAAATCTGTTTAAACGGCATTTTTCAAAATCTAAAGACTTAAAAAACCATCCTAAAAATAAAGGGAAAATAATATTTTCTTTGCAGTTTTTGGGTTAAGGGATATCAACATCAACCAAACGGTGGGCTCACTTTTCTTCCTCATTTTTTGTAACTTTAAAATTGGAAGTTTGGTGGATGACTTATGGCTGGCAAGTGGCAACCAATCACGGCCGGTCCCCCAAATTTTTTTCCCGTCCTCCCTTCTATTTTTTCCCCCCCTGAGAGAGACGAGTCTCCATTACACCTTTGGCTCGTGTTTCCAAGCTGTCTCTGCTGAACCAAAAACAGTCCCTGTACGACGTCGTATGTTAGCCGCCAAATGTAAACTCACCACGTGTCGCTTCGTAGCCGAAACAAAAATCCAAATAAATAATTAAAATTCCCCGGAAAAGTAACAAACAGTCTCGAAGTTGGAGCTATAAAGAGCTCCGATTCGCAAACTGAAATTCAAAAAATAAAAAAAGAAAAAACGAAAAAAAAAAAAAGAAAAACTCGTCTTTGGTTGATGGGGAAGGGCGGTGGCTGCGTTCCGAGTAAGAAGAAGGTTCCCTCCGCCGCCGCCGCCGCAGCCGAGGATTCCCGGCGCGGCGGCGGTGGGAACGTGCCGATTCCGGTCGACGACAAGACGAACGACGCCGTTTCTAGAGACTTGGCGGCGGCGGAGGATTCCCGACCGAATCAGCCGATCGCGAAGCTGAAGGTGTTCATTGTGTTCTACTCGATGTACGGGCACGTGGAGGGGCTGGCGAGGCGGATGAAGAAGGGCGTGGACGCGGTGGACGGCGTCGAGGCGGTGCTGTTTAGGGTTCCGGAAACGCTGGCGGCGGAGGTGTTGGCGCAGATGAAGGCCCCGCCGAAGGATCCAGATATTCAGGAGATCAACTCGGCGGCGGAGCTGGTGGCGGCCGACGGCGTGTTGTTCGGTTTTCCGACGAGGTACGGCGCCATGGCGGCGCAGATGAAGGCGTTCTTCGACTCGACGGGGCAGTTGTGGAAGGAACAGAAGCTCGCCGGGAAGCCAGCCGGGTTCTTCGTCAGTACCGGCACGCAAGGCGGCGGCCAAGAAACCACCGCGTAAGTGTTAGGAAGAAATTGTCGTAATGCTCTTCGCTTTCTGTTGAATTTTGGTTTGCAAGATTGAGTCTGTTCTGAATTTTTCATGATCTTTCTGCTAATTGTGTTTGAATTATTGGTTTCCTCGTGAATTTGGTTGAACAAGACACATTGGAGGGGAAACAGTTGCTTAGTTGTTACTGCATTTCTCTTACGTGCCACACAATCTGTGTAAATTTGGTTGATATTTTGAGGTGATAAAGATTCAAATTACCTTAAAAGTAATGTTAAAAAGAAAAAGATTTTCTGAGAGAAAGGAGATTTTACTTATGAAGCGGGTTTAGGATGTGAAACAGGAGAAAGAATTAGCTGAATTTATGAGGTTTTAGGTTTATTAGTACGCTATTGAATTGTCAACACAAAAGTGACAAACCTTTCGGATTAGCTTTCTTGTGGATAAAACAGGAGTGGTCATTTTAACGTCAGATTGGACCAGAAAATTACTTGTTATCATATGATTCTTTTCCTAGAGATTTTGTCGAGAGTGGATATCAATTTACACGAATTAGTTTCATTTTCTTTGCTAATCCACTATACACTAATTAGTGTATAGAAGTTTAATACACGAATTTCAATTTACACGATTGTTATATTTAGTGTATAGAAGTTTAATGTTATAGGATCCTTAAGTTGTGAGACTGCTGTAAAACCATCATAAACTTGTCAAACTCACTGAACTAAATACAAGTTATTCTATTCCAGTTTTAATGTTGATTTGGCTGCAAATATTAGGCAAGGTTCTGGCCTTACGGACATAATTACAATGCCTTACATTTTATCCTATAGTTATTTGTATATTCAGGATCTTGATAATGCTGTTCTTTAGATTTATGGCATCTGGATTTCGGATTCAGTGCGAGTTTCTCTCTTTGTATGATTGCCTTGCCTTAGGGAGGACTGTGTGGTTTTTTATGGTTTTAACAACACCAATACCCTGCATCAGACATTCATTAGGAATGTCAAGCTTATTACAAACTTGCAAGCTTACTTGGTTCCACTTGAGAGGCGTTGCTTCTTCCAATACTAATAATGTGACATCTGACCTTAATATTTACCTTTTTTGTGTGTGATTTAAAAGGTTTCTGCATGTCCTAAAATTTTCACCTTTATCTGTTACCTGGGTCAATTCTCTTCATCAGAGGAATTTTTGACTTCTTTCAATTTTAGGTAGGAGAGTCTTACTAGCCAAGTAAATCATTATGATTTGTCCCATTTAATTTCTTTTTTTTTTTTTTTTTTTTTGTACTGGCTATATATCAACTCTAATTGACAGAAAATGTCAACTAGTTTCTTGGATTAAAGTTATCGCATGAACTTTTTCTAGCTAAGAGGTCGGTCTTTGTGTGTCTCAACTGTCTATACTGCAGTATTCAAAGGAGTACTTGAAAGAAGATACTTATTACATTTAGTTTGTATATAATTAAGACCACAGTCGCTTTATAAAGTTGGTAATTGAATAGCTATGTTATTACTTACTATAGTTGATCCCTAGAGAATCTATAATGTTAAAAAAAGTCACTTCCATGAAAGACTTTCAACTCTTTTAAGGACTGTAGATGGATTCTTTCTGATATCTGGTTGATGAGAGGGTTGATGTTTGCTTTTTATTTCAGCACTGGTGTTCTTAAAGGTGTAGATTACACGTCTAATTTTCTTTTTCTTTCTCTGTTTAAAGTGTTGTTGTAAGGAGTTTCAATGAAGTTAAAATGTGTCCATTTCATGGTCCTTTTACTACATGGTGAATGTGGTGTCCCTCTCTTTGGACTCTAGAACGCTTTCTTCTGATAAAGTTCTTTCCCGAACAATATAAATGTTAAGGCTTTACATTCTGCTAATTGTTGCAGCTGGACGGCTATTACCCAGTTAGCACACCATGGAATGCTTTTCGTTCCCATAGGATACACTTTCGGAGCAGGTATGTTCAAGATGGACTCCATAAGAGGGGGTTCCCCGTATGGTGCCGGTGTATTTGCTGGTGACGGCACAAGAGAAGCCACCGAAACTGAGTTGGCTCTTGCCGAGCATCAGGGCAAGTACATGGCTGCAGTAGTCAAGAAGCTTGCCTTTGCCTGAAAATTGTTTCCTGATTCAACATTCACTTCTATTCGTTCGTCATCAATCGTTTCTGTTTGATTTTTGTCCCATGATTGGTCTTGGCATTCTCTTCTTACAGTCCGGCAAGAAAGATGCTACTATACTCTATGGCAGTGTGAGTTCATTTCTCTCGCTCCCATCAGTTCTGCTCTGTTAAAAAGCTGTACATGGTTGTATTTGTTCCACCCAATTGTCTCAAATAAGTTTCAATGTTCAAATTGTGTTCATTTTGTATACCTCATTTTTAGATTTTGTGTAATTCACTTTAGGACTTGAGATAATAACACCAACGGTGTTCTCTCTCTCTCTCTCTCTCTTTAATTTTTTTTTTTTTTTTGATCGAAGTCTTTATTATTATTATTATTATTATTATTATTTTGGCTAATGTAGTGTATAATGGATGTTAACCAAACATAGATAAGCCATGTCGTCTCTAAGGAGACAACATCATGGAACCGTGTTGAATTTAATCAGAATGGTTGGTGTTTTCCTCATTAATAGTACATTAAAGAGTAATTTAGGCGTTAGGGAATCTCCTTTATTAATTCACTTTTTATTTTTAGCATAACTTTGGGAATTTTGTCTTATTTTTTAAATTTTTTTTAAATATTAAAAATATCAATTCTAATTTAAATTTTTTAAATATCAATTCATATATTATATTTTTAATATATTAAAGAGTAATTTAGGTATTTAATTTATAGTACATGAAAGAGTAATTTAGGCCTTAATAATCTGCTTTGTTAATTCACTTTATTAATCTTAGAATTCAGTATTGTTTCTTAATAATTTTTTCTTAAGTAATATTAGTGGTATCAACTCTAGTCCTAATTTTATAAATATCAATTTATATATCATATTTTTTATTGATAAAATAATCAATTGATGTGATAATTTTATAAATATTTATTAATAAAAAATAATTCACATTTCATATAAATTAGTATTTAAAAGTTGAAATTAAAATTGGTGTCTTTTTACATTTACCTTTCCTTATCATGGGCTGCTTAGACATCAAAATGCTTGGGTTAGGAAATTAAAATTGTTGTCTTTTAACATTTACCTTTCCTTATCATGGGCTGCTTAGACGTCAAAATTACTTAACTACATACATTCGTATAATATTTTGTTATGAGAGTTTTGTCTTTGAAATAGAAAGGGAAAATATGTCGAGTGAAGTATATTAGTAATTGATTGTTTTGAATATAATGTTGGTTTATTTTGCTCTGTTGCTCTATATCTTGTCTTCAAATAAAATCAAATGTAAAATTATTATTAAATTATATTAAAAATTACACTAAATTGATAATTAAGTCAGTATTTTTTATGTTTTCACTCTAGTACGTGTGTGTATATATATATATTTATCTTTCTTCATTGTGTTTTCACAATTTTCATATAATTAACACTGCAACTGCCCTAGCTACAATTTTCTTTGCTTAAATACCTAATTTTACACTATTCATTTATTTTGAATTGGAATGGGGGATTAAACTCCATATATTATAACATAGTTTAAATATGAAATTATCATTAAATTATATTTTTTACTAAATTATTGTTATAATATACTTACAACCACAATTAAGGGGTGTTTGAGGGCGTTTTGGAGACAAATTTTTGAAATTTTTTTGGTTTTTTTTTTTTCACAAAACCACTTTTTACTATTTATATATCAAAAATTTTACATTAAACTCAAACTTTAAATGTCCATAATTTTACGTATATAAGTCCAAATAAGGTAAAAAAAAATTTTAAATTACATAGAATTTTAAAAGGAGTAAAACATTCATATTGATAATTTTTCTAAATAAATTTTTAAGATTTTACACTTGTTCACTTGAAATAATTTTTTTTCTTAAACACATTTTTCAAAACTTATTTTTCTCTAACCTCTAAAACACATATCCAGAACCTCCCTCACTCAAAGGAATACCTAATAGTTTATTCTTTATATCATTTTCATTAGTTTGTTGAGTAATCGTCCAGCATATGAAATATTGAATTTGATTTTTTTTTTTTTTTCAATTAGTCGCTACAGTAACACAGGTACAAAGCGACAAGCAAAATAAAACGTCATTAAACTATAGAACACAAAAGACATCGTTTCTCAACATAAACTACAGATATTTCTTTCTACAAAAAGGGACAGACGTGAATGACATGCCGTTTAATATGCAACATTCAGTATTAAAACAATCTGCCGTCACCTATGTCTTCATGTCAAATTTCGTTAATTTGACAAAACGTTATACAATGAATTATATGTCGTTTATTCCCTAGAAAAAGAATTAGATGTCGTTTTTAACACATAAACGACACAAAAAGGCTGTTAAAAAGATGACATGTAGTATTGTTCGTTATTAGTCTAGCAAAAAAAAAAAAAAATGGTAGTATTGTTCGTTATTTACTGCATGACGAAGTCTTAAAACACAAACCTAATGGGCTATATATATGTATCTATATATTTATATATATATATATATATTGCACAAGTATTATTTCCGGTGGTAACGTGTAGAAGAAGTTGCGTGAGCAAATGGGCAGGTAACAAGTGCATGTGGAAAAGGGCTGATGAAAATTGGAATAAAGCTGTCATTTGCAGCTATAATATAAAAACGGGGGCACAATGGTAATTGAAGATATATTAAAAATGAAGAAATGTGTGTGTGTATATATATATATATATAATATTTTAAGATGACAGGGATGTGAATTAATTAGAAAGGGACTGTAAATGACAGTACCGGTAGAATGTAGATGGATGAAAATGGTTAAAATGTGTAATCTGAGGGTTCGTTTGGTGAACGTATTGCATTTGCATTGTGTTTGAATGCAATTTATATTTGGAGGAAAAGCATTAGCATTGCATTTGAATGCAATGTGTGTTTGGGAGAAAAGTATTTGAATTGTATTTTAATAATAAATATGTGATGTGATGGGTAAAAGTAGAGAGAGAAAAAAGAGAGAGAATATGTGATGTAATTAATAAAAGTAATAGAAAAAGTGAAATAATAAATAGTGATTGTGTTAGATTTAAAATGTGATGTGATTGGTATTTGAATGAAATGTTTTTGTATTTGGGGGAAAATTGCATTGCATTTAAATGCAATGCCAAAAAAATTTGTGTCCCAAACGCCATGTGAGTTTTTTTTTTTTTTTTTTTCCTCTAATGAAACATTCGTTAAAAAAGGCAGAACGCCCAACAACGTCAACCAAAAACCCAAAAGAAACAGTCATCACCAACTAATAACGTGCTCAATTTCTAGCCAACATAAAATTAAAAAAACCGATAACTAGCCCAAGCCTCGTAATCATTGGCAGGCCTATGTAATTGAAGTTCCAAAACACTGGTGGAGCCGCATTTGGCCCAGCAAGTCAGGGACGGCAGCTATCTCCCGGCCCAATGGGATCATATGCTTTTTTTTTTCCACCCTCAATCACATTAATTTTATTCAATTTAGTCCTTTATTTACCCTCTTAAAATTTTGAAATTACAAAATTGACCTAGATTTTTTTAAAAAATTTAAATAATGTCCCAAGATTTGGTTCATAAATATACATTATTTTACATTTAACACTCCAAATAACAAAAAGTCAACTACACTATTATTTGAATTTGGATTTTAGGCTTTTTAAAATTAGTTATTTTAGATTACATAATTTACATAAGAAAAAAAGAAAAGAAAAATATAAAGTTAAACAATTTTCTTTTTTGAGATTTAGCATGTGTTTGATTCAATGTTTTAGCTTTATCTAGTTTACAAATTACGTTAACTTGGTCATTTATTTCATCTTAGTTTAACTTGATTTGTATTGAAGATTATAAAAGTAAAGATAACTTATGTTGAAAATTGTGTTAAAAAAATGAAAATTAAGATAAAAAATAGTGAAAATGACCCTATCAAGTTTAACTAAACTAATACAATTTAATTAAATTAACTTAATTTACAAGTTAGATTAAGCCATATTTTTTAACCCACCAAACCATTAGTTTAACTCACGCCCTCTGAAAAAAAAAATTCTGGCTCCAAAACTGTACCATGGCACCCAAAAAGATAGCTGACCAAACAGCAACGTTACAGGCAAAAGAAATTAATAACGTGGGGAAGATACTTGATACCACCTTATGCAGAATAATAAAAAGGTTTTTTTGTGCTGGTTCCTTAGGTCCTCTTCTCCACTTCTTCTTGGCTGTAAGGAGAGAAAGACCTCTCAGGTCCTCTAATTTATTCCACTTTTTCAAGTATGACTTTTTGAACAGTCCCACTTCTTTTTTTATTATGTTTTCTATTGATCTCGGTGTTTTTTAAATTTTGATTTAGGTATTTTTAAAATTTTTAATTGTCCTTGCTGGAATTCTTTAACTATGAGTGTAAAGGAGAATACTAAAGTCTCATATAAAAAGAAGATAAAGGGTCATAATTTTTTATAAGAAAATATCTTTCTAATGAGTTAATAATATGATAAATGAAAGGACATGTCTATATAACTTGCACAAATACTCGTGCATGTGACATGGACAGTAAGACTATAGAGGTGGCTTTGGTACTTATTACGTGCACTTGACATTTCACATGTGAATGTAACATGTGTCATGCCGATATTAAATACTATAATTAATAATTATTTTATTTATTTATTATTTTTATAAAAATATAATTATTTGAATTTTAATTCAAATTTGAATTTATGAAATTTATGGCTTTTAAGAAATAGTAACAGTTAAAATGATTGTTTATAACAACGTTACGTATGTTGATGAATGAGTGTTATTAAGTGTATATTAAGGAAAAATAAAAAAATGTTAATTAATTTTTTTTTGTTTTTAGTTTTTTCCCATTCTCTTTTTCAGATATTCATACATTGCTTTTATTTTCTTTATTTGAATTTCTAGTCTTTACTTGTTGAAAATTTTTGTGAGGCTTGTCATATTCTAAAAGCGATTTGTTACAAAAATTCAAAGCAAATTCTATGGAGAGGGAGCAAATAATGCTTTAAAGAAAGTGTATTTTATTACGTGTTGCAAGTCTTTAACATTTCCTCAACAATTTTAGAAAGTTATTTCTATGGAGACTGTAATAACTGCTATCACCATCAAACTAATGAATCAAGATTTGATTAGACTTGATCGTTTTAATGGAACAAATTTTACTCGTTGGCAAGACTAATTGAAGTTTCTATTACTATGTTGAAGATGTTCTATGTTCTTGATCTGGATCTACAACCAATTGTAGAGCCCATTGACAAAGAATCCAGAGAATTGAAAGCTAAGAAAAATAAGATGTAAATGACATATAGTTACACAAAAACAACATTTCCTTTTAGAATGTTATATTTTATTTTATACATAACTTTAAAAGGGTTCACTGATTGGATTATAAATATTATAACTCAATCTATAGTTTAGTCTATGACATTTAGATTGGGAAAATCCTAATCCACTACCAATATGTGAGACTCCTAATCCAATTTAATTCAGTCCATAAAACATTGAATTATATAAATCAGATTCACAGATTTAATCCGTAGATATACATAAAATAAAATACTTAAACATAGAATAATTTAACAAAATTACAATATAATTAACTTAAGCCTTTGATTATAAATTGAATCATATCATAGCAATGTATGACTTCAAACAAACATCAATTAAACCTAAACAAATATCACAAGTTAAATTTGGCACATATTCAATCTCAAACTTTAACCTACATGTATATATTTATTAAAATCTTCTTAGTGAAAAATCACATACATATTTATAAATATATATATATATGATTCAAATTTATGAATTGCATGAATTAAGAAACTCTAGACCCATAAATTAATCTATAATATTTATGAGACGTTTGTTTATAGTTTTGCATTCATACTACATCTAAACACAATGTAATTTTTATCTAAATACAAAAGTTTTCCGTTAACAAATAATACTTTTGAACAGTATTTCAAATACATTTACTATTCTAGAATATTTTAAAAATAATTTTTTTTCCATTCACATCATATTCTCTATCTATATCACTTTTCATATCTACTTTTATCAATTACATTAACTTTTTAAATTTAAAATACAATTTAAATACTTTTCATCTAAATACAATCATATTCTCTATCTATATCTCTTTTCCTATCTACTTTTATCAATTACATTAACTTTTTAAATTTAAAATACAATTTAAATACTTTTCTTCTAAATACACATTGTATTCAAATACAAAACAAATACTTTTCATCCAAATACAAAATATATTCAATGCATTGCGTTACACGATACTAACATAATATGTTTATTAAACATCCCATTGGATTAGGAAAATTCTAATATGTTACCAATGTGTTAGGTAGCAGATTAGATTGGATTAAGTGGATTAAACCCATTCACGAATTTGGTGAACTCCTACGTAACTTTATTTTGACAAAAAGACAAACCATATAAATTTTACCTAACGAGATAAACATCATTAGAAAACTGCGTGCCATATTAGTATATGACGTTATGTTGTTTATAATTATCATTGGATAATTGTGTCATTTGGCTTATATTAAAAGTATTTAAAAGACCATGTAACTAGGTAAGAAAAATTTAGGCCATCTATTAAAATTGAGCTTAATAACGGGTCATTTGCCAATAACAATGATAGCAACATCAACAACACCCTTATTTAAAAGATTAAGAAATGGTTGCAGAAATAACTTTTAATGATTTTTTCATCTTACATAATTTTAAGATAAATCTTTTATTTTAGATTTTAAAAAAGGAAAATTAGGTTGGGTAGTTTATTTTGGTCACCAATTTAATAGATAGTTATACTTTTTTTTTTATTTAACAAAATGATCATTTGTCATTTTTTCATGTTTAGTCAACAATAATTGATTAAGAAAATCAATAATTTACATTATAGTTAATCAATGATTAATCATAATTTGATTAATTATTGATTGATTATTTAAGAAAATTGATTAATTATTTTAACAAAATTAACATTTTAATTAATTTTTAAAAATTTGGATCATTTATTAAAAAACTTATTAAACAAAAGGCTATTTAATTATAAATCGCTAAAAAAAAAAGGAAGGATAAAGGGGGTTGGAGACTAAAAAATTGTGAGTACAAGGAAGAAGAACCTGAATCTAATGGTTCGTTTTGTAAACACATTGCGTTTTAATTACATTTGAATATAATTTGTTTTTTGAATGTTGTATTTTGTTGAAAAATATTTGTTTTGTATTTGAATGAAATGTGTGTTTGGATGAAAAATATTTTAAAGTTGAAAAGTTGATGTGATTGGTAAAAATAGAGATAAGAAGTTAGAATTGAAAAGTTGATATGATTGTTTTAAAAAACTTTTGAATAGTAATTGTTTTTGTAGTATTATTGAAAAGGAT
Source organism: Antiaris toxicaria (assembly GCA_035233585.1). Taxonomy (NCBI): domain Eukaryota; kingdom Viridiplantae; phylum Streptophyta; class Magnoliopsida; order Rosales; family Moraceae; genus Antiaris; species Antiaris toxicaria. Next base: position 35,363,687 of record CP141157.1, on the reverse strand, counting down.
TGTATTTGAATGTAAAATATTGCGTTTGGTGTAAACTTGCATTATGTTTAAATACAATAGTACTAAAAAATGTTTACCAAACGAGCACTAATAAAATAATAAGCTTATTTATTCTTATTTTTTGTATTATATATATTTTTTTTGTTATTGAATTTGAGGATGTTAGATTTCCACTCTTTATCTTATAATAGTATCATACGTTAAATTATGATTAAGTTATATCTAGTATATTTATGATTACAATCACATACATGCTTGTTTTAAGGTAAGATAGTTAAGTTTTTTTTTTTTTTAAGAAAAAGGCCATTTTAAACAATAACCAAAAGTATATAATGAATTGTGTTAATTTAACATTATTATATATATTAAAGAAGAGTATGATTTCACCGTTCATTAAATAGTATTCTTTTTTTTTGCTTTGCGAATTTTATAAATAAGAGGAGCATGATTTTACTGTTTATTAAATAGTGCTCTTTCTTTTTTTTTTCTTTGTGGATTTTATAAATTAAAACTAAAGAGTATATATACTAAAAAAAGAGTATGATTTCACTATTTATCAAATAGTACTCCTTTTTTATTTTTATTTCTTTTTGCTTTTCAGATTTTATAAACAAAAGGAGTATGATTTCATTATTTATTAAACAGTGCTCTTTTTTTTTTGTTCGCTTTGCAGATTTTATAAATTAAAACTAAAGAGTATATATACTAAAAAAAAGAACATAATTTCATTGTTTATTAAATAGTACTCCCTTTATTTTTTCTTTCCAGATTTTATAAACTAAAGAATATATATACAAAAGAAGGGTATGATTTCACTGTTTATTGAACAGTGCTCCTCTTTTTTTTTTTTTTGCTTTCCGATTTTATAAACCAAAATTAAAGAGGAGCATGATTTCACTATTTATTAAACAGTATTCCCTTTTTTTTTGTTTTTTGCTTTTTGGATTTTATAAATAAAGAGAAGCACGATTTCACTGTATATTGAACAGTTCACCTATTTTTTTTTTTACTTTTTGGATTTATACTAAAAAGGAGCATGATTTTATTGTTTATTAAATAATGTTCCCCTTTTTTTGCCTTTCCAAATTTATCTCCAAATTTGTTGCTGGGCTTGGGCTAAGATACCCATTTTTTGGTCTTTAGGGGTGTTCTTTTGAGTTGGTTTTCTGGGTTTGTCTTTGTGTTTATTGTTGGGTTTGGCTCAAGCCATTAATTATTTGGTCTTTTTTTTTTGTGTGCCTCTTTTCCTAAATTTATAAGCTTGCCATTTATTTCTCCCTTTCCTTTCTTTTGATGGGTGTGCACTTTTTGATCATTTAGCTCCAAAATCCTAGGTCCCTTTGCATTTGTTTTTCATTGATTTACTTATAAACAATATAAATAGCATGGACAAAAATTTTTACTTTTTCCTATATTTTCTAAATTAATTATTAATTTTATTGCAGTGACTAGGAATAACAGAAAAAAAGGCAAACAAAATCTATAATATAATATTTTAATTTCTATTATTAGGTAAATATTTTATTATATTTCAAACAAATGATATTTTACTGTAAAATGTTTTGACATAATATATACAATATAACTTATATTTAGTGTTTTATTAATCATATATTATAACAATCTGCAACACATAAGTATGTCAAGGTATCATTACTCTTTTTTTTCTTGTGTCGTCTTAATATATATATATATGTTTTTTCAAAGATATCATGAGTAATAATTGCCAATAAATAATATTTGTAATAATTATTAATTTCATCAAATATTTGTTATAATTATTGAAGTAATATAACAATGCGGGAAAAAAAAATCACAGGAGAATGTACCTAAAAATTTTTGCGATCAAAAGTACATCTTTATAATAAATTCGCACATAACTACGTTATTAAAGAGTTGGAACTCTCTTATCCTAAACTTAAAAATAAGTAAATAAATAAATTCAAGTCAAAAGAAAAAGAAAAATCCGAGTATCAAAAGGTAAAAACTTTAATATACAAATACTATTACTGTGACACTTTTCCAAATGAATAAATTTATATACACTTTTTGATAAATTTTCCAAAAGAATATTTTTTTTTGCTAAAATTCCAAACGAATATTTGATTCATAGAAAAATTCGCCTAAAGCTGTTATTATTTTTTTTTTTTGGGAAAGTTGTTACTATATTCCATTAAACGAAAAGGAAAAATTCTCCAAAAAAAAAAAAAAAAGAAAAGAAGAGAGAGAGAAGCCAATTATAAGGAGACGGCTCCTGAAGTGTAGGCAGAAGACTCTTCTGTCATCACATTTGTTGAATAACAACAAACTCAGAGAGAGAGACAGAGAGAGACAGAGACAGAGATGGGAGACACTCTAGCTGCTTTGAGAGCTTTAATGGCGTCTCACTCTCCGCCTCTCGATGCTTTGGTTGTCCCTTCCGAAGATTACCATCAGGTTCTCTCCCTCTCTCCCTCTCTCTCTCTTCGAATTTTAGTTATTTTATCATGAGATTGGTACTGTGCTTGACTGATTTCAGAGTTTTTTTTTTCTTTAAAAAAAAAAGGTCCTTTTGATCATATTTGGTGGAAAATGACTTCTCTTCGACCACGAAATTGGCACTGCCCTTATTTGTTCATTGAAGCAAAATCGAAGCATTTGTTTTTGGTAGAAATGATTTCTCAATCACGTTATGATCCGGAGAAAAGTGAATCTTTTTGTGCTCTTCGATCTTGTTCTTGTTGTTGCTGTTTAGTGTTTATCTGCAGATATCTAATTATGCATAATATCTATATGAAAGTTTTTAAGTTTATCCAATTTAAGATTAGATGGGAACCTAAGATTGCTTTTAGTCACATGTGAATTCGACTTTTGTGGTATGAATTATGAATATTTCATTTTGATTGAATTTGAGGCCATTGAAAAGTTCTGGGTTCTGGGAATTTTCTACTGTGAGAATGAATTGGCTACGGCGGGTGGTCGTCCTCTTGTGATAATGTTTGTGCAATAACATTGTGACAAGTTTATTTGCTGTTGTGGCGGTAATATGTTTTTTTTTTTTTTTCATTTTGAGACATGTTTTCTGAATTTGTTTGCGATTTTCTGATGTTTAACAAGTTCTTATATCATGCAGAGTGAGTATGTATCTGCAAGAGACAAGAGGCGTCAATTTGTTTCAGGGTTCACTGGAAGTGCTGGTGTGTTTTCTTTCTGAAAATCCTTTGTTTGATACTTGTTTGAAAAGGTTTTGTTTGAAAGAGTGTATTAGGTTGAGAGTTCATGTTGATTATTAGAATTTTTCAAGTTATTACATTTTCTTTGGATACTGAAACGTTTTGTTATCTCGATATGAGAACAGGTCTGGCACTTATAACGACCACCGAGGCACGGCTTTGGACAGATGGACGGTATTTTTTACAGGCAACTCAGGAACTTAGTGACCAGTGGACGCTCATGCGCATGGGAGAAGATCCTAATGTCGATATCTGGATGGCAGATGTGAGTTTCTACTTACAAGAAACAATCCTATTCGTTATTTGAAAATTAATACGCCATTTAGATTGTTTTGAATTTACAATTAATAATTAATTGTTGAAATTTTTCATGAACTTGTGGTTTTCTATGTGATTGAAAACCATATTTGTTTTCTTTTTAAATAGAAATGGGAAAGAAAAATTTATATGAGGTTAGTGCAAAGAGTAATTTTTGGTTAATATTAAGATATTAGGAAGAGTTATTTATGATACAAAATTTTCTATTGATTTCAGTTTTTAAATCGCTAGTCCACTTTAGGTATGCTTAATCACACAATTTGGTATAAACGCCATTCCAAACGAATGGTCATTCATAAATATTTTTGCTCAACCATACATAAGAATACCTATCATTTAGAAATTATCATTCCGTCAAACCAAATGTAATTAATGTTATGAACTTTGTACGTTTTGCCTTGTCCGAATATTTTTGAAATTTGAAGAACACATTTCTTGATTTTGGAGATCATTTTAGTGGTATAATAGAAGCTCGTTTGCCTTTTCAGAATCTGCCTGAAAATGCAGCCATTGGTATTGATCCTTGGTGCGTATCGATAGACACAACACAAAAGTGGGAACGTGCATTTGTCAAGAAAGGACAGAAGTTGGTTGAGACGTCCAAAAATTTAGTAGATGAGGTTTGGAGAGATCGACCTTCTCTGGAGATCAACCCTGTTGTTGTCCATCCATTGGAATTTGCTGGTCGTTCTGTGGAAGAGAAATTGAAGGATCTAAGACAAAAGCTTGTACAGGAAAAGGCTTGCGGTATTATCTTCACAACACTTGATGAGGTGAGTCTATGTTGTTGGTTTCCTCTAATCTTGTAACTCTTGTTACATGATTTGCTACTTTTGTATGTTCTCTCTGTATTTTGTCATGTAATTGTACATAATTTCTGTTTGCAGGTTGCTTGGCTATATAATGTTCGTGGGAGTGATGTGTCCTACTGTCCAGTTGTCCATGCATACGCAATAGTGACATTAGACTCGGCTTTCTTTTATGTGGACAAGAGGAAGGTTTCTTCCGAGGTTAGTTAAATCAGGAGTCATATTCTCAGGCTGCCATCAATATTGATGAGTGAAACACTTTTTCTGTTTGATGAATACTCTTTATAATCAGGAAGGATAGCTAAAGTTCACTTGTGTATATAGTTAGCTTAGTATTTACTATCGAACATCTGATACCGATGTGGTGTTTGATGCCAGTTTAAGGCAGCATTTTTTTTTTTCTAAATTTGTTAAGAAATTGACATCCTACTAATAGCTATTCAATCGCATAAAACAGACTAAAATAAACACACACGCATGCACACACACAATTTATTGGTTCACCCTCAAAGTTGATCCACGTGGCTCCACAAACTAACATTTTTTTTTTAATTTTTAAGTTTTATGTATCAGCTTTGTCGGTTAAGTGAAAACTTGATAGGTTATATTTATAATTATCTAAGAAATGTGTTATATACGCCAGGTAGCCCACCACTTGGAGGAGAATGGCATTGAAGTTCGGGAGTATAACGCAGTAGGCTCAGATGTCAGCTTGCTTGCATCTAATCAGCTCAAACCTGGTGAGACCAAGATTGTGGGAAATAGTACTTATGAAGCAGAAGAAAATAAGTATGAGCTTGTATGGGCTGACCCAGGGACATGCTGCTATGCTCTGTATACGAAACTGAACTCTGAAAAAGTCCTTTTGCAGCAGTCACCTTTGGCCCTTGCTAAAGCTTTAAAGGTGAATTTATAACATATATATATATATTATATATATATTTTAACTTCTTCACGATGCTAGAATATAGTTTCACTTTTCCTTTCTCTCTTAGAACTAGAAGCTCAGTGGATTGATTCACCATCATGCTGCATTTATAACTTCAGTTGATCTCGTCTTAAATATACAAGATTCTTGATTTTATATTAGTAGCAACTAGTTATTTTCAAATAGTTCAATAAATTTATGATTTCTTGTTTGGCTCTTTCATTTTTTTTTTTTTAACTGATTGATCAAAATCTTAGAACCCAATCGAGTTGGATGGATTAAAGAAGGCACATATTCGGGATGGTGCAGCGGTTGTGCAATTTCTTGTCTGGTTGGATAAGCAGGTATTGCTGTATGCTATTTATAAACATTGCTAAGGGCTTCTGAATGTATTTGCTGATTTTCAAAATACTATCTTTGTTTTTATGATTCAATTGCCTAGCCGATTTTCTTCATTTATGATCCAACTTTCCGATTTTCAAAATGAAACAGTATCAAAGTCTTCGTGCTAGTGCCTAAACTTTGTGCCAATATGCAGATGCAGGAGATATACGGTGCTTTTGGTTACTTTTTGGAAGGAGAGAGTGCAAATAAGAAAAAGAACCTGTAAGTTATTTTTAAGTCTGAGTTAAAGATCTTTGATTTTTGAATTGATTTTCTTCTGAATACGGAGATGTCTTGAGGTCTGCATGTAAATCTAATTGGTTTTAGTACTCAAAAGTGTGTTGATGGTTTACCGTACACAATATTTACATTCCATGAACAGCTTTGTGTATCCATATTTATGGCAAAAGGATTCGTTCGTCCAATTACTCCTGTGATCATTCTTTGTGCTAAAGGGTATTGATGGTTTACTGTACACAATATTTAAATGGCACGGAGAGCTTTGTGTATCTATGTATTTGGCAAAAGGATTTGTTTGTCCAATTACACCTGTGATCATTCTTTGTGCTAAATTGGATTACCTTCTACGTATAAAATAAGTTTCTGACTGCTGCCAGAAGATCTCAAGAACTGTTCTGTTCTGCAATAGCTTCTTAATTTGTTGTGCAGATAAGTATATATCAACATAACTTTGACACTTGCTTTAGTTTGACTTGTTACGTGATGAATTATGGCAGGGAGTCAACAAAACTAACCGAAGTCACTGTGAGTGATAAACTGGAAAGTTTTCGAGCCTCAAAAGAGGTATTTGCTTCAGATGAAATTTCTGTATATCATATATTACAATTTGGTCGCAAATTGTGATAGTGGTAGTTTGATATGAACCAGCAAACTTGCTTAAGACATTTGATGACGTATGAACAAAGTAACACAGTTTAGATCGAAACCTATGTTTACATTGTTAAAAGATTATTGATGAGTTTCTCCTGTTATTTTTGCAGCATTTTAGAGGCTTAAGTTTTCCAACTATTTCATCTGTCGGTCCAAATGCTGCAATCATCCATTATGGACCACAAGCAGAAACTTGTGCTGAACTTGATCCAAATAGCATCTATCTTTTTGATTCAGGAGCACAGGTTTGTCAACTATCACACATTCTTTAGCCACAGCAATTAATAATGAACTAGTTTCACATGGTGTAATCATTTAACTATAGCACCTTTATATTTATATTGATGATGTCCATTGCATTTATAAAGTACCTGGATGGAACAACGGACATTACAAGGACAGTTCATTTTGGAAAACCATCGGCACATGAAAAAGCATGCTACACAGCTGTAAGTTCCTTTTCTTTCTATTGCTTGCTTTCAGAATTCTTCCTTTGATGTTTGGTTGGTTTCAATCATCTTAAGCTTACTGTGAAAACATTTACTTTAAATTTTTGAGAAAATTATTGCAACTTATTTTTTCGTTTTTTTAATACTTTTCTTAGGCCCAAGGTATTTATTTGGTTTATGCGGCATTTTCTGTAGGTCCTCAAGGGTCATATAGCACTCGGGAATGCTTGTTTTCCTAATGGAACTAATGGTATTTTTAAGAACTTAATCTTCTTTGCTTTATATATATATATATATATCTCTCTCTCTCTCTCTCTCTCAGCGTATGCTTCCTTACAGGTCATGCCCTTGACATTCTTGCTCGAGTTCCATTGTGGAAGTATGGTCTGGATTATCGACATGGTACGGGCCATGGAATTGGATCTTACCTAAATGTTCATGAAGGTAAGTGATAAATAAGATTGTTTGTGCTTTACCTTTTTTGTTAATACAATCCGTTCCTAAAGTATGGGTATCCTGGTTCTGATTACTCTGATTGAACAGGACCCCACTTAATTAGTTTTAGACCACAGGCTCGAAATGTGCCACTTCAGGCCAGTATGACTGTAACAGATGGTTAGTGTCTATGTAAACATACCTTTATTGAACTTTTTACCTTAAATTCCTTTTAGATAATACATTATAGTTGTTTTTCTGCCTTTTTGATTTCCAAACGATTTGTTTATATGGCTGTCCTCGATATGCTCCTCTGATAATTGTAATATTATTTTTGGTACGGAAAATTGCGTCTTTTAGAACCTGGCTATTATGAGGATGGGAAGTTCGGTATAAGGTTGGAGAATGTCCTTATAGTCAATGAAGCTGATACAAACTTCAATTTTGGTGACAAAGGTTACTTGTCATTCGAGCATATAACCTGGGTAAGCTTGTTATTTTTTGTACCAAGCCAAAAAATAAGGCCTTCTGATTTTTGTTTTTTGTTTTGTTTTGTTTAAGCTGACTTGTATATAATCCCATCTACTTAATGCTTTAGCCACTCATTGAGTTCGATTATTTTGATGATGTACAGGCACCATACCAACGAAAACTAATAGACTTGAACCTGTTGTCAGCCGAAGAGTTGGATTGGCTGAATACTTATCATTCAAAGTGTAATGTTATTCTAACTCCGTACCTTGACGACTCTGAGAAGGCATGGCTAAAGCAAGCCACCGAGCCTATTATTGTGTGAGCTTGCCATGTTGATGTGCTCACTTTCAAGAATGAAACAATTGCCGCTTCTGTTTTATTTATGTTTAAGGGTTTTTTTTTTTTTTTTTTTTCTATTGTATTAAAACATATAATTATGATTTTCTGTTGTTCATTGTTGCTCCCACATTCTTCTAATATTTGCTTCTAATAATTGTCGACATTGCAGTGATATAACCATATTTATAATCAGTCTTGTTTTAAGTTTCTTAGTGCTATAAAAATTAACCCGTATTTTAAAGGTCAACAAATATTAGGGTTATTTACGTTTTTGTATCATCTATTTTATTTTTATTTAGAAAGTATATTATGTATTTTGAATCTTTACATTTTTTGTATCAACATATTATGTTTAATATATAAATTTATACTCTCTCGATCATTACTTAGTTTTGACATTGGAATGTCTAAATTAACCTTAAAAAAGAAAAAACTAAAACTAAGTATGATTTACTACTTTTTTATACCTTGCATTTTGAAACGATCTCGATGAACTTTGAAACAAATACTTGCCTAATACTTGCTTGGTCAGTCTGTATGGTCTGTGCAATCTTCTAATTCCATGCAATCATACAGTCCATACAACGCCCTTCGTGAAGCTACAGTTGCACCAATATAGTTCGTACAGTATCGTTGTGTGTCCATGCAAAAAAATTGTTTCAAAAGTTCTTCAAAATTCATTCACCGACTATTTTGCCTCAACTTCTCATATAGGTTTGTCATCTCCTAATCCTTCAGGTATATCTACTTCTTTGTAGGTTTGAGATTCTAGCGCCTTTCATCATGTGTCTGTTTGTCATCATTTCCCTTAAGTTATCTGTTTCAATTATGCCTGTTAATGGTACTCCTGTATTTTTAGCAGGTGTTAGTTCCATTGTTACTTTACATTTGTCTCTCCCTAGTGTCTGTTACATTCTTAGGGCTCGTTTGTTTCCAGTTTTAGAGACATCCAAAACTTTTTTTTTCTTTCAAAATTTCACTACTTTTCACTATTTATATTTCCAAAACACTACAGTAAATTCTAAACTCTAAAAATTCATAATTTTGTATGTACAAGTCCAAATAAGATAATTTTTTTTAAATTGCATAGAATTTCGATAGAAATGAAATAATATCCATATTGATATTTTTTTCTAAAAAAATTTTTAAAATTTTTTATTTTTTCACCTCAAACAATTTTTTCTCTCAAGCACATTTTTCAAAACAACTTTTTTTCAACTCAAAAATAATGTCTCCAGCCTCCTCCTCAAACACCCCCTTAATCTTACTTTGAACCATGTCTCTGTTAGTCAATTGTGTGAAATTGGATACTTAGTAGACATTTGGGACAAGTTTTTTTTGGCATTACATTTAAATGCAATGCAATTTTTCTCCAAATACAAAAACATTCCATTCAAATACCAATCACATCACATTTTAAATATAACACAATTACTATTTATTATTTCACTTTTTCTATTACTTTTATTAATTACATCATATATTCCCTCTTTATCCTTTGTTTCTCTCTACTTTTACTCATCACATCACATATTTATTATTAAAATACAATTCAAATACTTTTCCCTCAAACACACATTGCATTCAAATGCAATGCTAATACTTTTTCTCCAAATACGAATTGCATTCAATGCATTGCATTCAAACGCAATGCATATACAATGCGTTCACCAAACGAGGCCTTAGTCTCTTTCTCTTCTATTGCTTGTTATGTGTAGGACTCACAATCTAAATAGCTGATTAGGACTGGACGTAGATAAGAGAGACTCTGTGTTTTGGATAAACTCAAAGTACCGGAGATTATGGCTTCCAGTATTGATTTGTCATATTTTCAGTTGAGTCATTCTTCTTCTGACTTTTATTTATAGCATTCTCCTCTTGGTTATGTTTCAACATCTCGTTTACTTTTTTTTGTTTTTATAGGAGCATTAGGAAATTTATGTGGTGTTTGGTATTTATTTTCAGTTGAGTCATTCTTCTTCTGACTTTTATTTATAGCATTCTCCTCTTGATCATGTTTCAACATCTCGTTTACTTTTTTTGTTTTTATAGGAGCATTAGGAAATTTATGTGGTGTTTGGTATTGTTTTTAAAATGGTTTTTTTTTTATATAGTTTTCAAAAAAAAAAAAAAAAGAGAATGTATTAAAAACTATGCTTAAACTAATTCCAAAACTATGTTTAGTAATGTTTTCTAAATGTATATTTTGAGAAATATAAAAATGAAACTTTATTTGGCTTTGTTTTTTAAAAACCTATTTTATAAATGAGTATTTAATGAAAATAAATTTATGTTTAATTTTAAAAAAAAATCACAAAAATTAAATTATTAGTCATAATTTAAAAAAAAAAACTTTAGCAGTAATGGCGGCAACTTGGAATGGTGGCAATGGCGATGTCAATCTAGAGCAGATGTGATTGCAGCTACAACCCCAAAAACACAAAATCCTAATGCTAGCGACAACCCTCAAACTTACGACTTGATGGTCTTTATCACTGCTGGAAATAGAGGCCGTCTTAGTGGGTTTCTTAGGTGTTATTTTTATGGGATCTAGGTTGTAAATCTATGGTCGTCGTTATGAGGGGGCGATTGTTGTCGTTGCAAGTCCATGGTGGTCATCCTTTCACCAAAATAGGGGCTATTGCGATGGTCGTCTTCGAGAGATTTGGGTTGTGAGTCAGTGATCGTCACCGTAGGTCAGTAGTTATCATCGTGAGAGGGCCGTCGTTGTTATCGTAAGGAGGCCGTCGTCATCATCACCAATTCAAGGTCATCACCCTTCACCGGAGATGGAGACCAAGGTCGAACATGGTTGTCGTAACCAACGCTACACAGGTAAAGACAAAAATAGGAGAATAAGGGAGAAAATGAAAAAAAAAAAGTGAAAACAATTTTTTTTCATTTAAAAAAAAAACAACATAGTTGAAAATAATATTTTTGAAATGATTTTGAAAGTGTGGAATAAACAAATATTATTTTACAATTATTTTCATTTTTTTTATTTTTAAAATAGGAAAATCACTCTCAAAAGTAAAACCTAACACCCTATTAGGAACTCATGATATTTTTGATTATAGTTGTTGCAAACTTACTAAATTTTCTGCTCTATTTTTCAGTAGAAGTATTTCTTTCTTTATTATCCCATTTGATCTTGTTCATTCTAAAGTACAAGACCTTTTCTTATAATCATAAAGGGGGTCATGATATTACATTTCTTTTATTAATGATTACACTCATTATTGTTAGGTTTATCTTACGAAACGACACTCTGACTTGTTTCGTATTTTCAATGAGTTTTAGGCCCTTGTTAAAACTCAATATTTAGCTGTTATCAAGTATTTTTGATATGATTTAAGTGGAGAGTACGCTTCTAATGTTTTCTCTAAATTACCTGCTTTAGATGGAACTATTCATTAAACTTTTTGTACAAATATTTTTGACCATAATGGCATTGCTGAAAGGAAACGTAGGCATCTTATTGAAACTGCTCATTTTCTTTTATTGTCTGCCTATGTTCCCAGTAAATATAAGGGAGAAGCAATCTTTACCGCTACTCATTCGATAAATTGGATTCCAACATCACGTAAGTCAGGTTTATCACCTTTTGAGAAGTTGTGTGGATATGCTCCTGATTACTCTTCCTTGCGTGTCTTTGATTTTACATGTTTTGTCCTTTGACCTCATGTTAAGTGTAGTCAGTTATCCTTGTGGTTTGCTATTTATGTTTTTCTAGGTTATGGTGTAGATCAAAAGGGATACTGTTATTATGATCTTGTTAGTAACAAATTGTATGTCTCTCATCATGTTATGTCTCTAGAGCATATACCTTTCTTTCTTATTCCTACTAGTTCTCATAACATGTTTAAATCTGATCTTATTCACGTTGATCCTTTTACTATTGATAATAATGGTGTCCTACCTCCTGTTTTGCACTCACCTACTTCCATTTCAGATCATGATTCTTGTAAAGTTCCTGTTAATACTTTTACAAATATTGGAACTTTGACTCCTAATCCACCTATTGACCTTTCTCCTCCTATGATTGCTCAATCACCTCTTGAGACTATGGCTCCTCCGTCCCCTTACTACTCTAAGAGAATTCGTAAGTCCACTTACCTACTAGATTTTTCTTCCTATTGTTATTTTAGTTCTTTTGTTTTTCTTTTAGCTTCTATTCACCATCTGTCTGAGCCTTTATCTTATAAAGAGGCAATTTGTGATCCACTTTGGTAATGTGTTATAGCTGAGGAACTTACAGCTATGCATCAAATGCATACTTGAGAGTTAGTACAACTACCACCAAGTAAACGAGCAATTGGTTCTCATTGGGTTTATAAAATCAAAAAAACTAAGTCTAATGGATCTATTGAAAGATACAAAGGCAGATTAGTTGCCAAAGGATTCTCTCAGGAGTATGGTATGGATTATGAGAGACTTTTGCCCCTGTTGTAAAGATGAATACAGTTTACACTCTCATTGTAGTTGCGTCTATTCATCGATGGCACATATCTCAAATGGATGTAAAAAAATGCCTTCTTGGATGGTGATATTCAAGAAGAAGTATGTATGATACCTCCTCCTAGTATTCCCCATCAATCTGGTGAAGTTTGCAGGCTCAAAAAAGCTGTTTATGGCCTCAAGCAAGCACCTCGAGCCTAGTTTGAGAAGTTCTCAACAATGATTTCTTTGCGTGGTATTTATCCTGGCCATCATAATCCAACCACATTTGTCAAGTATACCACTTCCGATAGTATTTTGCTTTCTTTATATATTGATGACATGATTATTATTGGCAATGATGTTGATAGGATTATAGCACTGAAGACAGAGTTAGCTTGCTGTTTTGCAATGAAGAATTTAGGCTCGTTACGTTACTTTTTGGGTATTGAAGTCGCTTTTTCTCCAAAAGGTTATCTTCTCTCTCAATCTAAATATATAGATGACATAATTGAGCGTGCTCGTCTTACTGATAATAAGATTGTTGATACACTTCTTGAGATTAAGGCTCAGTATTCTCCTTTTGATGGGATTCCTTCGTTTGATCCCAGTTTATATTGAATTATTGTCAATAGCTTGTTTAGTCTCACCATCACCCATCCAGATATTGCATATGCTATTCGTATAGTCATTTAGTTTGTTACTTCTCCTACTACAGTTCAATGGGTTGCTATTAGGCTACTGTTTTTCACATTTTGAGGCATTTTCGAGGTACTCAGTTTCAAGGGCTATTACCTTCGTCTTCTTCATACCTAGAATTGTATGCATACTCTGATATTGATTGGGCTAGTAATCCAACAAATCGTGAGTCTACCATTGGATTTTGTGTTTTTGGATGATTATCTTATTTTTTGGAAGAGTAAGAAACAATATATTGTTTCTAGATCTTCCATTGAAGCAGGATATTGTGCTGGGGCTTTTACTACTTGTGAGATAGTTTGATTATGTTGGTTGATTACAGATATAGGGGTTTATCTTTGTCAATCTACTCCATTGTAGGATCTCCTACAAAATGTTTGGCAATAGAGTAAATAAGGGTAGATACATCATCCTGTATTTCCCTATTTTCTTCATCTTTGATGGGAATTCCATTAGGACCAATTTTAATAGCCTGAAGAATTTGTTGTTGGTCATCTATGATTAGATGGTACTCCCACCATCCTTTAAGTTGATCAGTGAATCCAGCAATAAGGATATTTGCAATATCCCTATCTGATGTCCCTTGATTAATTTTGTAAACATTAGACACCATTGTCATTTGCTCAAGGATTTTCAGAATATTATAGTCCAAACTGCCATTTATATTCCATTCATAGATTGCATTTGCACTATATTGATTTTGAATATTTTGGTTAGATTCTTCCTGAACTTCATCTAGGAAGGTGGCCCTGGATAATAAAGTTTTGGATAGGATTTCCAATCAAAATTTTGAATTTTCTCTTTGAATAAAATCTTCTTCTTTACTTAGCACTGCTAAACTTTTAGTTTGGCTACTAAGACTATTTTGGCACATTATAATTTTTAAGTCTTTATTCCTATGATGTCTTCTTAATATTTTTGTTTGAATAAAATCTTTACATATTTGTTTATTACTAATCAATTTTGGACATTTATCATTTAGATAGTTCTTCTAAGAAGTTCTACCTTCAAATTTTGAAAAACAATTTTCATTGATATTTAGACTTTTATTTATTTGAAAGTACTTTTGATGGTATGTTCCAATAAATGAAAAAAGACAATCGTCTTCTTTAACGAGACGATTAGATAATATATTACATTCGTATTATGTTTAAATATAATTTGTATTTGATTATGTTCTCACAACTGTGCTTTTTCTATATGTAGTTTATTACTATATCTATATATATATGTATAAAATATGGGGAAGTATCTCCATAAGGTGGCTTTGCATTTAAATAGGGTGTGTATTATCTTATTATTCCTCAATTTTATTGAAAGGGTCAATCTAGTACTTTACTTTCTAGCATTGCTACGTCAAAAGGTGACTTTTGAAATCAAATAAATTGATCATTATACTCATTATTTTTAAGCTAAAAGCACTAGTACTTTCGCCACTTTCCCTTCTCAATTTCTCTCTCGATTCATTTGAACTCTCATGTTTCTTTCTCCATTTGACGTTTAACATCTTCCGCAGTCAGTGCACCACACAACCACATGATTTATAGGCCGGATAAGATTTGAAGAGCAACTCCTTTTGTTTTTTGTTTTTTGTTTTGTTTTTAATTTAAGATGGGAATAATAATTTAACTATTGGAGATTTGAGTGAAAAAACGTGTTGGTAAAATTTTTCAAGTTTGAGTTCTTCATATTTTATTCGTTGCTGTAATTAGTGTAGAGACTATTAGGCAATATAACATGAATACATAGTTTATTTGAAGTATGCAAATGATTGGGTTGTATTTATAAGAGCACCAATGGTTGTTTTGTCTCTAATTTAAACAAGTGCAAAATTACTTATATTTTCTCTATGATAAGATTATATTAGAAAAACAATAATTAAATTTTTTCAGTTAGAAATTTATGATAATTACTTTTACTAGTGCAATTATCGTTATGACATGCATAGTACTAATTGTAATTATCGTCTTATCATTTGAGTGAGTGAGTGCGTGCGTGGTTGTGTATATATTCTTTGATCACCTTCTTAGAAGTCCACCAAACATGGCACAGGACATAGTCTTTAACGTAAATATAAGTAAGATCTATATTATTGGTGAAAACCATATTGTTTATACATTAACACATAAAACATATCTTTTGTAAGTTTATCCGTTATTATGCATTATTTTAGTTTATTGCTGTCGTGTTTTATTCTTTCAACATTACATTAACGATCTCCTACAGAAGAAAAAAAAATTTAAATCGATAAGCATGAGTTCTAGGAAACTTTCTGTTGAATATGTGATCAGTCACCTTAGGTGATTAAAAAAGAAAAACATGTGAATCGTTGACCCCATATGCTTCCAATTTATTTGTTATTTTTAACATCATTTTTACGGCAACTAGCTAATTAATAAAGCAAATTCACTTCGAGTAATTTAAGCCAATCCCAAGCATTCTTGTCAATAATTGAAGTAGCCTGGCCAACTCGTCGGACTCATGGGAGCAGCATCACCAGTACTGTTTTCCATTTGCACATGAAACTATGTTATAAATGCGGGAAAATTCAAGATAATGCATTTGACAATGTAGGATATAAAAATACAACTAATGTTAAAGCAAATAGAATGACATAAAAATTAGTGATAAAGCAACTAAAATATTTTGTAGCACTTATTGTCACCTTTTTTATGGGAGTAGGATTCTTTGAATATGATAGCATATCCAAATTTATAGAGTGAGTGGGCACCTATGAATCAAACAATTGATGCACTTGTGCTTCTAATGGAATTTATTAATAATGCAGGATATTTGGGTATAATATAAATATAGAGGGTATAATTATTTTAGTAAAATATATATGCAATGTCTCGTTATCAGTCTACTTCCACCGTAAGACAAAAATTCCCTCCCTCGGTTTTAAAAATAAATGTTAAAATAGAGAAATACTTGGGGGAAGGGGGTTAAGATTGGAAAATCAAAACAACGAAAAAGAATAAAAGTACTGAGAGATGACTAAACCGCCGTTTATTTCAATCATTTTCAGAAATGAAAACTATTTCATCTACATGGTTTTGTTAAATATATGTTCTTTTTTAAATTTAAATAGTCTACCTAAATGGCCTAATTTGAATTGTTTTTTCTTTTTGAAAAATCAACTTTAACTTCACAATCCACAGTTATTATTATGACTTTATAATTTATATTTTGAAAATCTATAATTTTACGTATACAAGTTTAAATGATATTTTTTTTGAAATTAAATAAAATTTCAAGACCAATGAAACAAACTTCATATTAATTTTTTTCTGAATACATTCTAAGTTTTCATACTTTTTAACTCGAGCAATTCAAATGTCTCACTAACTATCCAAATATAAATCCAAATGTTTCCATCTAATTGTTCTTTTTTAAATGTTAATATCCAAACCATCTATATAAATAACAATCCAAATATTTATTTAAACATATATTTAATAGATAAAATTAATAATTAAGAAAATTATAAATTAGTGCATAAAATATTTAATAATTAACAATTAATTAGGTAAATTATAATTTTACTATAAAGGAAAGTTAAAAAGATTTAATTACATTAATAGATAATGATTTAAAAATTAATACAAAGTATTTACAATAGTTAATAGGATTTAATTACATTAATAGAAAGTGAATTAAAATTAATTACAAACATTAGATTTTTAAAAAAATAAGGAAAATTTATATTAATTTAGTCAAGAGGAAATTAATAAATATATTTAAAATCGAGAATAAAAAAGTAAATAATGCAATAATAATAGGATAAAATATTGATAAAAATTTATAAAACTTCATAAATTAAAAATATAATTTGTAAAACTTTTTTGATGAACGTGACTGTATAGCCGCAAAATCAATATAAGTATGTATGAATATTTATTTATTTTCTATAGAATTTTCGTTAGTATGTTCATTTATGAAATAACCTTAGACCTGTTTGAGGATCAATACGTAGTAATTGATGCTTAAATTGTCTTGTTTGGACAATTTGGTCTTGTCATAGCAATCAGAAGTGGTCTAGCTTGCATAGCAGAAACTCACTCTCAACATCATTTCGAGAAGGTCAGTATTTATGTTTTGCGATTTTTTAAAACTCTTTTTGTCACTTAGGCTTAACAATGATTCTAACACATTTAACTTGAATAGATAAATGCGGAGACCCAGCAGCCAAGATCCTTAATAGACACTTAGGGTATCATGCATCATCACAGGTAGAATTGGGTTAACCCAAACACTGAACATGCATTTGTAAGTATTTTTTATATTATTTTTTCATATTTAACTTATATTTGTAATAACGTACTATGTTATTTTTATTAATTTTTATTTAATCTATTTTTGCAGTCTTAGATGGAAAGGGAAAGAATCATGCAGATTACATAGTTTGCTAGTGAAAGTTCATTTGCACTAGGAGTTGATGAGGTGGGGATTATATCCCAAGTCCAAGGCAAGCACAGAGGACATATGAGGGGAGTTAAATCGACACTCCCATAGAGAACCCACTTAGGCATTTCTATTTCATCTAGTTTGTAGTCGGACTGGTCATCTTTGGCACAGATGCTCCTGCACATCTAAAACTAGCTTGATGACTTGTATAACAACCAGTGCAATATGTTTGACATCCAGATGATGATGGATGACATGCACCAAATCAATCCCAACATCAACTTCTGACTTGTTACTAGTCCTTAACCATTGGTCCTTCCGCACAAGCTGATTAATGATGAAGATGACGAAAAGGATTAGAATTTTAGAGTTTTATTATTAATACTTTATTTTATCTTATTTTTTATATTATCCAGAGCGTTAGTATTTTGTTTTATGATTTATCTATCCAGATTATTATTATTTTGTTTTATGATTCTATGCTGTATATTGCTACAATTTTTTTAACAATTAATGTTAAATTTGATGTTCAATTTTATTAGTACAATCTTTCTATTTTAATCATCTTTCAAAAATTTTGATTTCTATATAGGATTGAAAATTTGGATTACAATACGAAATTAGCAAGTTTGGGTTTTCTATAAATGGGTTTAGGTCAAAAATGGGCTGATACAATTAATACAATTAATAAACAAGTTAGGTTTATATTTACCTCTTAATATGGATTGATAAGAATTGACATGATTAATTAAATTTATTATTTTTTTAATTAATTTTATATGATATAAAACAAGAGTTTTCATAGTTAATAATACCCAAATAATGTGAATTTTAAAGCTTTATAAGTAAATTTCATTTGTTTTTCCTAAAAGAAAAGATATGTTGACTAATAATTATGTCAAAGTATTTCAATCATATTAAATTTGTCATTATTTTATTTATATTTTTAAATAAATTAATTTGGATTGACACAATTAACACAATTAATAAATGGTTAGGGTTTAGGTTTGAGATTTTGACATGAATATTAAATGGGTTAAGTTTGAGTATAGTGTAATAATGTTAAATAAGGAGTATAACATAACACAAACATAATACGACGACATGAATTACTAGCCATATTACTACATATTAAATAATAAAATTATTATTAAATTAAAAAATAAATTAGATTATTTATGACGACATTTTTCAATATTTCGTCACAAATAATGTTGTTTAGCCAAATTTTAATGACAACATTTTTAAGAAGGTTATCGTAAATAATGTAGTTACAAAAATTATTTGCAATGACTTAGCGACAACTTTTTTAAAATATGTCATCGCAAATAATTAACGCCACATTATCGTCAACGACATTATTTTATGAAACATTTGTGACAACTTATTTATAATAACAGTCGTTATTAATGTATTTTCGATAATACTGTCGTTGCAAATATATTATTTACGTTGAGTTATTTGTGATGACTTATTTACAAAAACATGTCATCACCAATATTGTATATATAACGACTCCACTATCTTTTACAACAAGAAGTAGTTGTTACAAATTAGTTTGTTTGTTGTAGTGTTATAGGGCCATATCATGTCCTATTCATTTTTTTTTTATCCCAAACAAACATACCCAAGTTTCCCTACTCACAAAGAATATATTTGATAACTTTGAACGTTACAAATCTATACATATACATGTCTATAGCTAAAAAGCACTCGTACATGTCCATTTCCCCCTCCTTTTTCTACTTTTCAACTGTTTCAACATTTCAATTTCTTCTTGAGGGAATTCAAAACCTAACCAATTTGTCTATAAGAAACAACTTTTGTCTTTTTTTTTTTTTTTTGTTTAACCATTTAAAACTTCATCTACCTTCTCTTTTTCGGTATAACTTCCTCTCATTATCACATGCTCGCCACCAAATTTTATGGTTCTTCAAACTGGTTTCTTCTCTTAGCTAGGATTTTGTCCATTATCAGAAGTTTAAAAACTACCCTTAGAAAACGATATTGTAATTTCAACTGGATCCAAAGTGAAAGCTGTACTTGATTGATATGTAAACAGAAATCAAGCGTGTTTTTGTTTATGGGTAAAAAACCCAAGTCCGGAATCATAAAGATATAAACACAATAAGAATCATGTAAGAGTATTAAAAGTCTCTCCATTTTATAGATTGATATTTTAAAATAGAGGATTAAACCTTATAAATCTCAAATTTAACTTAATATTAAAACCTAAAAAGCTCAAAGTAGCAACCTATCCATCCAATACTATATCAATGACTTCAAACAGAACATCTTGCAGTGATCAAGTACGTCATGTGCTCTCCTTAGAAAATAAAAATAAAAAAAATGAAAAAGAGAAGTATGCGTCCTCATAGAACAAAATAGTAGTTCAAAAAGGTAACATTAATCATGCGTCCCCGTACGTAATCATGGTGAAGATACAAAAAAATCACACATTCATATCAGTAACCACACACTTTGCATAATCAGGTCATCCTTTAGTATGTATGTCGATTGATTTAGCCCATTAAATGTAGGATATTTGACCATAAAACACTACCATTGTCTGATCTCCAGCCTTCGTCAATAAGAACTCCACTAGGAGGATATTGACAAGTTCGTCTTCAGCGTGCAACCGTCGTTTCATGGTTAAATAATCACCATTCCTGAACTACCAACTTTGATATATACGCACTCAACTAATAAGATAAGTATCACAATTTCAATCTTACATTTCTTCAAAGAGGTTGCATAAAACTCATCATTGATCGATCAAACCACAGAAATAGGAACATTTATCTTAATTAACGAATGCAAATAACAAACTTCTCCACACAAGTAGCTAAAACTGGTTGCTCATTGATCTTTACCACTCTTGCAACATTGCTTGACAAAACTAGAGAGTGCCACGTAAGATGAACCACCTTCTTCACTCAATGCCTTGTTTGCACCACGTTTTAATTCCTTGACTCTAGACCTGATTTCATAACCTTCTTCGTCAACTATTATCTTCCTCACCATCTTCGCTATCTCCTCCCTCCCCACCACTTTCTTCGTCGGCAACTCCTCCGGTCCGACCGCAAAGCCGAGTTCCTCCGTCAGCATCTCCGCGTTCATCCTCTGCTCCGCGTAGAGCGGCCACGCGATCATGGGCACGCCGTTGGTGAGGCTCTCTAGGGAAGAATTCCAACCGCAATGAGACATGAAGCCACCGACCGAAGGGTGGCTCAAGATTTGGGCTTGCTCGGCCCACATCGACACGACCTTGCCTAAGTTCCTGGTCCGGTCCATGAACCTGTCTGGCAAATAGACCGATGGGTCGTCACAGCGTTCCCCTACACTGAAAAACGCAGCGTCTGCGCTTGTGGTTGGAGGCCGCACCACCCAAATGAACCTCTGGTGGCTCAATTCCAAGCCCCAAGCCAACTCTGTCGTTTGCTCGCACGATATAGTTCCACCACTCCCGAATGATACAAAAACGACAGATTCCTCTGCCAGTAAGAATACATTATTTGTCGTAACAACCTTAATTGAAGGACAAATAATAGAACGGTGAAAGAAAACCACTATATAATCGTTTTCTGTAATGAGTGTTAATCATTAATACGACACATCATCGAAGGGTATAATCACTTGTTTCAAATTCAAGGTACTTATGTTAATCAACCTGTTTCATATTTGTTCAATTGATAATCTAAAAGATGTAAGAATGTTAATAAACGTGTGGATTAGTGCATATAAACAGATTTTATGAATAATGTAATTTCATGTGTAATTAAAGCATGATACCATGAAAGGAACTCAACATTTACATACTGTTCAAAAAGAATTGAAAATTATGGTTTTAAAAATTAGGATAAGTTAAAAGAAACTCAATAAACTCAATCAGATCTCTCTCTAGAATGCTTGCTTGTTGGAGAAGACAACAAGCTCCTGTGACTATCCGACGCTGCCACCAACGAAGGCAGAGGTTCACCATCTGGGAGGTCACAATCTAGATCTTGAGTTTATCAGTGGTAACGATGGAGATCGAGATTCGGCGTGCTCGCGACAGCAATTCAAACGACGATTTGGATCATGATCTGACAAACGGTGGCAATTGCGACCTCGAAGTACCTACGCGAGCAATAACCAACGATTTTGGCTGTGAGATTGCCGGACGTGCTTGTTTTGGACTTCGTTTTATTCTTCGATGGCAGAATCTTCTACAACGGCAACAAGAGAGAGACAGCAGAGGGAGAGGGGGGGGAAAGAAAGAGGAGAGAGAAAGAGAAAGAGAAAGAGGAGACGAGATCCACAATAAGGGGAGATGAGTTGCACCACAACAAGGAGACGAGTGGTGATTGTAATTATTTATCGGTGTTTGTAGTTATTTATTAATATTTATTTGATATTTGTTAGTATTTTTTAATTATTTCCTTCTATTTTTTTTTATTTTTTTATTATGAATAAAAATATAAAAAATATCGTGAATAAATATATTCAAAATATAAGTCATATTTTTATAAAAATCTAATATTTTTATCTTTCACCGTTATTATCATCATCAATGCAATCGAGTCCCACTGTCGCCGTCTCAATGTTCTCTAATGCACTAGCATTGAAAATAAGGAGGAGGGAGGGAGATAAAGGAGAGAGAGAGATAGGAAGAGACAATCAGAGGAGGAGGAAAAAGAGAGGAAAAAAAAAAAAGAGTAAATTTAATATTTTTATATATAATTAATTTAATTTATACAATTTAATTATATAATTTTTAATTAAAAAAATAATAATCAAATATATTATTTAATTAATTCTCCCAAAATGCCTCTTCTCTTCTTCTTAAAAGAAATGATACCGTATTCTTCTTCTTCTTTCAATTTTTTTTTTCTTTTTAAAAATTTTTTTTTTCTTTTGAAAAAATGATACTGTATATAATTTTTTTAAAAAAAGAATCATACTGTGTATTTGTCTATCTCTCCTTAATTAGAGCTCGAAGAAAAAAGTGGTTGCGAAGTCATATTAAACGGCTTTATTATAAAGATTTGAGAAAGAAAATTATAGCACATATATATATATAATATGTATATACATATATACACACACACACGTATATATATAGTTCATACTTCTCACCTGGTTGGTTGTCTAGCCAGTCGAAAATCTCATCCCTCCGGTTCGCTATCGTCCTTGTCAATGGTCCAATCGCATAAACCGGAACCTTAAAGAGCCTGCCCAAGTGATTGTCGTTTCTCAGCGCCCCCAGTGTCGTTTTCTGCAGATCCTCCCACGTGTTCACCAAAACGCCGTCACTTCTCGGGATCTGAACCCCAATACGCAGATACTCCCAATACTGTTGATCACTCCGATCCAACATCATTTCAACTACATCTTGCGGCCTCAACGACCGACACCCAGGAATGCTCAGCCGCTCTTTTTGGTCAACATACTCCCCTTTGACTTCCTCGTCTAGAACGGGCAAGTAGATAGTCAACGCCAGAAACCACGCGTTAGTAGCAATGTAGACGTACTTGGGAATCTGGAGCTCATCGGCGATGGACAGAGATTCGGTTCCGAAGAGGTCGACGATGAGAAGATCCGGTCGTTTTGCCATGGAGGAAATGGAGGACCGGAAGGCTGGCCGACACGTGCGCATCATGACTGCGAGACACGTGACGACGGCGGCGTCGGGGCCCACCTGGCCCGAGATGTCCGTGTGCGGAAGCTCGACGAGGTCGAAAAGTTTTGGGGTCATGGCTGACCCGAGGAGCTGGGCCTCCACCGGAGACGAGTGCGAAGGGATGGCGAAGATGGTGACGGCGAAGTTGTGGTGAACGACGAGTCGTTTTGCGAGCTCGACGACGGGGATTAGGTGGCCTAAGCCAGGGCTGGCCAGTATCACCGCGTGCGGATTTTTTGAGGTCACCATAGCTTTACTACTTATTATTGCCCTGTAATGTAGTGTGTCTTTATATATATATATATATGCGGTATGGACTAGCACTTTTGTTGCAACGTGGATGAGCAAATTAAAGGCGGGATTCGAGAGGATTTTTTAATACCAAATATTTGCAGGTTCTTCTACCAAAACAAAAATGTATTGTTTGCTGATCCAGATTTTGACAGGTCGGTTGTATACCTTGCTGAATTTATTATAGACAGGGCAACTCAATTATAGTCTATGATCAAAAAAAAATTATAGCGCAAAAAAAACTTATAGTGTATGATCACGTCAATAGTTGCATAAGCGCGTTTGCTCGTGTGTTTGTTAGTGACAAGATGGTGCTCCACGGGTCAGTCATTTAATGTTAGGTTCTAATATAAGGACAAAAAGGTTTAACCATGCACGCAAGTATATATAAAGAAAGTTTTTCCTTTGAAAATCTTTCGTTTTTGGCATAAAAAATGATAGGATTTTACGGTCATTTGTCACTATAATTTTCCCTTTTTTTTTGACTTTTTTTCCTTACGAAACAATTTACAATTCTACTTTCTCTTAAAAAAAAAAAAAATCCTCAACTCCTTTTTTTATGTCCTCACTTTTCAGCACTATCAAAAATAGCATAAGCTTAATGTTGTGTTTTAGTGATGGTGGTCGTAAAAATGATAAAAGTACCGCTTTATGAATTTCTATTATCTGTCATCTTTAAAATAGTGATATTGCATGATCAAACGTGTATAAATATCTGAAAATTATTAAAACGAGATCAGTTTTGATCTTTGTTTTTGTTTCTTTTTTTTTTTTATATAATCTTAATACATTCTCAAACCATCTCGTACATGATTAAAATGTGACGACATTGTTAATGTCTTTGTTCTAAGGAGGAAAAAAAAAAAAAGGAAGTTCAATATTATTTTTTGTTTTCTAGCTCAAGAATTCTTAGGATATAACGTTTGTGATAGCTATTGGATCTAAAAGCAACCTTTAGCTCTAGCGTGGGGGTGGGGTTTGGGTGTTTTTTAATTTTAATATAATAGGTGTGTGTATATTAGTCTCTATTCCTCTTAAATTAAAAATTTTCTAAGCTTTATTGAGAAAATAATGTGCATGTTAAGAAATAAAATAGTTTTTTCTCCCTTAGGAATGTTTAAAAAATACACACCTATCAAATTTTTAGAATTTTACCCTAGTTATAATGACTTCAAAATGTTTACACTTTTCTAAGAAAAGTCAAAAAATAACATAATATATCTTTTTAAAAATATTCCCAAGCCAGAGAAAAAGGCATTTTAGTATCATTTTAATAATATATCAAAATCATGTTTGGTATTCTTTGATTTTTAATATTTTTTATATTAGATTATTCTAATAATTTTTTTAAAATTTATTATTTCAAAAGTATTATTTATCATATAATTTTCTCACTTTATAAACAAATAATAATAAATATGATTTTTTTCAAAAATTAATAAAAAAATAAAAATATTAAATATAATATAATCAGAAAATTTTATATAAAATTAAAAAAATAACAAAATAAAAAATAAAGAAAAAGTGCATATTTGAGTCAGTGTTTTATTGTGGTTGGAAAGAAGATTGATGGTGGATATCACATTGATCGACAATGAGGGTAAGGGAGAAGAGAGTAATCATAAGATAGAGGAGCAAGCAAAAAAAAAAAAAAAAACATTTACAAATTATGATGTGACACTATTAATTATACAAAAAAAATATCAATATAATATTAATTAAAAAAAAATTTATCTTTTAATAATAAATCCTGTCTCCGTCGTAAGTCTCCTGTCTCTTAGTCCACAGTAAGAGACACAGGTGACGATTTTGAATCTCGGTGCAAGTAATTGTAGTTCAGCCTGAAATTTTCTCAACACGTGTAAGGACCTTACCACAGTGATTATGACTAATCGCCTCCCCCCAAACTTTGTTGAATCGGAAGGCTTTGGCTTGAAAAGTCGTCTGTTGAAATCAAAGCCAAGGACACCTTTTCCTCTTCTACTGGTTTTTATCAAACGACTTGCTCAATGCTCCTTGTTTAACTAAGCAACACGTAGTTTTCTTTTATATATATATATATATATATTTTCATAATAAACTATGTGATTATATTCGTTAATTGACTAGCATGATCATACTTATTGGTCCTTCAACAAAGGGACCACTTGGACAAGTCTGCAAAATGATCATCTTCTCGCATGATCGATATGCTTTTCGTGCTTTTTCAGTATTTGTCAACTGGATATAATTATTTTACATTACCAGTGTTATTAAAAAAAATTGTAAAGATCTCCTTCTTGATTTTTTATCGTTTAAAAATCATTTAAATATATATAATGCAAGTGCGCTTAAATGATAACACTAACACTGACAAAATATCTCCATCATTATTTTGGATAAGAAGCTTTGACGGTTTGGATTACTTAGTTTCGTTTTTTTTTTTTTTTTTAAATAATTAATCTTATTTTCATGTCTTCTAGTCCTCCGAGGCTACAACGCAAAACGTTGGTAACAAAACTTCATCTTAGAAGTATCCTAGAGTCGTGACCTTACGTAAAAAATAATTTATTATTCTGTGCAAACTGAAAACTGCACTTTGATTGATATGTAAACAGAAATCAAGTGTGTTTCTGTCAATAGGTAAAAAGCCCAAGTTCGAGATCATAAAGATATAAACACAATAAGAATCATGAAAGAACATTAAGGGAGTGCTTGGGATAATGTCTCCTTATCCTAAAATTCACCCTTTTTATTTTATTTTATCACTTTTTACTATTTATATTTTTAAAATACTACAATAAACTTCAAATTTTAAAAATTCATAATTTTGTATATACAAGTCCAAATGAGATAATTTTTTTTAAATTGCATAGAATTTCGAGAGAAACGAAACAATATCCATATTGATATTTTTTACCTAAAAAAAATTTTAAAATTTTTTATTTTTTCATTTCAAACAGTTTTTTTTTCCAAACATATTTTTCAAAACAACTTTTTTCCAACTTAAAAATAATGTCTCCAGCCTCCTCCCCAAACACCCCCTCCCCTGAGTCTCTCACTTTATATATTGATATTTTAAAATAGAAAATTAAATCTTATAAATCTCAAATTTAATGTGATATTAAAAACTAAAAAGCTCAAAGTAGCAATCTATCCATTCAATATTATATCAATGACTTCAAACAGAACATCTTGCTATGATCAAGTGCGTCATGTATTATCCTTAAAAAATAAAAATAAAAAAAATAAAAAAGAGAAGTAAGCGTCTTCATAGAACAAGATAGTAGTTCAAAAAGGTAACATTAAACATGCGTCCCTGTACGTAATCATGATGAAGATACAAAAAAATCACACATTTATATCAGCAACCACACATTTTGTATAATCAGGTCATCCTTTAGTATGTATGTCGATATACCATTGTCTGGTCTCCAGCCTTCGTCAATAAGAACTCCACTAGGAGGATATTGACAAGTTCGTCTTCAGCGTCCAACCATCGTTTCATGGTTAAATAATCACCATTCCTAAATTACCAACTTTGATATATCCGCACTCAACTAATAAGATAAGTATCACAATTTCAATCTTACATTTCTTCAAAGAGGTTGCATAAAACTCATCATTGATCGGATCAAACAGCAGAAATAGGAACATTTATCTTAATTAACGAATGCAAATAACAAACTTCTCCACACAAGTAACTAAAACTGGTTGCTTATTTATCTTCACCACTCTTCCAACATTGCTTGACAAAACTAGAGAGTGCCACGTAAGATGAACCACCTTCTTCACTCAATGCCTTGTTTGCACCACGTTTTAATTCCTTGACTCCAGACCTGATTTCATAACCTTCTTTGTCAACTATTATCTTCCTCACCATCTTCGCAATCTCCTCCCTCCCCACCACCTTCTTCGTCGGCAACTCCTCCGGTCCAACAGCAAAGCCGAGTTCCTCCGTCAGCATCTCCGCGTTCATCCTCTGCTCCGCGTAGAGCGGCCACGCGATCATCGGCACGCCGTTTGTGAGGCTCTCTAGGGAAGAATTCCAACCGCAATGAGACATGAAGCCACCGACCGAAGGGTGGCTCAAGATTTGGGCTTGCTCGGCCCACATCGACACGACCTTGCCCAAGTTCCGGGTCCGGTCCATGAACCCGTATGGCAAAAAGACCGATGGGTCGTCACTGCGTTCCCCTACAGTGAAAAACGCAGCGTCTGCGCTTGTGGTTGGAGGCCGCACCACCCAAACGAACCTCTGGTGGCTCAATTCCAAGCCCCAAGCCAGCTCTGTCGTTTGCTCGCACGATATAGTCCCACCACTCCCTAATGATACAAAAACGACAGATTCCTCTGCCAGTACGAACACATTATTGGTCGTAACAACCTTATCGAATTGAAGGATAAATAATAGAACAGTGAAAGAAAACCACTATATAATAGTTCTCTGTAACGAGTGTTAATCATTAATAACGACACATCATCGAAGAGTATAATCACTTGTTTCAAATTCAAGATACTTATGTTAATCAACTTGTTAGGTTTTTATTATTACTATTTATGGTAATTTAAGAAAAACTAGAAATTTTAGATGTTTATGCAGGTTTAACAGGATATGCTATAGGATATTACAACATCTATTGTAATATGCAGGTTCAGTTCAGTACAAGATGTGTTACAGGATGTTACAGTACCTGCTTCAACATCATGGTCTATTGCAAAATCGTGAATATCTTTTGAATTTTGATTTGAACTGAGATAATTACGGCAAATCAAGTTCAAATAGGATTTAGAGAATTATTTAAGATGTAGATAAGCCTAAAAAAAAAAGAAAAACTAATTTAAATTGAATTTCTTAATCCTATTTAAATTAGGATTTCAAAAAATCTCAAGATTTACCTATATAAAGTATGATTTTAATTAGGAAAACGTGTAAATATATTTGGAAGTGGATTTGGATAATATTTGTATAATATCTGCAGTTTTAAATTTAGCAGATTTGAAATTTGAAATTTGAAATTTTGAGAGTGTTACAGAACGGTGTTGCAATATTATCTGTAACATCTTCAAAATTCAAAATAAATCCGAGATTCTGCAGGAGATCTTTGGATTTCTATATAAGGGCTCAAAATATTCATCCTTGGTACAGTGAACACGTGTGGTGATCTAGTGATTTTGAAGCTTTCTGCATTCTTTGCGTCTTTTAAGAGAAAGATTTGACGTCGTCGGAAGGAGACAATAGCAGTTGAAGGGATTTCAACACATGCTTGTAAGGGGATCTTGCTGAACGAGCTCATTAGCTGGATTCAAGACGATCGACGACAACAATAAAAAGGAAGTCTTTAGATTGTATAAGTCCATTAGTGCTTGTAATCTTTTGATAGTTAGTGAAATGTTCAATGTCTGGGCGTGACCTTAAGGAGTAGGGAAACCGAACCTCGTTAAAATTGTCTGTATTATTTATTTACTTGCTTTTGATAATTAATTAATTAGATTAATTAATTAAATTTAGTAAATAATATAAAAACGGATCTTACGGTTGCTTCATATTTATTCAATTTATAATCCAAAAGATGCAAGAATGTTAACAAACGTGCAAATTAGTGCATATAAACAAATTTTATGAATAATGTAATTTCATGTGTAATTAAAGCATGATAGCATGAAAGGAAAACAACATTTATATACTGTTCACAAAGAATTGAAAATTATGGTTTTAAAATATTAGGATAAGTTAAAAGAAACTCAATAAACTCAATCAGATCTCTCTCTCGCATGCTCGCTTGTGGAGAAGATAACACGCTCCTACGAATATTCGACACCACCGCAGATAAGGGTGACAAATCGTGTCAGCGGGTCGTGTTCGTGTCGTGTCTGACCCGTTTGTTGACACGAATATACTCGACACGAACACGAACCGTTTAATAATCGTGTCAAAAATCACAACCCGAACACGACCCGTTAATAAACGGGTTGACACGACACGTTTATGACCCGTTTATTAAATGGGTCATTAATGTGTCATGTCGTGTCGTGTCGTGTCTACTAAACCCTTAACGGGTCATAAACGTGTTGTGTCGTGTCTGCTAAATCCACTTACTAAAAGGGTCATTCAATCTGTTATTGACCCATTTAACTAACTTGTTATTGATCTATTTAATTAACCTATTATTGACCAATTTAACTAATCTATCATCAATTTTAACATTAAAAAAACTTATTAAACATCTAAATAATAATCAAATTAAGTTCATAATCAAGTTACACTTAAATTTAGATCACAAAAGATAAATACAAAACTAAAAATATACATATAAAAACTAAAATATATATTTTATATTTAAATTTTGAATTATAAATTTTTAAACTTTAAAAATTTATATAATATATATATTAAAAATTATAAATGGGTAATTCATGGGTCGTGTTCGTGTTAACCCATATATGACCCATTTATTAAACGGGTTATTTCGTATCAATTGTAAGTTGGTAAGTTCGTGCGGGTTCAACCCTTTATTTAATCGTGTTTGACGGGTTCAACCCGTTTTGATCCAAACCCATTTAAAGAAAACCCAAACCCTCTAATTTCGTGCGGGTTTCATATCGTATTGTCGTGTCATGACCCAAATTGCCAGCCCTAACCGCAGACGAAGGCAGAGGTTCACCATCTCGGAGGTCACAATCTAGATCTTGAGTTTGTCAGTAGTGACGATGGTGTTCGAGATCTGTTGTGCTCGCGATAGCAATTTAAAAGGCGACTTGGGTCATTATCTGACAAACAATAGCAATTGCAACCTCGCCGAAGCTTCGCTAGTGACAACCAACAGTTCCCGCTATAAGATTGCTGGACATGCTTATTGTGGACATCATTTTCTTCTCCAGTGACAATCTTCTACAATAGCAACGAGAGTGACAACAAAGAGAGAGAGGGGAAAGAGAAAGGAAAGAAAAAGAGAAAGGGGAGACGAGATCCATGATAAGGAGGGGTGAGTTTTTTGACAAGAGTTGTGATTGGTATTTGTGATTATTTATTGGTATTTATTTGGTATTTATTAGTATTTGTGGTTATTTATAGATATTTATTTGTATCTTTAATCATTCCTTTGTAATTCTTTTTTTTAAATAGATATATAAAAAATATTAGAAATATTTTGAACGAGTATATTAAAAATATAGATATTTTTTTGTTTTTTCATAAAAATTTAATATTTTCATCGTATCTAATCTTTTCGTCGTTCATTGCCATCATCATCATCAATGCGATTTAGTCTCATTGCTATCGTTATGATGCCCTCCAATGTTATTGGGAACGTGAGGGAGGGAGGGAGAAGAGAAAGAAAAGAAATAAAAAGTAAATTTGACAATTTTAATATATATTTAATTTAATTTATATTATTTAATTATATTTATTTTAATTAAAATATAATGATTAAATATATTATTTGTTTAATTCTCACAGAAGTCTTCTTCTTTTCTTCATAGAAGAAATGATACCGTATTATTCTTCTTCTTCTTTCAATTTTTTTTCTTTTTTGAAAAAACAATTTTTTTTAAATGATACTGTATGTAATTTTTTTTTTTCCAAAGAATCATACTGTATATTTGTCTATCTCTCCTTAATTAGAGCTCGAAGAAAAAAGTAGCTGCGAAGTCATAATAAACGGCTTTATTTTAAAGATTTGAGGAAGAAAATTATAGCACATATATATATAATATGTATATATACACACACACATATATGTAGTTCATACTTCTCACCTGGTTGGTTGTCTAGCCAATCGAAAATCTCATCCCTCCGGTTCGCTACCGTCCTAGTCAACGGTCCAATCGCATAAACCGGAACCTTAATGAGCCTGCCCAAGAGATTGTCGTTTCTCAGCGCCTCCAGTGGCGTTTTCTGCAGATCCTCCCACGTATTCACCAAAACGCCGTCGCTTCGCGGGATCTGAAACCCAATACGCAGATACTCCCGATACTGTTGATCACTCCTATCCAGCATCGGATCAACCACATCTTGTGACCTCAACGGCCGACACCCAGGAATCCTCAGCCGCTCTTTTTGGTCAACGTACTCCCCTTTGACTTCCTCGTCTAGAACGGGCAAGTAGATAGTCAACGCCAGAAACCACGCGTTCGAAGCAATATAGACGTACTTGGGAATCTGGAGCTCATCGGCGATGGACAGAGATTCGGTTCCGAAGAGGTCGACGATGAGAAGATCCGGTCGTTTTGCCATGGAGGAAATGGCGGACCGGAAGGCTGGCCGACACGTGCGCATCATGACTGCGAGACACGTGACGCGGCGGCGTCGGGGCCCACCTGGCCCGAGATGTCCGTGTGCGGAAGCTCGACGAGGTCGAAAAGTTTTGGGATCATGGCTGACTCGAGGAGCTGGGCCTCCACCGGAGACGAGTGCGAAGGGATGGCGAAGATAGTGACGGCGAAGTTGTGGTGAACGACGAGTCGTTTTGCGAGCTCGACGACGGGGATTAGGTGGCCAGTATCACCGCGTGCGGATTTTTTGAGGTCTCCATAGCTTAATTAAAGGAGGGATTCGAGAGGATTTTTTAATACCAAATGTTTGCGGGTTCTCCTACCAAAAAAAAAAAAAATTGAAGTGTTTGCTGATCCAGATTTTGACACGCCGGTCGTATACCTTGCTGACTTTATTATAGGTATGTTTATATGTATATCGGCAACTCAATTATAGTGTGTGATAAAAAAAAAATTATAGTGCAAAAAAAAGTTATAGTGTACGATCCCGTCAATAGGTGCATAAAGCAGTCGGTTTCATCGTTTGTTTGCCAGCGGCAACATGGTGTTCCATGGGTCAGTCATTTAATGCTAGGTTCCAATATAAGGGCAAAAAGGTTTAACTATGCATGCAAGTACATATAAAGAAAATTTTCCTTTTACAATGGCCGTTTGGGTTGATATCGAGATTTTAAAAATCAAAATTTTTTAAAAAATTTTATTATTTTTTATATATAAATTTAAGTGAGATATTTTTTTTAAATTATATAAAATTTTAAAAAGAACGAAACAATATTTTTATTAATATTTAAAAAAAAAAATTTTAAAATTTTATATTTTTTCATCTCAAATAATTTTTTTCTTAAATATATTTTTTAAAATAATTTTTTTAATCTTCAACCACCTCCTTTAAACTCCACCGTAATCTTTCGTTTTTATCATAAAAAATGATAGGATTATACGGTCATTTTATCTCTACAATTTTCACTTTTTTTTTTCTTTTCCTTACCAAACTACGTACAATTCTACTTTCTCTTAAAAAAAAATCCTGCACTTCTTTTTTTTTTTTTTTCCTCACTTTTCAGAACTATTAAAAATAGCATAAGCTCAATGTTGCGTGTTAGTGATGGTGGTCGAAGAAAGATAAAAGTACCGCTGTATGATTTTTTACTTTCTGTCGTTTCTAAAATAGTGATATTGCATGCTCAAACATGCATAAATATCTGAAAATTATTAAAACGAGATCAGTATTGATCTTTTTTTTTACGTTTCTTTTTTTTTTTTATCTCAATAAATTCTCAAACCACCTCATACGTGATAAGAACGGGAGGACATTGTTAACCTCTCTCTTGTAAGGAGGAAAACAAAAGGAAGTTCAATATCATTTTTTGTTTTCTAGCTCAAGAATTCTTAGAACATGACGTTTGTGTTAGCTATTGGATCTAAAAGCAACCTTTATCTCTAGCGTGGGGATGGGGTTTGAGTGTGTTTTAATTTTAATATAATAGGTGTATATATTAGTCTCGATTCCTTCTAAATTAATAATTTTCTAAGCTTTATTGAGCAAATAATTTGCATAAAATAGTTTTTATTGAGGGAGAAACCTCGTGAATGCTTAAAAAATACATATCTTTTAAACTTTTAGAATTTTATTTTATTTATAATAATTTCAGGATGTTTGTTCCTTTTTAAGAAGAGTTAAAAAATAACATAATATATCTTTTTAAAAATACTCCTACCTCAAAAAAATATTTTGGCATCGTTTGAAAATTCCTTTTGATATTTTATTAGATTTTTTATATTAGAATAATTCTAATATTTTTTTTAAAATTTATTATTTCAAAAGTATCATTATCATATTATTTTCTTAATTTGTAAACAAATAATAATAAATATTGTTTTTTAAAAAATTAATAAAAAATAAAAATAATCAAAATATTAATTATAATATAATCAGAAAATTTTATGTAAAATTAAAAAATAACAAAATAAAAAATAAAGAAAAAATGCAAATTTGAGTCACTGCTTTATTGTGGTTGGAAAGAAGATTCATGGTGGATACCACATTGATCGACAATAAGGGGAAGGGAGAAGAGAGAAATCATAAGACAGAGGAGTATGCCAAAAAAATACATTTACAAATTATGCTGTGACAATATTAATATATGCAAAAAAATTATTAATATAATATTAATTTATAAAATTTGTCTTTTATTAATAAATCCTGTCTCCGTCGTAAGTCTCATATGTCTCTTTGAATCCTGTCTTTTATTAATAAATTCAGCCTTACCACAGTAATTATGACTAATCGCCTCCACTCAAACTTTGTTGAATCAGAAGGTTTTGGCTTGAAAAGTCGTCTGTTGAAATCAAAGCCAAGGACACCTTTTCTTCTTCTACTGCTTTTTTTCAAAGGACTTGCTCAACTACTCCTTGTTTAGCTAAGTAACACGAAGCTAACTTTGTTTTCCTTTCTTTTCTTTTTTTTGTTTTTTAATAATAAACTATGTGATTATATTCGTTAATTGACTTGCATAATCATATCTTATTGGTCCTTCAACAAAGGGACCACTTGGACAAGTATGCAAAATGATCATCTCCTCGCATGGTCGATACGCGTTGGACAAAAAAAAATTACATTTTAATTTTATTTTAACGGGATATAATTTTATATCAAATATAAATTTTTTAATAATATTATAAAAATAATTATTATTTAAAATTTTTTTAAAATAATCACATTAATTTTTCAACTCCACTATTTATTTTTATTTTTACTAATCATATCAACTTTTCAACTCTAAAATATTTTTTATCCAAACACACATTTCATTCAAATACAAAATAAATACTTTTCAATCAAATACAATTAAAAAATAAATTTCATTCAAATATAATCAAAATTCAATCCGTATACCGAACTTCTCCTCAAGTATTTGCCAACTGGATATAATTATTTTACATTACAAGTGTTATTAAAAAAATTGTAAAGATCTCCTTCTTGATTTTGTATCGTTTAAAAATCATTTAAATATATATATATATCAATTGACATCCGTCGGTAACAGAAAAGAAAATAATTTTCTTGCATAATGCAAGCGCGCTTAAATGATAACATTAACACTGACAAAATATCTCCATCCATTATTTTGGATAAGAAGCTCTCGGGGTTTGGATTACTCAATTTCGTTTTTCTTTTTTTTTTTTTATAATAATTAATCTCATTTTCATGTCTCCTAGTCCTCTGAGACTACAACCCAAAACGTCGGTAACAAAACTTCGTCTAAGAAGTAGTCTGAGTCGTGACCTTACGTAAAGAACAATAAATTAGAATACAAAATAATAATAATAATAATAATAAAATAATTAAAAGACACATTTTTCTGAGGTCAATTTACTTTTATATAACGTTTAATAAATATATTACATTCACATTATATTTGAACGTAATACATTAAATGTATTTTGTATTTAGATGAAAAAATATTTGAATTATATTTTATATTTGAAAAATTGATATAATTGATAAAAATAAATAAAAAAGATAAAATAGAGAGAATATAATATAAATAAAAATATATTTTTTAAATATTTTAAAATAATAAATATATTTGAGATATTATTGAAAAAAATTATATTTTAATATAAAAATTTTATATTTAAAAAAAATTATATTGTATTTAAATATAAACCAAATACAAACAATAACTGAATACCCCATTAATTAATATGAAAACAAGCATTTACAAAAGTTCACTTTTTTATGATGGGGTGTTTTTAACCATAAAGACAAATTATAGAAGGGGCTTAGTTCTTCTAAAGATGGTCCTTCTACAAGTTGAGATAAATACAAAGTATATCTTGATCCTTATCCCATATCTTCGTTTAAATTGTCTCCGATAGATTTTCGAGTAGAAATCACTTGTGGCTTGAATATTTAAAGTGCCAACTAGGTAGGGCTGGTAATTTAGGTCACGACACGATAACACGACACGAAACCCGCACGAAATTAGAGGGTTTGGGTTTTCCTTAAGTGGGTTTGGGTCAAAAAGGGTCGAACCCGTCAAACACGATTAAATAAAGGGTCAAACCCGCACGAACCCGCCAACCCACAATTGACACGAAATAACCCATTTAACAAATTAATTATATATGGATTGACATAAATATAACTCATAAATTACCCATTTATAATCTTTAATATATTTATATTATTATATATATTATAATGTTTTACTATTTTTAATTTTGAGTTTTCAAAATTCAAAATTCAGATATAATATATATCTTTTATTTTATATATATATATTTTTAAAAAATTTTAACATAAAAAAGAAAATCTAGATTTTACTTTATTTTTTTTTAGTCTTTAATTGCTTTTGTAATTTTGCTCACCTCACCCAATCGCCCTCCCCTTCCCTCGTGATAACACGACCAGTCGTCTCTGACCTTGTCATCATTATTTTATTTATATTTAATTTAAACGGGTTAATTTGGGTCAACACGATTAACACGATTAATAAATGGGTTGGGTTTGGGTTTGAGATTTTGACACGAATATTAAATGGGTTGGGTTTGGGTTTGAGATTTTGACACGAATATTTAATAAACACGACACGAACACGACACGATAACACGAATTGCCAGCCCTACAACTAGGTATTCTTGTGATAATTTAGGATCGCACTTCTTTTTTAAAAGTCTTCAACGTGTGACGTGATGATATTTCGTTAAGTGGATTCGCTGTCTATCAGATATGATGTCGAGAAGATTCAACTCGCTGTCATCATAAAATAATACTTTTTAGTTCAAAAATGTGAGTTAATAATTAATGCTAAATAATTCAAAAAATCTACCCACAAGTACTCTCTTAAGCCTTAATTAGATGATTATCCAAACTCAAAGTTTTAAATTCAATTTTACTTTTTCTTAAAGTTAATAAAAATTATAATTAAATTAACTTATTTTAACTTAAAAATTTTATTTCATTCCACACTCAAGTTATGAACCAAACAAGCCTTTATTTTCCTTGTCTTGCAATATTCATTAGTTTGTCTGGCTAGCTTTGCATGTGTCTTTATCTGTTTGGACTTTATTTCTTAAAATAAAAAAAATTATATTTTTAAAAAAGCATACTTTTTAAATTTTCGTGCATAAATATAAAAAGTTTTCACTTTTAGACATAAAAAAGACTTTCCTCTCTAAGAAAAAAAATTTTTTTTTACTCATTCAAACAATTTTTCATTTTTGAATATAAAATTTTTCTATTTCAAAAGTGAAAATTTTCCATTTTCTAAAAGTGAACATACCATCCAAATTGAAACTTGATTAGACTGGTGTAATCAATCTTGAGCCCTAATGAGTGTTATTATTTTCGTTACCATTAGAGAATAGCAATTGCACTGCATCACAAGGTGTAAAAACAGTAAATTTGAACAAATTTAGATGTTTAAAGTAAGTAAAAGATCAATTAGAGAAATAATTTAATCACATTTATCAGTTTGAAAATTAATTAAGTAGGATAGGTGGTACTTCTTAGGGATACTATTAAATTGAATCCTATAATTATCAATTAAGCATTCTATTTTCTAGTTAAGATAAGCGGCTTATCTTCTTTCAAGTAATTGGTTTAGACTCAATTAGGCATTCCAATTTCTAATTAAGATAAGCGGCTTATCTTCTTTTAAGTAACTGGTTTAGTCCCAAATAGCCAACAATTGGAACAATGCATGCATCCCAATATTATAGGAGTAGTACCCAAGTAATCAATTATTTAACTTTAATCTTAGCACAATAATAAGAACGAATTTCATTTTTGCTCTTAAATATTGGTATTCTTATAATTTTGCTCCCACCCCTTGAACATTAAAAATTGGTAGAAATGATTCCTAAACTAAGAAATATTATCATCTTTGCTCCTTTTTTTAATTAAATGGATTGAATACTTTATTTTTGTCATCTAAATTTTAATACTCTTATAACTTTATACCCCGAACTATAAAAATTGGTATTTATATCCTTAAATTTTAAATCGATAGCAAGGATGTCCTTCAAATTTTAATCGTTGGTAAAAACACATATTCTTTTATATTTTTGCTATATAAAACTTAGAAAAACTTTATTTTTACTTTATAAACTTTAGTACATTTAAAAAGCCTAATAATATTAATGTGTTTATATGATTTGTATTGAAAATTGAAATTATTACAAGAAAAAAAAAACTTGTATATTCAAATTACTTGATAGATTTTTTGTAGGAAAATTGGGTAATTTACGTAGTGGAATTTTAAAAAAAATTTCTTAGATTGTATTAACTCATGTTGTAATATATAATATATTATCAACAATCTACATATGTTAAAGAGGATGTCAGGAATGTCGGAAAAGGTGATCGAGAAAATCCACGAGTAGACACCTTTTGAGAGAGTCTTCCTATCATTAGCTTGCTCTTTTGACCTACAAGGAGAAGGGAAATTCCTACGAGATGATTAATAAATGTAGGTCAGGTCTCTCTACTACTAATTGATTCTATATCAGTTTGACCTAATATTTGCTTTGCTAAAGCAATACTACCAGGATAAGGGCAGGTGGTTTTCAACCAACTAGTCTTCTTTACTATTCTCTAATTTTCAGACAATAGAGTAAGTAGATACTCTGATGCAAATTATGGCACAATATCAAGGGAACCAGTTCGAGTACCAGTTGGGCCAGTTACAAGGGCGTGAGCTAAGAAGTTCAAAAAAGCACTTAATGGACTAATTTAAGAAGTTTGGGCTCAAACAAATTCGTGGAGGCCCATTGAGCATGATCCACAAGGAAGCTTCAATTTAATTCAAGCGTTAGAAAATTCGGACCAAGCCCAATGAAGAGGACGTTTTGGCAAGTTAATGGGCTGCAAATTTTCTTTCCTTTCCTTTTTCTTGGCCGAATTTCTTCCTTTCTTTTACTTGGCCGAAATTGTAAAAATTCAAACTTTCCCTTTATTGTTTTAGGCGTGAATTAGGTGTGAATTAGGTGTAAGTTTCCATATTTTTGTCCATTCAAATTCTGGGATTATTAAGAGAATATTAGGGGAATATTAGGAGAATATTACGGGAATATTTCATTTAGTTTCCATATTATTTTAGGGCATATTTTGAGAATATTCTTGTAATTAATGCTTATAAAAAGGCGTCCACAAGCAATGAAATATCATCCTCAGTTTTATTCACAAATTTGAGAGTTATATTTTTTTTTGGTTCTTTGAGAGTTATTCGAACTTATCGGAGTTTTCTATGGCATTCACCATCGACTTATCAAACGAATTTCCATCACCGTTTATGACGTCTTCGTTATACCAAGGTTCTTGTTTCACAATAAGTAACGGGTTGAGGTCATCCTATACCGAGGTTCTTGTTTTTGTTGAAGCAATGGGTCGAGGTTCCATCCAAAGCCTGAGTCTTAGAACGTTCTTGGGGTCCTAATCTTGACGGGTCTCGTTATTCTTGGCGGGGTTCGCATCATTTGGTATCAGAGTTAGGCTCTAAGTCAGGTTTTCCTATCCCATTTAATTTCATCCCTTTTCCTTTTCAAATTCTGAATTCCGTTTGTAAAAAAAAAAATTCGTGTATGTTGGTTCTTTTCTTTTCCTTTTTGTGAGTTACCAGTTTAAGTTTGTAAGGATACTAATCTATTTTCTTTTGTGTACGTGTTATTCAGATTGAATAGAAAGAAAGAAAGCAAAAAAAAAAAAAAATTCAAGAGGATCCGAAAAAAAAAAAATTTTGGCTCCATAACAAATTTTTTTGTCTGATTTTGTATATTTAGGCTCCCAATATTCAGAAAATCACCTTACCCCATAGGCTAAAATTTTTGGGTAAAAATTTTCGTATTTCCGAAACGTTGCTTATTAGTTGTAATTCTTGCTGTTTATAACCAGATTGCTTTAATATAGTCTTTTGTGATTTGTCACGAAAAATTTTTGGTACTGATTTGAGTAGCTCCATAAGAACCGAGTGAGAAATTGTTACGAGAGGAAAAAGGTAAGAGTGGAAAGAGTATTAGAGAGTAAAAGCTAAATTTGTAGTGTGAAACACGAGTGGAATTGAGTGAACCCATTCCTCAAGTGAAACATGTGAGGGAGTGTGTGAGGTCCTTTCTATTTTTATCTAACCTTGTTTTACAGCAAACATGTCTCATAACAGTGAAAAGAGCAATACCAAAGGAGTTAGGGGAATGCCCGATCCCAAGGTGTTTATGGAGGCTATGATAGGGGAGATGAGACGAATGATGAGGGGAGAATTAGAACAGATTCATAAAAGATTAGACCGAGTAGAAAATTCACGTGCGGAGCAGCCCCAACACATTCCACAGGCACGTAGGATGGGTAGAGTACCACCTAGAGAAGTTAGGATAGAACATGAAGAGGATCATTATGAGGAATATGATGAAGAGGATGACTACGATTCGGTAGCAAATTATAGGAGACATGGTGGTTGGGAAGATGAAAGGAGACGAGGTAATCGGTTTAGAGAAGTTAGGAAATGGGAAGATAATAGTTTGGGTAGCATTAAGATGAAGAACCCGTCATTCCAGGGAAAAAGCAATCCTGAAGCTTACCTCGACTGGGAGAAAAAGATGGAGTTAGTGTTCGACTACCACAACTACTCCGAGATAAAGAAGGTAAAACTTGCTGCCATTGAGTTCTCTGACTATGCTATTGTTTGGTGGGATCAGTTAGTTTTGAACAGGCGGTGAAATGGAGAGCGTCCAATAGAGACGTGGGAAGAAATGAAGGTGGTCATGAGGAAGTGATTCGTACCTGGCCATTATTACCGAGAGCTGTATAAAAAAGACTTAGACAAGGTAATCGGAGCGTGAAGGAATATTACCAAGAGATGGAGATTGCGATGATCCGGGCTAACGTCGAAGAAGATCGAGAGGCTACTATGGCAAGGTTCCTGAATGGCTTGAATCAAGATATCCATGATCGGGTAGAGATGCAGCATTATGTAGAGTTGGAGGACATGGTGCACATGGCAGTTAAGGTAGAGAAGTAGCTCAAGAGGAGAGGAGGCACCTGACTAACTTATAATCCAAGCTCTGCCCCATGGAAACCAAATAAGGAGGAGAAATCAGCTGCAATACCCAAATTCGAGCCCAGACCAGAGACGACTAGCAATGTGTCTCAAGGTAAATTCAACCCTTCCAATTCTCATAACCGTGACGTTAAATGTTTTAAATGTCAAGGCAGAGGTCACTTTGCAAGCCAATGCCCAAACAAGCGCATCATGATCTTACGCAATGATGGTGAATACGAGACCGAGGAGGAGAGTGAGGAAGACGTAATGCCACCATTGGAAGATGTTTATGACATTGAAGAAGAAGAAGCTGAAATGGGAAGGTTAGTGGCAGTAGTAAAACGAGTCTTAAATGTACAGGTGAAAGAGGAGGTAGAGGTACAACGTGAGAATATCTTTTATACGAGATGCTGCGTCGGAGACAAGGTCTGTAATATGATTATCGATGGAGGTAGTTATACTAATGTTGTCAGCTCCTTTCTCGTAAAGAAGTTAGGACTCAAGACCACTAAACATCTCAGACCATATAAGCTGCAGTGGTTGAATGACAGTGGAGAGACCAAAGTGAACAAATAAGCTATGATCTCATTTCGCATCGGGAGGTATGAGGATGAGGTGTTGTGTGATGTGGTCCTAATGCAGGCTTGTCACGTGTTGTTGGGAAGGCCATGGCAATTTGATAGGAGGGTGATACATAATGGCTTATCAAACAAGTACTCATTCGTTCACAATGGTAAGAACTTTAATCTTGCACCTTTAACCCCTAAACAGGTGTACGAAGATCAGTTGCAGCTTCAACAATCATTTGAGAAACAAAGGGAGAGTGAAAAATTAAGAGAAAATAAGAGAGAAAAAGAAAGAGAGAAAGAAAAAGAAAAAGAAAAAAAATTGAAAATCGAAAAGAAAAGGAGAGGAAGGTCAGAAAAAGTGAGAGTGTCCAAACCGAAAGGGGTTCGGTTTTGGTAGTGAGAGAAAAGGAGAGTGCGGCCTTGCAAAATCAGAGCTGTGTAGGAAGAGTGAATATGGTAAGAAGAGCGTTAGTTTCAAGACAGCCTATGCTGTTGTTGGTATATAAGGAGGCGTTTTTGAATACTAACGAACTTCAAGATTCTTTGCCTAGTTCTGTTAACTCTCTTTTGCAGAAATACAATGATGTGTTTCCTGAAGACATTCTAGCAGGTCTACTACCTATTCGGGGAATCGAGTATCAGATCGATTTCTTACCAGGATCCACAATCCCTAACATACCCGCTTATAGAAGTAATCCGGAGGAGACAAAGGAACTTCAAAAGCAAGTCCAAGAGTTGATGGACAAGGGGTACGTTCGAGAAAGCATGAGTCCGTGTACAGTTCCAGTAATCCTGGTGCCAAAGAAGGATGGGACGTGGAGAATGTGTGTTGATTGCTGAGCTATTAACAACATAACGGTAAAGTATCGTCATCCTATTCCTCACTTAGATGATATGCTAGATGAATTGCATGGCTCTTGTGTGTTCTCTAAAATTGATCTAAAAAGTGGCTATCATCAAATTAGAATGAAAGAAGGAGATGAGTAGAAAACTACCTTTAAAACAAAGCATGGTTTGTATGAATGGTTAGTTATGCTCTTTGGTTTAACAAATGCACCAAGCACTTTTACGTGACTTATGAATCGATCATTTATAGGTAAGTTTGTTGTCGTGTACTTTGATGATATACTCATTTATAGCAAAAACTTAGATGATCATGTCGTACATTTGAACTCTGTTTTAGATATGCTTACAAAAGAAAAGTTGTTTGCTAACCTCAAGAAATGTACCTTTTGCATGGATAAGCTTGTGTTTCTTGGTTTCATTGTTAGTGCTTAAGGTATACAGGTTGATGAGGAGAAAGTAAAGGCGATTCAAGATTGGCCTAGCCCAATGAACGTCGCCCAGGTAAGGAGTTCCATGGGCTTGCAAGTTTTTACCATCGTTTCGTGAAAGATTTTAGCATGATAGCAGCCCCATTGACGAAGGTAATAAAGAAAAATGTTGGGTTCAAGTGGCAGGAAGAGCAGGAAAATGCTTTTGCATTGCTAAAGGAAAAATTGACTAATGCTCCTTTGCTTGCTTTACCTTATTTTGATAAAACATTTAAAATTGAATGTGATGCCTCTGGAATAGGTATTGGTGCTGTTTTGATGCAGGAAGGGAGACTAATTGCGTTCTTCAGTGAGAAGTTAAGCGGGGCAGCCTTAAACTACCCTACGTATGACAAAGAGTTGTATGCATTAGTCCAAGCTTTGCAAACATGGCAACACTACCTTTAGCCCAAAGAATTCGTGATCCACACTGATCATGAATCATTAAAGCACCTAAAGGGCCAATACAAGCTGAATCGAAGACATGCGCGATGGAGTGAATTCATTGAGACCTTTCCCTATGTCATCCGGTACAAACAAGGTAAGGAGAATATGGTTGCCGACGCACTTTCACGCAGGTATGCATTACTCTCTATACTTGATGCAAAATTGCTGGGTTTTGAACAAATTAAAAATTTATATGTTGATGACCCTGAATTTTATGAGGAATACCGAGAATGTGAGAAACATGGTAATGGTAAGTTCTTTAGGCATGATGGGTTCTTATTTCGAGAAAATAGATTATGTGTGCCTAATTGTTCTTTGAGGGACTTACTAGTACAGGAATCCCATGGAGGGGGATTGATGGGACATTTTGGAGTTGCAAAGACTTTAACTGTTTTGCAGGAACACTTCTTTTGACCACACATGAAGCAAGATGTCGAGAGGATTTGTGGTAGGTGTGTCACTCGTAGACAAGCTAAATCAAGAGTGCAGCCAAATGGTTTGTATAACCCTTTGCCCATTCCTAGTGCACCGTGGATTGATATTTCTATGGATTTTGTGTTAGGTCTGCCTAGGACTAAACGGGGAAGAGACTCAATTTTTGTAGTCGTGGATAGGTTTTCAAAGATGACACATTTTACTCCATGTCACAAAACAGATGACGCGAGCCATGTTGCAGATTTGTTCTTTAGGGAGATTGTGCGATTGCATGGTATGCCTAGAACAATTGTGTCAGATGGGATGCGAAGTTCTTAAGTTACTTTTGGAAGACCTTATGGGGAAGATTAGGCACCAAGTTGTTGTTTTCTACTACATGTCACCCCCAAACTGATAGTCAAACAAAAGTAGTTAATAGGACTTTATCT
The DNA here is from genome assembly GCA_035233585.1 of Antiaris toxicaria. Taxonomy (NCBI): domain Eukaryota; kingdom Viridiplantae; phylum Streptophyta; class Magnoliopsida; order Rosales; family Moraceae; genus Antiaris; species Antiaris toxicaria. The sequence goes on along the minus strand of CP141157.1, from coordinate 35,319,469 downwards.
ACCTTGTTGAGGGCTATCATTAAAAAGAACATAAAAGTATGGGAAGATTGTTTGCTGCATGTTGAATTTGCTTATAATCATGCTGTTCATTCTGCTACTAAATTTTCACCATTTGAAATCATTTATGGTTTTAATCCGTTGTCACCATTGGATTTAACATCATTACCTGTTTTTGAACGTGTCAACTTGGATGGAAAAAAAAGAGTTGAATTTGTTAAACAGATACACGAGAAGGCACGGCTCAATATAGAGCGAAGAACGGAGCAGTATGTAAAACAAGCCAACAAAGGGCGATACAAGATGGTCTTCGAACCCAGAGATTGGGTGTGGTTACACATGACGAAAGAGCGATTTCCCGCACAAAGACATTCCAAACTGCTTCCGAGAGGAGATGGTCCTTTCCAAGTCCTGGAGCGAATCAACGACAATGCTTACAAGTTAGATCTACCTGATGAGTATAATGTAAGTGCAACTTTTAATGTTACTGATCTAAACCCTTGTAATGTAGGTGACGATTTGAGGATAAATCCTTTTCAAGAGGAGGGGAATGATGGAAATTATGGCACAATATCAAGGGAACCAATTCGAGTACCAGTTGGGCCGGTTATAAGGGCACAGGCTAAGAAGTTCAAAGAAGCACTTAATGGACTAATTCAAGAAGTTTGGGTTTAAACAAATTCATGGAGGCCCATTGAGCATGATCTACGATGAAGCTTCAATTTAATTTAAGCATTAGAAAATCCGGACCAAGCGCAATGAAGAGGACGTTTTGGCAAGTTAATGGGCTGCAAATTTCTTTCCTTTCCTTTTTCTTGGCCGAATGGCCGAAATTGTAAAAAGTCAAACTTTCTCTTTATTGTTTTAGGTGTGAATTAGGTGTGAATTAAATGTAAGTTTTCATATTTTTGTCCATTCAAATTCTAGGAATATTAGGAGAATATTAGGGGAATATTAGGAGAATATTACGGGAATATTTCATTTAGTTTCCATATTATTTTAGGGCATATTTTGAGAATATTCTTGTAATTCATGCCTATAAAAATGCGTCCACAAGCAATGAAATATCATCCTCAGTTTTATTCACAAATTTGAGAGTTATATTTCTCTTTAGTTCTTTGAGAGCTATTTGAACTTATCGGAGTTTTCCGTGGCGTTCACCATCGACTTATCAAACGGATTTCCATCACCGTTTATGGCGTCTTCGTTATACCAAGGTTCTTGTTTCACAATAAGCAACAGGTTGAGGTCATCCTATACCGAGGTTCTTGTTTTTGTTGAAGCAACGGGTCGAGATTCCATCCAAAGCCTGAGTCTTAGAACATTCTTGGGGTCCTAACCTTGACAGGTCTCGTTATTCTTGGCGGGGTTCGCATCATACTCGGTCTCTTAGTCGGTATTCATACGCGGCTTTTTCCTTCCAACAACTCAAAACTTTTATAATTTATTATTACTATAATAAGAGAATAATAATAAATTCGTTTATTTTAAAATCTGTCATCTTAGTAAAATAGGAGCCTAAGGGTCGAATTTGTAGTAAATATACTAAGTAGATTTCAAATTGAATAGGACATCTGAAAAAAAAAAAAAATTTTCTCTCTCCTTCCACTTATTTGGTGTTTTTTCTCTACCCTAAGGGACTCTAAAAAATGCCTATTCTAGGTCTAAGAGACTCAAAATTTGTTTCAAATTTTAATCTTCATTTACTTTGTAATTTTATTTGCATGAATAATATTCCATAAATTCAATTTAAATTCAAAATAAAATAATGACAACTTTATTTGAATTAAACAATTATGTAATAATTATCTAAATAAAATCAATATGAAGAAAATCTTTTTCCTTACTTATCCTAGTGTTAAACGCCTACCATGTGTAGATAAAGATAAGATATTGTTTCAATTCGAATTCGAATAAGATAATTGACTATATTTAATTTAAAATATTTATTTGAATAAGATTATCTAGATATTTAAATTAATCATTCATGTAATTTATTTATTTATATCTCTTAATTTAAATTAATCTCATATTTATCATAAAAGATAAATACAATTAATTTAAATTTTAAATCTTAACTTTCAAATAAATATTTATAAAAGTTAAATATTATCCAATGAATTAAATGAAAAAAAATTCCATTCTATCCTCAATGAAAAACACCTACACCTATAGAAAGGTGATCTATTTTTCTATTCATTAAATCTAAGAATTAAAACCATAATAAATGCCTTAATTGATTATCATCAGTTAAAAAATTATATTGAGCTAGTAAAGTGACAAATTAAACATATATAATGTAAGCTCTAATAATCTATGTAATTAATTATTTTATATTAGATAAATTAATTATACAATTATTAATTTCAGAGTCACACTAGTATAAACTTAAAAGTACACTTCCAATTATATACCATATTATGTAAACCAGTGTATAGCCGAAGTCAAATAACCTTATCATATATGCAACACCTTTAAATGATATCTACAATTAACTTAAAGTCAAAGTCCGTTCAATTTTTTGATCATGCTATTTGAAAGATTCATTATATATCTAATAGGAAAATGATTATTCACCACATGTGAATAATAAATCATTTACTAAGTAAACAACCTAAAGTATTGTCTATTTTCATATCTTATATAATGTCGTTAATATGATAATCTTTAATCCTTATTAGAGTTATGATTACATATCTATAAGCAAAGCTCATATCGTATACTAGTTATATACTCAATGAACCAGTCTAATAGCTTACTACTCCAAGATGCTTCAACTTTTAAAATATCAAAGTACACAAGTCATGCACATGAAGTCATTTACTTACTTTGGAATTTGGTTATAACATAATGAACGTTTAAAATGAATCAATCCATTCAAGCAGATTACATAAATCAATTACACTTTAGTTCAAATCCAATATATTACTACTATTAGGCAATATATTTGTGTCTCTACTTAGGAACTAACTCGCTCTTGACGGTCAAGACAAACCATCCCACTAATTGAATTTAGACAATATAATGGTCTTAACATGAGTTAGATACTCACTTTAACCTCATAGACTACAAACTATAGATTTAGACTACTTATTTTAAAACGTTGTCTTCTTACATATAAGATCCATTATATGTAAAATTTAACAGTTTAAACACCAAGTAGTCAGTGAGTCATATTTACTTACATTTACTTTAATATATAAATAAGGATAAGGAAAGATGTAATAAAATATTATTAATTAGTTCAAAATAAATAAAATATATTCTAAATGTCTTTTTTTTTTCTTAGGGCATTTCTAACATTTTTAAGGTTATTTTTGTAATTATAAAGATTTTAATTTAAATTAACCTTTTATTATGTTAGTACCACATCAGTTTTAAGTGAACAAATCATAAGTGATTTTATTAACAGTTTAAAGGTTAAGAGTTATAAGCACTTGTTTTCAATATTTGAAGATAAAATTATAAATGTATAACTAAAGTTTAAGGGGCAAAAATAAGTTTTTCTAAGTCTTATATAGCCAAAATATGAAAGAATATGTGTTTTTGTTAACAATTTAAAGTTTGAAGTGCATTATTACCATCACTATAAAGTTTAAGGGATAAACACATTATTTTTCGAAGTTCAAGAAGTAAAATTATAAGAGTTAAAGTTTTTGGGAGGGATAAAGTATTTCATCCATTTAACTAAACTAAAGGGGGTAAAGTTGATAGCATTTTATAGTTCAAAGAGTATTTCTTCCGGTTTTCAAAGTTGAGGGGGAAAATTATAAAAACACAAAAATTTAGGAAGTAAAAATAAAATTTGTCCCAATAATAATTATAATAATAATAATAGATCAAAAAAAATCTACCTTTGTTTTTTCTTAACAAAACTAAAATCCGTTGTGAACAAAAGACAACACAAAACCCAACCCCCACCCAAAAAAAAAAAAAAAACCTTAACAAATCTTCTTGTGAGTGAGATAACCCAATGTAAAAGATAGGTAGCTTAAAGTTTTTGGGATAAGTTGGTAGTTAAAATTGTATAAGAACAAGAGGTTTATATTACTACAGTTATAATTTGATAGTTATTCACATGTGGGCCTACCGTATTTGCATTCATTTAGCCTCGCACACAAAAGGAAAATATTAGACTACAACACTATTGTTGGTGCACTTGCTATAATAGCCTAAAGCTTTTTTCTATAGATTGATAGTCAAACCTTCCCAACATGGACCAATCAAATGAGAGGGGGATGCAAATACTAATGCAAATCCCCATGGGAAAATCAAAGAAGGGTAGAATGCAAATGTCAAACATTGGCCAATCAAAAGAGGGGAAAGAAATAGACAATAGGCTCACGTTTCAAAAGTTACAAGAATAACCAAGATGAGAATGTCATAAATAAAATCTAGAAGAAGGGGAAAAAGAAATTAACGAGTCAATATTGCTATATTAGAAGCTGCAACATCTGGTAGTCTCAACTCGTCCAGAAAATAGTCAATATAGGGCAAAGCACGAACTGGTAAGCTTCCCTTACCCTCCATCCCTGTGAATTGCTTACCACAGGCTAGGGACCATCACCATACCATTTTCATATACCTGTTAAAGAGTTATAAATATATATATACACACACACACACACACACACACTATACTTTATAAGCTGTGAAGGACAAAGATTGTGAAGTTACGATGGTTAGGTTTACTTACTGTTTATGATTAAAAAAACATGTAGCATGTATTTCTTTATTTTTCTCCCCCCGCATGTATTTCTTTTCTTTTTTTCCCCCCTCCACGTCAAACTACAGCATGTATATTGTAATATACATGATATGATTTTATATATAGAGTATACACGTAATCGAGTTGGTAGTGCAGGTGGGGCCTATAGCTAATTTTAGCTCGTATGCCCGTTCCATCCCCATCATGTAAAATCCTCGTACCCGCACTATTAGTGGGGCACCTACAGGCGTATACCCTCAGATAAGAGCAATATCGATAACAAGATCAGATATTTGAGGTCCTTACTCACTTTGAAACTTAAAATAAAATAATTGTTTGACCAATTTGTAATTGATTTCCCTCTGTTAGGTGAGAGTAGCTATCGTTGTGATTTTTTATGCTGCTTAATTACAATCACAGTACAAATTGAGTGAAGACGGTTTTGGTTTAACAAACCAAATAAAACTTTAATACAACCATTTGTCATGGCCAGTAACCATAGTCCTCACCAGTTTTGGTTTCGAAAAGTTTTTTTTTTTTGTTTCTTTTGGGATCAGTCCAAACCCCCAAGATCTCGTATCTTCGTCATGCTAGCACAAATCGCTTTGTGGTTTGTTTGTTTAGTTGTTTGACCAGATTTCACGGGAGAGATGAGAAATCCATACTAAACACTCAACTACAAACTAATAGTGTGCGTGTTAGGGGAGGCCAATGCAGTCAAAGGAAAGTTAATAATAAAGTAACTAGATAAAACTTGCGATAATAAATATACTGTTACTGTAGATTGTTAGGAGCCTATTGATGGTAGCTTATTATAAAGGTATTACATAAAGGGGTGAGTGGTTATTAGGAGGGATGTGCAGAATTCTGTGACAAGAGCGTATGGCTGATGCCTATGGGAGGCTAAGAGATCCTCCGTTATCTTCATATTTGTCATTATTTTCCTGATTGCATTCCAATTTCGTTCATTAAAGTAGTTAGGAAACTTAGGTTCCCAATATGGATGCTAATATTCACCTGCTGAATAATTGATCCAATAACTTAAACAATAAAGCAAAAGTAGAAACGCCTAACATTAATAATTGGGGACTTGAAACTTATTGGCGTAGGAGTCGAGTCGGTACAATAGGACACATCAAACACGACACAGATCACATGCCTTGAAGAAAAAAACACACATCACATGGGAAGAGGGTCCCTCTTGAAGGTCACACTGCAGATGCTCTTTTTGACTCACGACTCATTAAAAAAGGCAACACAACTGCAGAAAGCCCAGTATGACAATTTATATTATTATTCATATGAATATGGATAAGAAGCCAAACCTCCACAGATGCAGGAAATCTGGCCTACTTCTGAAAATAAAGTTATCACTTTCATCTTCAGTTCAATCTTCTAACATTTCAATGCTCTTTTAAAATATCTATCTAATTAACGAAGCCCTGATTAAGCTCCCAAAACAAGCTTTTAAAACAGATGAGAACTTGTTGCGTCATAAATATTGTTCAGATATTTCTACATTACAATCTAATAAACAAAGAGATATCCTTTTTTTTTTTCCCGAACAAATATGGATCTAAAAATTACTACTTTGAGATATAGCTTGAGCTTGAGGCATGTGAGTCCACCCCAATCACCAATATCTTCCATCCACATCGTAATCTTAGTCTTAATTGGATCTTATGATCAATGGACATCTCAATTAATTTCCGAGCATTATCTAGGGAAAGAAGAAAAATAAGCTCTCAAATTCACCTCCAGAGCTGTTCCCACCACATGAACCATCCGATACAATCCTCGCAGTACTTCCATGAAGTGAAGCTTGCTCTTCAGCAAAGGAAACAAAAATAGGGGTTCAGATTTCTGTACTGGCTTGGCTCTCCGAGAGAAAGGAAACTGTACATACAATAAAGATAGAAGATTAACCAAATATCATGACTTTGAAGTCTCCAATTTAGTGGCAGTAATCATAGTAGAGCCGCAAGGTTGCGAAAATGTTTGATCGAGAATGCACAGTGAAATCCATTTAAGTTTTGGAAATCCATTTCCTTGTGTTTGTACGCATTCTCTTGCTTAATCTTCGCAAGGATGCTTAACCACGATTCTTCCCACTCCCAAGCGTAAGCTCAAGATCATCCACAGCTATGTCATGAATCTTCTCACCCTCCCACGGTTTCACCCTGCCATTCTCAAACTCAAACTCTGAGGCTCGAGCCCTCTCCATGGGGGGGCCCCAGCCTATCCCGCTGTGCCCACCAACTGCATCCTGGAGAGCACTCTGCTGGGCCACTGGTTTCATAAGATTGAATGTCGGGGAAGGAGGAGCTATCGAGGCTGTCCCCGTCTGGAAACTAACCCAGCGACCAGAATCTACCGTCGAAGCATCAGACTCATCGCACTCCGGAATTGTAGCTGGCGTGAGATGGTGACGGCGTGTAGGGCTTGAAGGAGCAGAGGCGGCAAAAAGAGGGTGGCGCAATGCATTTAGGGAGCCGTTAGAAAGCAGCTCCCGGTCGGGTTTTGGCTTTGAACCCCTGGAAGTTGGAGAAGAGAGAGGTGGGGTAACAGGAGCACTGTTTGAGATTCTAAGAGGAGGGAGATTTGTGGGGATGGAAGCTATGTTACGGAGGAACGGGAGAAGGTAAGAGGAGGGGTTTCCGTCGAAGCGTGTTGGGCTTGGGAAGGAGGAGGAGGATGGACTGGCATGGTAGGATGGTACAGGACTAGGGAAGGATGAGGATTGTGGGCTTGGTTGAATGGACGAACATGCGCTTATGTTCGTTGAAGCGACCCCAATTTCGCCCAGTGGTGGCTTGCAGCCCTGCATGAGAGGGTTGTCACAGCTTGTTAAGAGAATGTACAAGTCCAAGCAATCTCAAACAGATAACCTAAGTAGAAAACGTCGATCATAAGATTAAGTCACTTTAACTGAATATAAAGCATAGAAAGCATATGTTCTGCCTCTTCTAGTCTAGTAAAAGAGGAATAGGAAATATTCCAAATTTTACCTCTTACATCACAAATTGCCATCAAAACACAGTGAATATAACAAGTTTAATTAATAATCTCTCGACAAAAATATAATCCAGGAAGAAGAAAAAATTTACACAACACAAAAGCCAGGTTAAATATACTTTCCACAGTTAACCAGATCCCATCCAATTGAATAACTTCATCAAACAAAAGATCCCGCTGTCAACCTATGCTTTCACTCCACAAAAGAAGAGCTAATGGAGATTTATATGTGAAGGAAGAAACTAATCATGGGAAAAGAAAAAAACAGACTAGTCTTTTGATTAAGTAACCAAAAAAGACTATTTACCCAGATCAGATCCCAAAAGGGAAAACTTTTTACGATCATCATAAACCTCCGAATCAACTTAACCAATAAAACAAACCCGGAGCCAAAAATTTTGCACGGACCAAAAAGGGTACAAAAATAAACATAACGAATAATTAAAAAAAAAAAAAAAACAGTAGCCTTGTCCGAGATCACATGTTGCATGCAGATCTGGAAAATGAACCAAGAGAAAACCTAAAACCCAAAAACCGAAAATGAAAAATGAAAAATACCCATAAGAAGAAAATCAGTAGAAGAGGTGAAAAATTGAACCTTGCGATAGGTGGTGCCGTCTTCTTCGACGACCCAACCGGCTTCGGTGCACAGGGCTTTCAAGACCTCGTTGTTGTCGCAGTGTTTGGGGAGCTTGTAGTTGCCCTGAGCTCGGAGACCGGTGTAAATCTTAGCGGCAATAGCTCTTCTCCTTCTCTCTCTCCTCTTGTTGTTCTCTCTCTCCTTCCATGTCGGCAGCCTTCCCGATGACGCGCCACCGCCCGTCATTTCCCGGCGAAACAAGAAATACCCACCTACTCAACTTTTCTATTCTTGTTTTCTCCCCTTGATGTGTCAGTTGCTCACTCTAGATTCTCCCTCTCTCTCTCTCTCTCTCTCTCTCTCTGTGTGGAGTCCGGAGGGGGGAGAGGACTATTCTCTCTCTCTCTCTATCTCTCTCTCCCTCTCTCACGAGGACAACGCTTTCTTTATTCAAGATTTGTATGAGAAACAAGCAACGGAGGTGCCTTTTTTTCTTTCCACTCCCTCTCTCTCTCAATCAAACTTTTCACACTCGTTTCCAAGTTTCGTTTGTTTGATACGATTAAAGTTGTAAAATAAAAATAATTTTATTATAATAAAAAATAATTTTTCTAAATTTTTATATCAGTATATTTAAAATTTTTTATTTTTAAAAAATAAAAAAAGAGTTTTATAAATAAAAAATATTTTCACTTATTCAAATAATTTTTTATTTTTAAAAAAAATTTTAAATAACTTTTTATTTTTCATATTTAAAATTTTTTTATTTTTTAAAAACATCCCTCACGTCTAAAATAGACACTTAAAAAAAAACAAACAAACAAACAAACTTTTCAAACTCATTTTTTAAAAAAATAAATAAATAAATACACAACAACGACAACAATACCGAACGAGCAAGCAAGTGCCATGCTAGAAATTTGGACAAACGAAATTGGGAGCGTAAGGTAGCACCTATTATGGATAAAAACTATTTTTTTAACTTATTTTAAATAAAACTTGTTACCATAAAAACTCTCAATATAATTTCTAAAATATGTTTTTTTAAGAATTAATGAAAAATGAGAATTTAACTAAAAAAAAAGTTAATAAGTACTTCTGAAACACTTATGTTTCAAAAAACCATCCGAGCTTTTTTATTTAAAAAATATTGTTATTAAAATGTTGATTAATTTATTCAATTAATTAGTTACTGACTCTAATTAATTAATAATTTATTATAATTAATTTTTAATTCACTAATAAAAGTATATATTAATATCAATTAATCATCTTTTAAAAACGATCATTTATTTAACTAAAAAAATTAAAAATTCTTTTAATAAGTGCTCAATAAAAGATCATTCTCACGTACCCTTTTAACAAGCTCCCACTTGGGTGAAGGCTCCTTAACTTTTTCCCTTTTCAATTTGCCTTCATAAAAATTGATAAGACCGTTGTAATGTTTAGTTTGTTAAAAATTTTATATTTTAATTATATTTAAATACAATATAATTTTATATTAAATATAAAATTTTATATTCAAATATAATCTTTTTTAATAATGTTATAAAAATAATTACTATTTATTTATTTTTTAAAACAATCAAATCAATTTTTTAATACTAACTTTTTATTTCTAATTTTATCCATCACATCAACTTTTCAATTTTAAAATATAATTCAAATACTTTTTATTTAAACACACATTTCATTTAAATATAAAACAAATACTTTTCAATTCAATACAATACTCAAAAGACGAATTATATTTAAGCATAATTAAAACATAATACGTTTATCAAATTACTCAAATGAATTATTTTATATATCATTTTTCAATCGTTTAAATTTAATTTAATGATAAAAAATTTTCTATCTATAATAAATATGATATACCTTAACTCATAATATTAATAAGTTTTTTAAAAAAATTCAACAAAAAAATAACCCTACTCACCCCCTGCCAGCAATCCTCCGAGGCCAAATTTATACCCTAAAGGGACTGACACAGTTGAATTTGCTCGAAGAATGCCGAAATTAGCCACTCAATTCCTTTAATTCTTCGCCTGTGTCATACCGTAGAGAGCCCAAATTTCCCAATTGCTCGTGTCCGCCGAAGTAATTCGACAACGACAAGGCGTGCTTCACCAAATGAGAGGAGAACAAGCACGAAAGCCTGCCGACAACCGCCTTCTATGGCGTGGACACTGTCGACGTGGACGACAAAGATTGAGAGCTCAATTCGTTTTGTGGGCATTGATCTATCAAGTGTGTGGCGCCGAACACACGCTGCTAGGCGGGCTCGCATAAAGAGCAACTGTCGGAATAGCCATGGAAGGAAAAAGTTCTTCGCTTTGCTGATCACAACACTTTCAGCTCAAAACCTAGATGTTATATCAAGATTTCAACCAAAAAAAAGATCTCAAACTTTTTTTTTTTTCTTCAAGACCCAATTTTTATCCTGTTTTAAAACAGTTCATCCTCTTCGGCAATATGGATGTCAAGCTACGCCTCGTCGGCATCTCCGCCTTCGAAAGATTTGCAGTGTTTTGCAAAGATTTTGTCATGGGTTGTGGAAGATTTGCAAAGAAATTAGGGCATCGATGGGAGGTTGAGGGAGGTTGACGTGGGTGATTATGGGTATTTTTGTCTTTAAATTTTTTTTTGCTTGAATTTTTTTTTATTCTTAATTCATATATACTAAAGTGCATTATAATTATCGTAAGAGTTGTGCAAATCTGAAAAGACGGAGCCTAGCATCAGAGCTCTTAATTATACGAGACTTAATATGAACAATTACTATCTAATAATAATTACATATATTTGCCTCTATTATAAAAAAGCGATATCAAATCCTACAATCTTGAAGTTGGAAAAAAAATATATATATATATATGACACTTAGGAGTTGTGCATTCACTGTCCACATTTTACATTTTATACATACTCTACAAAATTTATTTTTGATATGCTAATTACCGATAGTATTTTCTCATGATCTTACCTTAAAGTTTTCCTTGTTACTTGTATAGAACTTATAGCTATTGTCATCTACTGGTAATACTGAGATGGATTAAGAGAGGTCATAAGTTCTAGTAATTTATTAAAGGGGAAAAAAAAAAGAATTAGTGATCAATTTTGAGTGTCTTATGCATTTTTCTTGGTTTTTTTACGTATTTTTTTTCCCCCTTTTGAGACAAAGGACTGGATTTGTCAAGGACCTGAAATTGTTTCTTTTCAGCGGAAGAAAAATTACAACAGGCCTGCCAATATAATGTGTACTGGGGATTTGGTTTGTAGGGCCGAAGAATTCAGCATTTTGATCAATGTGTGTTCATGAAAGCACATGGATCGGTTGGTTAGTATGCATACAACACTACTTGTTAGCCAAATCACGGTTGGATTGGGTAATTCTTATATCTGCGGCAGAGGGCGTGGGGACATGGACAGCTGCTCTCTACGCAAAAGCATACCATATGACATGCCTTGATAATATGCTTTCTTTTTTTTTTTCTTTTTTTTTTTCTCTCCTCTCTCTCTCTCAAAATTTTGCTATTGTGTAAAAAATATCATATAAATAAGACACTACTGTGAACCCTTAGATTTTTATTTAAACATACATTTAACAATAAATATATTTTATGGGCCAAAGCTCTTTTATTCCTTCTTCTTTTATACAGGAGGCAAAAGGGCAACGGGTGTTAAAATAGTACGTGCGAGTAGGGGAGTGAAATTGTGTAATTGTATGTAAATCATTTTATTTGAACCAAATTCAGTGAAATACACATGCTATTTCAATCTAGTTAATTCTGACATAATTTGATTTTTTAGATATCAATAAGTGTTCTAATGGTCGGAATTCCTTTTTTTTTTTTTAATACTTTCTCAAATACATTCACAAAAAAATATATGGTGAATATTCTCTGGCTTCGTTGAAAAATTTGGAAATGAACTTTTATTGGTGTTTGATACACTTTTTTTTTTATAATATTTAAATACAATACAATTTTTTATCAAATATAAAGCATTTCATTCAAATATCAATCACATCATATTTTAAATACAATACAATCACAATTTATTTTTTCATTTTTTCTATTATTTTTATTAATTACATCATATATTCTTTCTCTTTCCTTTTTTTCTCTTTACTTTTACCTATCATATCACATATTTATTATTAAAATATAACTTAAATACTTTTCACTCAAACACATATTACATTAAAATACAATACTAATATTTTTTTTAAAATATAAACTATATTTAATATATTATATTTAAATATAATATAAATACAATATGTTCACCAATCATAATAGATTTGAAACTAAAAGATCCTATCCGCACAAGTGTCCAAAGGAATGCCAGGTTGAATCCTTGTGACTTTCTCAAGTGGCAAAAGAGGAAAATAAATAATATCCACACGTGTCTAATACTAGTCCAAGTAAACTCTACGATGGTTCACGTTGAAACCAAATAGCAATAAAGAAAAAGGTTGTACGTAATTGTACTTTTGTTTTATCAATAAATTTTATTATTTTAATCATTATATTAACTTTTATAGGGAATTGATTTATAATTAAAACTAATTTAAATTGTTTAATAGATATTCAATGATTAAATTATTAAAATATTAACTCAATAATTAAAATAACAAAATTTATTAATGAAATAAAAGCATACTCTCTATCGTAAATTTTGTTTAATAATAAAAACAGAAACAAGAGAAGGAGAAAAGAAAAATGTTAAAAGATGTTATAGACCCTACTTTCCATTCGTGATACTTAATATTATTAATATTCCTTACTATTGCTTGAGCGGAAAATTTCTTGTCAAATCAGTGTGTAATCTTTTGCAATATCTCCAAAATGGGACCTTCTGGCGACTTGGCTGCCACCATTATTGACAAAATTGTTTCAAAGTGGGGACTGAGAAAAACTCAAATGGACCAGGTACCAGGCTACTGGTGGTGTAGCATGGTCCTGCTCTCCTACTACAGTGCAACTACTATTGACCCAAAAATAAACAATAAACAAGAAATCAGTAATAATTTTCCTGACTTTTTTTTTTTGATTTTTTATGGGATAATTTACTTTACTTTAATGATAGTATACAAAATTTTCAAACCCTAGATTTCAGTTAAAGAGCTTAAATGTTTTGTGCATATAATACATACTATATATCCAATCACACTTGATTATTTATTTTACAAAACATTTCAAAAAAAAAAAAAACTCCCCTCAACTTATCAGTAGTCCCTCCACCCAACGATAAACCCACCAGCAACCCTTCCCTCTCCCACAACCGATAGCCCATCAATAAGATCTCTCAGACCGTTTCCCTCGCTGACCCGTCCGCCTTTCTCTCCCTTATCAATGCACCAACACGCTCCTCCGAGTAGTCCCCTACACCAAGGCCAAAGGGCTATGGTGCACTGGATGGCCGAATCTATGCACTGGATCTTTACGATGAAGTTTCAAAAAGTTTCACCCTCCACCAGATCTGTGTGCCGGATCGGATCGTGTCAATGGGGGGCTTGGGCAGAGGCAGGTTTCAACCTGCTAAAGAGGGAGATAAGGTTGGGTTATGGCCGATCGTGGTATGGGAGTTGAAGGACAAGAGGGTTAGGGAGTTAGGAAATGCCCTAAGTATTAAAGACATTTTGATGTATTTATTTTGAACTGGATAATAAAATTATATATAGAGGTTATTCATTACATTGCTATTTGTCCTTATACTATTTACATGTTAAAGTAAATGTAAGCAAATATGGCTCACTAACTGCTTGTGTTAAAATTGTTAGAACGTTGCATGTAATGGACTTTTGTATGTGAGAAGATAATGTTCTAAAGTGAGCGGTCTAAACTAAATTCTGTAGTCTATGGGGTTAGACCGAACATCTAACTCCTGTTAAGACTATTATATTGTCTAAAGCCATGGTGGTGACAGTTTGTCTTGACTGTCTGGAGCATAGACTCTCAAGTAGAGACATAGATATGTTGCTTGGTGGTGACATATTAGACCGGGACTAAAGCGTGATTGATCTACGTAGTTCGCTATGAGTGGATCAATCTGCTTTTAATGTTCATTGTGCAGTAACCTTAATCCTGAGTAAAAGGACAGCTTTATGTATATGACTTGTGTGCTTTGATGTTCCAATGGCTAAAGCGTCTCAGAGGTAGTAAGCTTATAGACCGGTTCGTTGGGTGCATGACTTGTATATGATGAAGGGTTCGTTTACAGATATCGGAATCATAGCTCTAATAAGGAGTTAAGGGTATCCTCTTAAAGGCATTATACTGAATGTGAAAATGGACAAGGCCTTGGGTCGTCTGCTGGGTGGATGACTTTTTATTCATATATGGTGAATAAATATTTTCTTAATTTGGTAGTGTAATGGAATTTTAAGGTAGCCTGATCAGTAGGATTAAACGGACTTTGGCTCAAGGCTGATCATGGATATCATATGAGGGTTCTGCATACATGACAAGATCATTGGACGATAGCTTGTCACAGGCTTACGTAATACGGTGTATAGTTGGGAGTTCAGTTTCAGGTTTATAGTGGTGTGACTCTGAAATTAGTGATCATATGATTGAGTTGTTCGGTAAAGAATGATGATCATATGGTTTTGCGGGAGCCCGATTATATATGTCCAATCAGTCCCTCTACTAGCTCCACATAATTCCTTAACGTTTGGCAAATTGTTTTGTGTATGCTCTTGACTAGTTTATTATGCATGGATGACGTTGATATAGGATTAGAATGGTAGACAAGATTCTTTCCGGTTGGATTCAGATTTTGTTTTAGATAATAGAGTACACAATTATTCAAACTCCAAATAAAGTTGCCATGATTTTATTTGAGATTGGATTGGAGTTGTAGAAAATTATCCATGAGAACAAGAATTTGAAACACAACTGTTTTGTGGATTTTGAATTTTGAATTTTGAAATTTGAAATTTGAAATTTGAATTTGAAATTCGAATTTGAAATTTGAAATTCAAATTTTGAATCACAGTCCAAGTGAGATTCGAATTTGTTGTGGAAAATCCACAAGGAATGAAATTCGAATTTGAGTTGGATATGGAGAGGATAATCTTATTAGAATCCTACTTGAATTTTGAATCCAAATCCTAACTAATGATGAACGAAAATTTTGAGAATTATCCCCAATGGATTTTCGGATTTTTGTGGATAAGGTTCAAGGAAAAATTCAAGTTTCAATCCCAGTTAAATTTGGATTCTCTCCTCCCAGATAATGGCCAAAATTTAGGAGTGAATCTCCTAGGAGATTTTCGGTTATTTTGGATAAGGATGAGATAAGATTCAAGCTTGAAAATCCTAGTGGAATTTTGATTCTCCCTTATCTAAAAGTGGCCAAATTTTTGTGGAGATTTTCTCCTTAGAATTTTTGGATTTTTTGGTTGAAAAAGGGAGATAAAATTCTAGTTAAAATCTTGTTTGGATTTGGATTGGATTTATCCTAAAGTGGCCGAATTTTATTGTTGGGATTTTCCCTTGGAAAAATTCGGATTTTGTGCTTGTGGATAAAGGAGAATATCTTCTTCTAATCCAATTCGAATTCAGAGAATCACCTCATGCAGGTCTATAAATAGAGGTCCTGCCACTCCAGTTCTCTTAAACCACAGACTCTTAGGTGAGCAGACTTATTGTTGCACAGCCCACCGTGACAATAAGTTCTTTAGAGATCTGGGTGGTCGGAATAAGACTAGCAGTGCTAGTCTACCGATCGAGGTTCAGAGTGCCCACACACTCAGCCATTCGGGAATTAGAGAATAGTAGAGAAGGCTAATTGGTTGAAGCCCTCCGGTCATTCTCCTCCTACAAGATTGGCGTCCTTAAGGTATGAGTTTTAATTATTGTTGGTTTATTGTATATAACATCATGAAATATTTAACGATCTGAAAAATTTTTTTTGTTTCGCTGCGCCACTCTGATACGTTTTTACGGATTTATTTTGCTACATAGGGTGGTGGGTCGAATTGTCGACAATAGTGGTCGGGCTAGTTTTCGACTTGGCATGAGGTTACGGCTGGGGAGATCTCATTACCACACATAGAGGAGCTCATGATGTCTGAGCTCGTGAGATCGAGAATTGGGAGCTCCTCCGCACAAATCCTTAACCTAATCGAGCACAAGATGTGGAGTGGTGGTGGGGTGGCTGTCAATTGAGGGAATAGCTTAGTGGTCGGGCTATTTTCCTACATAGGGTGGTGGGTCGAATTGTCGACAACAGTGGTCGGGCTAGTTTTCGACTGGCATGAGGTTACGGCTGGGGAGATCTCATTACCACACATAGAGGAGCTCATGATGTCTGAGCTCGTGAGATCGAGAATTGGGAGCTCCTCCGCACAAATCCTTAACCTAATCGAGCACAAGATGTGGAGTGGTGGTGGGGTGGCTGTCAATTGAGGGAATAGCTGGAATTTTTTTAAGCTTATACTTTTTTTTTAATTTTTTTGAAATATTTGAATTTTAATATGATATAATAGATAACATATGCACCCCTACTCAGATTAAATGGTAGTTTTTAGATTTTACTTTATCTATGAGATAAAAAACCTTACCCCATTATAAAATGACCGTTTTCTTTAATGTAAAATAATCCACAGTATAAATACAGTTACATTTATGCTACCCTCTCAAAGCCAATTTGGGTTTGTAGCCGCCACTCTCACAAGCAAAAAACTTCAAGCCCCATTTTCAAAACTTATTTTAAGAATTTTGAATAGTCATCTTTAACCATTGGATCAAACAAAATAAGCTCCTAAATGGAACTGTCAGTCCGTGATCGATATGAATTTATGCGGTTTTTTTTTTATTGTATCATAATTTCAATATGTAGTTTTTTTTCTTTCTTGTTTTAATAAATTAAAATGAGGAATTTGGTATATAATAAATGACTGAAGAGATACCATCCAGCTCGGATGTATTTACATCCTTCTTTTATCGATTGTTCATTCTCATTATCTAAAAAAATATATATATTAAGATATAATACTATGCAAAATTTTTTTTTTTGTGAGAATATATGTAAATTTGTTGAACTCTAACGAATTCTCACTGTTTAAGAGTATAGTATTTGTTGACATTAGAAAATAAATAAAAATTCATCTTGCGTTATTGTTATTTTTATTTTTATTTTTTTGGAACTTGTGTTATTTTCCATTATCTTTGTATACAAGATTTAAAAAAAAAAACTCTTTAAATTTGAATATTTACTTCAAACCCCTTCCCTTATTGGGTTTCTCAAATAAAAAAAGAAAGAAAGGAAGAAAGAGTTTAACGACATTATAATTTACATATCATCTTCAGATACATGATTTTTGAAATTACAATAATTAATTCCAAAATTTACAATAATTTACCAAAGAATTCATACTTACTAATTTTTTAGAAGGATAGAATTTGTATTGTTAGAAATAATTTGCTTATCTGTTAAATATATAAATAAAATTAATGCAGCAGATTTTATTATTAAAAATGTTTTAATAAATTTGTAAAATACTAGGATAAGCAACTATTAAAAGCAATTATTCATTTGCTTCTTAAATTCTGCAACAGCAAGTCAATATTTTTTAGAATCTATTAGCAAATATAGGTTATTTTAATAAATTTGTAAAATAATAGGATGAGCAACGATTAAAAGTAATTATTTATCTGCTGACAAGTCAACAGCTTTTAGAATTTATTAAGCAAAAATTGGACTAATCAAACAACCTTGAGCAATTATGGATTTTTAAGAATCTAAAAGTATTATTAAACATGCACATCCTACCAAGAGATTCTCGTTTATTAAGAAGCTAAAAAACGGTACTTTACTCTATATATACAGAGCTTTAAATTATCTTTCTTTCTTTCTTTTTTTTTTTTTAATTTAAAGTGGGTGATTTGAACTCTATGTCTTTAAATAGAATTAAATATAATATTATTATTAAATTATATATTTTATCATTGTTTTTAATTGTCTAACACGTTAAATCTAACAAGTTGTTTAATTTTGTTACAACTTTCTATAATTATAATTATAAAAACATGAAGTTTTTTTTAATAATAGTATCAAGTATCACTATCATGACCTGCGACTAACTCAAAGTGGTTGGGTTTATGAATGTGTGTATGTAATTCAAGGTTCAAATCTTAGAATTTTCATGGAAAAATATTCTTACAACTACAAAGAAGGTTTTTTGTATGAATCTTAGTCGATGAATACTAAGCTTACTTCTCGATTTTGATCTCGATGATCTTTGAAACTTCACTTTTGGAATTAATACTAGATTCACGTAAAGAAAACTCTTCAAAGCTCAGGTCAGATATGATCTATAGAAATCCCATAAATAAAAATGATACAATATTGACAAATAAATAAGAAAAGCATACATTTCTCCTACACACATACTTCTATTTACAGATGAGTAGGTGCGTGGGAGATCAAGTTTCCATCTAATCTTAACCTTTCTTATCCTTTTAACGAATCAATTTAGTCGTTTGGATCTAATTCTATCAGGTGTCATCTGTTTTTAGTCACCACGAGGATCCTTTTTCCTTTAGTGTTTGTTTATTTGTTTGAACAATCCGTTTAACTTAAATTTAACTTAAAATAAGTTAAAAGAGAACTAAAATTAGATATTAATTAATATGTAAAAATTTAATTTAAACTTATATTGATAATTATATTAAAATAATAAAAGTAGATATTAAAAATTATTAAAATAATGTCTATCAAACTGAATTTAAAAATTATTAAAATACTTATTTTGACTTGTTTAGGTACTGGCCCTGTGTTCATCCTTCATATGGCCGTCCAATTTTACATCTTCAGTCCATTCCTGCGCGTGATTCTTGATCATTGAAACGTCGGCGTTTTCACTCCCTTTACATTTCTCTTTAATTATACGTGCTGCATTTTTTTTTTTTTTAAGTTTTCGTTCCTATAACGAAATATTTCTTTTTTTTTTTTTAATATACAAATGTAAAATTTAAAAAATGGTAGAAATTTGATCGAGAGATGCAACATGAGATCGCATGCAGATGATAATGTTTCTTCCTGACCTTTTTAATACGAATAAAAAGATGCTCCCCCACTCTCTCTCTCTCTCTCTCTCTCTCTTCTGTATTTGCTGTGTCTCTGACGTGATGATCAGTTTGAACCGTACGAATACAGACAAACAACGAGCTGAGGCGGTGGGGCCTACATTTCAAAGGCCAAAGCATTCACTCAAATCATGTTCCTCTCTCCCACACCGTACTTTTCCTCTCCAGTGTCAGTCGGCTCCACACGTGCGTCACAGTAACCTATGCGTCATTAAACAAACCCCTTTTTTTTCCCTCTCTTCAAAAAGGTGGGGACCACTCTGAACCTTGACGTGTCATGACTTCTGTTCAACACGTGACTGTGGTCCCCCTCTTTCTTTTCTTTTCTTTTCTTTTCTTTTCTTCCTTCTCTCTCTTTTTTTCTTTTTCTTCTTCTTTTGTTTTGTCTTGTTTTTCTCCCCTTCAACGCTTACATGAAAGTGAGGAGATCCTCGGCTTGGCTCACGGCTAAAACTCAGCCATTAATCGAGCCGTCTGTTGCTGTTGAGATTTTTTTTTTCATTTTTTTTTGTTTTGAATTTTATTCGATAAAATGTTGAAATTTGGAATTTAAGTCTCGGTTTATTTATAATATTGTATTTATGTTATATTTAAATATAATATAATTTTTATTTAAATATAATTTTTTTTAAATATTAATCATATTATATTTTAAATTTAATATAATTAATATTCATTATTTTTTTTATTAATTTTAATAATCACATCACATATTATCTTTTTTTCTCCTTTTTTTTCTTTATTTTTACACATCACATCACATATTCATCGTTAAAATATAATTCAAATATTTTTCACTCAAACACATATTATATTTAAATATAATATAAATACTTTTCTTCTAAATACAAATTATATTTAATATATTACATTCAAATACAATAAAAATACAATGCGTTTACTAAGCCTAAAAATGCAAGCATGGTCCATAGATCATAAAGAAGAAAACAAATGTTGGTGACAGTGGGTGAGAGTTTTATGAACTGCAGGTGCATGTTAGTGTTTTTTTTTTTTTTAAGTAATTAGTAAGATAAACCTAAACCTAAAATTTTGGAATTTACGTTACAAAAGTTTAAAATATATTTATTAAATAATAATATATCATGAAATTTCAACTATAATTCTCATTATGATTTGTCCTCTTTTTATTTTTTCTATTTTATAGTACTACTATTTTTTTTCTTTAATAAAAAATATTTATCCACTTAGATTTCATTGTATGGTGGTGATAAGTTTATTACATTTAGATCTTTATCTTGATTGTGGTAACTTGTTTAGATTTATTCTTTTTGTGCCTTTTTTTTTTTTTGGTGCTTTGTTGTTAAATATGTTGCTTTGAGTGTCAAATATGAAAGATTGATAGAGGTTAAATTAAAGTTTACAAATGCTTCTATTGTCGTATCAATAAGAAAAGCTTAGATTGGAGGCGCAAATTTTATGGAACTTGATATTATCTTGTTTGTAAAGTTATATGCATGTAAATCGACTAGAGTGCAAGACAAATCCTCCATTTTTTTTTTAGTAGAAACTAAAGATGAAAAACGAGCTACAGGTTAGAGCATACGGGACCCTTTATGATTGAAATAGAGTTAGATCATACGATTGTCTCTCAAAAATGTTATTTTGGGGTTATTGTCTAGATTTTATTAACTTCGGTTTTTTTTTTAACTATTAATTAAATAAGTAAGGAGGAAAAACAAATCTAAACAAGTATTAAAAATGACAAAAAATACAAACATGCTTATTCAAGGGGTTTTCACAATTTTGTTGGCATATGTTTTATATGTAAAATAACTATTAAAAAAAAGGTTAAAAAGATGCTAGGGCTGAACATAAAAACTGCAAGCTAAACTGGATCGATAACAACCACGCAATCTATCAGTGCCACATCAAAACTGAAGTTGTTATGCGGTTTAACTATAATGAATCCTTGCTTGCAGTGCTGTTGTCGGTTTTAGGTATTCTCCTTTAGGTAATAACCAAACCGCACGGCTAGCAAGCAAGCACAAAAAAACCTAGCTAGGTTTGTTGATCTTGTCTTTCATTCAGACTTTTAGTTGTGCAGCCCCCACCCCTTTTCATTCTCTTACACTCAGTCGCACCTCGCCCTCGCCCTCGCTTATCTGCTGGCCCTTCACACCCCTTCGCGGCTCGTTGGCCCTCTTTAATGTCGACCTTCACCTGCCCGTGCGTCATTAGCTGCATCTCTATTTTCCCCCGACCTCCAAGGTTGGATTTAGACTTTATCTCTGTTCTCCCTAAGGTTGGTTGCAAGTTGTAAACTGAAGAAGCTTATGCTCAAAAATTAAAATTTATCTTTTGATTAGTGACTCGTGATGACTGAAGGTTTATTTATACTTCTTTTGCTTCAATTTAATGCCATTTCAATTGTAAACCTTTGTTTTGTGGTATTTGGTGGTAATCACATTTAAAGAAATGGCATAACATGCTAAAAACAGGTGAGGGAAAATCAATCAAAATACAATGCGTTTACCAAACGCCCCCTTAGCTTGGAATCGCATGGCCCAAAACCACCCAGACCCATTGCAATGTGATTGGTGCGGTTCCTCCAATCTAGCAGATGGTTTCAATTTTAGGATTAGATAAAACTAATAGTTTGGCGCGGAAACCGACCAAGCCTGAACCGAGGAAACCGATTGAATTTTCACCTCTACTATGTAGGCCAAACTCCCATGAACCTAGACCCAAACCGCCTGCCAAATACAGGTCAAGGAGGCGAACTGCAGTCTAATCCATATTTACAATTTTAGTAGAAATAATAGTTTGACTGTTTTGTTTTGTTTTATTTATTTTTTTTTTTTGATAATTCGTATTAGAAAGATATGAAGATTCACCTTTTATGGTGTAAATTTTTTGGAGAGATAAAACAATTTGAAGAGTGAAGTAAAATATATTTGATTAGAAAGACCTATTAAGTAAATATACATAAAATGTTTTTTGTAATTTGATTATGTCCAATAACCATAAAATTTCCTTAACTAATTTTCTTATTTGATAATTATTTGGAGTTGTATTTTCCACTATAAGATTCAAAATTATTAAAAGATTGAAGTTTTAATATATATATATGTATATGCTTTTTAATATGGGATTTGTGAGCATGCTTTATTAAATTTTAGAACAATGATAGAGAGCATTAGTGGTGTTGAATATCATAACTAGTAGAGTGTGGATCTTATATTATGGTATTTGTATATGAGATTCACTATTTATTAATGTGATGTTCAATATCATTGATGTGTCAAAGGATTTTTCTTAATTTTATTAAGAAAAAAAATTATAATTGAATATAGAATAAATCTAAGGAGCATAAGTGATATTTAACATCATTTAGTAATAGTGGGTGGGTTCCACTTGCTATTAGTAGTGAAGTTTTTAATATGTAGTCTACTTGTTATTAATTATGATGTTTAACATCATTAATACTCCAAAGCATTTTTCCTGTATTTGAGATGTATATTCTCATACTTCTTTGTATATTCATTGAACTAAGGCCACTCAATGAATTTGAATTGAAGTATAGATGCTAGGGCCTGTTTGGAGGGAATTCTGGAAATGAAGTTTTGAAGGTTGAAGACGAGTTGAGCTGCATTTTGTAAATGTGCATTTGGTGAAAATGGACTATATGAAATGAAAATGTGTTAAAACTTAGGGGGCGTTTGGTAAACGCATTGCATTTTGATTGTATTTGAATGAAATTTGTTTTTTGAATGTTGTATTTAGTTGAAAAGTATTTGTTTTGTATTTGAATGAAATGTGTGTTTGGATGAAAAGTATTTTAGAGTTGAAAAGTTGATGTGATTGGTAAAAGTAGAGATAAATAGTGGAATTGAAAAGTTGATGTGATTGTTTTAAAAATGTTTTAAATAGTAATTGTTTTCGTAGCACTGTTGCAAAATTTGTGTTTGGTGTAAAATTATATTGTATTTGAATAAAGTTAAAATGAAATATTTATCCAAATGCCCCCTTAAATTGTGTACAAAAAAAATAGTATGATTTTTATTTTATTAATCTTGAAATTTTATATAATTTTAAAAAATTATCTTATTTTGATGAAAAAATAAAAATGTTATGAACTTTAAGTTAGAGTTTTTTAAATATGAGAAACAGATATTTGGAAAAATGAATAGTGTAAATGGAGGAAAAAAGAGGGAAAAAACTGAAACTACTTTTGGGACAGGTTTTGTGAAGAATGCCCAAGAAAAACATATCTCTGAAAAGTTATCATATCTATAATCATTTTAAGATTTTGTTTTTCTCTCTTATAATGTTATATAAAAAATGATTTCAAAGCAAAATTCTAAATTATGAGATAAAAATTCTTCACATGTTCATTAAAGAAATTATTTTCACAATTTTTTCTTTTGAAAATTGTACACTAGACAGCCCGAATTTCTTCATATGATCACTTCAGGGCAAACATTCCAAGAAAAAAAAAACAGAATTAAAGTACATAACTGCAAGTAATTTTTTTCTTTTTGGAACGCGATTAAAAAAAGAGAGAGGGAGAGAGAGAGTGGCAAATTCAATGTCAATACTCATCCGCAGGGGCAGAACCAGGGGTGCAAGTTGGGCTGTCGTCCACTATAATTTTTTATTCTTCTATTTTTAGATGCTAAATTTTATAATTTTTATATTTTACACTTATTAGAAATAAAAAATTCTCTTATAATTCTTATTTTATCTCACTAAAAATTAAAAATTCACACATAATTTTTATTAAAATTAATTTTATAGAATTTTTTACTTTACCCTACAAAAATTAAAAATTCAAATAAACTTATTAAAATTAAATACCATCACATAACTCTCATTAATTTTTTTTAAAATAAATTTCGGTACATGCTTTTCAATGAAATAAGTTTCGGACACCGCTACTGTTTATCGGCACGTCTTCCTTGGCCCAAAACTAAAATTTCAGCTGGGAGAAGCTATGCAACTGATTATTATTAATCTCTGCTCAGTAATTTCAAAATTGAAACGTGGTGCAAAAGGAATATGACATGCATATGCAAATGGATGCGTTTTATTTTCTTTATTTTATTTTATTATTGGACTATTATATTCTCTCTTCCTAATTTTAGCTATAGTTATTGAGAAAAGGATTCTAAAAGAATTTAACTCATTGTTTGGATGATGGGCTCAAATTTAGAAATAAAAAAATAAAAATGTATTTTTTCTATTGCCCTTCTCTTTTTAAAAAGGAGAAGTTAATTTGTTTTCAAACTTATTTTGTATAATACTCATTTAAAAAAAAATCTTTTTGAAATATTCTCATAAAAAAGTATTCTTCAAATATTTTTCCTCATTTTAAACAATTTCCTTTTAAAAATAAAAATTTTTAAAACATCCAAATATCACCTATTTTTTCTTTCGTTTTAAATAAAAAGATTATCCTTTTGTAAGGAAACACCTGTCCAAACAGGGATATATATATATATATATTTTTTTTGCATGGAAAGTTGCTGTAATGGGCTCGCGCGGACCCTTCTAAGCTTGAGAGAGATGGGTCCGCCAGCCGGCAAACGGCTCAAAGCCACAGTGCCCGACAGGAACTGCCGCACGTGCGGAGCTTAGCTTAGTTGCAACGGCGTGTGGGGAAAAAATTATTATAGCTCCCTTTCCAAGGAATGGGTCGCGCGCGAAGAGGACCTGCCATGTGGGGCGCTTTGCTCTCACTTGGCCCTGCAAAGCAAACGGCATCGCAAATTTATTGGATAAGCTTTTTTTAATTTATTAATTAAAGTAGTGCTTTTTCTTAATCAATTAATTAAAAACAATTAGTGATTAAGATAATTACGATGTCTCTCTCTCTCTCTTTCTCCTGGATGATTTTAATATTCTGTGCTCTAGAATTTTTTTCTTCCCATGAATTGCCTCGTTAAAAAAATGTTTGACATTAAACTTGTGATGATAGAAGTAACGGTCTTACGGGAGACTTATGGAGACAGATTTTTAGAGTTTATATTTGGAAATATATATTTAGAGAGAAGATATTTGAAAATGAATTGTGATATTAAAAATAGTATAAAATTTTAGAATGTATTAAAAAAAATACAATATAGATATTGTTTTATTTGTTTTAGGATTTTGAGTATTTTAACATAAAAATCATTTTATTAAGATTTCAAATGAAAAAATTATGGACTTGTTTAAATTTTTTTAAGATGGAGGAGAGAAAATGTGATATATAAAATTACAAATTTTAGTTTAGACAGTTCTCCAAATAGAGTCTAAAATAATCAAACTGAGTTCGTCTTCTAAATGAAATTGGATTAGGTTTTTTTTTTCCCCTTATTTCATTTGTTTGTGTCTAAGTAGTGATTAGGATAATTACGACAGGTCCATTTGTTTCAACCATTTCCTAACGTCTTAATTTTTCTATTACATATATAATGGTGTTAAATATTGCAAAATGTTGTCATTTGAAACTTTTAGGCAAAATTCTAAATGTTAGGAGGTAATATTTTGGCCGTTTGGATTGTTGGTGCCAAAAATCTTTGATACAACACAAATAGAATTATTTGACACGATTGAACCTATGCAGCCTTACTCCACATAATCTCTTACAAAACGAAGAAGAGCACCTCAGAGTAAAGGATACTCCAATGGAGTGTCTACTAAGGGCACTCCGATGCTTAAGTCAGTAAACGGTATTGATGAGCAAGTGAAGAAGCAGGGTTTGAGTAGAAAATGTAGTTCATACAAGAGGATATGGTGCACTCTTTTATTTATAAATGTATCCCTTGGACTTAGATTTCTTGTCAGATTTGTGTTAGGCATGTTGATATTTGGTGCCCATCAGGACTGATGCCACATGCCTACTACGAAGGTAGCGGAGGGCATGTGTAGGTACTAGTGTTAAATAGTGAAGCAAGTGCCAATGGACCAGTCAATTCAAGCATAGGTCTGGAATGGGCAAAGGTTGGGAACTAATGATGATCAGGAATGGGTGAGCGTCAAATGTGACCTGACCTAGTCGGCGTAGTCTGCCATCGGTCAGTTTTCAATACTTGGGTCACGTTTCTGGTGAGAATCTTATTTGTCTTTTCTGAAAAGATTTATTTGGCCAGCCAATTTAACTCCCATTCCCAAGCTGGTCTTTTCTTCCTAACAATCATTCTTATAGAGCACGTTGACCACTCTTAGAAAGTACACCGATGGTTGTTGTTGTTGTTTTTTTTTATTTTTTTTAAGAGTGTTATTCTTTTCAATCTAAAACATTTCCATCCAAAATGTCTTAATCCTATATATATATATGCTTATCCAAATGTTTCTATCAAACGGAATAGTTTTTTTCTATCTCTTTCTATCGGACGAGTTTAATGTTCTATGTTCTAGAATTTTGTTGCATTGTCTAGTTAAAAAATTGTATAACATTTTTAATTGTGCTATTAGAAATTATAAATAAACTGAGTTCATCTTTTAAATAGAATTGTGTTAAGTTTATTCTATTTTATCTGTTTGTTTCTGGATTTCTTCTATAAATAAAAGAAACAGAAAGATGATGAAATCAAAATTGTTTTTAACTAGCAAAAAAATTAGAGGTGAGTCATTTTTTTAATTAATTTATTGGACTATCTTACTCATTAATATGTTAATACGAGGGTGTTTAGATATAATATTTATTGAGAATGACATTTGAATGTAATATAATGTAATGAATATAATATGTATTTATATATTTTGTATTTAGATTACATTCAAATATAATGTGTGTTTGAGTTATTAATAAGAAAGGGAAAATATGTAATATAATTGATAAAATTAGATTAAAAAAATAATAATAAATAATAATTATATTAAATATAAATTTTAAAATTATTTATATTTAAATATAATGTATGATTAACCAAACAAATGTTATATTAAAATATAATATAAATATAATAAGAGCTTCAAATGCACCAGTATATTATTATAATCTTGTCATCTGCACGTGTATACATTGATTTTAATAATTGTGATTCAACGCATTCATGTGGTTGGATTTGGCAGAACCAACAGTATTAGCTCAAAGCTCCGGCCTGCACATGCACATGGGCGTCGTCTACAGTCTAAATTAAAAGCTCGATTTCAGAGCAACTATATATATTTATATATATATATATAAGCTCGACAAATTTATAATTATTTATTTCTAATCCGACAAATACTTTGGACGCAGGCCTAACATCAATTAGGGTTTTTTTTTTTTTTATTGAAATATTTTAAGCAACTTGCATTGCATGATTCTGAAATTCCTCTAAGATCTTCTCCAACAACATTATCAGAATCCATGGCATAGGAATTAGAAACCTTAATTTCTACCATTGGAAGCAATAAAAAAAAATTAAAGGAAAAACATTTAAAAAAAAACACTAAACTAGATATAGACACGGGATTTATAGTAGTTTAATTTTATTAAGTTATGGTAAGATATAATTGTACTTTGAATAATTTCTACCATTAGAAGCAATAAAAAATTAAAACAAAAACATTAAAAAAAAACAATAAATTTCCATCAATTGAATTTGTAGTAGTTTATTATTAATTTATACCGTTTGAAGCAATATAAAATTAGCAGAAAAACATTAAAAAAAAAAAAAAAAACTAAACTGGATAGATACGAAATTATAATGTAGTTTACTTTTAATATAAAAGTTATGTTCAATATAAAGATGTATAAGGTAAAATCGTTCTTTCAATACTTTTACGAGTCACCTTGAATTTCCCTCTTTTCTTTTTTTTTTTTTTTAAAAGAAAGACACGATTATTCTGTTGATCCACGTTTTTTGTCTTCGTCATGACGATTAATTTCTCACAAATTCTGCATAATTCAACCATAGAAAATAAATGATAGTAAGTTACACTCATTTTCAACATAATTTTCGGAAATAGTGTTCATAATGTGTTAATCATCAAGAAAACTAGTTTACCATGCCCAAGTAAGTGATTACATTGCACTGACTTTTCACGAATCAAGATCTGTCCCAATGAAAAATATATATATATACATATATTTATAGTTTTATTTTATTTTATTTCTTTCTTTCTTAGCTAGTATAGTGTTCCGTTAAATTAAATTCCAAAAAGAAGGCCAAGTTTTTTTTAAATTTTTCTTGCAGAGGGACCACTTCTTGACTGGTCTCGTGTAAAAATTCCCCACAATTGTATAATGTCAAAATGAAGAAAAGGTACAAAAGAAGAGGTAGATCGACATTAATTTTTCTGGCTATTACTTCTCAACAATACAATTACTCTGGATTTCCCTCCCATGTCAGTGCCCTTGTCAATTTTGGCTAAATTCCAAAAGCCCCTCGGTTTATCAAATCAACCCTCGTTTAGTAACTTTTTCTTAATAATCCTACACAGGAAGTACACAACATTCTGCTAAGGTATTTACTTATTAATTACTATTGCTTACCATATATTTTTCAGTCGTAAAATTTCATACCATGTGATTTGGGTTTGCTTAATACAAAACCTTCGAATTTCTAAATTAATTCCAAGTTTATAACTTTTTGCATCAATAACTGATTTTTGACTCCTAATTGACGAATTTACCCTAGTTTATTATTATTATTATTATTATCCGCTGACTACAATATTGCCAAGTAAATATAACTTCCATAAAACCTAGTTGGGGTAAACGTAAAATTATTTCTCACACACATGTATACACAGACCCTTGAAGAACCTATATATATATATTTATATGTTAGTTATATATTCAATGCCTATATTTATCTTATCTATATATATCATCAGGTATTCACTCACCATATATACAAGTATTTAAAATTAATCTTCTACACAAACTCTAAATCACAATCTTTGATCCTTCAATTTGTAATATCTCACTGCAAGGCTTCGTTAATCTTCAGGCTTTTTAGGGGACTAATTGAGCCCAGACCAACAATATATGTGCCTGTCCAACAGGACAATCTGGTGGGCTTTTGTTCGTTAAGTTAGTTGGGAAGGCATTTGGGTACAGGAACCCAAAGAGTGATTTTTATATCATATGACTATAATATGGAAGAGACTAAACTCTAATCCGAATTAACCTTTGTCAATATCAATTTGCGTAATGTATTCATTGTTAATTTTATTAATAAAAATGCTTGAAAAATTACTGCACTAATAAAAATTTAAAAAT
Organism: Antiaris toxicaria; assembly: GCA_035233585.1. Lineage (NCBI taxonomy): Eukaryota > Viridiplantae > Streptophyta > Magnoliopsida > Rosales > Moraceae > Antiaris > Antiaris toxicaria. The sequence continues at coordinate 35,289,908 of CP141157.1, read as the reverse complement.
TGTATACCGTCATTTGTAAAATTTTAAAAAATTTTAAACGATAAGTAAATGATAACTACACTACCATTGGAATTTGTATAATATTATTGAGAATAATGTTGGTATCCCTAATAATATTATTGAGAGTAGATTTGGTATCTTTAATATAACTTTAGTGAGATTTTCGGTTTCACAATCACTTTTAAAGCACTTTAGTCAATTATTAGGTATGTGTAACATAAACTATATAATATTGATGTATCAACAGACCAAATATATGTTTCCAGCATAAAGTGTCATAATAATATTCTTTAATGATCCATTAAAGAAGTGGTTTACTTTATTGGAACTAACAGAGACAACAACAGGAAAACTTAAACAAACTGTTAATTTATATATTCCAGCAAACAGCCGAGTAGGCAGTTGTCGTCCAATAGAAGAATTTATCCCACTAGCAAGAGCAACAAATCTTTTACAACGTCTTCTCATCAAAGTACTTAAAAGGGAATTTAATAACTTAATGGTCATTAAAAGAAGATTAATGAAATCTGTGAATTTTTTTTTATTTTTTTAAGTCAAAGAGTGAGAGTGAGGGCCACTGGAGCTTTAAATGGAGAAGTATCAACGCTTTTCTATTTCTTCTTACCTAAAAAAGTGAAAACGAAATAAAAAAAAAAAAAAAAGGTGAAAGCATGACCTTTCTAATGTTATTCGGAAATCGTCAGATCATGTCTAACGGTATAGATAATTTGTATATATATATATATGTATATATACACACATACAGACAGCAGAGTCTATATTCCTTTGCTTTTCCATTTTCTCTTTCCTATTTGGTTGGAATGTTTTTTTTACCCCCTAATTAACGTAAGTTATCCGTGTTTCAAACTCCATACACCAAATTTACCCGACGTGATTCTAAAAGGATAATCACGTTAAGTAGTTTCATGGCCAAACATTACAAGGTAGAAAGTCAAACGCACAAACACAGCCTAAGGGCTTGTTTGGGGAGTTTCAACCCCTTATTTCTAATATGTTTTTTTCCCCCCACTAAATTTTACTATTTACTTCTCTAAAAGTTTTCAAAAAATTCACTTTAAGAGATCCATAACTTTGTAATTTTAAATATAAATGAGATGATTTTTTTTAAATTATATATAATTTTAAAAAAATAAAACAAATTATATATTATTAATTCTTTTTCTAAATATATTTTAAATTATTATATCTCTTTTATTCTAAACAATTGATTTGAATTAAACGCGTATTTCAAAATTCAATTATCTCTGATATTCAAACCAAACATTCCAACGGTTCCAAACAAACTTTAAGCCTTAAAAAATGAAAAAAAAAAAAAAAGATTTTGGATTAGAGAATTGGAGCCACGTTTCCCGCTGTCATTTGTATCCAACGGATAAGATTTGAACATCACCCTCGCACGATGAACTTGTCTCCCTACTTCAACGTTATCAGCTACTAATTTTCTATTCTATTTATTGACCGCAACCTTTTGATTTTCACATTTGACCCTAAAAAAACGCACACTTCATAATAATGAGGTGAGAACCCTATGATAGAGTACGGACGGGGGGGGGGGCAAAAAAAAAAAAAAACTTAATTTGCACGTTACGTTTTCAACTATTGGATTTGTTTCAAGAGAAATTTTATGATAATTTTGTATAATTTTTTTAGCCGTCTATTAAATGGACGTAATTATCCAAGTATCAAAACTTTATTATTCTCGAAACATTTACAATGGACTAAACATATTTTCCACAAGGATTTTATAATATGAGATTTTTTTTTTCTTTTTTTGGTTGCGATACAACATGGGATAATATAAACACTTATTTTGTTAATTTAAAAAAAAAAAAAATCTTCCAGGTTTTGAACTTACAATCCAAGATCCTATAACTCCTTGCTTTTCGTTGACGAATACTAGCGGGTAAAGTCAAGGGAAATTTGTATCTTAAACCAATCAAACACCGAAAAAATGAAAAGAGAAAAATTCAACTTTGGCTGCGCAGGAACACGCGAGGTCCAGTTTTTATGCATACAAACCAGTCCGGCTGTTCCATGCAAAAACGGACACAAACATAGAATCTTTTGATTTTTTTTTTTAGTCTGTTGGGTTTTTTTTTCCTTTTCTTTTCCTTTTTACTCGTATATTATATTCGATTACATCGAAAACATTTGTATATTAATATTAGCGCATGCGTTTTTCTATTTGAATATTTGTTTGTTTATCTATAATTGGTGATGAGTCCGTGGGAGGCGAGAAGAAGGGCAGTTTTCGAGACGGCAAGTGGGATTTTCAGATCCGCCATAGCTGTTGGTGGGATCTCTTCTGTATATGGGCCGTAAAAGGGCCACCAGATTCTCTGCTTCTCTTGCTTCTCGGTTCAGACATCATCTTCCCAGAAGTTTGGAAGTCATGAAGTGAGTTCCATTAATCTCTTCCCTACTTTTTTTTTTGGTGCTTAAGATAGTTTCACGGATGTGTTTGGTCCTTGGAGATCATCTTTTGAATGCGTTTTTTTGTTTATTTAATGATTCAGTTTTGGTTTCTGATTAGTAAATATTTTTTCTTTCCTCGTATAGGGGTTTTTTTTTTTTTTTTTTTTTAACTAGGTTATTTTTTGTGAATCTGGCAAGCAAATTAATTAGGAATGATTAATCTAACAACAGATGATTAATATCAGAGAAGTTGTATTGCTTCAAATTTGATGTATCTCTGTAGGAATCATCAGTACATATAAACTGGCAAATCTATTCTTGTTTTGATCTTAAACCAAACTTCTCAGATGGTTAAATTCTTTTAAAAATTGGGAGAGATATCAGAAGGGTTAAGATGTTAAGGACATTTTGTTACGGATGAAATGCCTTAGTCCTTTACTAACAGAGCAATAATATAAAGTAAACGAACACACACAAAAATTCACAGCGCTCTAAGTCCGCTTTTAGCCGTTGCAAATTTTCATTATGACGAAGAGAAAGGTTATATAGGAATCGCACAACTCGTGCCTCAAAAACACTCACTGTATTTTGATTAGCATGCTAACTCTGCTTTTGGATGATAATTAGGCCCAACATACCCAACAAGTTTCTATAGTGACCAGAGACCTTAGAAAGTCCACTTACATATTTTAATAGATGTATCAAGACTGGAAACTTTTTTCTAGAATGAATTCAATTGAAAGTCAATTTTTAATCCAATTTCCACGAACATTGGAATAGGAATTTCAAGATTTGGTACACATTTTTTTCTGCTTGTATGTAATTAGTATGTGTCTTGCATTTCTCCCCCTAGTTGCTGAATGCATAAGAATTTCAAACAACTGACGCTCTTCTGTATGTTTGCAACATTTTAATTTTCACAGGACAAGAAAGATTTTTGGGTTTTCCCTCTCTATCATCCTCATAAACTTGGCTGCTATAATGGAACGCGCCGACGAAAATCTCCTGCCATCTGTTTACAAAGAAGTCAGTGAAGCCTTCAAGGCAGGCCCATCTGACCTTGGCTACCTCACATTCATAAGGAACTTTGTTCAAGGAATTTCATCACCATTAGCAGGTGTTCTAGTTATTAGCTATGACCGCCCTACGGTTCTAGCAATGGGCACTTTTTGCTGGGCATTATCGACCGCAGCTGTAGGAGCCAGCCAGCATTTTATGCAAGTTGCATTCTGGAGAGCAGTGAATGGCTTTGGATTGGCAATTGTGATACCAGCACTTCAGTCTTTTATAGCTGATAGCTATAATGATGGTGTGAGGGGGACTGGTTTTGGGTTGGTAAGCCTTGTTGGTAGTTTTGGTGGCATAGGAGGCGGTGTTGTGGCCACAGTTATGGCTGGCCAGGAGTATTGGGGCGTGCCAGGATGGCGTTGCGCTTTCATTATGATGGCAGTTTTGAGTGCTGTGATTGGATTTCTTGTTTTCTTGTTTGTGGTTGACCCGAGAAAAACAACTAATATCAGTCATAGTACTGCTGAGATTTCTGATAGGTAATGGAGAATTTTTCCCCCGCAGTTATACTGTCAGTTTTAGTCCCTAGATAGTTTTCGATTTCATGAACAATTTTTCAGTTAGGTGGAAAGAATGGAAATATTTTCATTGGTTACATTTTGAATCACTTTTGTTGCATACTTAAACAGGGATGATTTGCTGGATAAAGGCAATTCTAGTGTAACATCAGTTTGGTTCGAGTCTTGGATGGCCATGAAATCAGTCACGAAAGTGCAAACTTTTCAAATAATTGTATTGCAGGGTGTTGTGGGATCACTTCCATGGACTGCCATGGTGTTCTTCACCATGTGGTTTGAACTAATTGGTAAGCAATCTCGATAACTTGAGCGTCAACTAATTTTTGTGATGCATTTTCAAAATCGTCCTTTTGGGATATGTTGAAGAACGGATATGTGGGAACGTGTCCTTTATTTTAACTTTTCGAACTTTCATTTCAGGTTTTGATCACAATAGTGCAGCAACTCTCCTTAGTCTTTTTGCCATCGGGTGTGCTATGGGCTCATTGGTTGGGGGACTAACAGCAGACAAACTGTCACAAACATACCCCCGCTCAGGTCGCATAATGTGCGCTCAGTTCAGTGCCATCATGGGCATTCCGTTCTCATTGTTCCTACTCAAGGTGATCCCACAGTCAGTGAACAGCTACTACACCTTTTGTGTAACTCTCTTCCTGATGGGCTTAACCATTAGCTGGAATGGTTCTGCTGCAAATGCTCCTATGTTTGCTGAGGTAGTCCCCGCCAAGCACCGGACCATGATCTACGCCTTTGACCGTGCTTTCGAGGGCTCGGTCTCTTCTTTTGCTGCTCCATTGGTCGGTATTCTTTCTGAGAGGATGTTTGGCTATGATTCGAAAGCGGTGGATCCCGTGTTGGGGTCCAAGAGAGAGGCCTTTGCTCTGTCTCAGGGGCTCCTTTCGATGATGGCAGTTCCCTTTGGCATTTGTTGCTTGTTTTACACCCCTTTGTATAAGATATTTTGGAAGGACCGCGAGAATGCTAGAGTGGCCAGTGTCAAAGAGGAAGAGATGATTTGAGGAAAAGCATTTGATGCTTGGTATGATGTGAATTTTTTCGAGCCTGTAATGGCGATTTTCTCAAGATTTTGGTGTCATGGCTAAAGGCGTTTCGGGAGTTCAGGTGCATGTGTTTTGTGCCTAGATGAAGAATTACACTATGGAACTTCAAAGACATCGAGTTTTGCTGTCATGATAGCCGTACACGTTTTGCATATCTTTTATAGGAGATGCTTCTTCATACAGGCAGTCTATTGGACTGAAATCACGTTTACATTTGTCGAATTAATTTTTCTATTGCCAGAAGAATTACTGACAGGATGATAGACATCTCTATACGGCTCATTAGGAAATAGATTTGTTTTGTTTTTGTTTTTTGTTTTTCCAAATGCCTGGACATACACAGTGGACATCATACTAAATAAAGATGACTTCTTTTGTTTTTTTTTTTGTTTTGTTTTGTTTTGTTTTTTTTTTTGTTTTTTTGTTTTTTTTTGCTTGTTTTGTTTTCGTTTTTGATTACTTCTTTTGTTAGCTTGTTGGGGATTGAACTCTTATTGGTCAACTACTTACCTCTATTTGGATGAAAGGTTTATTTTGTATAAAAGAAAATTTTTTTAATTTTAGATAAGAAAGTCTTTTTATTTGTGAAAATAAGATGATGTTTAAGTGTGTAAAAAATTTTTCTTTTTGAAAACAAAATGTTGTTTAGAATGAGAATAAATAGTATTGGAAAATATGTATTATGAAAAAATCGGAGAAGACTTTTTTTTTTTCCTTTACTTTTTTCTAAAAATGTATTGTATAAAACATGTTTAAAAAAAAATCTCTATTGTTTTTCAATATTAGAAAAATGATGAAATAAACCTTTTTTTTTATTTTTTCTTATTCTGAAAATATGCCACTTTTCTTTTCTTGATTTTTTTTTAGTCAAAAATTGTTCTTGAATTTGGTTTTGAAATATTCAAGGTTGGGAGCATCGTGAGATTTAAGTTAAGACAATGCATAATATAAAAGACTAATTTAAATTGTCTAATTTAAATCTAATGATCCGTCTAACTTAACTAGTATGATTGAGAGTCAAAGAGTCAATGACCCCTATGATTAGATGCGTCTACTCTTAGAATCTCCCCTTGTTTTAACCTTGCCAAAAATATCTTAAAAACAGAGGAACCACGCTAATAGAAGTACCTTTGTTTATGTTTGGAATGGATTTAAAATGAGAATTTGAGGATGAAGTTGAATGATTTTTTAAAAATTAATTATAATTTTTATTGATTTTTTAGACAAAAACTGAAATAGCAAATAAAGTTTAAACCTTTTTTCAAAATTACCATTAAAGTTTGAATGATAAAGTGTGGAAATGACTAGCAAAATATCAATTAACCAATAATTTCCCTTTTCCAAAAAAAAAAAAAAAAGTAATAATACAATATTTCCCAATTCTTTGTTTAACCAAAAAGTATAATTTTGTACCAAAGGATTAAAAAAAAAAAAATTGAAGAAGCTCAATATTCAGAATGCAGCCCTCGTGTGTAAAAGTAAACCGTGCGTGGCAGGTTTAAAGAAAGGGGGAGAGTTTGCTTTGCAGATAAAGGGAGAGTAATCCAGCCTCTTCCACATGACAATAACATTTGAAATGTAAACTGAAAAGAGCGCAACAAAGTTTACAGTCACATACACATTTCGAATTGGTGTTCAGTCGCCAAGTCTACATGGAAATAAATGGCCAGCTCCATCCACGACAGAAGGAAAAGAGAGAGAGAGAGAGAGAAGAACAGATGAAGAAAATATTTCTTGCAGACAAATTTTACAATCCACATTCCATTCAAGAGCAATAATAGCTTCTGACCATAGGACTTGGTACCTCTAAAGGAAAGCTACATACAGCGTGGGAATAAGTTCTGCCCCACATAGCCACCAGCCATTGCCCTTCTCACATTCGTTTCGAAAATCTTCGGGTTATCTCTCAACACTGCTGCTGCATCGTGATTCAGGGGATCCTCATAGTTTGGCTCCTGCGGCCAAAATCGAAAGGAAAAAAAAAGAAAAAAAGACATTCAGAACTCATACAGCAAAATACCACACAAGATCGGACTATCAACAGGAGGCATGGTACCGTAAAGAGATGGTACAAGCCATAGATGATAGTGTTTATGTTGAGGACAGGTTTCCAATCTTCTCTTAAGATGTTCAGGCATACATTTCCTTCCAAATCAATGTTGGGATGGTAGACCTGCAAGCAGAGAGCAAGATATGTATGAGCAAATTTGTAGTAAAAACGGTCAAATACAAGAAACAAATCATTAAAAACAGCAGGCCAAAATAAAGAAAGGTAAAAAAAAAAAAAAATGTTTACCTTGGTCTTACACTTGACTTTTGGTGCCTCGTGTGGATAGATGGGCGAAACTTGGAAAGAGAACAAAAATGTGCCACCTCTGTAGCAACCAATGAAGGAAACCACAAAGTTCAATGGTATCCCAATTTCAGAAGATACAGACGGAAATATATTCAAAAAGATAGAGAAAGAAAGAAACCAATCTTTCTCCAAGTTCAAAAGTTAACATGAACACCCATAATAATACATGAAAATTAGAGGTAAAACGATCTGTAATCACTTTGTCTTGTTGACATTTTAATGTCAGAAACAAATTTTGGCAGACAAGGTAGATAACTTACAAGTAATATCCTTCATCAGGCCGAATGGAAACCTCGAAATTCATCAGGTCATCCTTGCCATTTGGGAAAGTTATAGAACATGATTTTGGTAGGTTAAGTTCACATATATCTGCAGTATGTCAGATATCAAATATATACAAGTTACTCCTTCATTAAACAAACAAAACATTGGAACTCAGAAGGAAAACATAGAGTCACGCATAAGAATGAGAAAATCTACTTCCAGATGAAGAAAAAACATTGAGAAGGTCCAATATTTTGGCGTTGATGCACTAGTTAAAAAATAAAATAAAAAATAAAAAATAAAACCCAGTTTAGAACGAGAAGCAGAAATGTGCGCTTCTTTTAGCCTACTTAACCTGGCTACAGCAAGGCAAAAACTAATTCAGTCTCATTCACAATCACCACTTGAAATCAGTTCATCCATGAAGTGAAATTTGTAGTTATTGATAAACTTAATTATTCCTTCACAACTAAAAGGAAACAGATGAACGTTAACACTAAAAAGATCATGATCCTAACTTGATCATCATCTTTCTATATGAATCCTGCCCCCAACGGAAAGGTACATCCAAACACAAAGTTGGAAATATCTTCATAAACAAAACCCACCAACAAGAAAGAGAAGCACACATTTGCATACAGTTTTTCATAAATATAGAATATCCAAAAACAACCATGCCATCATTAGATAGAGGAGGGTCACCTTTATGAAGACGCAACTCGCCAGCCGATTGCTTCTTTATAGGTGCGCCTCCATTGGCATTTTCAGCAAGTTCTCTCTGCTTCTCCTTCACTTTAAATAGCCTAATCATGTCTTCTGCAACCAAAAAAAAAAAAAAACACTCGACAATTAGACTATGAATGGCATGAACTAGAAATAAATTATTAAAAAATAATAAGAAAAAGACATTCGTGACATTAAAAAACAGGAAGCTTAGTTTAACAACTCTAGGACTCAAAAAAAAAAAAAAAAAAAGATTAAACACGTAATCAGATTCACCTAATAGATCTGTTTTTATCATGAGCTACAAAGTCTAATCAAATAAAATTTTGGATTCCATAAAATCCATTTGGTTGAATCCAACAAATAAAAAGCCAAGATATGCACTAATCAGATATTAGCGTCATAAGTTTTCATTACCCGGAATAAACGATGACCTATAATCTGAAATAAAACTAATTTCATCATCTTTAGGAGTTCTAATCAGGTATAAAAAAAAATATGGAATCAGCCATTTAAACAGGAAAGAATTACTGAATATGTTATATAAGGCTAGACTTAAGCAGAAGAAACTCTGCTTTTGCAATAATAATAAGGACTACACCTTGCAAAATCAAGACCAAAAGTCCCACAACAAGTATACAAACAGCGATTAAATCGAGCCCAGAAGAAAAAGATACGGAATTAAGCAAATCAAATCCTAAGTACGGATCATAAATCAAGAATTACGCAAACTAAAAACGAGAAATGAAAACCCAAATCACAGAAAAGCAAGTAAACTGAAGCGCAACAAAAAATAAAAAATAAAAAATAAAAAAAAATCGAAGAATCGAAAAATCGAAAAATTCGATATACACTTAACAGCTCTCCTGAGAAAATCCACGAGAAGCCTGGGAAAGAAAAGGAAACGACGATGAGAAGCAAAAGAAGCTAACCTGTTCGAGAAAATTACGCAGAGAAAGGATGTGGGAAGTGCTCTATAATGGGTGCTTGGGTTTGATTTGGGTTTGTGAGTGGAAACGAAAGAGGGAAGAAGGGTAGGGAGGGACCGGATTTGGAAAGAAACGACCTGCGTTTAGGCCTAATTTATGTAGCTTATTTTTTTATAATTGATTTATGTAGCTTTTTTTGTACGCTGCGTCTCCGAAACCATGGACTTCTTGTTCATAGGGATGGATTTTATCGGGCCTTTTGTCGCCGCGGTTTTTCCAAAAGGAAAATTATCATAAAAAGGTGTTCTTTTCGAAACAACCACAGAATTTTAAATCTTTAAAAATTTATAATATTATCTATATAATTTTAATATAGATAATATTTTTATTTTATCTTTAAATTGATTTTTAATTATTTACATCTTTTTTTTATTTTATATATTCTCTCTCTTATCCTTTAAATTCTTTCTTTCTCCCTTTGTTGAAGTCTTATCGTCGGAGGAGATTGTAATTGTCCTCGACTTCACGATGAAGAGGTCGTGCTCAAACTTGGTGAATTTGCGATCTCTAGTGGTTAAGCCTCCGATCACAATTCCTCTACTCCTCTCTCTCTCCCCGTGGGTTTGTGGTTTTTTTTTTGCAAGTTTCTTGAGGGAATTGTATCTACATTTTTCTCGATCAATAAGCTTGCAATCTTGACTGTCGAATAGTGAATCGAAGTTTATAATAGCTATTTTTTTTTCAACTATGAGCTCGTGATCTGATCAAAGTTAAGATTCCAGCCGTCTTGATCTACATTTCCATTGCGATTTTTACCGTCACAATCTGGTTGAAGCTTCCAATTGCCACAACCTTTGTCTTCATCCAGATCCAACTTTTGCACAAGGCCGGTGTTGAGATTCCAGTGTCACAAACCAACGGAAACTCTACCGCATTGTTATCTTTGGCCAAGCTTCAATTGTAGTCGCTAGTTACAAAGATCTAATGGAGCTTTGAACGTGACAGCAATGACGAGGTAGTGGTGGCTATTGTAGCTTTTTGGATTTTGAGTGGTTGGCAGGTTTGGGTCAATTTTGGGTTAGGGTTAAGATATCTTGAATTTGGGATTATTTTTCAAAATTAATAAATGATTTATCAAAATTAGTAAATTAATGATTTATGAAATCAATAATTTACATTAGTAAGATTAATAATTTATAACTAATTACCGTGATAAATTAAGTATTTACGAATGATTTACCAAAATAAAAGGGATTGTTTAGTTTGAGATTTTTTTTTTTGCAAAATCAGTAAATTAAGATTTGCATAGTAAATTAATAATTTACATAGTAAATCAATCGATTAATAAACTATTGTTTACAAAATCAATAATTTATACTGATAAATAAAAAATTTATACTTAATTACATTTGTAAATTAATTATTTACAAGATTAATAGTATTTGTTTATATAGTAAATAAATTATTTATCGAGTAATAAGTAATTTATCAAAATTTGTAAATGAATGATTTACATAATAAAAAATGATTTATTAGATAAATTCATCAAAATTTATCAAAATTGATAAATAAATAATTTATCAAATTAAAAATAATTTATCAAAACTTACACATAAAAGTATTTTTAAAATTTCAAATTATAATAAATCATGATTTATCAAAAATATATTATTTATTTATAACTCAACTGTTATTTATTTTGACTGAAGTTAAATTTTAACTTATTTATTTCCTCCCCTTGTAAAATCATATTCTTTTTTAGAACAGTTTTGTCAATTTACTTTTTGGGAGGAGGGGGAAATAGCATATTTGGAGAGGTAATAAAATAAATAGCATTATTTTGAGGTTAGGAAAGTAGTAGACCTAAAAATTTTTAAAATCCCAAAAATGCCCATTCTTGTGGAAGCTCAGACGTCGCCATCGTAATTCGTGCAGAGCTATTAGTTGCGCCCACCATCAGGAGCTCGTTATGGACAGAGCAGGAGCTCCGTTGGCTTAAGATCACGATCCGGTAGAGATCTTGCCCAAAAACACCTTATGCGATCTTCAACGAAGACAGTAAAAGACATGGGGGTTTAATTCTTTTTTTTTTTTAATAGCTTATAATTTTAAATAAGATTTCACAATTATTAGTCTCCTAACAAAAAATTATGGCTTAATTATTGTGTGTCGTCCATTGACAGACTGCATCTCTCGTAAGACGCACTGTCTTCTTCAGTAAAGGCAACCTCTAAAGTGTGGCGACAGCAAACATGTTATCCAGCTCTGGCCATTCACAAAAATCTTGCACCAACACGAACAAGCAAGCATGGACCTTGGGAGAAAAAAGATGTCTGCCACTGCATCATTGGCAAAGCTACCTTGTGGCGACGAATGACGACAACGCAACGTACGACGACGAATCATGAAGCCTGGTAGCAGGCTTTGTGAAGCCTAATTCGACAGTCGATTGTTTCACAAAAAATACATCATTTTAGTTCCCAATAAACTCTTGATCTAGTTTGCTACGAAGAAACAATATGGGGTGCCATGGTTGCTCGCTGGTGTTGCAAAATCATCACGAATTCGTATTGCTGGATAAGATAGCCACTATCCAGCACAGATAGGGGTAGTTATGGAAATTCAAAAAGTTTTCTTAAAAATTTACTATATTTTTTTCCAAAATTTGAGAATGTGCTATTTCCTGCATTCATTTTTAATAAAAAAAAACTTCAAAAGTCCAACTCCAATTAATTATCCAACCTACCCTTATACAGTCTTTAAAAAAAAAAAAAGTATATTTGATGTAAGGATGACAACTGTATATGAAATCTCAATAAATATGGACTAAACGAGTTGTTATCCAACTTATTCTTACAACTAATTCGAACTAAAGTTTTATATTTTGAAATAAATTTATCAGATAAATGGTGAGCTAACGAGCAAGTACTTGAATTCGTGTGGGTAAACTCGTTTATTCTCATAACTTAAAACGGGTTAACTAGGTGGTGATGGAGATTGCTTTTCTAGCCTAATGACGAGGAGGCTTTTTGTTCCAAATTCATCTCATTATCATCCCTAACTAATTAAATCGAGTATTATAGGACAAAATATTTTTTGTTGCAAAATATGCACTTAGTTAAAATAATAATAAGATAACATAAAAAACATGTTTATGATTGTTCATATTACAAGTTTGTATTAGAAAGTATGGTCGTTTTGAGTGAAAACCTTTATAATCTATAAAAATGTCATGTCGGCAATCTCAATATTTCATCTACAAGTAAAAATAACATGTCACTTTATTTATTAACTTTTTTTTTGTGTGGTACTAAGAGTATTTTCAATGCAATGTTAAATTGATGTGTTAATGGTAAATTTTGATATTTAGATGAAAAAGATGTATTGTAATGCAATGTTATCTTTCATGTCAAATTTGTCATATGCTAAATTTTATGATAAATTTATCACAAGATACAGACAATGTCAAATTTTATATTTAATTCTTGTTGATTATTACCTCATATAATTATTATAATAATTTTATTTTTTATTTATTTAAATACTAAAAATTCACTTTAACAATTTTTAAAACATAATAATGATAATAAAAAGTAAGAATAGCAATAGAAATAACATAAAAGTAAAAAGTAAAATTTTACTATTTTTACACTATTTTATAGGAAGAATAGTATTAACATATACAAATATATTGGAGATCGAGTTATATTGCCTTTGTTTAACACTTTCCTTTTTATTTGGAAAACGTTACATCGTTTAATATTTTTAGTAAGTACACACATGTCATTGATACTTTGTTTCAATATGTTGCTGTGAATTTCACAATCGCGCACTTGACACCTTATCCCATAAAACGACACGTCGTTTGTGTTATAGAAGTTTGTTGTCGTTTATACTTAAAACGACATCGAGTCTTATTTTTACAATTTCTCTCGTTGATTAAAGAAAATTAAGGTCTGATTTTGTGAACACATTACATTTATATTACGTTTGAATATAATGTATTAAATATAATTTATATTTAGAGAAAAAGCATTAACATTGCATTTGAATGTAATGTGTGTTTGGGTGAAAAGTATTTTAATAATGAATATGTGATGTGATGGGTAAAAATAGAGAGAAAAAAAAGGGAAGAGAGAGAATATATGATATAATTAAGAAAAGTAATAAAAAAATGAAATAATAAATAGTGATTATGTTGGATTTAAAATGTGATGTGATTGATATTTAAATGAAATTATTTTATATTTAAAGAAAAATTATATTATATTTAAATGAAATGTAAAAAAAAGTGTTGGCCAAACATGAGCTAAATGCTTATGTCGGAGACTGTTTATGTCGAAAACAGCAAAATATTTGTAACATTAAACTTTTTGCTGTCGCTTTGGAGTAACTGACATGGTTTTCATATTTCAAAAACTGCATGTTGTCGCTTATTTATTTGGTGACACGTCGTATGCATGTCGACAATTTGCTTTCATCAACCCGTCTGAGCCAGAAAACGACATTTTGAAGGGTGATGTGTAGTAATATAATTATTGACATTTAACTTTTAGCGAAAAACTATGTCGTTTGCACTATGAAACGTTGTTGTCGTTTTCGATAGACGACAAACGATTTAATGCAGAAACGACATGTCGAACATTTATCAAAAGTTCAAGGTCGTTTATGTGATGAAAACACAGATCGTTTTAGAAAATTTCTGTCGTTTAATCCAGTAAACGTCGTTTAATCCAACAACCGTTCAGATTAAAAGTCGACGGCCGAGATTATCCAGAAATTACAGTCTCCGGTTCAAGCCAACCGGCGAAAGTCTTCTCTTCACTCCAAAAATCAGCCGTCTCATCGTCAACGGTCCGTTTCGATCCATTTTTCCCTTCTTCCCCATCTCTACCACTCTGCAACTTCTCCAAATCCCTAGAGAGAGAGAGAGAAAGAGAGGAGAGATAAAGTGACTGATTTTCACAATGCGGAGACTCTTCGCCTTCATCGCCGCGATCTCTCTCATCCCCTTGCTCTGCAACTCCTTCTCCCCAGAAAATCCCACCGACCGACGAATCCTCGTCCTCCTCGAAGACTTCTCCGTCAAGTCGTCCCACTCCATCTTCTTCCAATCTCTCCAATCTCGTGGATTCGACCTCGATTTCAATCTCGCCGACGACCCCAAGCTCGCCCTCCAGCGCTACGGCCAGTACTTGTACGACGCTCTCATTCTCTTCTCCCCCACTACCGAACGTAAGTTTCTCGCTTTGATCCGCTGTTCAATCATGGATTCAAGTTTTTTTTTTTTGTTATAGTAGAAGTTAAAAGTTTGTTTCTTTTCTGCGTACAGGTTTCGGAGGCTCTTTGGATTTGAATGCTGTTTTGGATTTCGTCGATTCTGGTCATGACTTGATCATGGCAGCTGATGCTTCTGCCTCTGATTTGATTCGGAATATCGCCACCGAATTCGGGGTCGATTTCGATGAGGTATGTGAATAATCTATAGTGTTATAGTTTTTTTTTTTTTTGTTGTAATTGTGAAATTCTGTTGCAATTTTAAAGATGTCAATTTTTCTTAATTATAGGATCAGTCGGCTGTGGTGATCGATCACACTAGCTATGCGGTGTCAGAGACAGAAGGAGATCATACACTAATTGCCAGCGATGATTTTATCAAGTCCGATGTGATTCTTGGAAGGACTAAGATTGAGGTAAAGTTTTGCTTTTGAGTATTTAGAGGAAAGGGCAACACGCAAAGAGAGCCATTCTTAATTCGTTTTTTTTTTTTTTTTGGTTAACATGAAACAGGCTCCGGTACTTTTCAGAGGAATTGCTCATTCGCTAAATGCTGCTAACAGCTTGGTATGGTCTAAAGTCTGCATTGTTTGTGTGATATAAGCTTGAGAATGTCGTTCAGTTATAAAGATTTGCATATCACGTTCTCCAAGTAGTTTTAATGGCTTTGTGATGATTTATATGTATATATATATATATGATATGACTCTTAGGTTTTGAAAGTACTCTCTGCTTCACCTTCCGCATATTCTTCGAATCCAAGTTCCAAACAGTCCCAGCCTCCGTCACTCACTGGCTCAGCTATTTCACTTGTTTCTGCTGTGCAAGTAAGTCTCTCTCTCTCTCTCTCTCTCTCTCATCCTATCATATTTCTGTTTTTCTTGTCTCAAACTAGATTTATGTTCACAAAAGACTTTATTATGGTTTGTAATTTAGGTATGTTTACATTATTAGCTCCTATGTCTTTGAAAATGTATGCATCATGAGAAACATGTCAATAATGATCTTGAGTGTAACATCTCTTCTCGTTCATCCCTCTCAAAGATGAATTTCTCCACTTAAACTGGACGTTAATAACCCTCACACTTCCTATGTGGAGAAATTCATGTCGTGGAATCGTAGATTTGGCCTATTTTTATTATTGTTATTTAGATTTGGCCTATTTTTATTGTTGTTATTTAGATTAAAAAAAAAAAAAAACTATTCTTCTGTTTGTTTTGGAAGTATCTTGTTGGTCCATTTTATGAAATGATTAGCATGCATGGTTAGTTATAAGCAAGGTTATGATTTCTGGAAGAGAAGAAAAGAAAAAGGTGAATCTTCATTGGTTTTTCATTTATTCAAGAATAAAGTAGATGCTCTTTTAATGTGTTCCGCTCATTGAATTGATGGAGGACTTTCAATGTTGTTTAATGCAGGCTAGAAATAATGCCCGCATATTGATCTCAGGATCCTTAGATATGTTCAGTAACCGGTATGTTCGGTAGTAGTTCGTTTCTTCCTGAAATTTCTCTGACACTCAGTCCTTGTTACTTATGGAAGGAATTTTCTTCTGCTTGCCATGCAGACTTTTCTTATCACCAGTGAATAAGGCTGGGAGCACACCTAAGTGAGTAAAGCTTTATATTATTTTCTTAATGTCCTGGAATTGTACTGTTTTCTTTAACCAGTTAATTTTTCTTTTATCTGCATGAAATAGTTATATTTCCCCACGTATTGATAGCAACAACAACAGCAATAACTTGTGCTAATTGTCTATTTCCTCAACTACATAACACTCATGCATACTTGCTGAAGAGCTGAATATAGTATCTTCCTTCTTAAAGCTAAATAAAGCTGAAACTCTAATACAAATGACTACATATTATTTGAGAATGTAGGTATATTTATGACAAATATATACGTTTTAAAACTATATCTTACAAAGAAGTTTGTAATTTCAGTCGGTGTCCTAATTGTCGTCATGGTGGTTGTCATTATTATTATTTTCTTTAAATTGTAAAACAGCCTAAAAGGATCTGTTTAAAACAGTATAATAGACTCTTTTTAGTAACTCGTCCAGAGGTATGCACTGACTTTTCATAAGCCTTCTTGTCTATACTCAATTTTTTATTATTTATTTTTATGTGATGCTCTAGGAAACACGATAACATTATATGTCAAACTTTTTTTTTTCTTTTTTTACAGATATGCAAAATCTGGCAACAAACAGTTTGTAACTGAACTTAGCAAATGGGTCTTCCATGAAAGGGGTCATTTAAAGGTCTGATTTTCACATTTCTATCCTTGCTGTTTAGTTCAATGTGCTTTTTCTACATTTCCTTTTCTCATGCATCATCTTCGTTAATGTGTTAACTCATGTTCTTAATCAGGCTGTCAACATTAGACACCACAAAGTTGGAGAAACAGATGAACCTGCAATATATAGGATCAAGGACGACCTGGTGTGCACTTTCATGAGTTTTTTTTTTTTCCAATAGCTTTTACACAGGAATCTTCATACATATGTGTATGATTCTTGTTTATACATTTGCTGAATTGTCAAAAACTGGAGTCTTGATTATTGTCTAATTTTATCTGGTAACAGGATTTCTTTGTTGAGATTTATGAGTGGTCCGGAAAGAGCTGGGAACCATATGTCGCTTCTGATGTTCAGGTTCAATTCTTCATGATGAGCCCGTATGTGCTGAAAACTCTTGCAACCGACCAGAAGGTATTCTTTTCCTAGGACAGACCATACACAGAATAACACGAACCTGTTATTGTAATCTTTCAAATACAAATTTTCACATTTTCTTGCATTGCTTCACAGGGACTGTACTCCACGTCATTCAAGGTACCTGATGTCTATGGGGTATTCCAGTTTAAGGTTGAATATCAGAAACTTGGATACACTACCTTATCTCTTACCAAACAGGTCTGTCCTGCATTCAGAACTCAACTCGTGCATTCAGAACTCATCTTTATGACGCTTTCTTCAGGAAAACATTGAAGTTTTTTCCACAAGATTAAAGCTATTTTATTGCAAGCTGATAAATGTTGGGTCTAACACTGCAATCAAATTTTGCAGATCCCTGTACGGCCTTTCAAACACAACGAATATGAACGATTTATAACCACTGCTTTTCCCTATTACGGAGCTTCATTTACTACGGTACAACTCTTCCTCCCTTTCTTTTCTTTTCTTTATTGTGTTTAATTTCTTGATGAAACTGTGCTGAATTCTTGATTTTCATTTTTCAGATGGCAGGGTTCTTCGTCTTTTGCATCATCTTCTTATACCATAAGTAAACCCTCTTTGGACGGTTCTAAGTTAATTTGAGGGACTCTTTCCTTTAGGACGTGGATTTATTTGGAGAGGTAGTTGAGGCATAGATCGATATGTGTCTAATTTGTTTCATAGCTCGCCATGTTTTACTGTTATCCTGACTTACAAATGGCTATTTTTGCCAAAATAGTTGTTCAAGTTTTGGGCTTGCCAATGCCAAAATGTTTCGGCAACCAAAAAATATAGTCGGCGCCGTTGGATTCTATTTCATGGATATTTGCTTCAACTCCTTTTAGGTGAATTGCCGTGGAGATTTTGTTTATGACATTATAACAACTCGATGAGGGTTCCTTTGCAATTTATGCATTTTGAATGGGAGAAGTAATGAACATTTTTTCTTTTGTTTGTTTTTGTTTGCTTGTTTGTTTGTTTTTTTCTTTTTGAGTTCAAGATGGGGAAATTTGAACTCACATTGTGACATAATAACGATACAAAATTACCGTCCAGAGATAACTTAGAATTTTGTTGTCCCATGTGTTCCTCGTGGGTTTGCCCATGTGATCATCGGGTTTTTATACACGAATCAACAAATAATCTGTTATCCCACGTGGTAATCGTGGGTTGAGTTGCTCCACAACGGAATCGTGGGTTTAGTTACGTTTATAGTCAACCTTTCTAAACTATAAGTGACATATCTTATTATTATTATTATTATTATTTTGGATGGTTTTCGAAAGGCACGTTTTAACAACTTTTCATGTTGGCTTGTTTCCGGAAAACATTTTGCACGATTGCAGGACAGGTTGTCATCTAATGTACCAATGTTGGCGGTTGAAATTGGACTTCGTTTGCTAAAAGAAACTGAGAAAGTGGCAGATGGACTAAGTGAGGATTTATTTATTTATTTATGTCAATATAATTACATTTACAATGTGAGAATTTTTTTTAGCACTCATTTTATTCAAAAGAAAACTTTCTAGATTTCATACTTAAGATATAAGGTCCTGTTTCCCTTCCTATTTACTGAGGCTTAGGTGTGGAAATTGGATAGGAAAAAAATTATTTTTTTTCCTCCCTTCAATTTTTGGTATCTGGAGGAGGAAACAATGAATTATATAGGTTTTTTTTTTTAAATATGATTTAAGAACTTTATTTTAAACTGTCATTCTTTATCAGAATTTGTTAAGGAATGTTTTACGGTAGAAAACTCCAAAAAGAGACGAAAATTTACCCTAAAAAGCAACCCCAAAAAGAAAAAAAAGTTACCTCCTTTAGATGGTATACGGAGATGCAAAGGAAGTTAATGAATTATCACTTTCTCTTTAATTTGCAAGGGATAGTAAAATACTTAATACCATCATTCAATTAAGTGGATAAAGTTCATTTAGAGTTTAAAAAATTAGAAAAATTAAGAGTGGAAGGGGTTAAAAAAAAAAATAGAGTTTCTCAAAGATTATAAATTTCTCACAACTTATAGATCCTAAGATCCTTTGTTAATATTTCATTTCTATCCTCTTTCCTTTTTGTCCTGCCAGATAAGCTCAACTCCAACACATCCCAACTCATGAATATAGTCGGAGTAATTTGAGGTAGTGTACACTTAACAAAAGATACACTAACATAAAAAAAAAAATGTCAGTTCATAGTAATATATATTATATTAAAATATTTTCAAGAAAAAGACCAATCTGATTATTGGAGTATTTTTTTAAGATTTGGATAGTCAAAACAAATAAAATTTTGATCACCAAATTCAAGCCTCTGTTTGGTAGAGTAACGAATTGCCAGAGAGATTTTGGAGAATAAAGGAAAATATTTAGTTGCTCCGTGGGGAAGAAGTTGAAAAGGAAATAAATTAAAAATTTTTAATACTCAACAAAACAGATAATGTACTAAATTTATTTTTTAATTTTAATTGCATTTCACACTCTTATTTTTATATAACTATAAAATATCAAAACAAACTAATACATTAAAAAAAAAGGGGGGGTAAATTGCTCAAATTGTGATTTGACTTCTAATCTTTTTTTTTTAGTTAAAAGGTTATTAAACTCTTAAAAACGACATGATTTGATTTTTTTTACTAAAAAAGATTAAAAATTTAATACAAAAATATCACATGAATACACATTATTTATTATTTAAGGATAATTAAGAAAAAATTTACATGATTTAACTTAAATGTACCATACGTATAAAATACTTCATCTGATTATTAATTTATTTTTGATAAAAATGATCAAATGGTTTTTTTTAAAGAGATTAAGGATCTTTTATTAAAAAAATTAAGAATCAAATTGTTATTTTATAAAAAGATTGAGGATTAAACGATCCATTTACCCCATATAAAAACATGTTTCTTTTCTCAATTCTCTCTTTCCCGTAATCATAATTTTCTTTTTCTACTTTTCACATACCTCGTACCAAACGGTTTAGTAGTCTGAACACGCAGCCACTGCTTGTTAAAGAGAAATGCAATACATTCCGCGTCACAACTCACAAGCAAACTCCGAGTAAACCCTCGCTGCAAAGTTTCAAACAAGTCAAGGTAGATCTTATTAAATCTAACTTATCCTCTTCTTGAAAGCTCAATTAAAAGATATGTGGCCAAACTATTAGTGAAACGTGTCGTTATCTTACATGTGTAAAAAAAATAAAAAAAATAAAAAATAAAACTCACAAGCAAACAAGTTTGACGAAAGGCACTAGTGTGATTGCCCTTTTAAAAAAATGTTGTTTTTTTTTTTTTTTCAAAAAATAAAACTTGGTGGGGCCACAGTTTGAGTGGCGTGGATGGGGAAAACAACATAAAACGCCAGAAAATGGAGCAAAGGCAAAAACAAACCTCGAAAACCTTTATAATACAATCCTAAATGCAACCATTGTCCTATGCCGCCCTTCTGCTTGCTTGGAATTGCTCTCACCACTTAAAAAGCCAAACCCAACAGCATTCTTTCTAAATTACTTCTCTACGCCACTTTCTCCGGTGACTTTGTACCTAAAGTGTTAACTGTGTATAATCTTAATTTTCAGGTAGACTAGAAAACCATTAGTGTTTCTTTTATTTCCTCTAGATTGTTTTAATACCAAAAAAAAAGAAAGAGAAAAGGACGAGATGAGTTCCGGGAATCTTAGTACATGGGTCCAAACATGTTCCATGTTCAACCAAGCAGGAAGGTCCAAATCCTTCTCTCCATCAACTACTAACTTGTTTCACCATCTCAAGAACTTCCCAGTTTCCTTTTCTTCTTCAACCCCAAAACGACGCCGTCCAGGCTTTTCTCCTTTATCCGCCGTCCTCACCGGCCAAGAGACGGTGACGGAGGCGCCAGAGGCAGAGAAACCCACCTTCGATTTCAAATCCTACATGACCGAGAAGGCCAAATCCGTGAAGCGGGCATTGGACGACGCCGTTCCACTCCGAGAACCCCTTACGATCCATGACTCAATGCGGTACTCGCTCCTCGCCGGCGGGAAGCTAATCCGGCCGGTGCTCTGCCTCTCCGCCTGCGACCTCGTCGGCGGGAATGATTCCGTCGCCATGCCGGCGGCTCTCGCCGTCGAGATGATCCACACCATGTCGCTGATCCACGACGACCTCCCCTGCATGGACAACGACAGCCTCCGCCGCGGCAAGCCCACCAACCACAAGGTCTTCGGCGAGGACGTCGCCGTCCTCGCCGCCGACGCGCTCCTCTCCTTCGCCTTCGAGCATGTCGCCGTCGCCACCCCCGGCGTCCCTCCCTACAGAGTCGTCCGAGCCATCGGTGAGCTCGCGAAGTCGATCGGCTCCGAAGGCCTCGCCGCGGGCCAAGTCGTCGACATAGACTCCGAGGGATCGGCCAACGCCGGACTGGAGTCGTTGGAGTTCATCCACGCTCACAAAACCGGCGCGCTTCTAGAGGCCGCCGTGGTTCTGGGGGCGATTCTCGGCGGCGGGAGCGACGAACAGGTGGAGGAGCTGCGGAGCTTCGCGAGGTGCATTGGGCTGCTCTTTCAGGTAGTGGACGACATCCTGGACGTGACGAAGTCGTCTCAGGAGCTGGGGAAGACGGCCGGGAAGGACTGGGTGGCCGAGAAGGTGACGTATCCGAAGCTGTTGGGGATCGGAAAATCAAGGGAATTGGCGGCGAAATTGAATAAGGAGGCTAAAGAACATCTCTCCGGGTTTGCTCCTGACAAAGCCGCTCCTTTGATTGCTTTGGCCGATTATATTGCTGATAGGCAAAACTAACGACTTTGGTTTACAATCATTTTCTTAATCGTCGGATCAAAATACGCACCGTAATTTGTATTTTAGTTCTTTTTAACCTGCCTGTTTAGTTATCATTGAATAATGTTTGCTCAACAATTGATGTTATGAGTATGCTTTGCCAAAGTATACCATTATTACATACTATATCTATATCTGTCTATAATTATATTATAATTATATTAAAAGAGTGAATTACTTTAAAAATATGGCTAATAATGGAGCAAGTTATCTTACCCGTGTAAAAATTTTTAATCATCAGATTTTATTCGGATGATCATGTTATGCACATATAAAATCTATTATGTGCCTATTACATATGATTACAAGTCAATCACTAAAAAAAAAAAAAAGTTACAAATTCTTCCTCCTTCCTAAGTTTGACGCCTCCCACCTCCTCTCTCTCCCCGGCGCTGCCGACACCCCCGGCTAGGACACCACCTCGTGGACTATGGGTTTGGGAGACCACCATCCGCTACCCACCAATATGGGCATTAGACCACAATGGGCTAAAAGCAGTCAGCAGCCTCCTCCACCGCCATAAAATGATTGAGACTCATGATGGCAGTTTGGGTCCAGTCCATCTCCGGCAATGACTACTCCTTTAACCACTCCGATGCCCTCAAGACTAACGAACCTCACCAAGCTCGAACTCAACAACCTCTTAGTCACCAAAGGCATCGGCAAGGCCGAAAGCCTCTCCGTCTGCCGCCACCTCAGTCAAGCACAGAAAAATTAAATGAATAGAAAGATATCACAAGAAAAAAGGAACTCAAAAAACAAGAACTGGGTTAGAAAAAAATCCAACCACCCAACATAGTATGGATCGGAGGAGCCTTGGACGGGGAAGTCGGCGACGCCGCCGACCCCTCCCTGGAAGATTCTGGTGTGCCTGAGCCATCGCAAGCCCAGAGCTAGTCAAGTTCGAGAAATCCGGAATCATTGGTGATTTCCGGCTGTTGTTTTTATTTTTGTTTTTTGTTTTTTGTTTTTTGTTTTTGTTTTTGTTTTTAAATCTGGTTGGTGGGTTTTGTTATCTTCTAGGAGGGTTTATTTCAATAATGGGTGTAAAATATTTCAACCCATCTATGGAAAAAGTTAGCTCCCCCTTGACGGAAGTCTCCTAAAATATTATTCAAAAATTTGGTCAAGCTATTTTATCTTTTTGTCATTATTTTTTTTAACTTTTTCTTCATTTATTACTTTGTTCCATCTATGCTCATTTTTTCCTTTTAACTATTTTTAAATTTTTCTTTTTTTATTTTCTTATTTTTATAAAATCTTTTTCTATGGATTTTCTTTATTAAGTAAATTTGTCTCTATACAAATAAATTTTAAAACAATTATTTACTTTTAATTTTTATTGTCATAGACTAAACGAGTAAAAATTCTTGCAACGTTGCTGTAATATATTTAAATTTTATATTTAAATCTAATACATTATATGATAAATAGTATATAGGGTTAAAGTTATTTTATATGTATTATATCATACAATATTATTAACACCATTTTTTTTTCCGCACCTTTTTTGTTGGGGCATGTACATTCCTTCAGCTATGAACAAACAAATCAAGCTTTTCTAATCATGAGTTTTAAATGTTTATTACGCCATTTATCTCCATATTTTTGATAAATGTAGGATGGAGTATGTAGAAACCGATAATAAAATATGTTGCATTTTAAAACACGATTATAATAATACAGGCTGATGCTCTTTAAGCGACAAAACCAAAATAAAAATAATAATCAAAATAAGAAAAATAAATTGGAAAAACAATGATGATTGGATTAGCTATTTAGATGCGTCATCAATATGTAACAAATCTGGGTTTGAATACATTTTATAATAATTTATTTGATTGCCTAATAAAATGGTCTTCTTTCTCCTCCATTTCTCTTTTTTTTTTTTAATTTAATAAAAAATAAAGAGGGGAAAAAGAAATCGTTGCTGGCAACTAAATAAACTTTTAATATGTTATCAAAACTCAACATTTGTTACATATGTTATATTATATACATAATAGAAAATAAAAAGCTGGAGTAATATACATGGTTGTCTAAAAAACACCGAATGAATGGATAAGTAAGAGGGAAAAAAACAGGGGGACATAAAAAGCATGCATTCTCCATATTAAAATAAGAAAAGGAACTGGAGTTAAACAAAGTGTAGCAATCGTCATTTGCTCTGTATTGGAATAACTAATAAAACTAATGACATAGAGGAAGCAGGGGAAACCAATAATAAAGGGATAGAAATAGATAAGCAATCAAAAAGTGGACGGAAGCTAAAAGACTTAAGAATAAGAGGATTG
The DNA here is from genome assembly GCA_035233585.1 of Antiaris toxicaria. Taxonomy (NCBI): domain Eukaryota; kingdom Viridiplantae; phylum Streptophyta; class Magnoliopsida; order Rosales; family Moraceae; genus Antiaris; species Antiaris toxicaria. The sequence continues at coordinate 35,265,441 of CP141157.1, read as the reverse complement.
AAATAAGATTTTTTAATGAAAGAATACGTAAACTATAAGTAACCCGTAAGCAAGAGAGTGAGCACCAAGTATAGACGTGGAGAAATGCATTGAAAGACCAAAGACCAAAAAAAAAAAAAAAGGACCTAAATCTCATTACCCTCACAAAGCCCATGCGCTCACAAAATTGCATATGCATTAGACCAACTCTTTATACACAGTTAAGATATAAAGAATCCCACCCCCATCAGCACAGCCCACCTAAAAACTATGAGTTGAATTTGACAAAGCACTTAGCAGCAGTAAGGAGGGGAAACACTATGCACTGAAGGTTTGCTGTAAAAAGCTACTAAAGTAATTCCCATCAATAGCAACCGAAACTCATAGTAATATCAAAGATAGTATTATGAACCAATGCCAGCTTCAGTAGAGATAGATTACCATTCATGACAACTTGTATCATCCTCAACATGCCAAGAGTTGCATGATCATCATTGCCAATCAATAAATAGAGGAAGATAGGATAGGATAGAAAAGAGAACAAAAAACCAGTAGAGAAAATATATGTAGAAACAGATATATATATATATATATACGGGGAAGAGGAGGAAAAAAAAAAAAACACAAAGAACAACAAAGAAACAAAGAGAAAGAGAGAGCATAGATGATAGTTGAAAACGTTATAAAAAGCTGATGAAATACTAACCAAAGCAACAAAAACCTAATATTGTGCAAACATCATTTGCAACTTATGATAATAATCAACTATCAAGCATCTGAGCCTTTTATTCAAAGGATTTATATATAGCAGTAACATGTGATGACAAAGCAGCAACACCACAGATAAATAAGATAGGAAACAAACAATAAATAATATTTGTGAATCAAATAATAGCAAACTTGGAAAAGCAACAAATTGTTTTTTTTTTTTAATGGAGCACGTGCAAAGCATAAAGAAGGCATTTATTGGCAACAAAACAAAACACAACCAGGCCACTAAACAGAGAAAACATGATAAAAAAAACATTAATGGTACCTGGGGTTGATTAAAACTGGGGAACAAATTAATAGGCTCCAAACGATCAGACACCAGGAAAGAAAGTGTAAAGAAGAGAGATAGAGTAAAAACAGATAATCTGTAGTAGAGGAATGAAAGCTTGAGCATGTATAAAAAAAAAAAAATCTATTTGCCACCCATAGCACATATATATATGTATAATAGAGAAACCATGAGGGAAAAAAGAAACTGAAAATGTCAACAATTAAAAGAGACCACGTAATCAAAAAAAAGCAGGATCAACAGGTTAGAAAATCTAATCTTTTATTTATTAACCTTAAAAAAAAAATTACAGAGCTATTAAGAACAACAGAGAGACTGAATCATTAAAAACTTATGTACTACTTGTCCTCTAACTAATAAAACACATAAAAAAAATGTAAAAAAGATTAATAAAACAAAAACTTCTCAGCCAAAGGTCAAAATATAAAACAGGGATCTTTCATCTTTTTTTTTTCGTTTCAACTTTAATTTTTGTTTTTACTGTACAGATTGCAAGCAAAACATTAAATTCACATCGATAAAGTAAGCCAAATCAGCAGCTCAGTACACAGCCTAACTTCCTATCCTTCACATCTAAACTTTTTTTAATCTAAAATAAAAAATAAAAAAAAAGCACAGAAAGCACAGTAAACGTTTGGGATAAGCTTTTTTTTAATTATATTTAAATATAATGTAATTTTCTCTCAAATATAAAAACATTTCATTTAAATACCAATCATATCACATTTTAAATCTAACACAATCATTATTTATTATTTTATTTTTTCTATTACTTTTATTAATTATATCATATATTCCCCCCTCTCTCTTTTTCTCTCTATTTTTATTCATCATACCACATATTTATTATTAAAATATAATTCAAATACTTTTCCTCCAAACACACATTACATTTAAATACAATGCTAATATTTTTCCTCCAAATATAAATTGTATTTAAACGCAATGTAAATGTTCACCAAATTAACCCTAAATATCCCTATATAAAGCAAGCCACATCTTCGGCCCAAGCACACATTCCAACAGGATAAAACGAAGAGATGATCGACAATGTCAAAACTAAAAAACAATAAAGTCGTAGCCAAGTAGACACATACTCAGTGCAATAATGAACATCAAAACCAAAGAAATCGAATCAAATCTAAGATGAAGAGACAATAAATTTACCTCTATAATTTCTCCAATCGGATCTCTACCAATACCCTAAAAATCCTCAAAAAAATATTACAGGATAGCAAAATCAAAGGCAGATTAGAAAATATCAACATAGATTAACAAAAAGAGGTGAATAACAATATATGCCACTAAGAGTGTGTAAGCATAGTATTATAAAAAAAAAAAAAAGGGGAGGAAGAAAGAAAGATAGAGACAAATTTGAGAACAAAAACATGCAAAGAAAGAGAAATACCAAATCGAGCATGAAGAATAGTAAGCATACCGAAATAATAATAATAAAAAAAAAGAATGAAACGGGAAAGCAAAAAATCGAAACCGAGAAGATGACGAAAGAGGTGATAAAGAAACAAAAGAATAGGGCAAATTTCTTTAGCAAAAAACGCACCAAAGGTAGAGGCAAGGAGCAAGTAATAAGAAGGAGGCCGAAAACAAAACATGAAACACAAAGAAGAAAAAACACAGGAACAGAAAAGAGACGGAAAAACAAAGCAAAAGGAAAAAAAAAAAAAAAAAGAGGAAAACCCTATCTTAGAATACCACAAAGAACACCGAAAACAAAAAACAAAAAACAAAGAAGGAAGCCAAAAAAAATCCAAACCCATAAAATAGAGGAAGAAATCAGCAAAAACAAAACAAAGGAGTAAGCAAAGGCTTCTCAGCAAAATGATTCCAAGTCTATATGCAAGGATCAGACAATAACAAAAAGACTAAAAAACATAAACAAAAAGCACTAAAGAAAACCTAAAAACGGTGGATGGAGGGGGAGGACCCCAAAAACTGCAAAGAAACAGCCCAGGAGGGGGGGAAAAAAAAAGAGACCACACGGTGGAGAGGCAAGGACCCACAGTGTTCATCAAGGAAGCACCCAAAAAAATAGTCCGCCTCAAAACATAATACACAGGCGACAAGAAAGCAGTCGAGAGAGAGAGAGAGAGAGAAGCGGACTAGCAGGAAACATTATTTAATGTATACCCTTTTTATTTTTTAAATTACTCTTAATTATTATAAAATAAAAGAAATATACTATCACTTTAAATTTCTTTCACACCTATTTTTTATTTTATTTTGATGTCCTATTGTAGGTTAAATTAAAAATTTTACAAGGAAAAAAGGTTTTAAAAAGAAAAAAAACCAAAGAATATAACCTAATCATATATATATACAAAATAGATTAAAATCATGATTTTTGAGGAAAAAAAACTTTAAAAAAAATTGAAAATATTCATACATCTATTTATATACATAACAAAAGAACGACAATATATACATATAATAAAAGAACAAAAACATATAAAACTTGGAAAGAATAAAGAAAAAAGAAAAAAATGCCAATGAACAATATTTAAATAAAAATATATATACAAAGAAAACAAAAGAAAACTATGTTGTAAAAAGTGTATAATAAAACAATCAATCACAATAGGTAATACAATCAATGTGAAGGTAAAATATATGATAATAACGTGACTTATATCACTATCTAATATTAATTATTTTAAGATCTTTGGTATACTCAAACCACTATCCAATATTAATTATTTTAGTATCTTTTGTATACTCAAACCAATCCACAGCATTTGATCTCAATCCTGGCCAGCATCCCTCTGGACCTCGTATTTGTTGATAGGAAACTAGTTTTAATGAAATTGAAAAGCACTGCAATGAAAGACGAGGGAGGATCCTCAAATGATGTAAACAAAATCTGTTTTGTTGGAGATATGACTGTAAGTTGACAAATTCAGACAAGCAAAAAATTGGCAAATTCACACTGTTTGTGAATAGATCTTTAGGTTTGGAAAGTGATAAGAAAAGAAAAAAAGAAAATTTGCGTTAATAGAGAGAGAAAGAACAACAATGCTAGCATTCTAATCTTAGCCAAAAAAAAGAAAAAGAACAAGAACAAGAAAAAGGGGGGAAAAAAAAAAGATCCAGCTTATAATGCTAAAACTTGGTATGCCATAAGATCCATAGCAATTCCTTTTCTTTTAATTACTGAGTTACAAGCTAAAGAAAACCAAAAAAAGTTACAAGCCACTCAAGCTCTTGAGATTTTATTATAGGTGATTTTATTAACACACCCTCTTTTAAATTTAAAGTGATTAAATTTGATCAATATATACCCCTTTCATTTTTAAAATTACCCTTAATTACTATAAAATAAAAAGTATACTATCACTTTAAATTTCTTTTCACACCCACATTTTTTTATATTTTGATGTTCTATTATTGGTTAAATTAAGATTTTTAGAAGGAAAAAAAAAGTATTGAAAAGAAAATAAGACAAATAACACAACCTATTCATATATATATATAATAGATTAAATTATGATTTTTCAAGAAAAAAACTTTCAAAAGAAAAAAAAAACGTATAAAACCCAAAAGAAAAAATAAAAAGGAAAAAAAAAATGCCAATGACCAATACATAATATATATATATATATACAAAGAAAACAAAAAACAACTGCAACGTAAAAACTGTATAATAAAAAAAATCATAAGAGTTAACAAATCTCAAAATTTCAAAATTTTATAGACTACTCATTGAAAAATAAAGATTAGGGTAAAAATTAGGGTTTTTATTATAGGATTTAAAATAGTAATATTTTTATAAGTTATTTATTTAAGAATTTGATAAATAGATGTGTGTAGAAAGAAAAAAAAGTATATAATTAAGTTTCCTTTTTCTATCATTAAGTTTTATTTATATAATTAAGTGTGTTATTATTATCTTTTTTATATCATTTTGTTTAATGATTTTTTTATAATTAAAGAATTTAATTAATAATGGGTATATAAGGTAAAAAGAGGTATGCAAGTAGATATATGTACACAAAATCTTAAGTCTTTATTGTTGATCCCTACTTTTTCTCATTATAAAAAAAAAAAATGTATTATTGATCCCTAGGCAGCACGAGAAATGCAATGGAAAACAAAATGCTTTGCAAATAAAATGAACAAATAACTCATGCAACACTTAAGGGGCGTTTAATTGGTTCACTCTAACTAAACATTCTCAAAAGTTTTTTGTCTTTGTTTTCAAAAGCAAACACAATTCAATATTCTCATCTCACAATCTCTTTTAGGAACTTAAATTTAAGTTTATAATATTTTTTAATTTCAAAAATAATGATTTTTCTTATTAAAATTATATAAAACTTTAAGAGTAATAAAACAAGATCTATATTACTACTTATAAAAGATATTTCAAGGTTTTATATTTTTTTTAATTTTAAACTATTCATTCTTAACTAAACACACATATTCAAATATTAGTTCAATTTATCTCTAATCAAAATATCTCCAAAACTTCAACTCAAGCAGATTAATCAAACAGATCCTTAATCAATTGAAAAGAAATCAAGCAAAATAAAAAATAAAAAAATCAACGATTACATTCTTTTGCTCTCCAAGTGTAACCACGTCAAGTAAACCAAATCAAGGCTCATATTGTTAGGAGCAAATCCTAAAATTAGACATTTGCAAATAGAAAACCCCAAAATATGCTATTTAAAAAAAATATTTTGTTTCTATTTTATCCAAAATAAGATAGTCGAAGTAAGGGCCAAAACATATGAATAATGTATATCAATAAGAAAATTACCTTAAAAAGACACATATGAATCCCAGTAAAGTGTTTGGTAAATCCTGCTTTTATCTAATATATTTTAAAAATTATTGTAACAAAATATAATTTGAGAAGCAGATCAGAAGTTGATATTATATAGTAACTTCTACTATCATTATATAAATTTATTAAAATATTCTTAATAATAAATAAAAATTCCAATCTACATACTTTATTTATATCTGTAACAAATAATAAAATTACATTATATTATTATAAAAATTTATAAATCCTTTTTCTCTTGAAGATAATTTCAAATTGTAAATTATAATTTTTAACTTATTTTATTATACTTAGAGAAAATGTTTATTACTGTAATTTTTATGTGTATTTAAAGATAATAATAAATATATTTTTAAATGATAATAGTAAATAATTTATAAAAAAAATATTATTATTGTAATAAATATTTCTATTTTATGGAAGAAAATATTACTATTTAAATATCTCATTCACACATTTTAATATTAGAAACAAATATAATTTATCTTTTTATTTCATTATATATCTATATAATAATTTTATTCATTGTTGACCAAACACATGCATTTTACTGCTAATATTCATAATGACTTAAAATAAATTTATCAATCCTAACTGGTCTTGTCATCTCATTTAACCATAAAGGGTTTTTTAATTATAAATTAATAAATAAATAAAAGAAGATATTCCCACGATCTTCTTTGTTTTCAACTCATGCAATATGTCCGTAGGATAAGATATTACGTGGGATATGGAGAGGGGTGGTTGATATCGGCAACCATTTCACTAATTAAAAAAAAAAAAACTTCTTAAAATTAATTTATTTTGTTTTTAGCTTAACTAATTTAAAAAAACAAACTATCAGTCAAAATTAAAATTTAAAGATATCCTTTTTCAATATTGATATATTTCATTAAATATTATGATAAGATAAATGTCTAATATATTTTCATAAATAATTTATCTTACCATTGAGGTTAAGGGACGACAAATTATGAGCTTCTACCTAATTTATCAAATTTAACAAGGTCTTATATAGAATTCTCTATTAATGTAAAATAATAGCATCAAGTTACCGTATAAATTTTATGGGCTTATATTATTTGACTCCTAATATTAATTCGATCCAACATTACTATTTTAATACAATGAATTAAATATTAATTTCAAAATCACCCTACTATAGAAATGAGATTGCATTTCAAATAATATAGATAATTTATGAGAAAATATAAATTTATTATACACATAAAGTGTAACCCATGACAAACTGATCATATATTATGTTCATTTTTGTAATTTTTATAATTTAATTGATATTACTGATTGTCTATTTAAATTATATATTTGACCTTAAGCCTGCTAGTCACTTTATCGATCACGCCAACATAATCAAGTACATTGATTATCTAGAGAGAATACTTTGGCCAAAGATTAAAGTGATCAATTAATTTGAAACTTTAAGTGGAATTATTAACTCCCAAAGAAGCTACTAAATTTCAATGTTGTTATACTATCTAATCACTATACAAAGACTAACATCTTCAAATTACAGAAACTATTGAATTATAAAATAAATTCTTATTTCGGAGTAACTCAATAAATGCCAACTTCATGTACATGATTTTTATATAGTAAACTTAAGATTGAGAACAAATATATATAGTGGCTATCAGATTTAATTAAAACAAGGTAGAAGATGCAAAATAGCATAATCTAATATTGATATTTAACAAAATAACTAAAAAATTAAACAAATTTGATATTTAAATTATGGTTTTACCCCTATCCACGTCCTTGCTTCTCTCCCCTCTACTATCTGCCAACTAGCTATTCTGGTTGTTGTCGACACCGTTGTCATTGCTAAGGACCTTGAGTTGTCAATCGCCACCTAGACCCAAATCGTTGGAATCATGATCCAAACACGCAATCTTCCTTGTCAGACAATCGCGAAATTGTGATTTAATTGGGGTGAGGATTGCAATCGCGAGCTTCACTCCATCCTGATTAGCCATCATAGCGGAACTCCATCGAGGGAAATGTTGGTGTGATTTCACTAGGGTTGCGATCGCAACTTAGATGCAATTCACCATTGCATGAGGCTGGGTTTTGCAAATCTAGCCATCACAAACCTTCGTCTTAGGGGAACATCCGAATCCTACTTTGTGCAAGCTTGTGATTCCAATGATTTGTGTGTGTCAGTGACTGAGCAGTTAAGGGTTACATCTATGGTTTAAGGGGTTTAGGAGGAGAGAGAAAGGAGATAGAGAAGAGAGAAAAAAGAGGGAGAAAATGAGGTTTAGGGGTTTCTTTAAACAAAAAAAAGAGAACTGATAATAATAAGAGGGTGTTTGGAATATCAAAAATAACATCTCCAAAATATCTTTTTTTTCAACACTTCATCACTTTTTACTATTTACATCTCCAAAACGCTATAGTAATCTCCAAACTTTAAAAATCTATAACTTTGTGTGTATAAGTTCAAATGAGATGTTTTTTTTAAATTTCATAAAATTTCGAGAGGAATAAAATAATATCCATATTGATATTTTTTTTCTAAAAAAATTTTTAAAATTTTTTATTTTTTCCCTCCAAACAATTTTCTCCCATACATATTTTCCAAAACAAATTTTTTCCAACAAAAAAAATCTCCAAAACCTTCTCCAAACTCCCCCTGAATAAAGGTAATTTTAGTATTTTTAATATATAATAAATTTAAATATACTACAATTTTACATCATTTTCAAAATATATTGTAATTTTAACTAATTCCTTCTAAATATATTATATGGTATGATTTCTCCTAAAACAATCACTAAAATTAAATCTTATTTATGATTCATTTGATACTACCTTTAGTACCAGTAAATCACAATTGATTAACTTAAATCAATTAACTGTGACATTCATAATTGATTAATTCAAATCAATTAATTGTGACATTCACTATAGTTGACATAAATAAAATGCCCAATTTTATTTATAATCATGAACATACTTTTGTAAATGATAATTTTGTAATTTAGTATAACATAATCCAGGACCTTGTTTTATTCAAATAAATAAATAAATACTTAGAGTGGAGTTGGTATGACCTCCACCGTATAGTTGGAGTCGATTAAGTTTACAGGAAATCAATGAAAGATGTCTCTCAAGACGTTCTTTATTGTTTTGATCAGATCAAGTCTTGGACTCTAAAGGGTATATTCCACACCCCATTACATTTCTAATTTTGAGGTTCATGAAGGCTTTATGAATGCAGTTCAAGTAATTTAAAAAAGAAGTGTATTTGTGCAACCTAAATTCTGCTTGTTTTGAGTGTTTTTAAGGACTGAGAGATCTCTACAATGCGAATAATACATTCTTATTATCTCTGGATTTCTAATTAACCAGCTACAAACCGGTATGTAGTAACAAGTTTCATCAACCTAAACGCAAAAATAACAATTTGATCATATTATTGATAATAATATATCATCTTTTGATTTTTTTTATTTTTCCTAACGGGTCATCTTATGATTCTTATTCCATATAGTGATGACTGTCTGTATATTTTAATTTATCGAATAATACACTTCCATTTTTTTTTTTTTGCTTGGAACAATAATACACTACCAATTAATAAATGGCATTATGTGCCTGCGGAGATGCCTAAATTTACTAGTTAATTTCAAAACTTGGTGGGGCTAACTTGGCTGCTTGTTTCCTCCTCCAAAATAGATGTCAAGCCAAAAAACTTGAGGCCACAAGTAATCCTAAGAAGAGTTTCAGATGAAGTTCACTTCATCCTCACCAATCACGATGCCCCAGCTTCAAAAAGATGGCCCACAACTTGAGAGGTGTGAACGAGGAAAAAAAAAAGAAAAGAAAAAACATAAGAAGGGCAAAAAATGTAGCAAACTAGTTAGTAATGGTAAAGACTGAGACCATGTTTGGTTGAATGGAAGAGAAAGAAATGGCAATTGTAATTATAATGAAAAAGAATGGAAAGGAAAGCAGAAGTCTTTTGTTTGGTTGGAAATTTATAGATACAGTGGAATGTATCAGGATTGATTTTGTTTGGACCAAATTATCCTGATTCGAGGACTAGAATCATCTTTTTCATTTTAGGTCTGGATATTTTTTTGCCTTTTGTTTTGGATGAACAGTGCATCAGTTTATATTACCAGACCAAACGAATTCTCTTTAAGGTAATATGAAAGATGTTTTCTATCTGTTACAGATGTGTTTTTGTTTTTTGTTATTAAAACAAACACAAGAACTAATCTATATTATAAAATGTTTGGTAAACCCATTGCATTTGAATATAATTCGTTTTTTGAGTGTTGTATTTAGTTGAAAAGTATTTATTTTGTATTTGAATGAAATATGTATTTGGATGAAAAATATTTTAAAATTGAAAAGTTGATGTGATTGATAAAACCAGACCAAACGAATTCTCTTTAAGGTAATTTGAAAGATGTTTTCTATTTGTTACAGATCTGTTTTTGTTTTTTGTTATGAAAACAAACACAAGAACTAATCTATATTATAGAATGTTCGGTAAACGCAGTGCATTTAAATATAATTTGTTTTTTGAGTGTTGTATTTGGTTGAAAAGTATTTATTTTGTATTTGAATGAAATATGTATTTGGATGAAAAGTGTTTTAGAATTGAAAAGTTGATGTGATTGGTAAAAGTAAAGATAAAAAGTTAGTTAAAAAGTTGATGCAATTGTTTTAAAAAACTTTTAAATAGTAATTATTGTCGTAATACTGTTGAAAATAATTGTATTTTATTGTAAAATTTTACTATTGATGTAAAGTTAATTTCCATAATACTAAAAAATGTTTTTAACATGTCATAAATGTTTATTAGACCTCTACCGTGTCAACCCAAACTAGCAGCCTTTGTTCGTTTCAAAAAACTCCACACCAGGCAAAAATCCACAAAATTGGCTCCAATAAAATCCACCCATAGGCTGTTGCGTGTGATACTTGATGGGTTTTGCGACTTGATATCTTGATGGGAAGATATTAAATGCTTAATTTATAGCATATGCCCAATCTAATGCATTTTGAACAAAATCATTATTTATAAAAAAAATAATAACGTGGGAATAAGCTCATGGGCATAGCTGAGCTTGTGATTTGAAAAGGCAGACGATGGAAAGGAAGATGGAGGTGTTGAGAGGAGTAGAATGGCAGTAGCAAATGAGCACGGAGGATCGGAGAGGAAGATAACGTGGATCTAGGTGAAAGTTGTTGGATAATTAAATATGTATTATAGATTATCTTAAAGAATTAATCTATTTAAAATAATTTACAAAATTTGAGTTATTAGGCTTAATAATATTTCATATCGTATGGGCTTAATTATATGTAGAGATTTAATTTTATATTTCTAAATTTATGATGGGTTAAAATAAAAATATGAAAAATATAAGTTATTACAGTTATATATTAGGTTGTGGTTCCTAATTCATACGTATTATTCATTCTCATTCTCTCTGACACCCCATCGTTAGAAGGAATATAGCGATTCTTCTTTAAAGGAAATTATACTGAATTTGAAGATCAATAACCCGTAATCATTTCCCTCCTATAGATTAAGGTATGCTTCTGCTTTCATTCTCTCAGTAATTTGACATGGAGGATCTTGAGTGATTAGGTTTTCACTATTAAATATCAGGTTTTCTTCTTCGAACAAGTAGTATTAAAGCGTCTCCATGTTAAGCCATTGGGAATCAAGTCTTCTTTCTAAATTAGGTTTGATTTTGTTGGATTTAAGTATGATTTTGGTTATAAACCCTTTGATATTGTTCTTACAAAATTCTGGATTTTCTTTTTTTTTTTTCATGATGATGTAATGATATGTTGATATTTTATTATCGATCAAGACCATTAAGGAAGAATTTTAGAGTTAAAATTCACATATTTGGTTTTAGAAAGCGAATTTTTGATCTCAAATCTCAGAATTCAAAAATCCGTATAGTCCTTGTACGGAATAGGGTAGCAACTTAAAAAAAAAAATCGTATAGCCATCGTACAAATTAGGGCCGCACAGATTTTTTTTTGAGTCAAAAGGCAGTGCCGCAATTATGTAATTTTTTGGGTCATTAAGTTTCAATTGAATTAAAATTTTAGTTTTAATTATTTATTTTATATGTCTAATATTCTAAAATAAATTAATTGAAACAACATATTACTATAGTAACCTCTCTTATATAGAATTATTTGTTTGAAATATTAAGATGATTGTGTGTATGTAATTTATGTGGACACTAACAGGTTTAAAAGAAGGTTAATATTTGGCTGAATTACATACACATTTGTGATGATAAATATATGATAATTATAAGGTTTTCCATGTGAAAAAAAAAACTCGATTCAAGGATAGATTTATTGTTTGATAGGTTTATTGTCAATATTTAATTACTACATCAAGAGTACCACTTACAAGTTAATATTTTTGTCTAAATACTAAATATTAATTTGGTGTTAGAAATCTTGTGATGGAGCCCACCATTATTTGAATTTATTGTTTGTTTGATATGGATTCTCATGTGAACATGTTTTTTTTTTTTTTTGGTTCTCTTTTAAGTTAATGTATCCACTTTATCAATATCAACATCAATTCGATCCTAATGCTCAATGGAACGAATTTTAAGGATTAGAAAGAGAATATTCTGATCGTTCTTGACTACATGGATCTGGATCTTGTGCTAAGGATTGAACAACCCATTGCTTTTATGGCCAAAAGTTCCTTTAATGATAATAAAGACTTTGAGAAGTGAGAACACTCAATTCACATAAGTCTTATGATCATAAAACATTGAATTCTAGAAATTTCAAAGGCGTTGTGTACGAAAAGGTTATTACTGTCAAATAGTTCCTTGAGGAAATTGAAAAACGTTTTGTTAAAAACGATAAGACTGAAATAAGTACGCTTGATTTCAATAAGGTATAGGGAAAAGAGAACATAAGAGAGTATATTATGGAGATATTTCACCTTGCTTCCAAACTAAAGGCACTAAAGTTAGATCTGCTTGAGGACTAAGTTCTGATTTCTCTTCTTGCATAATTCAGTCAATTTAAAGTCAGTTATAATTGCCAGAAGGATAAATGGTCTTTTAATAAGCTTATTTCACTTTGTGTGCAAGAAGAGAAAATGCTAAAGTAAGAGAGGGCTGAAAGTGCTCACTTTGCAAATACCTCTAAGGACAAAGACAAAAGCAAAAACAGGAAAAAAAAAATAAAGAAGTTGTAGGTGTTGCACCACAAAAGAAACAATTAAAGGAATTGGGTGGGGAATATACTTGTTTCTTCTATAGAGATAGACACGTGAAGAAGGAATATTTCAAGTATCATGCTTGGTGTGAAAAGAAAGGTACGTTTCTCACTTTGGTATGTTCTAAGGCTAATTTAACTTCTATACCTAGACACACTTAGTGGATAGATTTCAGTGCTACTACTCATATAAGTGTGTCGATATAGGATTGTCTGAGCTACCAAAAGCCAAATAATGTTGAAAGATTCATCTATGTGTATAATGGCAAATCAATGGAGGTTGTATCTATAGAGGGACTTTTAGGTTATTATTAAAGACTAGTCATTATTTGGATTTGAATGAGACTTATGTTGTACTATCTTTTAAATGGATTTTGGTCTCTATTTCTGTTCTAGAAAAATTTGATTGTTCTTGTTCATTTGAAAATAGTCAGTTTATCCTTTTTTATGATTCAAATATTGTTGGTATCTATTATTTGTCTATTTATGATAACCTATATTTGCTTAAAACGGTTATCTCCTATAATAAAACCTTGCATATTAGTTCTTATGGTACAAAGCAAAAATTAACTAATGAAAATTCTACTTTATTATGGCATAAGTGCTTAGGTCATATCTCTAAAAGTAAAATTGAGAGGCTTGTGTCTAATGAGATTCTTGATTCCCTTGATTTTACAAACCTTGAGGTTGACGTTGATTGCATTAAAGGGAAACAGACAAACATAAGAAAATTTGGTGCCTATAGAGCTTCGAACGTCTTAGAACTTATTCCCTATGGCTTCTTAGAATGGTCAACAATATTTTCTTACATTTATGAATGATTACTCACCTTATGGCTACCTATATATAATTTATGAGAAGTCCTAATCTCTAGGTGTGTTTAAAGCATTTAAAGCTGAGGTTGAAAATTAGCTTAAAAAAAGAATTAAAGAATTCAAATCCGACTATGGTGGTAAATATTATGGTGAATATGATGAATCGGATGAACAACGTTTTTTTGCTAAATTCTTAGAGGAATGCAGAATCGTCCTACAGTATTGTGTCAGGAAGTCTTAGCATAAATGGTGTTGTTGAAAGGTGAAATCGAATGCTTAAGGATATGATAAAGAGTATGCTTAGTCATACTACCTTACTAGAATCTTTCTGGAGAGAAGCATTAAAGACTAAAACTTGTATCCTAAACAAAGTACCAACTAAAATGCTAGCTAAAACCCTTTACGAACTATAAATAAGCAAAAAGCTCAGTATTACGTACTTACACATTTAGTGTTGTTTAGTTGAGGCGAGGCCTTATAGGCCAAATGAAAAGAAACTGGACTCAAGAATTATTAACTGTTATTTTGTTGGATACACTGAAAGATCAACGGGGTACAAGTTTTATGATCCCACAACTAGGTCATTTTTTTGTGACGGGAAATGCCTGGTTCTTTGAGAATGTTGAGTTTGGGGAAAGAAATAAGGTTAGAGAATTTGTCTTTGAAGAAGAATCCATTTCTCTTCCTATAATTACTTTTGACAATGATTAAGCTTCTATTCCTGACATTGATCAAGTAGCAAATCTAGAACATCAAGACATTGTTGAAGATCACCCTATCCAAAATGACAAGATTATTCCTAAAGAGCAAACTCAACAACCTCAAGAACAAATGCCATTGAGAAGATTCACTAGAGAGAGGAGAAATGCCAGATGATTACATTATCTTTCTCTGAGAACATGAGGTTGATATTAGAATGATAAAAGATGATCCAATCAACTTTTATTAAGCCATGCAAAGTTCTAACTCTCAAAAGTAGATTGATGTCATGAATGAGGAAATAAAGTCTATGAAAGATAATAATGTTTGGGATCTTGTCCCATTACTTGAAGATGCGAAGCCCATTGATTGCAAATTGATATTTAAAACCAAGAAAGATTTGAAGGGTAATGTAAAGAGATATAAGGCTCATCTTATTGTAAAAAGCTTCACTCAAAAGGAAGGTATTGATTACAAAGAAACTTTCTCTTCGATTTCTTCAAAAGACTTTTTTTAGAACTATAATGAAACTTATGGTATTTTGATCTTGCGTTACATTAGATAGATGTCAAGACTGCATTTATATGGTGTAGCTAGAAAACTTTGTGTTGGGTAATGTAAATTCAATGGTTTACAAATTAAAGAAATCCATTTATGAGCTTAAGCAAGCTTCTCATTAATGATATTACAAGTTTTATCAAGTAATAGTCTTGTTTGGTTTTGAGATGAATACAGTTAATAATTACATATACCACAAGTTCAGTAGGAGTAAGCATATTTTCCTAGTACTATATGTTGATGACATTGTTAGTAACGATATAGGCTTATTACATGAAATCAAGAGATTTCTATTAAAGAAATTTGAACTAGAAGATCTTGGTGACACTCTTTTGTATTAAGCATATAGATACATCAAGATTGGTCTCGAAGTATACTTGAGTTATCATAAAAGGGTTATATTGAAAAGGTACTTAAAAAGATTTGGGATACAAGATTGTAAACCAGGCGACACCCTTGTTGCTAAAGGAGACAAGTTTAGTCTCAATCGATGCCCTAAAAAATGACCTTGAATTTGAAAAAATGCAGAATATTCCCTATGCATCAATTGTTAGGAGTCTAATGCATGCTCAAGTTTATGCACGTCTGAATATAGCATACATTGTTAGAATGCTGGACAGATATTTAAGTAACTCTAAGATAGATCATAGGAAAATAATCAAATGGATTATGCGATATTTGCAGAGAAAAAAGAATTACATGCTTACATGTAGGACATTAGACCAATTGGAGATCATTGGATATTCTAATTCGGATTTTACTGGATGCTAAGAGACTCAGAGATCCACAATGGGCTATATTTATCTGCTAGCTAAATGAGCTATTTCCTTAAAAAGTGCTAATCAGACACTCATAGCTTTTTTTATTATGACAGCAAAATTTATAGCTAGTTATGAGGCATACAATCATGAGATATAACTGCGGAATTTTGTCATTAGGCTATGTATTTTGAATGGCATTGAAAGACTATTAAAGTTATATTATGACAATAAATCATCAGTTCTATATTCCAATAACAACAAAAGCTCGATAAAGTTGAAGCACATAGACATTAATTTCCTTATTGTTAAAGAAATAGTTTAAAGTGGTTTATTATCTATAGATCATATTAGCACAAACTTTATGGTTACAGGTCTATTTACTAAAACTTACCACTTAAGGTTTTTCATGATCATACTAATCATATAGATGCTATATCTCTTGATAATATGCTGGTTTAGTGGGACTTTGTATTTAAATACTTTTCAGTTTTACATACTTTCTATGTTTATGGATATTTTCTGCAGAAATAAAGAATTTAGAATATTTTCATTCTGATTAGTTTTAAGTTGATCTCATTAAAGAATAAAGTTGGACAAGTTGAAAATAAGCATGTTTAGATTATATTGCATGTAATTTCTATACTACACATCCATACTTGATCTATGTCATTTGATTATATCGATATATGCGACCAATAATGGATTTAGTTATGTTATATGTAACAAAGATCACTTTGATCTTATATTGATATAATTAATGGACGAGATTGTTTTTGATATGATTTCAGTATAGATAGCAAAAGTTTGAGTGCACATAAAATTATGTTGTAATGCATGTTTATCAGATAATATATATAGTCCAAGTGGGAGATTGTTAAAAAATAATTGATCATGTGAGCTTATATATGTAATTAAATATGTATTATAAGCTATCTTAAAGAATTAGCAATGATCTATAAGACTTAAGTTATTGGGTTTTATAACATCTCATATGGTATGGGCTTAATTATATGTAGAGACCTAATTCGTATTTCTAATTTTATGATGGGTCAAAAAATAAAAATATGAGAAATATAAGTTATTGTAGTTATATATTGGTTTGTGATCCCTAATTTATACGTATTATTCATTTTCATTCTCTCTGATATCCCATCATTAGAAAGAATACAAAAATTCTTCCATAGAGGAAATTGTATTGAATTGAAAGATCAATAATTCACAATCATCTCCGTTCCATTGGTTTGTGATCCCTAATTTATACATATTATTCATTTTCATTCTCTCTGACATCCCATCATCATAAAGAATACAGAAATTCTTCTATAAAGGAAATTGTATTGAATTGAAAGATTAATAATTCACAATCGTTCATTTCCTATGGATCAAGGTATGCTTCTAATTTTATTTTCTTGGTGATTTGACATGGAGGATTAAATATTAGGTTTCTTCTTCTAACAAAGGTAATTCTCGGGTTGGTCTGGGAGAGGAGCTGGTGAAGGAAGGCGGCGCATAAGTACGACACAAGCTTGTCGGAGCAATGGCGGCACTTAAACTACCAAAATGGGTTGACAAAAGTTGATGGGCGCGGAGGAGAGGAAGAGGCGATGGTGGTGGTGTTCCAAAAAAATGTAGAGGAAAAAAAAAGCCAAAAAGGTAGTCATGGAAAAAAATTTTAAAAATGTGATTGGAGTTGTCCTTCCATCCACGTAAAAAAGGAATGGCAATTAAGTTAAAATGGGTGAATGACCGTTCCTTCAAAATGAGTATTCTTAATCTTTTTAGCCAATCAAACATTAAAATGGAGCACCATTCCTTTTTATCCAACCAAGCGGAGCCTAACAACCCAATAATCGTCCCTTTAAGATGCTCATTAATATCCTTTAGCATGTGAAAACAGGGGAGAGAGAGAGAGATAGAGATTCCAGTCGAGAACATTGTCCTCCAATCAAAAATCCTATCCCCGTCCTATCCACGAGTGCATTGTCATCCGACCCAAAGTCCTGCCCTCGTCTTATCCTCGTCCTTTGTTCCCCTTTGCTTGCTCGGTATAGCTGTCTCCACTAAAAACCAAACCCCCAACACTATTCTTTCCAATTAAGTTCTCTAATCACTATCAGAGCAAAAGGAGCAAAAAATATAAAAAACCTTCTCTCACCACTTTCTCACTCCACTTTTAAACCTAATCCCATTCTCGGTTGACACGGAATCAGGAATTGTTTGCCAAGGTCTGAGAGAATTATTTGGGTGTGAAAGTCTGCCCCACCCCCCATCCTACTAGGCGGTACTAATTTCAGGCTAACCTCTTTTTCAGCTACAAATCCATTTCCATTGTTTCCTGTTTCAAGATTATTTTAATACCCAAAAAGGAGGGAAACCAAAAAAAAAAAAAAAGATGAGTTCTGGGAATCTGAGTACATGTGTCCAAACCTGTTCCATGTTCAACCAAGCCGGAAGATCCAGATCAACTATTAACCTCTTTAGCCCTCTGAAGAACTTCCCAGTTCCCTTCTCTTCTTCACCCCCAAAACGACGCCGTCCCGGCGTTTCCCCTTTCTCCGCAGTCTCCGCCGTCCTCACCCGCCAGGAGACGGCGACGGAGGTCATAGAGGAAGAGAAACCCCCCTTCGATTTCAAGGCCCACATGATCCAGAAGGCCGAATCCGTGAACCGGGCACTAGACGACGCCGTTCCGCTCCGAGAACCCCTCACGATCCACGAGGCGATGCGGTACTCCCTCCTCGCCGGCGGGAAGCGGGTCCGGTCGATTCTCTGCCTCTCAGCCAGCGAGCTCGTCGGCGGCGATGAATCCGTCGCCATGCCGGCGGCTCTCGCCGTCGAGATGATCCACACCATGTCGCTGATCCACGACGACCTCCCCTGCATGGACAACGACAGCCTCCGCCGCGGCAAGCCGACCAACCACAAGGTCTTTGGCGAGGACGTCGCCGTCCTCGCCGGCGACGCTCTCCTCGCCTTCGCCTTCGAGCACATCGCCGTCACCACCCCCGGCGTCGCTCCCTCCAGAGTCGTCCGCGCCATCGGCGAGCTCGCGAAGTCGATCGGCACGGAAGGCCTCGTCGCTGGCCAGGTCGTCGACATAGACTCCGAGGGATCGGTCAACGCTGGACTCGAAACTCTGGAATTCATCCACGAGCACAAAACCGCCGCTCTTCTAGAAGCTCCTGTGGTTCTCGGCGCGATTCTCGGCGGGGGCACCGACGAACAGGTGGAGGAGCTGCGGAGCTTCGCTAGGTGCATTGGGCTGCTGTTTCAGGTGGTGGACGACATCCTGGACGTGACGAAGTCGTCTCAAGAGCTGGGGAAGACGGCCGGGAAGGACTTGGTGGCGGACAAGGTGACGTATCCGAAGCTGCTGGGGATCGAAAAATCGAAGGAATTCGCGGCGAAATTGAATAAGGAGGCACAAGAACATCTCTCCGGGTTTGATCCTTACAAAGCGGCTCCTTTGATTGCTTTGGCTAATTATATCGCTCATAGGCAAAACTAGAAGACTTCGGGTTTGGTTATTTGTTGTTTTAGACCATTTGGTTATAGTATAAGCAAGTGGGGGGTATAAATAGATTAAGAAATCACCTCTGTGAAGGTCAGTTGCAGCATGTTATGATTTAGTCAAAAGTACCAAATTACGAGGTTCGTTTAAAAATCTATATAGCTTTTGTCAACGCTCTTATGATTCTGTCTTATTTTATTGAAATCAAACATGCATTTGGGCCGATGAATCTTCTCCCATGACTTTTTGCTTCCTTTCGGCAACTGTTTGTGTTTTTTTTTTGGTTGAACACCGTGACGTAATTACAGGGTTGAAATTTATTATGAAACTTTTTTCATTTTTTTTAAAACTAGTTAGCCATCTTTTGAATAGTCGCTTTGAAGATATTACCCTTGGGATTTGCAATCTGAGTTGTTTATCAGGATAAGATGATGTTTTACATCAGAATATCTTTTAGTTTTCTAGGCTTGAACTTTGTTGGTTGAATGGTGTTGAGGATTATCAAGACTCTAACGGTTTATTTATCTTTTCCTAGCGTGGTTTGCTTGTTCTTGGGTTGACATTTGAGCTTAGAGACAACATTGGGGCTCACCTCATCTATGAGCTCTCTGTTCTAGCCCCGAACAGACTCTCTAGCTCTTGTTGTTGTTGGGGGGGGGGGGGGGGGCGCGCGCGTGTGGCGCGGGCGGCGTGGTGTGGTGGGGGGGTTAGGGTTGGGTGTGGTGTTTGTGTTGGTGGGGATAACCAATAATTAATTATCTAATAACCAACAATTAAGTTAATCTCACTCAAGTTAGAGTCCCATCTGGAAAAGCTGTTGACAATTTTTTTTTAATTGAAAAAAAAGGAAGTAGGCTGCATACATGTACTCTTTTAACTTGGCTAAGTTGAGTAAATCTCACTCCCACTGAGAAGTCTTTATCATGTTTCTGTCTAACTTCTTTTGTTGATTTGGATGAAATGACAAATTTTGACTTGGCTAAGTTGAGGTGAATAATTAATTACGTATCCAATAACCAACAATTGAGTTAATCTCACTCAAATTAGAGTCCTATCTGGAATAGCTGTTGACAGTTTTATTTTAATTGAAAAAAAAAAAAAAAAAGGAAGTAAGCTGCATACATGTACTTTCTTATCTTGGCTAAGTTGAGTAAATCTCACTCCGAGTGAGAAGTCTTTATCATGTTACCGTGTAACTTCTTTCGTTGATTTGGATGAAATGACAAATTTTGACTACAAGTGCATAAGCCAAGTCGAGTTGAATAATTGAACTCGAAACAAAGGCACCAGATTGAACTCGAGGGAATTTACAGCAGATTTGAATAACGAGGCACAAGAACAGCTCTCTTGATCCAAAAAAAGCTGTTCCTTTGATTGCTTTGGCAGATTATCTTGCTTATAGGCGATACTAGACTTGTTTGTTTGTTGATTTAGAATCTGGTTGCTTACAGGCTACACCATGTTTGTTTATTGTTGTTCAAGAAGCCTCATTAATAGAACAACCCTTGATGCCCTTGAATTCCTGTGATCTACGACCGGGAACACTTCTTTCTTGAGGCAGAAACTTGGTTCTTGTCTGCATCATTCCCATAGATTCATAATGTTTGTAAAATCAAAACCGACCGGCAGCATTCATCTCTTCTCTGTAGCTGTCGTTCCTCTGGCCTTCATTTTGGCTGATATGAAACAAGTTTAAACGAAATTGAACAACGGGACTATAAAAGAGGACAAAAGGGCACTCAAGTTGATGTCAACAAAATTAAAGAAAACAGGAATGACACCAAAATCCCAAATAAAACCAAAACAAGCACAATCACACCAAATTCCAAATGCAACCAAAACAAGCACAATCAATCAGGGCAAAAAGAGCATCTTCCTCAGTACATTCACAAGATGCTTGGTTTAAAATTCCTTATGCTATGGAAAAATGTTTCTTGGTGACCCAATTGAGAGGGGAAAAATATGAAAATGTACATACCCTCTGTTAGAAATCTACGGTCCATTCGTTGTGCCCGACTTATGTAAAGAACAGGCATCTATAAAGTTAGGTCATAACACATAATAATAAAGAAAGCAGAACTCTTCATATCATCTCTTTTTTTTTTTTTTTTTTTAAATTTATGACAGTGAATTTGGCTAATACACACTATTTGTGTATATATCTTTTGGTTTAGATCGTAACAGGAATATGCATCCTATACAGGCTATAGTAATGGTGATGTCTTCTGTAAACACTATACCCAATTCCAGTGATATAAAATGCAGCGAGGAATTGTACAAAGTAATAAGGCCAACCAACCATAATTCTGCCATTTAAAAAGGGAGGGTTTTAAAAAAATTTCAATGCACGGAAACTCAAACAAATTGCTTACTAGATTCGGCATTGCTACAATCAATCCAATCATGTCCCTAGTCTGCATTTCTGGATAAGTCTTTTGACAAGAGCATCATGTTGACAGGCATAGGTTAGCACACGATTGTAAAATAAACAAATAAATATGTGTAAAAAAATAAAAAACAAAAATAAAAATTATCACATAATATTTTTAGATAATCACCGTGTAATAATGATCACGGTCACATGATAAGTATTGAGGTAATGGCAAAAATTTTTATTAGTATTTTTGTATATATTATATTGAAAATGTGCTCTGTACGTGTTGTTGTGTTGGAGTCACATATCTCATTTTTTATTTATATTTTAATTTTTGAGATTACTCTGCCATTGTGATTCCAGTCGTCGTGCGAGGCCTATGTTCATATCTTCTCAGGCAACGAGATTGCCATCTTCTCTGGCAGTAGCGTGGTTAGATTGCAATGCTGACAGGAACCTCAGTCTAGATCGCGATCGTCACGAGATCTCCACGATTATTTCGTCGGATGTTGTTCTCTGTTGTGAGATATTGTTTGGATTTCTTTGCAGGTCTTTTGCCTGGAGTGGGTGGCTCCGTCGTAAGTGTTATTCCACTAGCTGGCAAGGGTGGACGACAAGGCGGCGAGAGCGGGTGACAGGGCAGCAAGGGTGGTCAGTGAGACTATGGGTTAGAATTTTGTTGATTTGGGATTTTTGGGCAGATTTTCGTAATAACAAAATTTTTGTGTGGGAATTTGTAAATGTAATTGTCCATAAAAAAAAAATAAAATAATTAGAATTATTAGAAAATATTATTTTTATCTTATGGTTAGTTTGGTGAACGTATTGTATTTGAATTGCGTTTAAATGTAATGCATTAAATGTAATTTGTATTTGGAGAAAAAGTATTAGCATTGCATTTGAATGTAATGTGTGTTTGGATGAAAAGTATTTAAATTGTATTTTAATAATAAATATGTGATGTGATGGGTAAAAGTAGAGAGGAAAAAAAGAGAGAGAAAGAGAATATATGATATAATTAATAAAAGTAATAGAAAAAGTGAAATAATAAATAGTGATTGTATTGGATTTAAAATGTGATGTGATTGGTATTTGAATGAAATGCTTTTGTATTTGAGGGAAAATTACATTGTATTTAAATGTAATGCAATGCAATTTAAATGTGTGTACCAAACACACACTTATAACTCAAAAAATTGAAAATATAATAAATATTTAATGAATATCGGTAAATTCACTGATTTTATGGTAAGTTCGAGTACTACCAGTAAATCCAATGATTTTTAGGTTAGTTTAAGTATTTACCATTAAATCCTATTAAACAATTTAAATTTTACTAGTAAATCTTGGACACTTGATTAACTTTCTTTAATGTTTATTAGTATGTAAATTCTAAATTAATTGAGATTTAATTAAATATTTCTTTGATTTTTATTCAAAATAATTTAATTGAAAAATATCTAGTTTTAATTTAAATTTTTACGGACTTAAAAAAAGTGTAAAAGTTTTACACAAAAACTGCAATCATTCAACCACTCTCCGTATGCCACTTGTCATCTCCAGCAAGCAATCTCTAATCCATGCACATCGTGTGGCGGTCATGAACTACAATCTTATTTTTTAATTTATATATCAACATATTCCCTTTTGTACTCCAATCAAGCCAGTTTGACAATTATGAGATCTAAATTTTACCTCAATAAACCAATTTAGTTAAATTTTCTTTTTTCTTAAGATTTATTTTATTTAATATTTTTATTTGTAATTTTTATTTTCCCATTTTTAGTTGTTTTTCTTTTGAGCTGAGCTCTAAAGCACCATAAATAAATAATTCTGACTCTTATATTTTCTAATCAAGAATTGTAAGAATTTTAGTTTATTTTCGATTCTTATTTCCTTAGTTTTTCTATTAGTGTGAGGTGAGTGACACACCTTTTTATGAGTAAGACAATACTAATAAAATGTTAAGTCTTGAGTGAATTTTTGTTTCTTTGTGGTTTTATTTTTATTTTAATTCATTTTGTTATTCAACGTTCAATGTTTTATTAGTTTCATTTATTTTATTTAATGTTTATAATAATTATTTTTGTAGTTACGGCAGTTTTATTATATTCAGTGCATTAAATCACTAGTAACAAGTAGTTCTTTTTTTGGTTATTTTTATGTAAGTATCCCTTACTGCATTCTACCATAAGGTATTTTGTTGCTTTTAGATAATGCATGAAAATAATTGTGCTTATTTAAATTAAGAAGAAATTACTTTAATCAAATACTTTTTCTATTTTTAGTGTTTCAAATCCATATTTTCCGAGTGCATGTTTAGAATATAAAACTTGTAGTTGAGTTATAGAATTAAAATATTAAATTCGAACAAAAGCACTCAAAATTCCTCACTTGTCTTTTCTTTATTTTATTATGCATTTATTTTATTATACAAAATCCCCAAAAATTTTTTATTTTTTTATTTGCTTATCTTTCTATGTTAATTTTATATTAATCTTTCTTGTTTATGATCCTTTAACTCCTCGTGGGATCGATCGTCCATATTGTACTATAATCGACTGTTTTATTGATACATAGTTTAGACATAATCAAATTTTTTCATTATAAAAAATCTCAAAAAATATTTGGTTTTTTATTTTATTCGTTTGCTTATCTCTCTATATTTATTTTCTATTAATCAGATCGATCATTTATATTATACTACAACCGATGGTTTTATTAATATATAGTTTGAGTATAATCAAATTTTGAGACTGTTACCAAGAAAGCGCTACAAACAAGATTGATACAAAGAAGTAAACGAAAAGAAGAGGAAAGTAAGTTCTTTTTATAATTTTTACTTCAGTTTGCTTGTTTCTTTTATTATTATTATTATTTTGTAAAACGTTTTCACTTAGAGTAGCTTTAGTTAGTTTATTTATACATATATATTATTTTTCATTAACGTAGAGTTTTCAATTTTTTTTTTCCGTTTTGTATATTAGTATACTTATATATATATATTTACGTTTTATTTGTTTGTTTCTTATAAAAAGAAAAATGAAAAAAAAAAACTTTCCATTCATTTTTTATATAGTTTTCTTTTCTATTTTCTTTCTATTAAAAATCTTGTATGATTTTCTTTTTATTGCTTTATTAATTGTCTAGTTTAATATTTCTCTTTTTATTAGATTAGCTTATTGACTTAGGTTTTATTTAGTATTTCCCTCGTCAGGTTTTTGATTATTCATAAAACTTTTCGTAAAATTCAAATAAAACTTAAACTTTTGCAAATTAGTTTTGGGAATATTGTATGATTTAGTGGAGACATAAAATCTAAAATGTTTTGTCAAAAAAGGCTAGTTTTCTTGTTGGCTTTGTGTTACTAGTTTTTACTTGGAACGTTACTCTATTTAAAGTGTTGATTTTAAGAAGGTCTCATCTCATTAATCTTTTTTGTGAGCATTCTTAGAGAATACTATTCGTGACAGTTACACATTTGTTGTTTTCCAAGTTAATTTGTATAGTTAAAACAAAAAAACAAAAAAAACGAAAAACAAAACAACAACTTTTAGGATATACCTTGAAGTATTTGGAAGATATTTCATCAACAAGTACTCTTAAATTTTGTCTAATATGATTTTGAGCTACTTCATAGTGCTTGGTGGAGATTTAAAGATTTGATAAGTAGGTTTCCATTTCGTGGTTTTTTTTTTTTTTAAATATCGACTTGAAATCTTCCTTGATGGCTTATGTGACATAACTAGTGAGTGAATGGGTTGAAAAGGGATATGGTATTATCTTTTTCTACTAATAATCTTTGAAAGAAGCCTACAACATGTTGAAGGACATGGCTGAGTTCAACCATTGGAATTATTTAATGTACAATCAAGGTGGGGAGAACAATTCACCATATGAGAAGTCAGCATTTGACATCCAGTATCTCGAGGACATATTGCAAGCATTCGTGGAAACACAAAACAAGAAGTGTGAGCAAATGATGGAAGAAAACAAAGAGATTAAGAATGAAATATCTAATGATGCCTTGACTGCTTAGGAGCAAGACAAATTTCCATCTCTAGCCCAATGCATCCCTATGGAACAACACATGGCTTAAACCTCCAACAATGAAACTCAAAACATTAAGGATGTTAATCCTATCAATACTGAAAGTGACAATCAATGGGACATGATATGGTTTGAAGATGCATAAGAAGTACAAGAATCATTTGATGAAAATGAAGTTCACGAAACCATTGATTTGAGCTTATCATTGGTCCCAACATATTTACTGCCAATTGATTCTTGTGTGCCATCATTACCGCCATCACCATATTATATTGTCTATAAGCTAGAGCCTAGTGCAAAGTTTTTTTTCCAAGCCAACCATCCGAAGCCAAGTCTTGTAGGAGACACGCACCTAATTCTTTTCCATCATGTCAAGCTTGAAGACATTTTCCATCATGACTCGTTTGTAGTATTGTATGACATTTATTACGTACGGAAGCCACTGTTTGATGAGCGCTTCTTTAATAGTCAAGCCAATGACTCAAAATCAAGCACTTATTAAGAGGTAATCCGGTTTCTAAAATTTTTTTATTTTCTTTTGCATTGGTTTGATTTTATTTCTTCTAATAAGCTTTGTGTGTTTTTTATGATCACCCTAGCTTGTTCAGACAACACATTACCCATGTGTCTTCTTTCCATGCTCTTTTCATTTTGTAATTTGTATACATATTTAGAAAGTGAGGACACTCTCGAATTTAGGTTAGGGGTGGTAGCATATTCATACATGTTTTTATTGAATATCTTTGTGCATTTTGCATGACATAGCATGTTTATGAAGTCTTGATTAGAAATTTGTTTAACTTGTTGAAGCTTGATTTTGAACAGTTTTTGTTGAAGTCCAATTGTTCTATCAGGATTAATAAAGATTAACTTTTGAAAAATCATTTTTTTGTGCACATTCTAAGCCTTGTGATAAGATGGCTGTTGATACATATAACTAAGGAATTTGGTCATGTTTTAAGCGCATATTTTTCAAAATTCACACATCTTTTGTGAATGAGTGAAGAGATTGAGAAAACATGTATGTTGAACTTTAGTTGATCATTTAAATTGGTTTTGTTAATGCTTAGAATATTTGAATTAGTTTTGTCTAGAATGTGGAGAAATGATTTGTTAGCCTTGCGAAGCTTTGTGGTTCATCATTGTTTCATCATGCCAACATTGATGTTTTAATAATCCTTTATAATCCTTCTTATTTCATTATGTTTCATGCATTTTTATTGTAGTAAAACAAAAACACAAAAATTAAAAAAAAAAGAAAAAAAAGGGAGAGAAGTAAGAAAAAAAAAGGGAAAAATATGAGAAAAAAAAGATTAGTTTCAGTTTTTGTTTTTGTCCCCAATAAGGAGATTCAATTACATAAGAAGACCTTGATTCCGCACTACTCGAAGGTAAATGCTTCATCTCTGGTTAACTAATGAAATTTTGAGGCATAATTATGTTAAGACTGATCAAGTGTTTTAAGATAATTGACTGGCCTATCGTAGGCTCAATTTTTATTTGCATGTGTATCCTAAAATTTGCCTTTACTTGAGTGTGTTTCCGTTCTTTCCAACATGAGTGATTCCCCTGCCTTTAAATGATACCCATCTTTACTTATGAGGAAATGGAGTTGAGGCTTTAACATGATTGAAATGAAAGGTTATAACTTAGCGCACGTGCATGCGCGCGTGCGCACAAACACACACACACACACAATGCTTTGGAAATTATTATGGAAAAGATCTTGATAGCACTTGTGAGCTTTGACCAACGCTTGATTGAAAAATCTTAATAGTTTTGCAAGTTTCTATTAGGTACTAATTGTCATGCCATGTTCATGTTTA
Source organism: Antiaris toxicaria (assembly GCA_035233585.1). Lineage (NCBI taxonomy): Eukaryota > Viridiplantae > Streptophyta > Magnoliopsida > Rosales > Moraceae > Antiaris > Antiaris toxicaria. Next base: position 35,237,756 of record CP141157.1, on the reverse strand, counting down.
ATGTCTGAGGTTTTCTATCGCTTTAGTTGTTACGGACTAGTAATAAGCTGGTCGGGAGTTATGATTTGTACACAAAAGTGTACTTTGATTTATGTTTATTAGTGTGTAAATGTTAAATTATTTGAGTTTTGATTTTTATTCAAAATAATTTAATTGAAAAATATCTAGTTTTAACTTAAATGTTTATAGATTTGAAAGAAATGCAAAAGTTTTCCACAAAAATTACAACCATTTAGCCATTTTCGGCACGCCACTTGTCTTCTCTAGCAAGCGATCTCTAGTCCATGCGTGACATGTGATGGCTATGAACTGCAATCTTGTTTCCTAATTTATACGTTAACATATTCCCTTTTTGTGCTCTAATCAAATCAATTTGGTAATTATGGGATCCAGATATTATACCAATGAACCAATTTAGTTTATAGTATTTTCACAATATTTCCATCCACAACAAAAAATATATATATATAATTTAGTAGTTTCCATACTTTCATCCATAACAACATTGAAAATCAATCATAGCATTCAAATAAAATTGAAAATCATGTATTTTCTATATTTCCACCTACAATAATACAGAAAAGTGACCACAACATTGAAAAAAAAAAATGATAATCTAATATTTCTCATATTTTCATTCACAATAATATATAATATATAATATATACATAGTTAATAAATATTCATTTTGTTTAGAATAATTGATTTCTAATTTTTTTTATTTAATTTCTCACCTGATTTTCTTTCTTTGTCTATTTTTTACACAATTTAAATATATTATATGAAAATAAACTAATTTTTTCCATTTTTTAGAATTATTATTAATTAATAATAAATCCAAGGTCTTATTAAAAATTGTAAATACACGCCTAAACTTATAATCAAATAGCCTCGCTGCAGAAGACAGAGCCCAGTGGCCATTTTATTATACTGCTATCCCAGTCAATAAACCAAGCAAACCTACTAGTGTCCTTTTTTTTAACTGCAACCTACTCATGTTTTTGATCAAAGGATAATCAATGGCCATCTACATCACCAATAAATCAAATTAGGCGTTTGTTAAAGTATCCAATGAAATATTTAATTAATGAGTCAATCATAAATTTTGGTACATGAATTAGAGAAAAAAAAAAAACAGTGCTCTTTATCATCACCTGCATCGTATGTATTCGTATTAATGTTACATTGTTAAAAAAAAGTATTAAAATAACATATTTGAAATTTATATTTCAATATATGATATTACTTCGTACAATATCAACTTTTTGTCGTTATCCTCGTGTTTTGAAACTTATAAAAGGAAATTTTTAATATTTATATAGTTTAAAAATAAAAACACATTAGTGATTAGATGAAAAAATCAAGCCATCAAATATAAAATTTTCTATTAGTGATGATAAATCTATCATCAAATTTAATATATGATAAATTTAATATCAAAGTAATACTACATTAAAAAAAAAACTTTTTTTAAAACTCAAATATCAACATATACTATTGACAAATCAATTCATTCCATTAAAAATGCTCTAAGCAATGGAAGTAAGAGCAATTGACTCATTAAACATAAGAAACATCGTGTATGTTTCTACCCATCTTAATAGACCTTTCTTTTAATCATCTTCATTAGTACAAAACTAGATATTTAACAAAGAAAAATACTAAGGACATCAATTTTATTCTTAATTTTTGTGTATCGATTTGTGTGATCTGTAATTTTTATTTTTATTTTTATAGATATTAATAAACTATCACATCCAGTAATTATATTTATTAATAAAAATATGAAAACTAAATAATATGTGAATTGATACTAAAAAAAATTGAGATTGAATTTAGTATCTAACATATCTTTCCCTTTGTTTGGCCCAGTCATTTACCAATATTTAGGTTATTTCATTTGATTGGTTTATTTGGATATGTGTTTGGTGGGCACAATTAAAAATGAAACATCCATATGTTACTTGGGTTTCTATTCTTAAATGGCAAAATATCTCTTCCCAGAATTTATCTCCATTCTACAATGATTTAAAAAAAATAAAAACTATTTCATATGTCATTTTTCTCTCTCCATGCCTTTCTATAAAGCTACTTCCAAACAAATATTAGATGTTTTCATTCAAATATTATCTTCGAAATGTTACAACTCAACACTAATTAGATGATAATTTAAATATTTTTTATTAAAATTTTTCTTTTTAAATATTATATTTTTATTCAGATGTTTTCTTTAAATTGATGCTGTTGTTTTGTTTGAACGTTCGTTTTAACTTACATTTAATTTGATTTAATTTAAAATAATTAATTAACTTTTTAAAAAATTATTATTATTATTAATTTTAAAAAAAATATTTAATTTTAATTAAATTCAAACTAAAACAGGATTCAAACTAGGGTTGGTAATTTAAGTCACGATATGACAATATGATACGAAACTTATACGAAATTAGAGAGTTTAGGTTTTCCTTAAATAGGTTTCGGTTAAAAAAGTTTGAACTTGTCAAATACGATTAAATAAAAGGTTGAACCTGTACGAACTCGCTAACCTGCAATTGACACGAAATAACCAGTTTAATAAATTGATCATATATAGGTTGACACGAACACGACTTATAAATTATTAATTGATAATCTCTAATATATTTATATTGCTATATATATTATATAATACTTTACTATTTTTAATTTTGAGTTTTCAAAATTCAAAATTCAAATATAAAATATATCTTTTATTTATATTTATAAAGTTTTTAATATAGAAAACAAAACTTAAGTTTTGCTTTTGTTTCTTTAGTCTTTTATTGCCTATGTAGCTTGCTCTTTGCCTCCCCTCAACCCGTCGCCATCCCCTCCCCTCACTTTGTCGACATTCGCGACAATACAGCTAGTTATCCCTCATCCTATCGTCGTCACCCTGATTCCCCTCACCCTCCCTTCCCTTCCTCTCACCCTATCATCCTCCTCTAACCTCACCTTATCGACTTTTGCGACAACATTACTAATTGCCCCTCATCCCATCATTGTCGCCCCCCTTCCCCTCACTTCACCTTGTCGCCTTTTCCTTCCTCTCACAACAATACTGTATATTATTTTTATTTAATTATATATAAAATAAAATAAAAATTTTCATAACTAATAAAGCATAAATAATATAAATTTTAAAATTTTATACGTACATTCATTTATTATTTATAAAAAAATTATGTTACCTAATAAATATGCCAAAGTATCATAATGATATAAAATATATCATTATTTTATTTATATTTAATTTAAATAAGTTAATTTGAGTTGATATGATTAATAAAATTAATAAATAAATTGAGTTTAAATTTAAAATTTTAATATAAATATTAAATAAATTAAATTTAAATATAATATAATATAATATAATATAAATATAATACAATAAGTCTAACTCTAGTCCAAACATGAATGAATAATATCAATCAACGAATAAAAGTCGTCGACGTCTCTTTTGACTTTTGAAATGAGCGTGAGGTTGAGACGACGAGTCCCTGGCCACTCTTTCCTCGCACTTTCACACTTCTTCTTCCATTTTCTCGCTCTTTCCTCTATTTTTCCGTCAGGTAAAATAGAAAAGCTCGTCGTCTTATCCTCAAGTTTCACCCTTATTTTTGCCGGATCAATTCTTTAACTTAATCAGAGATATTGGTAAGGTTTCACTTTTTGGCTTTAATTAGTGGATTTTAATCTAGATCTTTCGGCAATTTACTTTCGATGGAGGATCAAAGTGAGAAAATCCATCTTTTTTGTTCAGCTCAATTTCAGGTAAAGCCGGTCGTCTCAAATATATAGGCTTTTCTTTTGCTTGAAAGTAATTTTCGTTTTTTTTTTTCCGGTCAAAGTTTCTAATTTTGGGGGTTTTTCATTTTTTTTTTCATCTGGGTTTTTCTTAGCAACTGAAAGTAGCATCTGGGTTCTTAGGATCTTAGCAAAATCTAGGCATTTGGTTCTATTAGAGTTAGGTAAACTTCAAAATTTGGGCCTTTATTACTTTTCTGGTCATTGAGACTTTACTTAGTTTTGAGATTGTTCAAGCTCTAAGCTGAGATTGAATTGGAGGAATACCAGGGGAAAAGAAAGATCATTTTTTTGGAGAACAAATAAGATCAAATTTTGGGCCTTTGGTGTTTACGATCTAGACGCCCTTTCTTCAAATGATGGGAGGACAGTCCAGCAAAATGAATGATGGTGGTGCATCGAAATCACAATCTTCACAGCCGCCGCCGCCACCACCACCACCATTACCGCCTCTTGAAGCCAACATAGATTCTCAGTATTCTGCTGATCTAAACTCCTATGAAGTTGCCTGTAGATTTGACCCAACCTTGCAGTCATTTGATGCAATTCTCCAAGAGAGAACTAACCGAGTAATAAGCACTTTGGCCACTGGGATTGAGGTTAGGTCCTTGTCGTTCAATTCACTAAAAGAAGTTGCTGATTGCCTTCTTGAGATGAACCAGGAAGTGGTCAAAATCATTCTAGAAAACAAGAGGGATATATGGAACAACAAGGACATGTTCTCCCTTGTCGAGCAATACTTTGAGAACAGCATACAAACGTTGAATTTCTGTACTGCCCTTGAGAGATGCCTCAAGCGCACAACTGGTAATCAGCTGATTATTCGAGCTGCAGTCAGCAGGTTCGAGGAAGAGCTGGAAAGCAGCAAGGCTACTGGGGGTAGCTTTGAAAAGGCATTGCAAGAATTAGCAAGGTTTAAGGAGGCGGGCGATCCATTCACTGATGAGTTCTTTTTGTTGTTTAGATCTGTTCTTAATCAGCAGTACACGATGTTGGAGAAATTGCAAACTCGAAAAAGGAAGCTTGATAAGAAATTGAAATCTCTCAAGACCTGGAGAAAGGTATCAAATGTTATTTTTGTGGTAACTTTTGTGACTGTGCTGATTTTCTCTGTGGTGGCGGCCGCCGTTGCTGCACCGCCAGTTGTCATAGCTTTGCTTGGCGCATTAGCTGTTCCAATAGGTTCTGTGGGGAAATGGTGTAATTCACTCTGGAAACGGTACGGAAATGTTGTAAGAGGACAGAGGGAGATAATCAGCTCAATGCAGGTTGGGACATATATTACACTCAAGGACCTGGAAAACATTAAGGTGCTTATCAGCAAACTAGAAAATGTGATCGAGTCATTGTTGCATAACGCTCAATTTGCTCTTATGGAAGACGGGGCTCTAAAGATCGTCATGGAAGAAATCAAGAAAAAACTGGAAGTTTTCACAGAAACTACAGAAAGATTAAGTCAGCAGAATGAAAAATGTATTCAAGAAATAACAATGGCAAGGAAGGTGATTATACAGAGAATAATTAAGCATCCGCCAAGCTGAATGACCGTGACCTTGTTGCAGTTGATTTCTCTCTTGATGAAGATGGAAGTTCAAAAATCTTGTGCACTGCCAAAGGTAGAAACTATTACCTTGTTTCCCTTGGTGAAGGTCTATAGTTTGATCCATTTTGATGGTGAAAACTTGGAGCGTTGTTGTTGTGAAGACTTATACTTATCTGTAACAACCCCTTTTTTTTTAATTTTTATTTTTAAATAACGATAAGTTTTCTTATTTTAATAACAGTTATCAAGTTGGTTAATACATTTGCTTTAAGCACTGAACTTCATTTCGATACAAATTTTAGGTTCCATAGTTTCTCGACATGGGTAAGGGAATATAATTTGGGACAGTCATGAAGTTAACTATTGCAATTAAGTTGAGAAACAATCTAGTTTTGGCAACTACATTTGCTCTGACCCTTTGATTTGGTTTTTGCTACTTTGTGGAAAATTGTAATGTGTTTGTAGAGAAGTAGAAATGGGTAAAAAATAATAACGATCTCTTAGAAGTTAGTGCTAACCACTTGGTTTTTGCTATTGCAATTAAGAGTCTGTACGTATAATCACTTGGTTTGCTATTTAACTTTAAATTAACTTGCATAATTGGATTGATTTAATGATCATTCTAAAAAGCACGTTTCTGAATCTCCTAGAAGAAGGAAACGTTGAACTTACGAACGAAGCAAGTTCATCTGGTAATTAATCGGGAAGCACGTTCTCTATACTCGTAGAAGAGGCTGATTAGGAGGAATAACCCTTTTTAAATATTCAAAATTCAAATATATCATTTTAGCAATATATATATGTGTATGTGTGTGTGTGTGTGTGTAAATTTTATGTTGAAATGATAATTACTAGCTTAAAAAGTGATATACAATCTCATTAACATCGTATAGAAGAACAAGAAGGCGTAATCTGTGAAGTTGTGGTTTTACTACCTATCAGAAAACGAGGTTTAGATTAGGGCTTAACATGACCACCCTGCACCCGCCAACTAACTCACACCTGAGTCTCCCTGCCCGCCCTTGGCAGGTCCACGTTTTCAATCTTCTCGCCAATATGCTTCGGCAGCTAGTTTAGGTTTTTTCTTAGCAAATTGAACCTGACTAGTCTGCCATGATCTCTTTTTTTTTTTTTTTTTTTAGTATAAATATTGCTTTTTTTTTTTTGGTCTTTTTTAGTGGACTTGTACTTGATTAATTATTGATGTGTTTTTTTTTTTTTTTTTTTGAGTGGATGGATGTTTTCTTTAGCTTTATTTTAAAATTAATCAAAAAAAAATTTATTTAGTTTTATTGTTTTACATATTTGTTACAAATTTTTTTTGAAATAATCCAATGGACCAACATAGGCCAAGCTGCCCGCCAATCCTTGGACGGTTAGTAGTTTCATACTCTGCAGTTGAAAAAACCCAAGTCGAAACCACTAACTTGCTTGTGTATTCACCCCTAGTTCAAATAAGGCATTGGGCTTCGTAGGGTATGAACATATCATATAGGTGATTTTTGAGAAATGCCCTGAAAAGAAAACATTTTTGAAATATTGCCAAGTCTATAATAATTTTAGAATTTTTTTCCTCCTACAATATCGAATAAAAAATGATTTTAGGATAAAAATCCTTAACGTATACACTAAATAGGCTGTTTCTACCGTATTCTGCATCAGATGTGTTCATTTGGGCTTGGTATGCTTACATACCCTCAGCTTTTGAAATTGAACAAGTGGTTCCCACTGTTTCTTAGTCTCCTACATGGTCTCACATGCCACCACTTGGCTTGTCCAACCAAACCCACACGGCTGAAGGGCACAATTTCGTAGATTTGAAAGAATATCATTAATTATTTGTTAAGGGAAATAAATTTCACCTGCTTTCTACCAAATCCGTTGTCGTCCAGCGGTTAGGATATCTGGCTTTCACCCAGGAGACCCGGGTTCGATTCCCGGCAACGGAATTTTTATTTTTCTTCTTTCCATTTTCATTTTTTCTTTTTCTCAACTACACTATTTAGTTTTTATACGTAGCCTTAAATCCTTTTTATTATTGTTGTTATTATTTGTTTGGTATGATATCTGGACAATTATTGTTCCACCCATTTATTTATTTATTCATATCTAATATGAGGACAAATAAAAAACTTACCAAAGTTAAATTTTGACCTAAAGATTTTTCACTTAATCTCACTAATTGTAGATGAATTAAAAACGGAATTTTTATTTTTCCACTTTCAAATTTCTTTTTTGTTTTTCTCAATTATTCTTTTTAGTTTTTATACATAACCTTATATCCTAGTTATTATTTGTTGTTATTATTTGCTTGGTATGATATCTGGACAATTATTGTTCCACCCATATATTTATTTATTCATATCTAATATGAGGACAAATTAGTAACTTACAAAAGTTAAAATTTGATCTAAAGATTTTTCACTTAGTCTCACTAATTGTAGACGAGTTAAAAATGGTGAGGTTCATTAGTTACTAGTAGTCCTTTTCTCCATTCACTTTTCTTTTTGTGGTAACATTTTTTTTATGTTTTTTTTTCCCCTCTCCAATCGATTAAGTCTTTTTTTTTTTTTTTTATAGAAAGTAGTATACAGCATTTTTTAAAATAATTAATGATAAATGAAATTTTAAAAAATATTTGAGATAAACATCATACTTATGGTAAATAATTACTTTACAAAGCATATATTCAATAAAATTATCTTATAAATATTCTTTAAATAAATTACATACCGCAAATATAATATGTATTTCAATATTTAAAATATGTTATCTATCATAAATTTTTTTTAAAATGAAATTTTTATTGTAATTTATGTACTTTTTTTTTTCCTTTAACAATCCATTTGATCTCCACTTTTTCCCATTATTATTATTATTATTATTATTATTATTATTATTATTATTTTGCTAAATATGATACCAAACAAAGTGTAAACCTTATCCATTACCTACTCCACTATTCCCTAATCTAATAGCACAACGACCAAGCATAAATATAGACATATATGGATGATCAAATTTTGAATATGTAATAATTATCCCCTCAACCACGTCAAAGTGTATACGAACCCGCCACGGTCATGACCTGCTGAGTCAGAACCGGCGATGAAGTTACAGATAACTACAAGGATACGACACAGCACATGGCTTTAACGTGAGATGCATCTTTGAAACTTCAATTCATATTATTTATAAGTTAATTGTGTCTTCAGGATAGAAACAAGACAATGACCAAGATCCAACACTCAGAAACAATCCAGTTAATGGTCTAAGATCAACTATTTAACTCTTGTTCTTTTCATTATATTTTTTCGAAGAGTTCAACTCTGTGATGCTAAGTTATTTTTTTTTATTAATAGATATATTATTTTAATTAAAAAAACATAACAACAAGAGCAAAATAACTTACATACTGGTACATTAGTACTTAAAAATAAAGATATAAATTAGTACCCATAACATTTTTTATAGGTTTTTTTTTTTTTTTTGTATAAATACTCTTAAACTTTTCGAATTTGATAATTTAGATTCAAAAAATTTTTTTTTCTTGAAAATCAATTCGTCTAAACTTATAACCTTTCGACATAATTAGACCTTATTGCTCATGTGTGTTGAAATTAGGAATTTTTTTATTTTTATTTTTGCACATAACTCACACATGATAGCGTAAAAAGGGAATTTTAGTTCATATTTTATTTAACTTCAATACAAATTTATTTGAAAACTTGAATCTAACTTAATTATAATTTAAACTTGAATCTAAAGTTTACTAGAAATTTATATTGAAACTAAGTAAAAATAATTAGTAATTCCCTTTTTGGACTATCACATCTAAGTGATGTAAAGGAAACTAACCAAATTTAAATGGATGTGAGTAAAAAAGGCTAAATATGTCAAAAATTGTAAATTCAATGAGTTGTTAAGAAAAAATTTCATGGATTTAATTATTAAATCCGAAAAGCTCAAGATGTTCATGCAAAAAAAAAAACCTTTTTATATTTTTGTGTTTAATGGTTCAGGCATGAACCGACCCATGATAGTGATTCAACAAATCATATTTGTTTTTCATTACCTTACCATGAATAAATCATGCTTGGTGTGTTACATTTGTATTAGTGAATATTAAAATGTGTTTGCAACCTTTATTAAATAGACCCAATAAAGTTAGAAATGCTTATGTAGAAGCTTGTCAGCAAGTACTTTTATTTTTATATACATCTATTTTAAATCTGATTATACGACTCCGGCAAGTTGCTTGTAGCATCAATGCTTAGAATATACTATTTGTTACTTTCTTATCTGGCTATAGCGACGTGTACCCTTCCTCCATTTATATCTCGTTCCAAGTTTATGATCTCTCGTCTCTACCAGCCGAAATCATGTGATCCGAAGTACAAGAGATGCTAAAGACGCATTACTACTAATTATGGATTAGAAGTACCAATAAATTCAATGCGATAATTTATATATTGTCGGACTTATTTGAATCCATTTATTCATTTTAATTACTGAGTAACAGTTGTTGAGTTGTGTGAAGGTGAAACGTACTAAACATTTATATGGGGTCTAAGATATTCTGCATGTGTTTTGATTGCCTACTTCTTGTAATATATAGAAATTATATGGGTAGTCATTTACTCAATTAAAAGAGAACTAAATTGAGAGACCAGCTAAAAGAGACACGCTGAGGGTAGATTATTCTTTTTTATGAACATATTTTGTACATCACTTATTCACTTTTCACCGAACACATGTCAATACGCATAATTAAAGATCACGGGACCAAGTTAAATCGACTCTTGAGTTGAATAATCTAAAAATAAAGTTGAGACCCCCAATCGACACAGAATTGACTCGGGAGTCGATTAGCCCAGAAACAGTAAGCTTAAAAGGATTATCTACAAATAAATCTATGTGAAATATCATGGTCAAATCTCATTCAAAAAGAGTAATTATCACTCAAAATGCAATTTCCTAATCTTAAGGTGAGTGCTTAAGAAGAAAAGTTAACCACAATAAATTAAGACAACATTCATTTAAAATTCAAGACATAATTATCCCATCCCAAATCAAGAAACCTACAGTGTTTATTAAGATATATATATATATATATATATAGGAGGCATCCTCATGCATACAAGGCAGCTCATTCTTCAGTAATTACCCACAATTATTCCCATTCTTTCTCTATTCGCTTTGCATTTTCCGAATTTAGCCTCTTTTTTCTTCATGTTCTTGCTCTCAAGCAATAAGTAATACTCTTCTCAACTATACTGAAACCCCCCAAACAGTATCATAAGATAACATGATAACTATATGTCAAGGGGAACCTTTTTAAATCTTGTTATGACTTTTAATTTACTATATGCACTTTATTTTCTCAATCATACGTAAACACACTAGATTAACTCTAGACAACGATCACACAAACAAATGGCTCTCTAATCGGTCCCTGTGCTTGGTACAAATAGATTGTGGATTTTGCCTTTTATATATTATGCTTCTTTCTCTTATCGTAATAAAATTCTACATTAGACCTTCAATAAGTAGACTTAGCTCTTCCATTGAGAAATAAGTACTATAAACCTTAATTATGTACGATCAATTCGTTATATGCATTTAACTTCATAAAAGTATGAAAACTATTCAAGAAAATGCATGGAAATAACTGAATTCGATTTGGCTAGCTATAACTATAGCAAATCTAGACGTGGCCTATCTTGTTTATAATTCACAACTCCATTAATTGTGACTGTGTAAATAATGTGGAATTAAAGAACGTGGTTAGTTCCTTCGTTCTAGGGCAAAACAAAACAATAGCAGCTGCATTAAAAACATATGGACTGGAAAAAAATTAATAAGTAGGAGATTATAATAAGACATAATTAATTATTATTATTGATTAATAATTCAGAGATGATTGTAAAATGAATGTAATTATAAGGCTGGGACTAGTGGTGCACAAGATTTTGTCTTTAAAAAAATGGAGAATCATAATTTGTCGGTTGGAATGATTCCTTGGGGATGCCTAGCACTCGAGCATATGATGTTAGAAGGATTGAAAAAGGATAACAAACCCTTGCCCGTTATGAAAGAAATTTGTATGAAAGAAGATAAACGGTGAGAGAATAAAAATTATTGTCCAACCCATTTGTCTCGTAGAGGACAATAATACGTGGAATATATGCCATATTCGAGTTCAAAATTTGAGAAATCTGTGCCTCTATGTAATTATGTTGTGAAGAAAATATATATATATATATCTAGTCATGAACTTTTATTTTCTATCCTAGGATGGACGCTGTGGTTCGTTTAATATGATATGCTTGTCAAACTTTTCTGTTACAACTTGAACCGTGAAGCCGGTCGAAAAGAGGAATACAGCGTTGAGCTTTCTCGTTCAGCCAAAATGGAGAAGATGTTTGAGGAAAAGACGTCCTAATATCGAAAGGAATAAGAATCGTCATAGAAAAATTTAAAATACATTGATTTATAGATTTTGTCTTGACATGAGATTACGTTTTCTTTTAAGTAATTGAACAAAAAAGTTTACAAAAGATACTCGTATGTGTGCGCGTGCTTTTGTTTTTTTTTAAATCTCTCTCATGATTAATTCTTATAACTATGCTTTTTCTTTTCTTTTTTTTTTTTTTTTTTTAAGGCAATCGAAATTATAAGTATGAAAGAAATTATGCTTTGGGGCCAGACTCCATCCTCGATCTTCTCGTTCACCTTTCCAATCTCTACCACGATTAATCCGCATAAAGGTTCGGCTTAATAGGAAAAAAAAATTATTATATATGGAATACATAGCAAGTTTGAGCTAGGGCTAGAACCTCTTTTAGCAACAAAACAAATCACATCTGTCACTTAATCTTTTCCTTTTTCCAATGAAAAGATAGGCAAATATTTGCTGATCGCTAAAAAACCATAAATATCATATATACACACACACACACACGCACAGTTATTATTATTATTTTTTCCTTCACAGATTTGGCCCTTCACATTTTCTCCCCGAGCTTCAACTTTTGAGCTTGTTTTCCCAAGGAACTAGATACGTGACAAACTAGTTAGAAATACGGCAAAACGAAGGACGGGGAAAAAAAAAAAAAAAAAAAAGCTTAAATGGGGGCCTAATCAATCTCGTTGCGAGTATTGCAGCATACATAATGCAGTACCAAACAAGTCACTGAATTTCAACATGTCACTGAATTTCTTTTCAAGTTTTCTCTAATCAAAGACTAGCGGGCTGAAGAATTGAAAAATACTAGTGGAAAATTGATATGTCAATGTTGTTACCTAGTGGAGGATAAAAGAAGACAATTATTTATGATTGTTTGCTACTTGCCAAGAAGGGGTTAAATTTTTCAGCAAAATTAAAAAAGAAAGAAAGGCTCAAAATATTTGATGTAAAGCATCCAATCCCCTAATATTATTGTGCAGAAGATATACATTATGTGGACCCTCTATAATTAGTACCTTTTTCTCCTAGGCATGAGTTGGATTCTTATTGGATTGCCTATTGTGTATTGTGTCTCACCATCAATTCAAGAATAGTTGCTCATTTATGCCACTCACCACACTCCCATCCCCTCTCTTTCTTTCATTCGAATGTCCAACTTAGAACTAATTCACTGGTCATCATCCGTTCCAGTATAGAAGCTGTGATGTTTTCTAACTTCAATAGATTTCTCTTTATTCAAAGATTTTGGAATTTCATTGGATATGAAAACTATAGGTAGCGTTTGGTATTATTTTTGAAATCTGTTATGTTTTCAAATTCTCTGAATTTGATATCGTTTTGAAAACAATTCTTAGAACGTTTCTGAAATTGTGTTTGGTTTTATTTTCTGAGCGTATGTTTTGAGAAACAAAAACGTGAAACTGTGTTTGGTTATATTTTTGAAAACCAGTCATTTTATAAGTATTCTATAAAAACATATTTATATTTGATTTTAAAAAAAATTTATTATGAATACCAAAAATTAAAAATTAATAAAATTTTTTAATTGAAAAATGAATTAAAAATTAATAACCATAATATTTAAGTAATTACTATATCAATTAAATCTTAATTAACCATAATAATTAAATCAGAAAAATGAGAGAAATGGGAAAAATGAAATCAGAGAAAAGTCGTTTTCAATTTTGACGTTGGGAACAAAAGAGATTTTGGATTCGTTTTGAAATCTGTTTTCAAAAACAATACAAACCAAACATAATTTCACACCGATTTTGAAATCAATTTCCTAGGAAATCGTAAAATCTGTTTTGGAAACAAAACCAAACACGCTCATAGTGTTTTGTTTTACATTTAAATGTAAGTAAACCACCAATATATATTGGTGCTAACAATTAAGATGTTTTACTATTTTTTTTTCTTGTGAAAGGAATTAAAGATTTGATCGTTAATAATCTATTGTACCTACATGGTCAATGGATTTTTGCATTATTGGACTTATAAGTGGTAAAAGAAACTTAGCTCATCCCATGATAAAACTGTCTTAAATATGGTGATGGGAGTAAAATTGAATCCGATTTTTGAATGTAATTGAAACAGGTGTTTTCACCTATTTCATTAGAAGGCCCTATAATTCTCTTACTAATAAAAGAGATAGGAAATGGGATGACACAATTGATTCTCTTTTTTTTTTTCAATTAAAAAAATAATAGATCAACAAAAGAAAATATGTAGATTCAAGAGACTTCTGTTTTAAGATGTGAACGTAACACACGTATATAACATTCATAAGGTCGGCTCACGAATTTGTTTATATCTTAATCAATAATAATAAGCACATTATCTAGTTATCTATTTTAGGATTAGATAGTTAAAGAGCTTTGTGTAAATCATGAAAAGGATTTCTATTTGGCTAATAGATTGTGTGGTATTGAAATTGAGGTTCCTGAATTTCTGTCATAAGCAAAGAAAATTGAAGATAAGATGACATCAATACTTTTTTTTTTCTTTTTTAAAAAGAGGTGGACAAAGAAAAGAAATACGCAAAGTTAACTTGGTTTCTTTTTAAAATGTGATCGTGGAACACGTACTAAATTCATTTGGCTAGTTCTGAATTTCTTTAGATTAACCAAAATCAGACAATAAGCACATCTGATTATTATTATTATTATTTTTTAATTTAGAGGTGAAAATTTTGGACTCTACAAGTTAAGATGAAGTCAAGTGTAATCACATATGGTTATCTATTTTTGGTATTAGATAGTTAAAGAGCTTTTTTTATTTTTTATTGCTAACTATATAATTAAAGAGCTTGTGTAAATCATGGCAAGGATTAATTCGAGTATAATAACCTTTTTTTTTTTTTTCTGATTAGGACTGAAAATAATAAGAGCAGAATTTCTGTTCAACTTTGAAAAAGAAGCTAGACCAAATTATACAATTATTATTTTTTGTCAATAGGATAAAATGGCAAATGTATTTTATATTTTAGACGATATGATATATATCATGATCTAGCGCCATATATATATATATATATATACACACCAAATTAATTAAGCTTCGAAAAGCTTCTGCATGACATATATATAGTGGTGTACACTGATTACTTGGATTCGTGTCTAGATTTTTATAAAAACTTGTTACATAAAACTTAAAAAGGAGAAAGAGGTAATCATAATAAATAGCATAATTTAAAAAAATTGAAATAATTTATGATAAATAATTTATTTACAAATGTTTTTACAAAAAAATTACCTTACAAATATTCTCGTAACTATATTATTTACAATACATATTACATTTATCTAAAATATTTTAAAATATAATCTTTATCATGAATATATATTTTTGAAATGGTCTATTTAATATGTGGTCATAATTATCTACTTTACAGATTTTTTTTGTTTTTTTGTTTTTCAAAGAGACATGATTCTCATGTTTCTGATCATTCCTTTATTTATTTTATTTATTTTTATTTTATTTTTCTGTTGACATAATTGGAAAAATTAGTAACACTATAGAACGATAAAGATGAGAATAAATGAATATTTTTGTTTCTTAAATTAGCATATTCTTTAAGTATTGTCCATGCGAAACGCAATTAGCAGTAGTCAAGATCTTTTATTTGTACTAAACCAATTAAACATGATTAGCCAACTGTATGTACTTAATCATTTTCAAGTGTTGCATAAATCTCATGGATATTTTTGGATATATTGTTAATCACAATTACAAAATCAATGTCAAAAAATAAAGTCTTTTTTTTTTTTTTGATTTTTCAAAAGGGATAATGTATAATAGAATTCTATATATATGTCATCGCCTTCATAAATTTATTATTTTATTATATTTTTAGTTTTAGATAAAGATTCAAACTCTATATTTTGATGGAGTTAAATGTTAAAACTCTTAAATTATATATGTATTTATGCAACGACTCTTTTCATAGATATTGTGATACTTTTTTTAATATTACAATATTCAATTTTTTTAGCTCCTTTGTTATCACGATATATACGTTAATCAAAACGCTTTTGTGTGAAAACGCACTCAACACATAACAACTTTCAAAAGGTGCTTAAGTTAACAAAATAATTTATCAAAATAAAAACAATTAAAAATTGAAATTAACAAAATGATATCTAATTAATAAGATGTGGTCAGTTTACAAATAAAACCTTTTAGTAAGATCAATATGCAAATGCAATGTTTAAAAAAAAAATAACGGATTGATAGCTTGAGGTGAGAGAAAACCAAAGAGAGAGCATGAAGTGAAGGACAATCTGAGGCTAGTGGCCGACACGTTGTTTGGCCGTTGGCCTTTAAATTTCGTCTAGAGAGCAGACGATCTACGTCAGGGTGAGATTCATTCATTAGAAGGGATGGCTTTCAAGTCGAGGTTGAGCGTCATATGCAAATGGGGGGTGAGGATCTCGGTTTGCTGCCAGCAACTCGAATTCACTTCGCGGTGCAGGGAAGGTCCACCAGAGATTGCAACTTCACAAAGCAGAGATCCCCGTCAAAGACAGTGATGGAGCTACGATTTATTTGGTAGGGGGTCAAAAAAAGTTTTTTTTTATCAAGATTATACTAATATCTCGACACACAATTGGCACCATCACATTGTGATTTGCAACCGCCACTTGTTGCTGTGATCTCTTACACATGTAATCTTGCCCCACGTTCTTTCTCTTCTCTCTTCCTCTCGCTCCCCCTCATTGTTTCTCACTCCTCCCTATTTCTCAAAAATAGTTAGTATAATTATTTTAATTTTTGTGTTAATGTTTTTTTTTAATAATATTTGTGGTTGTTTGTGTAGAAAGTTAGAAAATCATGTGAGAAATAATATTTTTGAAATAATTAATTTCAAAATTTTGAACTAATTTAATATAAAAAATATTAAAAATTTAGTAGAATATCAAACGGTTTTCCGACGGATTATCAAATAGTATCAAAACGCTTTTTTAGTTGATTAAGAGAACTTTTGAAAAGATACGTTAGGGTGATTTTTAAGTTTACTTAAAAAATAACAAACATCGTGAAACCATTATAGGTAGGACAAAATTCTAGATATACGCATTTTTTGAGGCATTCCCAAGGTTTATCCTTTAAAAAAATTGTTTGCCCAATAATATATATAATTATTAATTTAAGGTGGCCAAGGCTGATTTATACATATACTCACTATAACAAAATAAAAAAGTCCATTATATTAAATTTAAAAAAAAATGCTAAAGGGGGCATGGCCACCCCTCACCCTTAGCTTCGTCGTTGGTTGAAGACAATTACAATTTGGAGAACTATGCCACTGCTTCGTTGTCGTCATCTGACACTTCTTTGCGTCACTGGCGACACTCCGATCATGGATTCCGTTACTCTAGTGTTGAAGAATCCTGTCTCGCTAGGGCAATGGGCGAGGGCTTCATCTAGGCTTAGTTAGGATTTTGTTTTTATTGTTGTTGTGCTGGTTTTTTTATAATAAAGGTAATGGTTTTCTCACCAATTATTTTTTGGTTTGTATTTTCTATTTAAATTCATCTCTTTTATGTTTCGACAATAATTATGGTTTTGTTTTAATTCTGCGCGATTTGTTTCAAGGTGAAGTCTATAATAACCTTAGTGCTATGAATTTTAGATGCTAAATTGATTAATTATCATTGATTATAAGGTTCTTGTACCGAGCTATATAAGAGCTCCATATTAATATGTCAAGATGGGCATCTATACTCTTATTGAGTGTCATAAGACTTTATTAGTGATTTTGGTGTCATTTGAGAGTTTAAGCTCTGATTTGCATAGTCATTTGTAGATAAATGATAATTCTCTTATTAAAAAAAATTTGCAAATACAATTAATAATTATTCGTCAAGCCAATAACGAGTGTTAGTGAAAAAAACAGGGAAACGAAACACACCTCAATTATTGAAATTTGATTTTGTAAGCCCGGGATAATGATGGCAAATTATTGGTCATCCATGAGGTACTTTATCGTACATCTTTTTGACAAACTTATCACCAAAGGTGAATGAAATCTAAAATATCAAATAAAATAAAATCACTACAATATCAATAGAGTAGTAGTAAAAGCCTCAGAATTACTTTTTTTTTTTTTTTTTCTAATTACTAATCAATAAAATAAACACCAAAGGCCGTTTCATTGTTACTTTTTATTATTCTTATGTTTAAAATTTTATAATAAAATCTAAATTTTAAGAATTTATAATTTATATAAATCTAAATAAATTTTTTTTAAATTATATAAAATTTAGAAAAAAATAAATAAGATTCATATTAATAATTTTTATCTAAATAAACTTTTAAAATTTTAAACTTTTTCACTTTAAACGGTTTTTCTCCAAATATATTTTCTAAAATTTACTTTTTTTCTAACCAAAAAAAAAACTCTAAAACTTATCCAAAACAGGCTCTAACTCCACTGTAGGTAGCTCAGCGCATAAGAATGAGGATTTCAAGATCTTAGGTTTTAGTTCAAAAATCCCACTCTGAAAAGGAAGTTAAAGTTTCGTTTGGTAAATGTATTGTATTTACATTACGTTTGAATGCAATGCATTGAATGTAATTTACATTTAGAAGAAAAGTAGTTGCATTACATTTGGATGCAATATGTGTTTAGATGAAAAGTATGTAAATTGTAATTAAATAATAAATATGTAATATGATGGGTAAAAGTAAAAAAGAAAAAGAAAAAGAAATGAAAATATATGAGGTGATTAATAAAAATAATAAAAAAAATAAAATAATAAATAATGATTGTATTGTATTTAAAATGTGATGTGATTAATATTTAAATACAATAACTTTATATTTAGATAAAAATTTTATTATATTTTAATATAATACGAATATAATAGTTAGAAACAAATTGTGTCTAAAAATCAAGCAATATTACGATATTCAAATTAAAAGAAAAGATAACTACTAAATTTAAAAATGCAAACGTCTAAAAAATTGATTAACGTCAACGGTTTAGAATTACACCATATTATTGCTTTTTCACACCCCACCTTTTTTTTTTTAAGTTAAAAAAGAAATAATGAACGCAATTCGAAAAAGTGTCAAAGCTGTTCCTCTCGCAGTCTCACTCGAAAAACGGGCGTTTGGCAGCCAGGTGATTTCCGGTGTAGTTATCATCTACAAAAACACTGAACTAATGCCGCGTGCAAAACCTCTGTCAATAAGGAAAAAAAAAAAAAAAAAAATTACCACCAACTCCGTAAAAAAAAAAAAAAAAAAAACCAAAATCAAAGTTCTCTTCCCAAGGACACAAATATATTTTCCTGATTAGTGGACGCGGAGAAAAGGATTGGTTAATATGTGGCTACACGTTTGCGTTCACATAACGGACACCACCTTCACCAGTTATGTCTGAGCTGGCCCCGCCGTCCTCCTGCTTTCTCGCAGGCTGCATTGAACAAAGCTAACCAAAAGAAAAGAAAAGAAAAAAAAAAAAAGAAAGAAAAAAGAAAAAAAGAAAAAAAAGAAAGAAGAAAAAGAGGTCAGGTCAGAGTGCGAGCATGCCTATTATAATTCCTTGACTTCCAAGGATAACGATTGCTCTACTTCGTTACACGTGTTAAACATTTAAAATCATGATAATAATTTAAAATAAATGTGATGTTTTTTGAACCGTTGAGGAAACACGATATTCACAAATTGCTTCTGGAGTCTGAAGTTTTGGGATTAGTAATAAGTGAGCAGATTGAAAAAAATTAAAATAATAAAAATTAAAGAATGAAAATTAAAAAATAAATATAAAAAATATTTTAATAAATTAAAATCCATCTTCAAATAAGTTTTTAAGTTTTGAATTAAATTTAGCGTGCATTAAAAATAATAAGAATGTTTCAAATTGGAATTTTTCCAATCTCTAAGAAGAGATAATATATAATATGTTTTTGACCATCAACAATATTAAATTTGTAAAACATTTCGGCAGCACAACTTCATATTTTCACTTTTTTGATAAGATGATTTTTTTTTATTTTTTATTTTAATATGGAGATGGTAGAGGTGAACTCTATCTTTTGGTTAGGGGTGCAAGATTCAATATACAAATATATATATAAATACATGATAATATATATTTATATTATATAGAGCTCACACTAGATTGATTGTTCCTTTTTCTCTATTAAAAACGAAACGGAAAATTTTCTTTTCGATCTTTTGCTTCAATGTATCCCCAAACTTCATAATTAATTAGTCATTAAAAAGTTATATAAAATAAAATGAACCCTTTTAATGCTGTGCATTTATAAGCCATCAAATTTTGATTAAAATCATGGTAATATATCATATATATCGTCCTTTAAAAAATATGTATCATATATATCGTTTATTGTAAATTGTACAAATGCGATAAATGATCTGTAAAATCTTCTAACTTATCTTAAAATCTGGCTATCAATCCATGATTTATAAATTTAAGGATTCATTTCGATCTCGGGTTTGAACGTAAAACTACTTGATCTTGCTCGCATCCTATCCCGGCACCAGTCAAAATCAGTAGTTAAACCTCCCAACATAAATTTTTCTCATGATTGCACGGCAGGGATTATTTTGATGAACAATGCCAACCAACCACGTGTAAGGTGTCACTATGGCCCTGGATATTTTGTCTCGTGAATTGGACACCATCAATTTCTCGACTTCAAAACTTTTCTTGGGATATTAAACGTAATCGAAAACCTTTTTTTTTTTAGTTTTTTTTTTGGGCCAATCTCTTTTTTTTTTTTTTTTGCCCGATGTATAGGTCTTCACTGAAAAAAATATATTTGAATTATGATTTAAGCTATAATATATATTTAATATGTATTTGAAATACAAAGTAAAAAAAAAAAAAAAAAGGTAAAAACTTGAAATATTTACGAAAAAAATAATATACAACTTATTTTAATCATTTTAAAATTTTATATGTTAAAAAAATTATCTCATTTTAATTTATATATATAAAATGATAAATTTTAAAAATATAAATTTTTAATATATAACCTTAATTATCGAATAATAAAACTTATGATTTTTTAAAGAAAGATAAAAATTAAATTATGATTATTAGGTTTTGATCTTGAATCCAAAAGCTTCGTAATTTATCATAAAACTTTTCGATTAACCCGTATCAAACGGACATGGCCACAAAGAATATTCGGGAACGTAAGGTAGAATTGATTTCTCACACGTTACGATAACACGAGTTTCTCTCCTTCATATTCCAAAAGAATTTCAAAATATCGCGGAATATTCAAAATACCGTTCATCTTCCTTACCGGTCACCCTATATAAAGAAAAAGCGCCTTCTTTTATTTTCGCACTCCAAACAAGAAACCCTTTTTTTCTCTGGTGACCAAAAAAAAAAAAAAAAAAAAAACTTGAAAGAGCTCATTTCTAATCAAAAATGGCGTCGAAGAAAACTCTAGCCCAGCGTCTGTTCAACATTTACAAAACCTCCTCGAAAAGCCTCACGAATTGCCGTTTGATCCCTAATCGAGCTAGCCTCGCTCCGGATCCCGGAGACGGTGCGATTTTGAGCCGGTTCCTCCACAAGAGGGCGGTTCAGCCGGCGGCGGTGACGTCTCCGGAGCTCCGGTCGCTTCCATCGGGAGAAAGGCTGATCGAGAAGATTAAGGATATCGGCATTGCTAGAGATCGCCTCCGTCTGGACGGCCTGGCTCCGCCGGAGGAGAGATCGGGGCTGACGGCGCTGGATACTAGGAAGCTTCTGAGAGCGGCGCAGTTGGAGGTGGTGAAATCGAGGCTGAGAGAGATTCAGAAGACATGGATTCCATACTCGGAGTTCGTACGGATTTGCGGTGAAGGCTCTACGATTCCGGATCAGGCACGAAGCTTCGCGAAAATGCTCGACGACAGTGGAAGCGTCGTCGTTTTCGGAGACGTTGTGTTCCTCAGGCCTGAACAGGTGAATTCTCGTTCCTTAATTTCTAATCGTTAATCAAAATTACAACTTTTTGTTCCTTCAACTTTTTGGTTTTTATTTTGTTGTGTTCTCTTTGTTGTTTTCAGATTCAGATAGATTGTCAGGTCTTGAATTGAAACGGTTCATTGTTTTGGGGAAATTTTACGTAATTTTTTTTTTGGGAAAATTTCTTCCAATTTGGGGAACTGATAAATTTTTATCATCATTTTTTGTGTTTGTCTTCTTCAACAGGAAAATGAAACTTTGTTGTTTCGCCAGATCTTAACGTATTAAAGGATACCACGTTTGAGATGGAACCAGGACAAATAGAAACCATTTCAGTTTCTACAACGGCTGAAGATTTTTTTCCTTTTTCCCCTTTTTCCCTTCACCTTGCACATGGATTAAACCCATGACATATCAGTTCCTTAAAAAAAAAAAAATACAAACAAACAAAAAAAAAATTTTCAAAAAAAAAAAAATACCCAAGATTAAACGAGAGAAGAGTTTCTTTTTTTTTTTTTTTTTTTTTTAATTTTTCCATATCTTAGATCATGAACTACTAACATTAGTTTGTGCTGTCGTTATGTGCCTTACCATTTAAGTCGGAGAGAATTCTCAAAAGTAGACTTTGGGTTATGGGTTGGTGATGCAATCGAGTTTGGTAGTCAAAAACATATGATTTAAGAACAACCCTTATAATTTGTTAGCAATATTAATAGTCTTAATCATGTTGTAATCGTGTGTTAATAAGCCAAATTGAAACAGTGTCGTCACCTCGTCACTACTAACTGTTTGATTGTCGTTTTTCTTGATAGATGACTTTTTCAAAAGAGGGTTCCGGCTTGATCGGTTTTCGCCTTCACGCTAACGATTCTGATTTCACCTTTTATAAAACAAGAATCTAAATGAAGTTTGCTTTTTTCTATTTTGCTTTGTTTTCTCTCTTTTCGTCAAAGTCATTGCACGGACTGACGACCTAACATGTTTAATGTCACAACAATGATAGCTAAATTTAGGCTAAAGCCATCTTTTACCCAAGCTTTTGCACACTCTCTGATTTCAGGTAACCAAAGCCATCCAAGGACTAATGCAAGCAACAGAAGCCAACCCCAATGATCCAAAAATAAAGGAGTTAGAAGAGATGGAGATACAGAAGTTCGAGATCGATGAGAAGGCCGAGTCACTCGTACGAAAGGAGCTCTGGTGCGGTCTCGGCTTCCTAATGGTCCAAACCGCCGGGTTCATGAGGCTGACCTTTTGGGAACTGTCATGGGATGTGATGGAGCCCATTTGCTTCTACATAACGTCCATGTATTTCATGGCTGGTTACGCCTTCTTTCTTAGGACCTCAAAAGAGCCTTCTTTTGAAGGGTTTTTTCAGAGCCGGTTTAGGGCAAAGCAGAAGCGCCTAATGAAGGTTCACAATTTTGATGTTGAGAGGTATAATGAGTTGAAGAGAGCTTGTCATCCCTTCTCAAAGTCCTTGCAGACATTGCCTCCTCAATCCTCTTCGTTTGATAAATCGGAGAAAGTGCAATTGGGGGTTTTACATCATTGATTGTACTTGATACATGCTCAAAAGAAAATAAGAAACACAATAGTATACATTTTTGTTTAATTTCAGTTCTCATGATACCTCTTTTATATATATATATAAGCATATATGTATATATAAGATGGGATTAGGGTAGAGAATTTAAACCTTCACCTTACGAATCTTTCATGTGTGTATTTACCGTTAATCACACGGCTAATACGTTTTGCTACTTTGGGGAAGTATAATGTTAATATGTTCCCACATTTTAATGGTTTATGTTAAAAAAAAAAAAAAATCACTAATAGCATCACAAACTACGAAAGGAAAACGTTGAGAAGGATAAAGCCAGGAATTTGTCAAAGATAGTTTTCTGCCAAAGTCATATATTGAAAGGGTATTTGGAATATGAAATCATGTGATGTTATTTTTGTATTATAAGGTTTGGCTGACGTTCAAACTGTGCGCCAACGTTGAACAAGTAGCAAAAGTGGCAAAATTTGAAGTCCTAATTTAGCTGTCCAATTGGAACTAATGGACAATGATTATTGAAGCCTAAAATTGGGACCCTGTAAAACTGCGTAATTATCCGAAGTAGGTTAATACTTTAGAGGCCTCCGATGATCTGAGATGACCACTTCTTTGTTTTTTTTTTTTTGGTTTGGGATAAAAACGTGATTCATTCAACAAAAGAAAGCTCAAAATGAGCTAAAACCGTGATACAGGGTCAAGACAGCACATTCTCTGGATCACAGAGATAAGTGTCAAAAACATAACAAGTCCGCGTCCAACGGGCCTTATTATGAGCACAGAAATTGCAATTGTTGAAATTGTTTTAAGTATAGATATAACCAAAGTCTCAAATAAAAATAAAAATAAAAGATAAAAGAGTAGTAGTTTTTTATAAGATAATGTCTTTTTAGTGAGTTAATAATGTGGCAATTGAAAAGATATATCTATACAGTTCATACATGCGCCTGCGTATGACATGGGTAATAAGATTGTAAAGGCATTTATTAGACGCACCTGATACTTAATAATTATTTTATTTATTTATTATTATTATTATTTTATAAAAAATATAATTATTCGAATTCTAATTTAAATTTTGAATTTCTGAATATGGCTCAGTAGTTAAAATAACTGTTTGTAATAACAGTTATATATATTGATGAGTGGGTGTCATTAAGTCTATATTAAGGGTTAATCAGAAAACGTTAATTAAAATTTTCATTTTCAGTTTTTCTCTCTTTCTCACCCAGATATTCAAACGGTGTTCTTATTTCTTTCTGTGAATTTCTAATTTTTACATGCTAAAAATTTACATAAAACTTATCATATTTTGAGGGTGATTTGCCTATTGAAACCCGAAACAATCTCTACAAGGAAGGGACAAATAATACTTTAAAGAAAGTGTTTTTTATTACATGTTTCAAGTCTCTAACATTTTTTCAATAACAAATTCCTATTAATTTTTGAAAAGGCAAAATAGGGAATCGTCTCTAAAATGAGGAAAGAATCTTAGGTCACATTTGCAATTTCCCAAGGAGTATCATGGGGTTGTAGTGATAAGCTTAGGTCACAGCGAATTGTCTCTAAAATGGGGAAAGAAGCATAGGTCACATTTGCAATTTCCAAGTGATAAGCTTAGGTCACATAGCTTATCACTGGGGTTCGCCATGGCATAAGGCCGGGTTGCAGTGCACAAAAGTACACTATAGCCTAAAACCCCAGGATCTTTGGCTTTGTTGGAACATGTTGCGCGTTGCAGCACACAATTGTTATGCTATAACCAGTCCAAACTTCTTCAATCCTCCCTTTCTTTGGTGCTTTTAAATTCCAAATTTGCCTTCTCTTGCAATTAACCCACAAAAGCATACAAGCACAATAAAAACAATAATAAAGTGCTCAAAAACTAACAAAATACATATGAAGATAACTTGGTAAAAAAAAAATCAACATGTCAAATACCCCAAAATTTAGAATTTTTCTAGTTTTCGAGCAAAACAAAATAAAAGAGAAAACATTAAAAAAAAAAACAAATGAAACAAAGAAATGAAGAAATTGGAAATAAAGTCTAACCTAATACTATAACTAAAAGAAGAACTAAGTAAGAACAGACCAAGAACAAAGATTAAATTACTGCATATGAGTCAAGTTTCAAATCAATAGCCAAGAAATTTATCTCAATGGCCAACAAGTATCACAACTCAAAAGCAATGCTTAACATCAAAATTGTCTAGAATTTTTAACTCTCAATCTAGCATTGGTTCACCAAAGACTCTCAATGTGAGTGAGTGCAAAAACCATAATAACTTTATTAATTTAGCACTCGGATCAATTTATGCAACTAGGATGTAATCCACAAATTTCAGTCTTAGATAATTCCATATGCTCACCGTTCATGCTCCTCTCCATTAATGTCGGTTAAACTATAAAAGGGATCATTACGTCTTCTTATGGTGGAGGTATGATGAAAGAAACCAATTTTTGGCTCAAATCACCCTAGACATGTGTTGCACCACTAAGACCTCATGTGAATCCAAATCAATTCCCAACTATCTTTCTTCCTAGATTATTCAATTTCAATCATCTTATCAACTCAACTCTCTATTCCCATATATTTACACAACAAATGAACACTTATTTTTGTGCATTGATTTTTTTTTTTTTTCACTACACCCCAAACTTATTTTCTTATGTACCTTAGTTTGGTTGGCATAGTTTTTTTTTTTTTTGTTCTTTTCATAATGAGCAAAACATAAACACTTGAAAATAACTGAAAATGGGAAAAATAACATAAACTATTAATGACGTATCCAAACCACAATCAAGTTCATACCAAATCTCAAAACAAGGCTCTAAGTGTGCAATGTATGACCAATATGCATAAATACTGGTATTACAAAATATTTATATAATTATAGATGTTAAGTTTCTGCGTCACAGTTTTTATTTGTCTTTCTTTTACAGTTTCTTGTCGCTGTGATGAAAATTATAGTTATTTAGGAAAATAGTATAAGTGTAGCACAAAAATATTTATGTTGATTATAAATAAAATTTAATTACCTGGTTAGTTTATATTTTATCAAGGATTCTATTGTTCTTACTTCAATACTGAAACAATAAAATATATCATTATCTTTGTGAGTGTTTTTTTTTTATAACATATTTTAAAAACCCAATATGCCAAAAAAAAAAATGGAATCCAAGTGAAGTAAGAAAGAAAGAGCAGCAAAACACCACACTAAGGACAAAGATGGGAATTCATTATATAAATAACTGTAAAAAATGCTTTTTCAAAAACCCAATATGCGCTCTCCAAAGGAACCTAAATAAAATAGAAGGACAAAAGCGACAAAACTACACATCAAATGCAAAAATGGAAATTTATTGTACAAAGATCAATAAAAATGGGCTTATTTGTAGTTATATTACAAAAACCTAATATACCCTAAAAAAAAATCCAAATAAAATAAGAAGGTAAAAATGACAAAACACCACATTAAGGACAAAAATAAAATTTTACTATGCAAAGAACAATAAATTTAGTCTTCATTTTAGTTATATATATAATAATGTGCATAACAAAGAATTCAAAACTTTTTTTTTTCACCCTCCGAACTTAGTAGTTGCAATTTGCGTCTTAAACATTCAATCTTAATAATTTACTCATTAAACTTATAAATCTTATATCAGTTTAACCTTATCAATAACAAGGTTAGCATTTGAAAGAAAATTGATATGTGATTTATTTATGAGCGATTAATTGATAACATGAATTATTATTTTTATCAATTTTAATCACTAAAGGAAGGAGGGGGACAGGATTCCATGGCCCCCTAGCACTTGGTTTTTTATTTTAACATATGGATTTTTTAAATTTTAATATAATGTAAATGTGTATAAATTAATGTTGCCCTCTTAAATTAATTGTCATGAATTTGATAAACAAAAACTATTACATGTATATATATTAATATAATTTTGATCAAAAAATAATTTGTCTCATGTCAATAAATTCTAGCTCTATTGTTGATTTTTTTCCATATTTATTGGAGTTATAAATTTGATTTAACATTAATTAGCATGCTCTTAATTAATATCTATATATAAGTTAAGCGTCAATTTTTTTAAAAAAATCAATATTATTATTTATGTGAATAGAGTGCCATATATATATATATTTAGTTTAAGATGTAAATTATCAAATTTTCAAGATGTAACTTATAACCATGGGATAATTTCGGAGCACAATTTCAGAGTGCTCCAGTGAGACCGCAAGGCACCATTTGCCCATTGCTCAATTTGCTGAGCATGGCCAGGGAAGGTTGGTTCTTCCGGACAGGCTCTGAGTAATATGTGTTGACTGGTCCTATATGTTTTTCTTGTTTCCTCGTAATTCACAAATTCCCATATGTCAGCTAATTCACATGGCTGGCCCAAAATCGTATGGTCCTCCTGTCGGCCGCCGCCAAGTCCAAATGTTGTCAAGGGACTTGAATGGAAGAAATCTCCACGAAACTGGGTGATTTATGAAATTTTGCCTAATGCGTGAATGTAATATCTTAAGTAAGACTGTTCATAAAAAATCTCTTAATTAATTCTGGTAAACACTAAACAAATCAGATTATTATACTGTAGCCAACACATACCTTATCTATAATCCTTTTACAAATTGCTCACTATATTTCAGTCCTCCAACCGACCCAATTAATTGTGACAACCACTATTTGTTTAGCGATACACAAATTTCAACGCTACTGAAAGGAAAATTTTAAAACGCCAGGCTTTTATTTCCTTGTTGTTGGAACTAACTAAATAAAAAATATTATGACTTTCTTTCTTTATTATTACTAGTCGTGAGTGCACGAGAAAAAACACGTGCTGTGATGTTGTTTTTTCATTAGGTCTATTAGTCTATTCTCACATTATATATACATATGTAAATAAATTCTATAATATGATTATATATATAATAAATTTAATTTTATAATTTAAGAGTATGTATATATACATGACAAAGAACTAATTAGAGAAAAGAACAATATGAAGAAGAATGACATTAAGAAGACATTTTCCTCAATGCACCTTTGCTATCGTATGGTGCATGAAAACCAGAATTCTTCCGCATGTTCCAATCTTTCAATAACCCACATCCATGTCATGCAACTGCTTCGCAAGTTACATAAACAAAATGATGGATCAAATAATTAGTCAGTGCATCATTTCACCAAATCACTGGTGTCAACGGATCAATTTAGCTGAGAAGATTCATAGAGAGGAGGTCGAGCTACTTAAGAGAAATGGATAATAGCCTGCATTCTAACAAACGAAAAACTGCAGCCAATGTGACATATACTTATCACTGAAAATACTTTATTAGCAGCTTTTTCTGAATTTTCTGCAATAGTTAGAAAAAAAAAAAAAGAAGAAAGAGTTTCAATGACATAAAACTATTAATCTAACGAATTAAAGTATTGATCACATTGGATTCGACACTTTTGGCTCCTCGGAGGATCTCCCATTCATTTTGGAAAAGAAGGTCGACAGGTGGGGAACTACACTTCTCCAAACCTTTTCTCCCAAAGAATGAGAACTCAGCCAAGTTTTGAACAAGTTCGAAGAAACCTAAAAGAAAAGGAAACCTATAATCCAAGAAAACAATAGTGAGAAACAAATTCACACTAATTCTTATTAATTCAACTAAAGCATTACTTAACATTTTAATAATAATCCGGTTCTCAAAATCTCCAGAAATTATTAAACCAATAAAAGATTCTTCATAAATAAAATATAAACTTCAATGACAAATAATTAAAAACCCAAAAAAACCAGCCTAAAGTAAAATAAAGTGTTACATATGCCAAGTGCAATTATGCCATTGGCAAAGAAGATTGTCTATATGGGACAAAATACTACCATGAACACAAAAACAAAAACATGTGATTTTTAGAAGGAAAAAAATTAAAAAAAAATTAAAAAATGGCTGTTATTTTAGTAGAAGGTATAAGGTCACATGATTTTAAGATACCACATGATGCCTCTTGTTGAATAGTGTTTATCAAGCACCTTGAACTAGCAATTGCAGGTAGATTTCTCTAATTAGAAAATAGAATTAAAAGAATACGGGTCTGCATTAGAGTAAGAGCAAGGAGCATAATATCATCACAGATTTTAGATTACCCAAATAGGAATTCAGAAGACTGCATGCATGCCATGAAATGATTTCCAGTATATTTTCCTTTGATGATGCTTTTATTTCTTAATTCTCTGCTTTTCTGCAGTTTACTCAACAACAATGATAAAAATACATATAAGTGAAAATAGAATGAATCTTGGACCTTAGACCACCACCAAAGAAAAGTAAGACTAGACACATAAATAAAAGTCATTTTGAACATTTGCTATTAAAAATATAGGACACTCAAAAAGAACTCAAACAGGACAATCCCAACTATTGGATAGGCTTTTTTGGCTTTGTAATATGATTAGCATATGATTTATTTCTTAAGCACCAATGCAACACACAACAAGATAGGTGAAAAACCAGATTCTAAATAGCATCTTGTGAATACCGTATTCTCATACATTATATGATGAGAGCTGAAAAACCAGGGCAGATCATGTGAATCATACTCATTTTATGCACATCATCAATATTTTAATTATGTTACTTACATATCTCTATATAGGACAGTTTAGAAAAAGATCATGACTTCTCAAAAAGTGAAAACTATGGTATATCAATTGAAGCTGAAATTTCACACAAGGAATAGACAAAGGAAAAGAAACTATCATGCCCAAGGAAAGGAAGACTTTAGAAAGCATTAGAAGTCTTTCATATAACAACAAATACACTTGATTGTATGATGGTAAATCTCAAATACACTTGAGAGCTGTAAATCTCAATAAGTTTTTTTTGTCACTAAAAAATGTCAATCCTAGTATGAAAGACAACATTACAAACAATTCATGAATGCATAGCTATCAATCATTTTCAAAAGTAACCCTCCAAAACTATTAGCACAAATTTGTGAGCCCATATATCTATTTCAAAATTAGATCCGATGTAATAATCAAATATTAAAAACTTATAAAACCTCGAATTGCCATAAGTATAGCAATTATCTTCACTCCATTCATGTTGTCATGAGATACTATTACAGTAGCAATTGGAGTTACTAATTGCATTACAGAGTGGTTTCTCAGACCAATTCAATAATCTCAAAGACCTTATGGGCCTTGATTTGAGCTATAATGTGTTAAAAACAAAAACAAAAACTCCATCCAAAGCATAAGTTGATTAACTAGTTTTGCTTCAAAAGCTTGCCTAAATAAATTTCAAATTTAAATCAACTTAATTTTAAATTTAACCAATTTTTGACTACAATTTTAGTGGCCAACAAACATATATAATGTCAAAAGTTAATGTGCAACATAGGGCTAGAAGAATTGTCAATCATCATTCGAACTAAAAATCAAAACATTGTGAAATAAAAAAAGCAATAACGTAGCAATTAACAGTAATCATGGGCAAACTTAGCATAATTCAAGAATCAAATTCACTATTTATAATCACTCTAATGAGTCTAAAAAGCTAGAAATCTCGAATTCCCAAGGACAGAGAAAACTAAATCCACAAGCAACAAGGAGATATTAAATTTAATTTCCGTCAATAGCCGCAATACATCGCGTAGGCGTGTTTTGTGGCCAGGAGGGGGTGCACCTATTCATCTCTTTATTAAATTTTCTTTTCTTACATTTTCTTCTACCAAGTTTTGAAATTTGCCTCTCACTTTTGGTTGGTAGGTGTCTAGTTGGTGCTCATATTTAGTTATTTTATTTCCCGGGATTTACTCGGCTTGTATTAAAGAGAAGAATTACTTGCAGAGAAATTCAAAGCTTTTATAAGTTTCAGATTCCTGTCATAGTCTATTTGTAGTTCAGATTTTTACCATGTTAATTAAAAACGTATTTATATCATAAAAATCTTAAATTTCAAAATATGTTACAAAAATACAAAACCAAAAATAAGAAACTTTTATTCTATTAATGAAAATTTCTTATGATTTTATGATTGTAAATATAGTTTAATGGTAATATCGTGTCTGAGAATAGAGTTTGAATTTTCTAATTTTAAATTTAAAAAAAAAATTTGATTTTCTAATTTCCTCAAGTTCATTTCTTGCTTATATATAGATTTTTGTATTCATTACAGAAAATGTGAGAATCCGTCCTCTCATTATTTCTTTAGTTTTTTTTTTAATTTTCTTTCCTTAAACTTTGGAATTAAATAATTCAAACATTGCACTTTAAGATAAAATTAGGTATGATATTAATATTAGGTTATGTTTTGAACCACATGTTTTATGCTTTTATTGTCTGTGTCTTTTAAATTGTGATACACAAAGAAAGAAAGCAAAAGCATAAATCTTATAAATGTTTACAAATGACATAATTAAAAAACAAAAAAGAGTTGGCACGAATTGTAATATCGAGCACTCTTTTAGATTTCTCAAAGATAAGGTTTTAAGAGTGCCGAAAAAGAGATCATCGTAAATTTCTGTCACGGAATCTAAGATTTAATATTGGTTTAGAAAAGACAAAATATAGTTATTGAAGTTAAAGTATAGCAAAAGATTATGATTTTTTTTTTTTGGCTAAACAAAGATTATGAATAATTTTTAGTAATGAAAAAATCCTTCTTTTAGTGATATAATTAATTTCATAAATTTTTTACATATTAATAACACCACCCAAATCATAATGCCAAAATTTTAGTTCAATCATCATTGGTTTGTGCATGTCATCATATATATATATATAGATATGATATCATTGCAAATGATATACTTGTCATTATTATTTTCCTTATTATATTCATGTCATTGTTTTTTTGTGTATATATATATAATTGTATAATAATAAACTTATCATTATAGTTATATACATATTTCTATATAATATCGTTGTCCAGAATTATCATTATAGTCTTGCTCATAGTTTTCATATCATTATTTTTTTCTCTAGATATAGTTTAAATTATCTTGAAATCATGATAAATTCCCCCACTAAAGAATGATTTTTCAAATCCGAAAATAATTATAAATCTAAACCGTAGACTATAAAAAATAATAATAATAATATGAGTTATGATTAATATAAAGAAAATAAACTAAAAATAAAACTGATCATACACATAGACCAAATTTAAAAAATTAATATTCTTAAAACATTTTAAAATATTTGCTATATCTCGACTCCACTCCTTATATATTGTTGTTTAGTATAAGTTATCTATAAGGGTTCATATGAAAGAGGATTAGAATCTTTATTTGAGAGATTAGAGATAATTAAATAATAAAAATTAGGAAAAAAAAAAGACAAAAAAAAAATTGTTAAAATCGATATGAATGATTTGGAATCCACTCCATACAAACCCTAAGATTTTCACAACAGAAAGCACACAAATAAGTATAGTT
This sequence comes from Antiaris toxicaria, assembly GCA_035233585.1. Taxonomy (NCBI): domain Eukaryota; kingdom Viridiplantae; phylum Streptophyta; class Magnoliopsida; order Rosales; family Moraceae; genus Antiaris; species Antiaris toxicaria. The sequence goes on along the minus strand of CP141157.1, from coordinate 35,204,963 downwards.
AACGTACATAAATCAATTTTAACAACAACAACAACAACAAAAACAACGTATAGAAATTAGTACTAGTTATGCATATAAATCTCTTATTTCTTACGATATTATAAAAGGACAAAAGACACTATTTCATCCTCCCTTATGGTCCGCCATGCGGTAGGTCTTGTCTTTAATCCTCCTTCACACGGCCATCACTTAGCGAGTCTAACAGCCCCTATGTGGAAATCTTTGTAACTTTTTTATTTTTTTAAACTTTTACTTGCTTTATTTGTCTATTTTATAAGCATGTGTTGTTCAGCTTATACATGTAAAAACTTAATACCATCTAAGGGGCGTTGGCATAATGTTTTGGAAATAAAATAACACGTCTTTTGAGACGTGAAAATGAAAACACTATTTGGATCGTGTTTGTTTATCGAACATTCAAATTGTTTGAAAAAGAAAACAAAAACCAAAAATGGTAACCATGATTTTTGTTAAAGAAATATAAAACAATTGAAAGTTTTTTTTTTCCCATTTCTGTTTTCATTTGTCACGGCTTATAAATTAAATTATATTTTTAAAAACATATTCAAACACGGTTTTACTTTTTCTTTTACAAAATCAATCTCTCTGAAAACATAAACAAACATAATTATTAGACACAATTTTACTATCTGTTCCAAATAATTCTCCAAATATTATTTTTATATACAAAATCATTTCAATAAACACTACCAAATGGGCCCCTAAATTTTTTTGTTTCTTCTTCATCAAGTGAATGTTGACCCCTAGGCCAACTTCAATGTGTTATATCCAACAAGCAGTCCAAACTTCTGTTGCAATTACACCTCAAGTCCATAACAAGTTTAGACTTAACGTAATTTGCATTTCCTAGTATATACATGTCTTCATTTTTCTTGTCAAATTTATTTTTCACCTTCTTACGGTATATAATTGTTATTTCATCTCCCTCACGGTCCACGCCAAGGATAAATATGAGAGAAGCTAATCAAAGTTTGAGCCTTTTGGTGTGATGTAGTTCCATCTAATTGGCTGCGTGGGAATCAAAATAAACATTTTATTTTACAGTTGGGAGTCAAGTCACTCAGAAGCGCTTTGGAAATGTGAGTTTCGTCAAAGTACAAGCACTTTGGGAATGCAAGTGCTGTCGAAGAGCAAAGAATATATACGCAACTTGCTACTAAATTCAAGTGCCCCAGTAATATTGTCTCCAAAGCATATCATCAAAGTTTTCAAATTCCATGCAGAGCCCAAGGCTATAATTAACTCGATAAGTATGCATATACTTCTCAATGGAAAAAGGTTGAATGAATCACTTTGAAGTCTCATAAACTTTTTCTAAATTTTATTAATCAATATTTCATATTTTCTTCTTGTACTCGAACAATACACATGTTACCTCTCTAAAAATTAGTTAACAATCTAATAGTTATTTATCAAAACAAAATCTATATCTGGCAGAATTTGTAAGAAGAAATTAATTTGTAAATAGGATTATTTTCACAAATAGCCCTTGAACCATAAGCTTTTATTTAAATTGATCCTTATTTGTTTTAAATTGATCATTGCATATAGAAAATAATTCAAAATGTCTATTTGGTATATATCAGTTTATAATTTTTTAAAGAAGTTTGAAGGTTATGAAAAGTTAATAAAGGGATCATTTTCATAAATAGTCCATGAACTATAAACCTCTGTTTAAATTGGTCTTTATTTTATTCAAAATCATTCAAAATGTCCCCTAGTATATAGAAACTAATTCAAAATGCCCCTTTCATTCATGCCCTTTCGATTCTAATTTAACAGAAGGGATATTTTGAATAACTTTCTATATTTCATGAATACAATGATCGATTTCAAACAAATAAAAGTCAACTTGAATAGAGATTTATAATTTAGGGGTTATTTATGAAAATCATCTTTGTAAAAAAGATAATACCAATTATAAAATAAGAATTTTACAAAAAGATATGAAAAAAAAATTAATAAGGAGTTGTATTTAACCGTCAAATATATAACAAACATGTCAAAATTGCATAAGTAGTCGTTTTATAAAATAAGAGTTTTATATTAGAATATGAAAAGAAAAAAAAAACTATAAATAGGAAGTTCCTTTTAATATGTAACAAAGCCTGTCAATATCGCATATTATACATATTATTTTGATGTACTTTTACTAAAACGAAGAATTCGAAAATGGTACCTTGTTATGGAAGAGATGCTATAAAAAAGTCATAAAAAAAAAATGATAATCTCTTCGCGATATTCTAGTATGTAAAAAAGAAGAGAAATATTTAATGTACTTGTGAGTGTATGATCTCTATTATTATCAATAATTGAAAAAATTATCTAAATTGTCATTTTTTTAATCTATTGATCAATACGATACAAATTCTTCTATTGAATAACATGATATAAATTTTATTTTAACTAATGTTTGGCTTGTTATATTGTTTTAACATTAAACTTTTGTATCATCTTAATATAATAATTTATAAATTTGTATCATTCATATGCTTTTTTTTAATTTATTTATAAAGAGTCAAGAACTTCACTACAAACTCACACTAATCTTAGGATCAAATCTTACTTCTGTCCTTTTAATAAGTAATTTTACGGTCATTTCTATTTTGCTAGCTAAATTTTAAAGCACTTAACTAGCTCTTTTGGTTTTTTAATTTTTCCAATTTAACTTTTTTATTAGATTTTAATTAAAAAAAATGAAACAAAGAGAGAATTAGTCTCTTTAAACCATTTATTTTTAGAAATTGTTAAAAATAAATAAAAACAAAAGACAATATAATTGTATTTAACTTCCCCCTTTTTTTCCTTATCTGTTGAAAATTCTAATAAAGTAAGTTACGTGGGATTAGATTAAAATTTAGGAGGTAATTTAAGAATTTTTAGTTTAAGAGAAAATGAAAAGAATCCTAAAATTAAAGGATACGTATGAGAATAATCTTGGTCTTGGTGTAAAAAAAAAAAAAAAAAACAAAAAACAAAAAACAAAACAAAACAAAACAAAACATAACAAAACAAAAATTCGGTTAAGATCCTGCACTTGGTGGTATGGTTCAATCATTTTTTTTTAATTTTTTAAAATTATAGGAAAATTGTTTTTTAATGCCATTTTTAATAAATATCCCCGATTTTTTAAATTTAGAATAAATTACCATTTATTTTAAGTAGTCTATTGATAATGAATTACTTTATAAAAAAAAATTGTGAAAACAAAATAGATGTACTTATATTTTTTACTCTCTTACTTGGATTTTTGACTCTTTTTATTTATTTAATTGAGGGCAAAAAAATTGAAACCAATATAATTGTGGCCAATTTCAGAGATATGTCTTTTGAAGTGCAATTTTACAAATCATTCTTAGTTAGCTTGATGGTTCATCAATTATAAACTTGATATTCAATTATTAGTAAACTGAAATCAATCTGTTGTTAATCAATATCAATTAATAATTTACCCATTCATCAAATATAAATCGTCAAATTTATTAATGATAGTAGTTTTAGGTATAGTTTAACAATAATTTCATACTTTACTCTACCATAAGACGTGAGGTTCAAATTCTACCATTCCAAGTTAAAAAAAAAAAAAAAGAATGATAGATCGATCGGCCATCAATGATAGATTCAAAGAGCATCTCTAATTAAATACTAAATTGATGTATCATGGTATATTTTGCAATTTTTTGAATTTAGGATGGAGGATTCAAATTTTACACGTTTATGTATAATCATGTATAGTATTACTATTAAATTATATGTACAACCACTGATATATATTAATATTTGTGTGAAAAAAAGACTCTCCAATGAAGTATTATTTTCTATGTTAAATTATTCATAATTCAAACTCAGTGTTAAATTTATCACAATATATAATCATTGCTAAATCTAATATTTAATTTTTATTGATTGGTGCCTTGATTTTTATATGTAATCATTACAATATCTTTTATTTTTAAATTATTAAACACTAAGGAAGTGTTTGGATAACATATTACATTTGTATTATATTTTAATATAATGTATTGAATGCAACATGCGTTTAGATGAAAATTATTTTTATTTGGATGAAAAGTATTTAAATTATATTATATATGATGTGATTGACAAAAAAAGTAAAGAGAAAAAAGAGACAGAAAAAAAGTATATGTGATGTAATTGGTAAAAGTAATAGAAAAATAAAATGGTTAATAATGATTCTATTAGATTTAAATTATGATATGATTGATATTTAAATATAATACTCTTACGTCTAAATGAAATTACGCTTGAATATAATATAAATACCAAATATATCCTAAGAATTTAATTTTCTAGCATAACAGATGATAAAAAAAATAAACATAATATTACAACATAAAATATTAAACACAAAATAAAATAAAATAAATATTTTTTTAATAATAAATATAATATTGATATGAACGTATAATAGAGATCGTTTAATGAATCAACAATTGAGCATGTACAGCCTAATAAAAAACTTTAAAAAAGGTATTGCTTTTCTTTTAAAACAACAAAAGTTCAGCATTTTTTTTAAGGGGCCATCCAACCCATCTCTCTCTCTCTCTCTCTCTCTCTCTACATCTCTGAGACCCTTTCACAGTGTCTGACTGTCAACTCTCATTGCCATTTCTCATTACTCGTCTATTTTCTGCATTTTTAGTTGACCACATCTCCCAGTAAACTCCAGATATTCCAGTTTTGGTGCCAAAACGACCTCGTTGGGAGACGTGCGGATATTCTTCTTCTCCGTACAAAAGATCCTTTTTTTAATTTGTCAAACAAAAATGATTACTCACCACATTTTGTCCGGTCTGTAGTTTCCATGCCCTATAAATAATCAATTTGTACATCTTTACCATCAACGATAAATATATTATATTTAAATATAATATATATTTAGAAAAAAAATATTTAAATTATATTTAAATAATAAATATATGATATAATGATAAAAAAATATAATATAATTAATAAAATAATAATTATATATTAAATTTAAAATATTATATAAGTGATAATTTAAATATAATATATTTATATTTAGAAAAAAATTATATTATATATAAATATAATATTAAAATATGAAATATTTAATAATACAACATGTTTAGTATCTAATTCTGTTTAGATGAGAGGTCTATTTTTAGAAAATGAAAAATTTTTAAATATAAAAAATAAAAAATTGTTTGAAATTTTTTTTAAAAATGAAAAATTGTTTGGATAGGTGAAAATTTTTTATTTTTAAAGAATTCTTTTTTTATTTTTTAAAAGTAAAAAATTTTAGATGTTCAGATATGAAAATTTATAAGGATTCATTTTTCTTGAAATGAAAAATTTTTAATTTTTCAAATTTGGAGGTGTTAAAATTAAGGGAGGGTAAATTCCAACTATTCTTTTTGAAAAAAAAAAAAAAAAGGGGTAAATTCCAAGAAAAGAGAAAATTCAGCCATCTTTTTTATCATGAATTTAAAAGGTGAATTTGAATAATAAATTTGATTTTGATAAGGCAAAATACAGTAAAGGACATCTTAAATAGTATCGAAAACAATCTCAAAACCATTATGCAAATGGACTATAAGAAATTGAGTATTATTTGGAGCCTTTATTATGAAAATATCTCACCAATTCAATCAACCATAATATTAGTATGTATAGTACATGTATATAATTATATGAGGTGTTTGTGTACAATTAATTAACCTTTTCTAACACTTAAGATTAAAAAAAAAAAAGCCAAAACCACTAATTAAAGTTAACCCAAATTTTGCAGAGCAAAAAGAAGGTAAACCCAAATCACATATCCTTTTCTCTCACTTGCCCATGATGAATTCCAATAAGGTCTCTTCGCTTTCCTAATCGGATTTTCTTGACATAAAACTTCAAGAACAGCAGCATCATGACCGCATTCAACACCGAGTTAAAAACCCACGCGCCGATGCCACTACAACCTCCCTTGACGAGGTAAAGCGCAAGGACTCCGACATGGCAGGCGACGTGGCAGGCGAGGAGGAGGATCTGGCAGCTGGCGACGAAGGTGAAGTCACAGGCGGTGGGCAGTCGGACAGCGGTCCAGAAGCGGTAGCTGTAGACGGCGGAGTAGACGAGGGTTGAGGAGAGAATGGCGAGGACCTGGAAGGACTGGGAGAACTCAAGCCAGAGGAAGGAGATGAAGGTGAGGAGGGAGTGGTTGAGGAGCTGGGAGGGGGAGAGGCGGCGGCGGCGGACGACGGAGAAGAAGGTGCGGAACATGTGGAGGAAGCGGGAGAGGTAGTAGACGTAAGACCAGAAGAAGACGCGGCCGGAGGGGCGGGTGCCGACGGGGAAACAGAGGAGCCACTGGAAGGGGGTGGTGCGGGAGCGACGCCAGAGCCATCGGGTGTCGCGGATCTCGGCGGCAGAGGAGAGGAGGATGCCGGCGAAGATGGTGGCGGAGAGGACGGCCATAGAGAGGCTGTGAAGAGCGGGGAGGGGGCCAAGGGGTACGGAGACGTCGCGGCAGCGGAGGAGGAGCCGGACGACGATGGAGAGGAGGAGGGAGAGGATGAGGTAGACGGATATTGAGGTGAAGAGGAACGACCACGTGGAACCCCACGATTGGGTGTGGCTCCACCGGAACCCCACGATCGTCGGGTGCTCAGACAGCCAGAAAGTCGCCGCGTTCACCATCGCTGCGGCTGCTTCCGCCGCGCTACTGCCACCGTCTGCCTTTTTTTTTTGGCTCTGGAATTCTAGAGAGAGAGAGAAAGAGGGGGGAGAGAGAGGGACTAAAATTAGGGGAAACGTGAATTCTGGTGGGAATGAAGCGATGGGCTAAAAGGCAGTTCTTTTTTTTTGGGGAAGAACTACCTTGAATGCGGGCTATGTGTTCACGCGTGAAAATCGTGTGATTATTATGTTTGGGATTTTATTTTTTCTTACTTTTTTTTTTTAAGTGTCTCGTGGTAAATTGAGATTAAGATCAAATTTTATTTTGTTTTGCTTTGATTTTTTATTTAAAGGAGATGGAAGAGTTGATTTCAATCTCGAATAATTAAGTCTATCTAAGATTATTGTTAAATTATGTTTATAATTATATTTTTTTAAAAAATAAATCATTTTATACTTTGTACATAATAATAATAATAATAATAATAAATTAATTTATAGGTACAACCAAATCATAATAATCAGCAAACATTTGAATTACCGGTTAAGAAACATCTTGAATTAATCAGAATGATTAACTTCAAGCAAAAATTAAAAAAAAAAGAATAATTAGGTGTGAATATTATTTTTTGAGTTAGGTGTGATGTTATTTAAATTATACCCATAATTATAGTTAACAATATTATTATTGTCATTTTCATATTGTAGTTGATTGTTTTATTTTGTTAGGTAAAGCCTTAGCTTCGTAAAAAAAAAAAAAAAAGAGAGAGAATATTCTTTTGTTAAAAAAATCAATTTTGACAGGTGAAAAATACAAATAAAAATAAATTAGAACTAAAAAAGAATTTTTAAAAATATAAAAATAGTAGCAAACCACGACAAATTAGAAATCAACATTAATTAACGTCTATGTCCAAACGACTGAAAATTATTGGCATTGTATATGCACCACCCGATTTAGATAGCACGTCTTTTATAATTTTACTAGTCAAATTTAAGTGAATGTTTCTGGTCACTTGCAACTTCATCAAATAAAATTAAATATAATAAATTCCCTCAAATATTTATCGATTTTTTTAATATTTATCGATCAATTTAAAAAAATAATAAACAATCGTTTTACTAAATTAAAAAATAACACATGGCAAAAGTGAAGTTCTATTAATGGGACCTTAATTCCCATATATGAAGTTTATTGAATTTTTCAAAATGTTTAACATTAACCTCTTTTCCCAAAGACACTAACCGGACAAAATATTTTCCTTAATGTTTTAGTGCAGATCTTTTTATTGTTGAAAACCCCCTGCGTGATGACATTAACATTCATATTCATGCGATGTGGGTGCGTATTTTTTATCCTTTATTTATTTATTTTTTTGCTTGCCAAGTCAAATGCATTACCAAGATAAAGAAAGGCTGGCTTTCATAATTAATATTATAAAGTATTCATTTTTTTCGTTTTATTTTCAACGTATAAATACGTATTATATTGTGGCGGAAGGTTGGGGTGGGTCGGGTCATCATTGTCCACTGAAGCCGTACGTTGGCAGACATAATGTAATGATGTACTCGCATAGTTTTTGATGTCATTGATATAATTGATAAAAATGAATAAGAAAATGAAATAAAAAAATATAATATGGGTGAAAATTTTATTTTTAAAATATTTTAAAATAATAAATATATTTGAAATATTATAAAAGAATTATATTTAAATATAAAATTTTTATATTTAAATAAAAATTATATTATATTTAAATATAATATAAAGATAATAGGAAAGCAAACACCACGTTATCAAATGGTTCACCCGTTTCTCAAAAGACTTTGATGGAATAAATGATTTAATCAATAAATATTTGATTTTTATTTTAAAACTGATAATTGATAATTTACATCTATTCTCTAATTTTTCATAAAAATTAGAAATACAACTTATTTGAAGATAGTATTTCAGTAGTGTAAAGTCTAGTCTTACGTATTATTTATGTATATATTATATAGTTAAGGTAAAATAAACTTGTATTTAAATTGGTTTTAAAAAAATTACGAATAGGTGTACCATCCTATTAAATAACAAGCGGTACTATTAAGGCATTCACATCTTATAAAGAGCACTTCATAATCACAATAAATAAACATGTATAATATTACGTCCTAAGTGCCCCCAAATAAATGTTGCTAAAAAGAACTTATAAGCTTATCTGAAACTATCTGTCTTGCGGTTTAGCCAGGTTGGAAAAGGCGCAGCTTGGTTCCTTCCTCAGAAAGTGAGTTGCCGTGTATATTTCCATTAATTCTCTTTTCTTTTTTTTTTTTTTTTCAAATTTATAACAAAAAATATGAATTCTATATTATATTGTAATAAAATTAAATATAAAATTGTCACCAAACTATAATTTAGAACTTGTTTAAACGTTGGATTCCAATCCACTTTCGTAAATTACAATAATTTTTTTATATATTTTTTAACTTTTACTATTATAATATTTCTCAATCCATTGAATATAAATTTCAATTAACCCCCCTTAAACAGTGCTTCATTGGTTCTTCTTTAAGTTGCATATAAACTAATTTTGGTTTGGTAATACATCTCTCATGCACGTCATATAATTATTACGGAGGTCCCACTTTTCTTCTAAATCAATTAATTCTACGTTTTAGAAAAGGCCACGGCTTGCATGAGAGCTCTACATATAAATATAACTTAATTACTCATGCAAATTAAGACGCGTATATAGATAATTAATTTCTCTCGAGTATGCATCCCTCCTCGATACGTAAACTTAGGTTGATGTTGAAATCCAAATGCTTTGCATTTGTTTATTTATTTTTGAAGTTGATTCTTTTTTTTTTTTTTGGAAAGGAAAAATTACATCAATTTTAAAAAAGATTACAAATACCAATAATTATGAACATGACCTTGCACAACACAAGAGATGAATCTCAACAGAAATTGAACACACCGGTATAATTAAATGACACTCAAGGAGGGAGACGTACGCTAAAATCTATTAACGAAAAAATTCTTCAAACAATCTTAAATTGAGCTCGCATATGACTTTTTCAAAAAATAACTCTATAATCAATGGATGTTGTCGATCAATTGAGAGCCATAATTAAGCAGCATAGAGGCCATTGTACATCCCGTATAGCTATAATGCCAACGAGACAACCACTAGCATCATAAAGCTGATGACACCAGAGTGTAGGGAAACCACCTTCGTTAAACAAAATATGCATGCCAAGGTGAAAAACTCAATGCTCTTATTACATTTAGAAAATTAAAGACCAAAAAACTTGGGAAAATCCCATAAATTTGCTAAAATATATTAAGTCCCTCAATGCTAGACAATGAAAACAAGTAGTAGAGACAACATCAAGATAAAACAACACCAAAAGCACAAGCGAAGCTTTGGCACATGTAACCCATGCGCCGCCATCAACGACTAGAATCCCTTGCATGCACCAGACTAGAAAACTTGCTTCCCTTCCATGACGTAGCTCTCAAAATTTGATCGAAATCCCACAATGGACACATCATAGATCATCGAAAGAAGGAAGCCATTCTCCTCCTCTCACTAAGCTCCATCACCAAAACTATCCCTTCCTCCGACGATATGAACTTGAAGTCAATGACATCTACGATCTTGCTTGCAAACAGTGGAGGCCGGTAGCTCTGCAAGACGCTGGATCATCGGCCCCAAGGCTCATGTGAATGCTTCTACCTTTCTCTTTTTCTTAGACTCTTTCTTTCTAACCTCTTGGTGGCTAGGGTTTCTCTATGTTACTTTTTGAAGTTGATTCTAGTGCTTGATTAAAGGCACATTTCAAGAATTAAAGCGGAAAAGAAAGAAACTAAAAATAAAACATGCAATTAGCATATTTAAACTTTAAACTTATTTCAATTTTTTAGGGGATTTAAACTCTACACCTTGTAAATAAATGTAATATTATCATTAGACTATATTATTGTTAAAAATTTTTTTTGGAGAATATTGTTTTGTATTAATAATTGGAGAATACTCTTTAACTTTAATTGAAGCCTACTTAAATCACTAGGAGTGCTTGTCTTGGTTGCCATAAAATTGGCAAGAGAATGAAATTCACCATGATCACGTGTCATTTTTTTATTGTTTATTTTGGCTAAAGCCATAACGTAGCATAAACATAAATACATATACAAATATGTGTGTGTGTAAAACAAACTTTTTTTTTTTTTTTTCAGTTCCCCTAAAAACTATATTTTAATTTATGCCACCCATTTGAAGAACTACAAATTTGATTTCGCCTACTAAAACGAAGCTGTAAATTTGTTTACCAATTGTCCAACTTGCAAATTGGCGAGATGATTAAAGGCTACTAAAGGCAATTTCAAATAATAATTTGGCACTATAGACGTGTGGGTCAGAGTCTCCCACTATCTTTGCGAGTTATAATAAGAATTTGATATGTCGGGTTAAAAAAAAAAAAAAGTTTACAGTTTCAAACACCTATTTATATATATATATAATATCTGAATAGTAGAAGAAAAAGGGGAGCCAATAATAGATGATTTATGATTTTTTTTAAAAATGATTGTGCGATTGAGTTACGTATGCTGAGGAATACCACCTATTTGCAAGATTTCCATACGCATGGAGAAATTATCGTTAAGTATTCAACTGGTGAAAAAAATAAGAAGGAAGCGCAAAATAGTATGATACATGTTGTCAGGTTAGAAATGTTGTAAAGAATCGTTATTTGTCTCGTTGCACTAAGTGTCAAAATTGTAAAATCAGATTTTAATGTTAACTAAAATGAACAATTTTCCAAGAGATATATATATATCTAATTATATGGTAAAGATCACTTGACTTTAATCATTATTTATAATTACTTTGTGGACCACGCACGCATACAATAATTTGAATTTGCAAAATGAAGGAATTTAACTTATCATCTTATGATAGGATCAAATATAGAAGTTAGGTTTCAGATATAGAAGTTATAGTTTTATCCTCATCTATCTACTACATACGTATAATTATATGTGACTTTTTTTATTTTGAAGGAATTATATCTCTCTCCTTGTTTTTAGCAGGAATAATTATTTCTTTTGGTTTAATTTTATGAGAATATTAGAGAAAATATCAGCATCAGTGAAAATATTAGAGAAAATTATGAAATTTTGCTTTTAAACATATTTCTTTTATTTAGGATAAAATATACATTAAAAATATACACCAAATTAAAGATTAAATTAGTATGCTAGTGTAATAAGAAACTAAATAAACACTACAAAAATAAATAAATAAATCAAAGAAATGGCTGTACATGTCAAAATGTTATCCTGGGTTCCATCTGGATACCAATTTGCTTTCAATTTTTTTCCCTTCATTGTTTGAAATTAAAAATTGTTTATGAGCTGGTACGTCAATATTTCCCTAGTTGGGGATGACACCTAAACTTCTCTTGAACTTTCTGCAAATAAATTCTAATGTCGTGTGGTAGGTACTTACATATTCCCTTATTTTTATACAAATCCATGTTACATGTTTTTGGTTTTTCATGAATAATAAAAATTAAAGAAGAAAAGTGATACCATCTCACTCCTCATCTTCGTCATTAATTTATAGAAAAAAATTTTTTGGAGTCTATTAATGAAGAGAAAAGAAAATTCAGTTTCACTCACACAAGGATCACATAGCCAAAAATATATTTCAATAGGAGCGTTTACTATTTCAAAAAACAAATAAATGACATTAAAGTATAAAAACCAAAGGACTAATTATTAGTGGGGTTATATCTCAATTTTTAGTTACGTAAAATAGAAAAATCACAACATTTTTTTTATAGAATTAATTTTGCTGGGGTTATAAATAATTTTTTATTTTTAACGGGATAAAGTAGTGATATTATGAAGGTTTTGAGATAGAATTAAAATAAATAAAAAATTTTCAACCCTCCACTCGTCATAAGCTAATTCGCCATTGCACTCACATTGTTATAAATCTGACTTTATATGATTTATTTGTCGGATAAATTAAATCTTTCCTGGGACTACATTAAAAGTAAGGAAAAAAAAAAAAAAAGACATACCACCTGTTTAATAGTTCAATACATACATGAATAAAGATTGAGGATCCAAGCTTGTCCGACATCACTTATTAGTAACATAATAGTTTGCTTCATCGAAGGAGACTCGGAAAGAACTAAGAAGATGACAAAAGCTGGTTCTTTCTTATATGCAGTTTAAATTTGGAAAAAAACAAAGGGAACAAATCCAGCGTAACTTGTCACTGTGAGTTGTTAAAGAGAGCAAATTCAAAATATAAAAACCCGTATTTGAATCAAATATGTATCATGCATGCCATTCAGTGCTTACTTACCTAACAAACTGACCTATTCCATTCAAGTGGTGAAAAGTTGAAAATGGATCAATTCAACTTAATAATAGACTCGGAGGACAAAGAAAAAACTAAAACAAAAAAGAAAAACAACAAATTAATGTAAAATATAATACCTGTTGGCCCCCATCTTTTATTATTATTATTATTATCCCTCCGGCAACCCAATCAAGACCAAAAAGTGTAGGGGTGGATAATAATTAGGCGCTCTGCCACAAAAAAAATAAAAAGGATGGTGGGGGACTGAATTAATATCTTGAAAGTGTGAGCAAGTTTTATAAAATTTAGAAGTCCAAGCGTAATCAAAATGCAAAATCAAATTTGATGGATTTTGTATTGGATTTTATTAGAGGATAGTAGCACATTAGCTACATTGGATTAATTGGATTTAAAATGAATTTTTAATAATTAAATTAAATGATATATTCTAAAAAAAAAAAGATTGGTTTCGAACTAATGCTATTATTATTTGGAATCAAATTAAACGTGCTTTTATTTCACATGAAAGAAAGAGTGAGAATGAAATAATGACTCACTCTCTATTTTATTCACGTGTTTATTTATAAAATTAACAACGAAAATTTTGTAGATCTCGCATATTACAGGGAATGAAGAAAAGAAATTTTAACCCCTACGTTCTCTTTGATTTGATTCTCCTTTAAAGGGAATGGATGTCGAATTTATGTATATCTCCTCGATCGGTTCTCTATACTACGTGTGAATGGTTATTTAATTCTGTAAAAGGGCGTTTTAGTAATTAAATTAATAAGATTACTCTTTTTTTCTTACAGAAAAAAAATTGCGAATATATTCTAAATAAAAAAAAATACAAACAACAATATTGACCCATGTGACCTCAAATTATAAGAAACTATGATCATGATAGATAATTTATTCCCCTAGTAAACTCAATTAACGCTCAAGAAGAATAGATGTTATATCGATTTTCAGAATAGACACTTAAATAGACACATTAATAATTGAGTACACACACATAGCTCTTTACTAAAACCTATAAAATTGCTAGAAAAATCAAATTCATTGAAATCAAGAGCAGTTAGCACCATGACCGTAGATGCTAGGAATCTACAATCAAATAAATTCAATTAAACTATTAAATTTGTTAGATTAAATCGGATGAGTCCTTGGACACTAAAATTGAGAACAAGTATATCATATAAATTTTGAATCAATAAGTAAAATGCACAAAAGCAAAAGACATAGGAAATTAGAGAGGTTTGTCAGAATGTGCTACATCCTCTGAGCATTCTTTACTATTTTTTCAAAAAGATACAATATTCAGAGTCTTTGTTGACTTTGGTAGAGTAATTGTATATTTAGAGATGATCCTCATTTGACGGGTTTTTCACTCTATTTATAAAGGGAGAACAATAAATGATGGTTCTTCTAATCTTGAGACTTAGTGAGCCATGAGTCCACTACTCATGCTACCAAGATCATGGGCTCCATATGGTCATGATCAAAAATGAAAACTGAATTCCTGTGGACATGAATCCTCGGAATTGCCTAGTATACCCACTGGATAGCAAACTTCGATATATGGTGTGGATGAGAACTATCTGCACGACTAAGCGATCGTCGAATGAAGGTTGGAGGCAACATTAATGCTTGTCATTATGATCATCGAACAACAGCAAAACAACTGACACTCAAATACTCAATCACTGAAGAAATGGATCAATGAACATTACTTGCAGGTATCTGGCGCTCGACACTCAATCTCCACATAGACGATCCAACAGATCATTAAGTTCATCTAAAATCACCCAACATTCGATAGCAAATAGAAGCCATGTGTGCAATCCTAGGGTGAACATAGTTCGACCCCAACAATAACCACATAAAATGCTGTTATTGACAACACAACTTAATACATGAAAGAAAGAAAAACACATAACCAAATTCGGGATACAAACCTCTGTTATTGCAAACCACAGCACATAGGAATATAAAGAAAAATCAGAAGCACAACTGACAAAACTTCCGACGATATGATGATTGATAAACGAGCCGCAAAAAATGTAATAGAGCTTGTGAGACGTACGGTGTAGTTGAAGCGCCACCTGAATAGCAGCACGTAAGCCCCACGCATCACAATGTCCACCCCGAACTACCACCGCCGTAGGCATTCCATCGCTTCACAGATCAACAAATCCGTGAAAGATTTCAATTGTTGATGGTAGAAGTGCCAATAATAATTTTCCAAACCAATGGCCACCAACCTTTACCCCACTTTCAGTTAGACCCAATAAAATCGGTGCCTCGTCCCCACCACTAGAAATCCCACCATCTAACAGGCTTGAAAACTAAATTTCAGGACCAGGAGTGCTGAGATGAAACGGAAGGTCCGACCAGCCGACTACCTTTGCCCCTATCTCTTTTTCACTCTAGGGCCGATTCCATACAAATTTGATAAGTTTCCATTAACTATTTCGAAGTTTAGTCAACACTAAAAAAGGAATTTTTGAAAAAAACAAAAATCTAAATTAGAAATTCAATTGCTTCCATTATAACATCTAATAAATAAATAAGTAAACACAAAAAAATAATCAATAATATTCATAGTTTTTCTTTTACCTCTTTTTTTTTTTTTTTTTTTTCATCATCACTTTTATTTTTCTTTCTAGTTTGGTGAACACATTTTCTAAAATTTTTACAGTAATGCCATAAAGCACTATTTTTTCGCTGTGAATTCTTTTTACTAAACCGAGTCATTTGTCGACCCATAACGATAATCAATGTATTTAAACAATGCGTGTAAATTTTGAGTCATAATGTTAGGTGATTAAAAATAATATATATATGTATAGCTAGTGTATTCCTATATTATTACTAATACGACGCCCATATGAAACCTATATTGTAATAAAAAAAAAAAAAAAAGCTCTGATACATAAAATTGCTCGTAAGAAACACATTTTTTAAAATACAAAACAGACAAACAGGTTGGTGCGACTACTTTTTTCTCCATTCCTCCGGACATGCTAAGTTTACTTGAGTGTAATTGATATATGGTATCTTTTAATTGACATGGTAAAATTTAATTTGACTACATTAACTATCTCTCTCTCTCTAATTAATGGATAGGTGAACGATATTTATAAAATGAAAACAACAAAAAAAATGATATAACTTATGTTACAAAAATTATGATTTGTCATATTGATATCATATTTATATAAATCGTAATGATCTATATCATCACAAATAATAAGAATCACAATGAAGTAATAATATTACATTTGTATGAATATTGATACGTTATCATTGATAAAAATCACAGTGACATCATTATAACTAATAATACGTTTATTATGATATAAATCACAATGCCGTCGTTTTACTTAATGGTACGAATCAATCCCAAATCACCACACACACACACACAACAACACCACACCCCCCCCCCCCCCCCCCCCCCCATCTTTTTTTTTTTGAAAGGGTTCCTTGGTGATTATTATCATATACTAAGTCATTAAGATTTTGGGAAAAGTTGCGTTTTTTTTTTTAAATAATTGCACTGCTGAAGCCAAAGGAAAAAAAAAAAAAAGTCTAGCCAAATTAGCAATTAAATTATATAAAAGTTGTTTCGTTTGAGATAATTTTTATAGATCGTATTTTATCGTTTAATCTAAAATTCTCAATTTACATTTCATTCTCTCTCTTTTATTTTTTAAAAAACTTAAATTTTGAAAGTTTATAATATTCTCATTTCAAATCGAAATAAGATCATTCTTATACCAAAATACTCACAATAATGAGATAAATAAAACGAGAATATTTTTCATATTTTTTCTAAACACATTTCAAAATTTTATACTGTTTTCTATATCAAATAACTTTTTCAAAAGTCTTCCTTAAGAATATATTTTCAATTCAATTTCTAAAATATCGTGTACGAGTCCTTATATAATAATAACTGTATATATTGTCAGTCCACAATATTTGTATCGATTCAGTTTCTTTTAAAAGATTATTAAGTAAACGCAAATTCTAATTTTTATTTTCTTAAATTATTATAAAATTTTATCAATATTTCAACTTCGGTATTATGATTTACCATAGAATGATACATATATCGACTTTAAAATTTTATTTATCTGATCACAATATGTCACAAGATTTAATAAACAGAAAATACAATTTAAAATTGCAAATTATTAAGACAGCGTAACATAATATAAAGAAAAATGAATAATATAACATATTTAACTATATTATTTTAAAATAATAATAAAATTAAAATAATTCAATCAAATAATATAATTTATATTAATTACACGTTAAAATACCACTTTTCTCTTCCTCCCTCCTATCTCTTCCTCCCTTCCCCACCCCTTATTTTAGATCTAAAAATCAGATCTTGACAGTTGGTGTCGCATTCAGTGGATTCGTCGCCGGAGAAGGAGTCATAGCCCGAGGTTGGGATTTATGTTACCGGCCGTCATCTTTTAAGCTCTAGATGAAACCTACATAGCTGTTGGAAAAGAAACCGTCGCCTGAGAAGACAAAGTCGGAGAAACAGTCGTGGAGAGCCACAAGGATAGTCAAAGATCTTGCGTTGCGGTCAGCGATGATAAAGGCCTTGGATATGCTTGGGATCAACTGAATATCGCGTGATAGTGATATTTTGACAGAGATTGTAACCTTCACGGCCGTCATAAATCACGACCAATCTTGAACTTCTGCTATTCGCCCTCTGCCACAATCGCAACTCGCGACCTCTCTCTCACTGTTTTTAGGACCTCTCTCTCACTGTTTTTAGGGAGCCCATGCTCTTCCTTCATCATCACCTGAATCTACCTGCTGGAGCGATGGCTCGCTAGTCTAAAAATACAAAGAAAGAGAAGAGAGAAAGAGGGGGATGAGAGAGAGTAAAAATGAAAAAGAATAATTAATTTTAAAAAGAATAATAACAATATGTTATTATTTATTATGTTTTGAAAAATATGCTATTATTTACATTATTATATTTTAAATACACCTTTTTCCCGTGATATAATTAGATATCATTTAAATTGGAAAGGAGATTCGAGTTTCGTAAAAAGGGGAATTGGGGTCAAAACAGAAAGGAAAGGCCGACATTACCTTTTCCCTACTACTGGGCTTGTGGCCTTAGGCCTAATGCCCTACAATGCCAGCCCAGAGTGAGTGGCAGGCCTACGGTCGGTAAAATCGGGAAATAATCTAGGCCGTTGGATTTGTGGTTGGAAGCTCAAGCGCAACTTACAGCGAAGTTGCCTCAGGCGGTATGACCATATAAAAGTAAATAAGCGAGAAAAAGGCAAAAAAAAAAAAAAAAAAAAAAAGAAAAAGAAGAAGAAAAATAAACCGGAAAAACCTAGAAACTTCTCCAGGAGTGTCTGGGTTGATATAATTATAGGAAGGTTGATAAAAATTCAGATAATTTTTCGTTTCGTTTGGATCTCAACATCGAGTCTGCTATAGATTCAAAACGAGGTTTGTTGAATTTCTATTTTTTAGTTTCTTGAATCGTTGAATCTCGTAAATTTCATTAATTTCTCTGTCTTTTTTTTTAATTTATATTTTATAATTTTTGGCTGTTTTAATGGTATAATTATGTTGGTTTTTTTTTTTTTTTGAAAGGGATGTTGGATTCTTTCTGCATAAGCGTATATTGTAGGAACTCATTTCTTTTTCAAAGAATTCTTGAATTTGATGTTTTGATGTATGTAAATTGGTTATCTTTTTTCCCCGTCCTGATTGTTGAAATTTCTTATTTTTGTATTTACCTGATCATTTATAATGAATTTGGTATGAAATCTTTGAGAAATTGGGAGAATCTGTGGATTTGATTTCAGGGTTTCGCATTTTTTCGAATTGGGAATTTGATTCATCACTTTCCGTACCTTTTTCCTTTTAATCTGAATCGCATTGATATTAGCAAGATTTTGACATATATATGTCTCTGTGTGTGTGTGTGTGTGTGTGTGTGTGTAAGCATTATAGGATGTGTAGTTTTATAAACTGAGCAAATTGTGAATTGCAGGCAAATTGATCTTGAAAAACTTATAGGGTTAAAGAGATGGAAAGTGGGTTTGGGGAATCAACAAGCGTACCACCCCAAAGCCCGTCTTATTCGGGAAATGGTGCCAATGATGCTGGCGATTTCGAATGCAATATTTGCTTTGAATTAGCTCAGGACCCCATTGTTACTCTCTGTGGTCACCTATTTTGCTGGCCTTGTCTCTACAGATGGCTCCATCATCACTCACATTCCCAGGAATGCCCGGTTTGCAAGGCTCTCATACAGGAGGAGAAGTTGGTGCCTCTTTATGGCAGGGGCAAGACACAGTCCGATCCGAGGGCGAAATCATATCCTGGTATCGAAATTCCTCATCGCCCCACTGGGCAGAGGCCTGAAACCGCACCTCCACCGGAGCCGAATCAGTTTACCAATTATGGGTTTGGGTTCATGGGTGGATTTGTTCCCATGGCCACTGCAAGATTTGGCAACTTCACATTGTCCACTGCTTTTGGCGGTCTGATACCGTCTTTATTCAACGTACAGTTTCATGGTTTCCCTGACGCTACTGTCTACGGAACAACTTCTGGTTTTCCCTATGGATTCCACTCCTTTCATGGAGGCCATGCTCATGGGTTTCCACAGCCGCCGAGTCGGGGCCAGCAGGCGGATAATGTTTTAAAGAATCTGCTTTTGGTGATTGGAGTGTTTGTGATCCTTGCGCTTCTTTGTTGGTAGAGTTTCTGCGCCTTTAGACACTCGGTACTCTTGTAAATACATTAGCTTGGTGGTTAACAACTCCTGCTTCAAAAATGTTTCTATGTTGTTGTTTTTTTTTTTTTTCCTTCTTTTCAATTGTGTTTTATGTATAACTACAAGATAACTATGTTTTCGTAATAAATGGTTTGCACAGTTTCCCCTTTTACGGTATTGTTGCTGTTATGAATGTATATCTTCATAAGGGAAATGGAAAGTTTACCAATTGTTTCTATTACGGGTTCAAACAAGAAGCACATTTGGGCATGTTTTTGAGTTCAGAATTAACAGACTGTTGTGAGTTGTGGCTGTGCGCATTTTCTTGCTGAATCCAAGTGGTGGCCTCTGCGTGATTGATTATTTTGGTAGGTAGAAACTTTAGATGATATCGATTCATTATCTGCTAGCAAGCTACCAACCAAGATAATATCTTCATCAATTATAAGATGAGTCATCACTACTACGTTATTCCTCTTTTTCTTTTTTAAATGGTAGCTTAAACATTTTATGATGTTTACGTTCCTAGGAGTGCCCATATAATCCAACTTTCAGGAACTCATGATCTTTTGTCGAAATGAGCGACCAGCCTTGCCGATCGATCCTTTTTTTTTTTTTTGGGGGAGACTAGAGAGTAGATTCTTTTGGAGAAAAGAGTGGCTAGCTTACGGTAGAGTTGAAACTGTATTGATTAACCACAGGAAAAGAGTGGTCCAAGAACTAGGGGGAGGATATAAAAGTAGAAGGAAAACATAAGGAAAACTGTGAGCTACACTTTGAAGTTCAAGGTGATTGGTTTTGTATGGAAACAAAAATTGGATCCTAGTATTTTCCTTGCGAGTGGCTAGTCACTTGTCCATGAACAAGGCTTTAATTTATTAATTTGACCAAATGATGGTGGCAAGTTTCACAAACTGGTTGCCAATCATTAGTCATTGCCACACCTTTTCTTCACTTGGAAAAATCACTGTAAACTACTTCAAAAAAAAAAAAAAAAATATATATAATAATAATAATACAATGAGCTACCGCCAATGGACCCGAAGGGTTAAGAAAGCCCGGTTTGAGTGAAAAGGCTGAGGCCCTAGTCAGATGTCCCGTTTCTCTATAAAGGGGCTTTGTTTGAGCTTGTTGAAGGATTGCATTTTATAGAATTATTTCTGATACTGTTTGGATATCTGTTATAATTAAAGCAATAAAATATGCCTTCTGAAAAAAATTATTGTTTTTTAAATACATTTTAAAAATTTGTATTAGAGTTTTAGTAAGACAATACAAGCTTCATTCTAATTTTATACTACAGTTTATTATATAAGATTAAAATTATTTTGGACTTATTAAGATCTTTTAGAAACATGATTTCAAGCACATATTTAAAAACGACCACTTTAGCTATACTTCTTCTAGATAAAAATAAAAGCTTAAGCACTACCAAATAGGTTCACAATCTCATCTCCCATCCATGTAGTTGAAGTGTTGGGCTAAATTTTGCTTCCCCAAGAAAGAGGGCACTGCCAGACGTAGAACAACGCAAAAGTTCCTCATTTTAGGGGGTTATGTTGCAGCTTAGGCCATGGGCCGTCGATCCTTGTATGTGGGTATTAATAATTTGGTTGGTGTTGCATCATTTTCAATCAAAATCTGGATGATATGAGAATTTCTTCTGCTGGTTTCCAAAAGGAGGGATAAAGCAAAGGGGTGGGGAAAAAGACATTGAAGAAAACATTTTTTTTTTCCTAAAAAAAAAAAAAAGGGAAAAATGTTAATAACAATCATATCAGCAACCATCAAACTCACAAGAAATGTTCAACATCCATAAATGAAAAGCGGAAAGTTTAAGCAATGATTGATGGCTACTATACATAAAAAAGTAGGATTAAATTGTATAATTATACCTTTTAATTTTGATATTCTCTGAATTAGTCCCTCAAAATTTAAAAACTACAAACGTATCCTTTGAGTTTAAAAAACTTACTATTTAACGAAATGACAAATATACCTCATATAGTTTATAAAAATTATATTATACATTTAAAATAAATATAAAAATCTTAAAATTTCAAATTTTTTTTTTGAAGTTTATGTTTTAATAAATATAATTGTTTTTCAAATTTTTTCTCAAGAAAAAAAGAATAATTTTGTAATTATCGATATAGGTTAGTTCCATCATAAAGTGTAAGGTTCTAATCCCCCATCATCCATAAAGTGTATGAGAAATGGGATTTAAACAAGTTTTCAAATTCAGATGATATCTTTATAGTTAAAAGAAAAATAAATAAACAAAAAGTAATAATTAAAACAAATGGATAAACAAAAAATAATAATTAAAACAAAAAGTACAATTACATAATTAATCTTGAGAGTATATATACAAATGCATAAGTACGTATTTCTAAGTTAGAGATAAATCACCTCTCTATTTTTTTCCCCCTAATCAATGATCTATACTTGGCTATTTTGTCAAAGCCTCAACTACGTAGTATATATTTGAAGTCCAAAATCAGACTCATTGATCTTTAACACGCTCGTTATGTGGACATAACAGATAGATTTGGAATATTCGGCTTGCAACTTGCATTTAAAAAACGACAGAGCCAGGAATTTTCATAAAATAATAATAATAATAATAATAATAATAATAATAAGTAGTTATAAGTGTTATTTGAGGATTCAAATCTTTTATTTCAAAAAAATTGATATGTGATGTTTAATTAATATTATTATATAATATAATTTTAAAAAGTTTAAAATGATTTATAATTGATTTTTTATATTTAAAATCTAACTTTTTCTAACTATACGTAATAATATAATTAATTAAATATAATTTGAAACATTAATTAGAGAATTTCAGTTCTTTGACACGTTAAGGCTAAAGCAAAAATCAATGATTTTCACGTGGCCGTTATGTTGATTTTTTTTTATAATTTAGTTGTCATGTGAAAAACGTGGGTGTGAAAGCCATATATTTTATTAGTTTTTGCTTATTATATTTTTATATTACGTTGACATATCATCTGTCTCTCTCTTTACTTCTTATATACATACACACACACACATATATATATATTTAGTGCTCAGTAAATATGCCAAATTGTAAATCCTCAATGATCGTTAAAAGAAGTGGTTATTCTTAGTTGGCAAGTTCCTAAAATGATATGAAGAGCAAAATGTACCCGACAAATAGTGTTAGCACATAGTGCTGACCACTTAACTAATTCTGGCTGTAATCTTCTATGTCCCTTTCTTCTAAAGATTTTCCCTATGGGTTGAGACTAACCGACCTTATTTGTCAGAGCATGTTTAAGTATTTTGGAATAAATAATTAGTTTTACACCTTGTTATGGAACATATATATATATATAAGTCGCATTATAAGCAATTTCCTGATGGTAATAACATAATCAACCTTGCTTAAGGGATTTGGAGACCAAGGACGTCTTCCCTAATTAAACATGTCAAAGTCAAAGTAATCGTTAAAAGTTTACGGTAGGAATATCGTCGTCATAGAGTCATAGTTGCTTCTTCATCAAAAAAAAAAAAAAAAAAAGTAACAAAAGGGTTGTCGTTGCTAGAAGACCAAAGAAACCGTAGCCATTAAAACCGTAGTTTAATAGAGATCGACATAAACTTATTGTTAGGCAAAACAAGTTCTTTATCTAGTTTTTTTCCCATCGAACAACTTAGAACAAACTCTCTAGATTTAATTTAACAAAAGTATTAACATGAAAAAAATAGGTTGATCTAAATGATAAACATACAGTTTAGTCTCTTTAACCTAGGTTATGCTCCACATGCAATTACTCAAAAGCCTCCTGCAATTAATAACCACAACTGCTAGTAATGATAAGAAAATCAAGACAATTACGGATGAAGACTCTTAATCTAGCAATAGAAAATAATTAAGTCTTATTTAGTTGTGTACTTAAATAAAACAAAAAAATAATTATAGACAATAATTATGTAAGAATATAAACAATCTCAATTGGAAAATTGGAAAATAATATCTTAGAATAAATTATATAACCATGTCTAGGGTTTTGAAATCTCCTTTAACCAAAAGGAAAATCTAACCTAACATAATCACTAATTATCAACGTTAGAAATTTAGGAGAAAGAAGAAAAAGAAGAAGAAGAATGGTGATCTTCAAGAATTTTTAACCAGATGATCCTCTTCAAGACACTTTTTGCCCTTCTCTCTTTTCTTTTTGGTCTTTTAAAATTGATAATAAGCTCCCTAATTTTGCCTTAAAATGATGTATTTATAGCCTCTAAAAAATGGGATCAAAATGTGAAAATTTAGGCTTTAAATTTAAATTTTGAACCTCAAAAATCGCATCTTAGTACTGTGACTCCCGTTTCCTGGCGTCATAGCATCGAAAAACAAAAAGGGTATCCTTCATGCTGTGGGTCCAACAGCACTTACATGGTGCTACAGCAGCCAAAAATGGGCACTGCAGCACCTAGCCACGGGTCTTTGGCTCGAAATTATTGCAATGGGGACAACGGTGCCCATCGGTGAGCGCCATGGCACCTATTCTCAGGTTTTTGGCTTAGGAAATCCGTTTTTCCACATCTTTCATGTTGTTTCACCTTGAGTTGTCCAAAACTTCTCTAAATTGATTTTTTTCGCTTCAAATCATCTTTAAGACTTCAAAACACCTATCAAATACAAATCAAACATAATCACCGTAAATTTCTTAAGAAACTAACACCAAATCATGGGAGAATTAAATCAAATAATGAGGAAATATACACTTAGGGGGCATTTGGTAAACACATGGCATTTTAATTGCATTTAAATACAATTATTTTTTGAGTGTTGTATTTGGTTGAAAAGTATTTGTTTTGTATTTGAATAAAATGTGTGTTTGGATGAAAAGTATTTTAGAGTTGAAAAGTTGATGTGATTGGTAAAAGTAGAAATAAATAGTTAGGATTGAAAAGTTGACGTGATTGTTTTAAAAAACTTTTGAATAGTAATTGTTTTCGTAACACTGTTGAAAATGATTATATTTGAATGCAAAACTTTGCGTTTGGTGTAAAATTGGTATTCATAGCACCAAAATTGTTTCCGAAACGTGCTCTTATAAATAGCTATAACAAAAAAACCCAACGCCAAAAAAAAAAAAAGCACTAAAATACTATAATAATCATAATAAAAAAAACTAAACTAAAACACATATAACAAATGTTTCTCAAATAAACAAACCAATAATCATCATACTAAATTAAAATGCAAAATAATGGTAATGAAATTCTGTACTCAAAACCAACAACCTACACCAAACAAATCAATAATAACCAACAACCAAAATTCTTAAAACAAAAAATCCTAAAACATCAAATTTATATCTCCGACAAAATCATAATTATGATATCATTAAACGTCAAAGCTTAGCATGCCACTCAAAAGCATCCTATTAATTAAAAAAAAAAAGCATGACATCAAACTTACAAATCCAATCACCACTATTAGGATGATTTAAGGAAGAAATTCAACAGAAGTGGCTGGACAGACTTGACAGCGGACACTGAGGTGGAAACGGCAATGACTGGAGAAAGGTCGGAAAGGGTGGCATGTTTTTAGGTTTTTGGGAGAACTCTAGGGAAAGAAAAAGGAGCTTTAGGTTCTAATTGGTGTGACTAGGCTTGAGGAAGTAAAGATGATGATTTGAGAGTAAAAGAGAGAGACCAGGAAGAGTTAGGGAAAAAAAAAAAAAAGGTAAAAAAGAGCCTCTTATTTAGTTTATACGTAAAACTTTTAGCAATGACATAAGTCCGCAAAGCAGTCACTAATGTCCATTAAAATGATGATGTATTTGTAAAAATTGTTTTGAACATTTTTGAATCTATATCACGACAGCATACTACCTTTTAGTGACAAAAAATGTCATTGTTATAAGATTTAAAATTTTTCAAAAATAAAACCACAAAAAATTACCGCTTAATTTTCACAGTTCCAAAAAGTTGTAGATAGTGACAACATATGTTGTTTCTAAACCTTGACCACACGAAATGTACGGTCCGCTACAAACACGTTGTGACGTGTTAGCTACCAATGTTTTAGACTGTTGATGTTAAAATAATCCAATTTCTAATGCCAACTTTTCCGTGTATTGGCATGCACAAAACTGTTAAGCAATGACATTAGCTTTGGTGAGAACTATCGCACCAAAAACCCCAATCGCGCGAAATATTTTAGCATCGATGTGTCGTCACTGAACAGGAATCTATAAAGTGATGTAGTCGCTAATAACTTTCAACAATAGCGTCATGCACTTATTGTTATTTAGAAAAAATGCTTTATTTTGGGAAAACGCTTTAGCAACGACATGATAACCATTAACCATAGCAATGGTCGTCACTAATAGAACAACAACTAACAAATTAGAAACAAAATATAGCAAGCAACCGAAAATAAATGAATTGAATTAAGTATGTGAAACAGAGCTCTTTGTATCACACGTTTTTCTTAAAATAGATTCATCCCTCATTGTAGGTGCTAGAGGATCAAACGGCATCTATTTCTCATGATACAATGACAAGCGAATAGAGATTACACACCAAATGAACACTACTCTGACTAACTAAGAATGTGTTAGGACTTTTTCACACTTGATGAATGACACACATTAGACCTAGAGAATAAAAATAAGAAGACCATATATTTGATTTGTTGTGTGTCTTGAATAATGAAAATGACCACCATTTGTATAGGCACCAAGGATTAAAATGGCCATAGCCATTGCAAGTACAGATCCACCGAAATGTTTATGGCTATTAAAATCAAGAATTAATCACCTTAATTCCTTCAGTGTTTAGGCTTAATTATTTACTGTTGCATATGGCTGTAACCTTTCCCTTCAGCACTTTAATGCCTAAAGTAACTACAATATTAAATAATTAACCGTGTGGTAAAACCAAAATGACACGGGGAAAGCAATTCGGTGTGACATTCGTATCAGCAAAACATGCAATCATACATAAGTCCTTTGGTTTCGTCATGGTTTACGGTCGAGTATTTGCACCTCCTGCACTTGCGCATGTGAGAGAGCCTTTATGCTTAATTGGTTACCAATAAGCAAATTAGCAAACCCATATAAACCCATTAAAGCCTTTATCTCTTTCTCATATGGGACAAGTGTTTTTCCATTTCCTTTCTCAAATTTTCCAACTTCATGAGTGTATTTTTGAGAGTCAATTTCTCATTTACCCTCTTACCATTTTGAGTGTGTAAATATATGATTTATATGAAGAGAACACAAATGCATTTTGAACCGACTCAACACGAAGTGGGTTTTGCTTAAATTTAAGCCTTAAAATGACCATTAAAATGATTTTTATAAGCCATTTTTCCAACAATCCCCTATGTGAATAAAATTGACGGAGGACACAAAACAAAAACAATAGAAATATAGATTGACCTGGTGATAAAGTTCAACGATTGGATCCCGCATATGATAGGTAGGTGTTATGCTTTGAACCTTCCTTTATGAGAATATATTTATTTTACTAGCTAATTAGTGGACACAATATCCTTGAACTGTTTTGTCACTTATGTAAATGATAACATACTTTACACATGTATCCTTCCTAACACAATTGAGTTTTCACTGTAATGTTCATTTTGGCCGTGACCATTTACTTGATTTTGTAAATGATACATACCTTACATAGGTATCATTCCTAACACAATTTAGTTTTCATTGTTATGTTCATTTTGGCCATGAACATCTACCTGGCTCCACAAGAGTTTTAGAGAATTTAGCCCTATAAGATTCTCCTTTGAGTCTACCCTTTTCTATTTCACATAATGATTTCTTAATCAAGAGTAACTCACATTACTCTGGTTGGATTCTAGACATTTAAGAATCATTAAAAGTATAGTTTAACCTATCTTGTACAGGTATCATTATTTTCATCATAGGAATGGGCTGGAAGGTAAACTTCATAGTGATCTAACTACATCTTTATAAACGAATTGTCCCTTTAAACCTAAATCTTGGGATTTCTGGTCAACTAGTTTGGATACTTGCATCGACTTGATTTTTCATGAGCTTTAGTCATATTCCATTAGATGACTTATCAACTACCTTTCTATTTAACCCTTTGGTTAGTAGATATACAATATTATCCTTTGACTTTACATAGTCAATAGAGATAACTCTAATTGAGAGTAGTTGTTTAATAATATTGTATCTTTGATATATATGTCTAGACTTACTATTATATATATTACTTAGTGCCCTTCCAATTGCAGATTGACTGTCATAATGTATGCATACTACCAGCATAGGCGTCGGCCACCTTGAAATATCCTCTAAGAATTGGCATAGCCACTCAGCCTTTTCTCTACACTTATCTAAAACAATAAATTCAAATTCCATCATGGATCTAGCAATAACAATTCGTTTTGGGGATTTCCATCACACAACTACTCTTGCTAATGTGAACACATATCCACTGGTAGACTTATGGGGTATTTGTTTACAGTTTTGCATTTGTATTATGTTTAAACACAATTTAGTTTTCATTCAAATGCAAAAGTTTTATGTTCAAATACAGTGCTTTTCAACAGTGTCTCAAATATATTTACTATTCTAAAATATTTTGAAAATAATTTTTTTTCCTATTCACATTATATTCTTTCTCCATCTTATTTTTTCTATCTACTTTTATCAATCACATCAATTTTTTAACTCTAAAATACAATTCAAATACTTTTCATCTAAATATACATTGCATTCAAATGTAAAGCAAATAATTTTCATCCAAATACAAAATGCATTGAATGTATTGTATTTAAACATAATGCGAACGTACTACGTTTTCCAAATGTCCCATTAGAATCTTTTACATAAGATATCCAATTTGTATCACTGAATATGTATAGCACTGTTTAATATTTGGGATAATGCTGCCCATAACTACGAGTACACCACAAGCACCTCAGTACTTCTATAATTGCTTTTCAGTGATCAGCTCCTGGATTACTCATATATCTACTCAGCTTACTAATTGTATAGGCAATGTCTAGTCTGGTATAGGTCATCAAGTACATAAGACGTCCAGTCTTTCTTGAGTACTTTACTTGAGATACATTCTCACCTTTGTTCTTTGATAGGCGATGACTTGTACTCAATAGTGTTCTGGCCATGCCGCTAGAATCATTTTTGTTAAATTTTTCAAGAATATTGTCTACAGAGTAGACTGATTTAGAATGAGACCCTCTGATGTTATTGAGATTTTAATTCCCAATATTACATCTGCTTGTCCCATATCTTTCATGTCAAATCTTGATTTCAATATATCCTTAGTAGATTTGATTATCTTGTCATCACTATTAACAATGAGCATTTCATCCACATAAAGAATAAAATGACAGGTATTTTCAGTATCCTTAGGATATACATATTTGTCATACTCATTGATCTTGAATCCATTGGCTAACATCAAGGATGAAAATACCGATATTTACAGAAATATCGGTACATAGATTTTATAGAAATATCAATGAAAATATCGATAATTGATGTTAAATATGGAAATTGATCCTAAAACATTGAAGTTTTAAATGAAACTTTAGGAAACTCTAAAGTAGCTAATAATACATAAATTAGTTGAATATCTATATGAAAATGCTAAGCATTTAATAAATATACATAATAAGAAGTGATTATTGATCAATAATGAACACATAAGATGACAAATTAAGTAAAATAATTAAAAGTCAACATAATAAAAGTACAAAACTGTAGCGTTAATTACAAAACTAGCCTTATACTTATTAATTGTTCTATTACTCTTGAAAATCCATTTGTTTGTAGTGGTTTACATCCTGAAGGCAGATCTACTAATTCCCAAGTATAATTTTGCAAGATGGAATTTCACTCATCATGGCCTCTTTCCACAAAGGTCCTTTAGAGGAATTCACAGCTTTTTTTCAAGTTTTGAGGTTCACCTTTTAGGTAATAAGTCAGAAAATCTAGACCAAATGATTTTTTTCTCCTTACTCTTTTACTATACCTAGGTTCATCCTCAACTTCATGTTCTTGGTCCTCATTACCCTCATCCATTGTCTTATGTATTTGCTTAGATGAATTTGGTCCTTTGTCTCTGGATTTATAAGCAAACTTCAAAAAACGATGCATTTCTTGGCTCCATAATTGTGTTTTTATGACTACGGTAGTTAACACCAAACTGACATGGGGTTGGCAATTTGGCGCGACATTTATGTCTGCGGGATACGCACTCATACACAAGTCCTTTGGCTTCATTGTGTTTTCCAATCGAGGATTTGCACCCCTTTGCGCCTGTGCATATAAGAGAGCCTCTAAGTTTAATTGGTTACTAGTAAGAACCAATTAGAACTTTTATCTCTTTCCCATGTGGCACAAGTGTTTTTCCATTTTCTTTCTTAATTTTTTCAACTTTTTAGGTGGACTTTTGAGAGTTAATTTCTTATCACTCTTTCATCATTTTAAACATATAAATATATAATTTTGATCTCCTCATGGAGGAGAAAATGAATGCACTTTAAATCGACACTAAAAAAAAGTGGGTCCCACTTAAATTCAAACCTCAAAATAATTATAAACATATACCCCTGTTTAATGGTGCTATATTAGAAATTGCAACTCACACTTTCTTATTACATATATAGTGCGCTTATTTATTTAATTAAGATATATAATTAGATGCTTTCTTCAGTACTTCATTAGTAGTTAGATTGGACTGTTAGAAAAACCAATAAATCAAGGAAATTGAGTGAATCTAATTAAACCAAAACAAGACGATTGGTTTTTATGTTTTATTGATTTGGTTATACTAATTTTTCATAGATTAATGTTAACAATTTTAGATATTTTAATTAATCTCGTTAATCCACCAAACCGATCAATTTTTTTTGTTACCTCTTTTAAAAATATTTTATTGTGCTTATCGTGTTTCTTTCTAATTTATATATGTTATCTTCTCTATTTTTAATATTAATTTGATGTATTTATGATTTGAGTTAAATGTAAATAGTTGAAGTTCGTGAAAAATTAGAAGTTAATTTTATAAGATCAAAATTATCACACACAAGTAACTATTTTTAAATATAAATCTAAACCGAACCAGTCAACTATGTACAATATTTTCCCTGAAAATTTTCAAAATATCAAAAACATATTACAGTTTTGGTTTGGCAAGTGATTTTTTTTATTTTTTATTTTATTTTTAGTTTTTGCTTCAAACTAACCAAGCTGACCATGAACACCTCCAGATAATATAATAGGAGAAAGAGAAAAGAGGCAGAGCTTAGCTGGCCTAATGATCATATATAGGATTAAAATGCAATGCATATGTTGAAGCTTTTATGTTTTTTATTTTTATTTTGTTGGATTATAGGAAAATAAATATTATATATACATATTTGTGCATGTGTGCATATAATGTATGTATATATATGTGTGTGCGAATATATATTAGAACTCTCATAGCAACATATTTATGAATGGCAATTGCAACTTTTTTATACATATTATTATAATAATTAGTTGATCCTTGTATAATAATTTTTTGATGATATTTATCCGTTTGTACTTTTAGTTTTAAATAGTACATGTAACAAGATTTTTAGTATAAAATTATATGTAAATCAATTAGGAAGTACAAATGGTAAAATAAGACATTAAAAGTGCGCTCTTATTCAACTGCTGAAGAGGAGAACATTTTATGTATATACTGTTGAGAAAATATTGGAGACTTGAAATACGTAAAGAAATACGTTTTCTTTAAAGTGTTATTTGTCCCCTCTTCGTAGAGATTGCTTTTGGGTTTCAGTAGCAAATCACTCTCAGGATATGACAAGCCTCACGTAAATTTCCAGTAAGCAAAACTAGAAATTTACAGAAAGAAAATAAGAATACAGTTGAGTATCTGGTAAAGAAAGAATAGAGGAAAACTGAAAACGAAAAGAAAAAAAAATTAACTTAAACGTTTTCTGATTTCCCTTAATATAGACTCAATGGTATCCATTCATCAACATATACAACTGTTGATACAAACAGTTGTTTTAATTTATTTTTATTGCTGCTATATCTGAAAAGTCACATCTTTTCAGAAAAATTAAATCTTTTCAGAAATTCAAAAATTCGAAATTCAAATTTGAATTATTTTATTTTTATTTTATAAAAATAAAAATAAAAATAAAAATAAATAAATATTAATTGCAGCATTTAATCTCCACGCAACACGTGTCACGTGCTAAGTGCCAAGTGCGCCTAATAAGCGCCAAAAGCGCCTCTACAGCCTCACTGCCTACGCCTTATGTAGGCATGTCCCTTCACTTACCACATCATTGGCTCACTAGAAAAGTATTCTCTTATAAAGAGCTATGACTCTTTATCTTCTCTCTATGTGGGACTTTAGCATATCTTTTTGCACTTATAGTTAAACAATTCCAACAATCCCCACTTTTTTAAATATACGTGCAAAATATTTTCCCAGATATCAATAATGATGTTTATGAATAGAGTAAGATATCTTTCGATTTGAATTTTACCTTAGTGTAAGTACCACAAAGTATAAGTCGAAATTTCTGGTAGCTTTAAACTTTGAACCAGCTATTCCTTTGACAAAAAACCGGTGATACTACACACATAAACACCCATATGTTCTTATATTCTACACAATACTCGCTTAGCACTTTTAATGGCCATGTATTCATCCTGTTTTCATGAACTTTTAAAAAGTAAACTCTATAACTCTTTTGAGGCGGCACCACCTCAATGCTCACATAAGTGAAGTTCTTCTAGTATCCTTGTTACATTTAAGATACTTGTCTTATACACTGAACTTCATTAAGAGTTTTATCAAACTCATCTCTCAGACTGTAACAATCAGCACTAGTCATCCTAGACAGGACTATATTAATTTAGTGCTGAATACCCTTTACTTATCAATGACTTGTTTGTACCATTTGAACCTTAAATTACTCATTTCGTAATGTTAGGTAGGGTTGTCATCATTGGTGAACTTTATTCAAGGAGTTTGAGCCCCATCTCTCTAGATGTTGATATAACTAATTCTCTTGTAAGAGGTTTGGTAAAAGGATCTGCGAGGTTATGACTGGATTTCACAAATGTGAGAGAAATAATTCCATCTTTGATTAATTTCCTCATATAGTCATGTCTTAAATTGATATGTCTAGACTTCCCATTATATATTTCACTATACGCACGCGCTAGAGTAGCTTGACTATCACAATGTATAGAAATCGCAGATAAATTATTTCCAATTAGTGGGATTTCTAGAAGAAGATCCCTAAGCCACTCAGCCTCATTCCCTGCTGCTGCTAAGGCAACAAATTCTGATTCCATTGTTGAATGGGTAATACATGTTTATTTCTTAGATTTCCAAGAAACTGCGGCTCTTCCAAGAGTAAACACCCATCCTGAGGTAGACTTATTGTCTCCTATACTCGATATCCAGCTTACGTCTGTATATCCTTCTAAAATAGTAGGGAATTTAGAATATTGTAAACCAAGATTTTTTGTTTTAAAAAGGTAGCCATAAACCCTACTAATGGCTTTCCAATGCTCAACACTTGGATTGCTAATAAATCTACTTAGTTTACTAACTGCGAATGCTATATCGGGTCGTGTACATTGCACCGTATATATCAAACTACCAATAGCACTAGCATATTCAATTTGAGCCACCGCTCTTCCATCATTCTTTACATGTTTTATGCTTGGATCAAAAAGAGTATTAGCTTCCTTAATTTTTAAATGACTGAACTTGTTTAACATTTTTTCAATGTAGTGGACCTAGGTTAAAGTGTAACCCCCACTATTTTGAATCACCTTGATACCCAAAATTGTATCGACTTGTCCAAGGTCTTTCATCTTGAATGTGAAAGATAGAAACCTCTTTGTTTCTATTATGCCTTTCATATCATTGCTAATGATCAACATATCATCAATATAAAGGCAAATAAAAATGTAACTCTTATTACGCACCTTTGTATATAAGCATTTATCAGAAGTATTATATACAAAACCATTTGAAAGAACAGTAGAATCAAATTTTTCATGCCATTGTTTGGGTGCTTGTTTTAAACCATATAATGATTTAACAAGCTTACACACTTTATGTTCACTTCCGTGAAGAATAAATCCTTCGGGTTGTTCCATGTAAACCTCCTCATCGAGATCACCATTTAAAAATGCAGTTTTCACATCCATTTGATGAACATAAAGATTATGAATTGATGATAGAGCAAACAAAACTCTAATTGTAGTTATTCTTGCCACAGGTGCATATGTGTCAAAATAGTCAATTCCTTCTTTTTGTCGATAACCTTTAGCTACTAATCTAGCTTTAAAGGTATTAAGAGTACCATCAGTATGATACTTCTTTCTAAACACCCATTTACAACCAATGGGCTTAGAACCCGGTGGTAAATCAACAAGTTCCCAAGTGTGATTAGACATAATAGAATTCATTTCATCTTTGATCGCATCCTTCCAAAAAGCGGAATCTCTTGAAGCCATTGCTTCTTTATAAGTTTTAGGATCATCCTCAACTTGTAGAACAATAGGAATTTTCCTAATTACATTGTTTCTACTTCCTTCTACTAAGTAAAAAGAAATAAGTTGAGAATCTATTTCATCAGATCCTAACCCTTTCTCTTTTCGAATTCTTTTGCCTTTTCTTAACTCACCGGGTTGCTCAATAACCTTAGAATGATTGTTATCTCGAGATTCTTCATTCAATGTTTTTTGAGAGTTATTTCCAGAAGTTAATAAGTTCTCAAAAAACTCCATATCTCTAGATTCTACTAACACATTAGACTCTAAATTCAAGAGTCTATATGCCTTGCTATTTGTAGCATATCTTACAAATGCACATCTTATCCCCCTAGGACCCAACTTCGTCCTTTTAGGATCGGTGTTCTTGTAATAAGCAAGATACCCCCACACTTTGAAATACCCTATATTGGGTTTTCTTCCTTTCCATAACTCATATGGAGAAATCTTATTTTTCTTTAAAGGAATTCTATTAAGAATATGACATGCAGCAAGCAATGCTTCTCCCCATAAATTTAATGCCAACTCAGAATGCAATAACATAGCATTAATCATCTCTTGAAAATTTTGATTTTTCCGTTCAATTAAACCATTTTGTTCAGGTGTGCGTGGTGCTGAACACTCATGAACAATACCATGCTCCTCACAAAAAATATTGAAATCATTTAGAAAATATTCACCACCTCTATCACTTCTAAGAACCTTTATTTTCCTTCCCAATTGATTTTCAACTTCTGCTTTATAAGCTTTAAATACATTAAAAGCTTCATATTTGGTTTTAAGTAGATAGACATATGTAAATCTAGAACAATCATCAATAAAGGTAATAAAATATCTATTACCACCTCTTGTTAACATACCATTCATCTCACAAATATCTGTATGTATAAGATCTAATAATTGAGATGTTCTTTTAACACTATGAAAAGGTTTCTTTACCATTTTTGATTTAATGCAGATTTCACATTTTTTAAAATTATCAACATCGCATGAAAAAAATCCACATTTAATTATCCTTTTCATAGTAGAATTTCCAACATGTGCTAATCTACCATGCCATAATGAAACAGAATCAACCATATAAGCAGAAACAATATTTTTATTATTGTTATTGTCATTAGTACAAAGCTTGACCATTCCTTCACTCGAATAGCCTTTCCCAACAAAAACACCATTTCGGGACAAAATTAACTTGCCCGATTCATACACAGATTTAATACCAGGTTTTCCTAAAAGATCCCCACTAACTAAATTTCTATTCATATCAGGAACATGAAGTACATTAGTTAAGGTAATTTTCTTCCCGGAAGTGAAAACGAGTTCTACATTCCCTTTGCCAATCACTTTGGAGCGAATTTCATTTCCCATTTGAATCTCTTGTCCATCAACTTCTTGATAGGTTTTGAACAACGACCCATCATAGCAAACATGAATAGTGGCACAAGCATCATACCACCATCCAGGAACTTTTCCATGGACATCATTGATTTCGCTCACAGTAGCGACAATCTCTTCTTCTTCTTTAGCAGAATTTACTGCCTCATCTTTTGGGGTCTTTTTGTACCTGCAATCTAGAGCATAATGCCCTAGTTTGCCACAAACAAAACAATTTTTGGAATTCTTGTTGTTGTTGTTGTTTTTCTTGAAATTTTCTTTATTTATTTTAGGACCCAGAAAATTTCCTTTCTTGTGGTTGTTCTTTTTGGGATTAGGCTTGTCAACAACATTGGCTTTGGAGGTGCCAAGAAAAGAATTGTCATTCTTATCTCGTGTCCTTGATTCTTCCTCAATTTGAAGATGTTTCTGAACCTGTTCCAAAGAAAAATCTTCGGAGTTGTGCAGAATTTTCTTTCTATAGCCTTTCGAAGTCAATGGCAATTTTGCAATAATTGCACCAACTTGAAACGACTCAGGAAGATATATTTTCACAGCCTTCAGTTTGTTAACAATAACTTGCAATTCATGAACTTGAGGCAAAATAGGTTTATCATCAACCATTTTAAAATCAAAATATTTCGAAATTAGGAACTTTTTGGTACCTTCCTCCTCTGCTTTATATTTGAATTTCAGTATAGTCCAAATCTCTTTTGCAGATGCAATATCTGTGTAGAGATCATACAGACGGTCAGACAAAGTATTGAGAATGTGGCCGCGACATATGAATTCGTCTTCAACACGCTTCTTGCGCTCAGCCTTCAATTCTTCAGAGTCTTCGTCAGTGGGCTCTGGAATTGGTTGCAAATCCGGATCAAGAACATAGAAAATCTTCAATGCAGTCAATAAAAACTTCAATTTGTCTTGCCAACGAGTAAAGTTTGTTCCATCAAAATGATCCGGTCTAATCAAATCTTGATTCATCAGTTTGATG
Source organism: Antiaris toxicaria (assembly GCA_035233585.1). Taxonomy (NCBI): domain Eukaryota; kingdom Viridiplantae; phylum Streptophyta; class Magnoliopsida; order Rosales; family Moraceae; genus Antiaris; species Antiaris toxicaria. Next base: position 35,168,198 of record CP141157.1, on the reverse strand, counting down.
GTGGCAGTAGTAGTTTCGGTCTCCATGGAATAACGCTTTAAAATTGTTGAGAAAATATTGGAGACTTGAAACACGTAAAGAAATATGCTTTCTTTAAAGCGTTATTTGCCTCCTCTCCGTAGAGATTGCTGTTGGGTTTCAGTAGCAAATCGTTATCAGGATATGACAAGTCTCACGTAAATTTCCAGTAAGCAAAACTAAAAATTTACAGAAAGAAAATAAGAACACAGTTGAGTATCTGGTAAAAAAAGAATAGAGGAAAACTGAAAACGAAAGGGAAAAAAAATTAACTTAAACGTTTTCTGATTTCCCTTAATATAGACTCAATGGCATCCATTCATCAACATATACAACTATTGATACCAACAATTGTTTTAATTTATTTTTATTGCTGCTATATCTGAAAAGTCATATCTTTTCAGAAATTCAAAAATTCGAAATTCAAATTTGAATTATTTTGTTTTTATTTTATAAAAATAAAAATAAAAATAAATAAATATTAATTACAGCATTTAATCTCCACACAACATGTGCCAAGTGCGCCTAATAAGCGCCAAAAGCGCCTCTACAGCCTCACTACCCACGCCACGCGTGCGCTCGCGTGTGCGAGTTGTGTAGGCATGTCCCTTCACTTACCACATCATTGGCTCACTAGAAAGATATTCTCTTATAAAGAACTATAACTCTTTATCTTCTCTCTATATGAGACTTTAGCATATCTTTTTGCACTTATAGTTAAACAATTCCAACATATACATATATGCACAGACACACACACACAACCCTATGAGATTGAGCATGCTGAGTATGGGCAAGCGTATGCTAGACTTGAAGGAAGCCGGACGCTGAACTCAGCATCTAAATATCCCACATGATTGCAGTCTATGGCCTGCTTTGCTTAGGACTTCCTCCACTGGCCGTGCTTGGAGTATGTAATATTATAAGAAAAAAGGGGGAAAAAAGTTCTAAAGAAAAGAAAAAGTTTTCTCTCTTTATTTATTATTAGTTAGTTTATATTTAAAGGACTTGGTTTCTAATAGTCAGTCAATATTCCACTTATCTAGCCCCCCAATAACAACCAACCTTTTGATCGGCCGGTAATAATTGTAGGCTAAGCCAAATTATATCTTCCTCTTTTTGAATTTCATTTTGCAAGTTGTAACTACTATTATAAGTATTAATCGTAATGATGTTTTAGTGCTTAATTAACTGCATGAGGAAAACAAGTGGCATGAATTTTTGCTATTTTGCCGAGCATTGACATTAATTGTTAGTCTACTTTGACCACTTGACTATAATATATTCATGATAGTCTAAATGCACATGGGAAATGTCTTTACAATGCTTTGGAACTTTCTCCGATTATGTCCACCCAACTTTTCGTTTGTTAGGCTTTGTACGGGTTTTCCTTTTTCCACGTTTCAAAAATGGTGGACCTGGAATTGCTGCTAATTAGTTTGGCAGAGGTTATTTATTTATTTATTTAATTTATGAATTAGTTTGGCAGAATTTGGCTTCTATATCTATTTTTACTCGTGAGGGGATCATTATTAATGGTGTAATTTCTAGCCAAACTACAAATATATATATATATGTATAAATATTCATGCCTGCCTGCAATCTTATAATCCAGCCGAAGACGATGTTGCAAAATGACATATATTAATCCTCAATTTCTCATCAGGGCAAGATAATAGAATTTGTAAATGGCTTCTAATAAATGGGATTTTTGGCAATGTTCCATTACCTACACACACACACACACACACATTTAGGTCAATTACAACTAAAATAATATGATGGAATAAATTAAGAAAATACACGGAAAATGAAGATAGACATTGTAATAATTGAAGAAAGTTTACGTTTTGATCAAACACCGCTACCTAACGCTCATTTTGTGTATGCACATCGATCTCACGCAATAATGTGCGAAACTTATCTATCCCATACCACGCCCACAGGCCTGCTATTCTTAATATCGCAAAGGGTGTAACATTAATGAAACCAAAACACATGGATATACTACTATTTCTGTAACGCCAACATAAACAGGCAGACTTGCAACAATATCAAAAGAGAAATTACTATAATATTAAGAATGGAAATTTATATTCATTTTTTACTTATTAGGTTACAAAACTTAAACCACACCAAGATATCAATCATGAATATTTATATTTCTTTTTATAAATTCTTTTATTTTCATTTCATTTGGCAATAATATTTTCATATTTTTCACTCAAATTAAATTTAACATAAATAATAAATACAAACTAATTATTTAATGTCTTTTGAAAATTATCGGTATTATTTATTCTTCGGTAAAAGTGTGTAAATCGGCTTTGCCACAAGTTACGTGTAAATTATGTAAAAAAGAAAACTGATATGTAAATTTGCAATAGGTTAAAAACTAACGGAGAGTCATATCATTGGTTGTAACTTCTGGTATAATTATACGAACCGAGACGCGGAAGTAAATTTAGTCAAGTTGAATGTCAGAGTTCCTGATGACTTTAATAGTAGCAAAAATATATACGCACACACATATATTTACGCGTTTCACACACTGCATGATTACTTTTACACGTTTTTTTCTCTCTCTCTATGTATATAATATGATAAAATAAATGTACACTTAAATGGTGGTGCAAAAGGACAAAGTTAAGATGATGGACTTTGCTTTCATTAAGCTGACTTTTTAGGCCTCTGTTTGCCCCACCGTCTATTGTGTCGGTGACTGATGATGTTTTACAATCTCTCTCTCTCTATCTCTACACACACACACACACACACATATATATATACATATATGTATGACACTAGACTGGAATAACATCGATCACCGTAGGAGGGGGGGGGGGGGGGGGGGGGGGGGGGGGGGGGTGGTGTTGTGGTGGTGTGTGTTAAAAGAAGAAGAAAGAAAAGAAAGAGAGAACAAATAATTTAAGTTCAAGTAAAGACAAAAAGAGAGAGATAAGTCAGATAAGGAATGTAAAAGAGGCCCCGCGCTCAAATGAAGGACCCTTTATTTAAATTTCCTCTGTTAGTAATGGAGAAAAACGACAGCTTAAGATTGCTTATATCAAGACATATATATTCACTATTTTTAAAATAAAATTTTAAAGTTGGTGACATTATAAATGGAAGGTGAAAAATCACTCTGATAAATGGAATAATGTTAGTGGCTTGCGGTTTGCCATGTGTGGCACATGGTTAGCTCAGTTTAAACAAGAAGAAAGTTTCAGATAATTATATTGGAGAAGCAAAGGCAAAGAGGTAAGAGACAAGGAAGGTGCATTATTCTCTTCACCTTTTATGGGAAATTTTATTTTGTTTTTATGTTTTAAAATGAGCTTCATACTTAAGAAAGGGCATGTGAGCTGCACATGCCATTGAATGATGTAAGCAGTTGGTGTTCATGTATATTAGTTGTATTTGAATGAGCTGATAATGAGCTACTCTATCCTGCAAAAACAGTTTCACTTATTCATAATAATTTAGAGATTGGGAAAATATGCATGTTCACACTTTAGGGGACTTCTTAAAATGATCTATTCGAGTTCATATATCATTTCTTGATCAGTTTGTAAAAATCACAACAATGTATATGGCCTACGTTAGTACTTAATGATCTTTTTCTTTTAACCCCTAATCATAAATTTTTTGATAACCTCTCCAATCTCAACTTTTATATTAATTTATATAATATACGAATTGCAGTTCTTTATCAGTATGATATTTAAAAAATTGTCATACTAATCAATAATAACATATTATATCTGCCATGAAAAATAATATCATTACCACATAAATTAGTAACAAAACTTCAAATTAAATTGTGTTCCTAGCACTATTATATAAATAAGATCCCGATTACCAAAATTATATTTCCCTTTCACATGACATATACTTTTCAACTAATAGTAGACGATGACATAGGTAATGTTTTCTATTATGAGTAATGACATTAAGTTCACGACAAAGAGAAATTAATGACAAATCTAAAGTTTAATATAGACATGTGTGGGAACGTGAAGGAGACGGTTAAACATCCCCTTCAATCTTTTTCATTAACCATCTTTTTCTTAATTAGTAAATCACCAAGAAGCCACTGTTTCGGCTTATCTATACCTAGAGTTTTCGTTTTTAAAGGTTGGCTCGCTGTCTATTTTCTAATTTCAGAATCGACCAAGTGAAGTAACCGTAATATTGTTTGTCCTCCATTAATTTAAAAAAAAAAAAAAGTTCATCGTGTTCAGGTGGCAACCGTGGGTCCCATTTTATGGACTTCGTAGCAAAAATCTTGCAAGATCATGAGCCGTACAATCTGATGAGGTGCTCTTTGATCTTTATTGCTTACAAAAATTTCGTGTCCCAAAATACCAGATTGCCCTCACTCGTTGGCTGATGAACATGACAATTCATGAATTAATGAAGATGTCAGCTTGTGGTCTGCATTGAATGTTCCACAAAATTTCCGGGACAAGAATGTAGACTAAAATATAGGAGGGAGGGAGTATTCTTCTTTATTATGTGTATTAATGGTGTATGTTAAAAGTCAAAGTAAAAGAGAAAAAGGGAAATTTTCATCAATTCAAAAAGTTAAACGAGACAAGTTAAAAAAAGAAAGTAAAGGGAAACTGTTCTAATTCAAATATTGGACAACTCACTACTCAAGATAGTTGAAAGTGCACAATTTAGGACAAAATTTAATCCAGGGGAGGGGAAGAAAATTTGGGAAATAATTGTTTGAGCACTTTATTTCCCACACCTTATTTGTATTTATTTTATTCAGAAACACACGTGTATAATATGCATTTTAAGGTCCAAATAATATATAGTTTTTCTCATTGCTTCAAAAGAGGAAAAAGACTCCTTTGGAATAGTCTGAAAAAAATTCCCTACTCCAATATATTCCCTGATCATAAGAAGAGAAGGGAAAAAATAAGTAGTTTTATATCAAAAACCTTGGTAAAGATGGGCCAATGTTTTTGAAGATGGCTCATGATATTGGCCGGCATGGTGCTACATGTTTTAGTCAGTCATAGGCTTGATTAAATTAAAAAAATGACTCTTTATGACCATATTCACTTGTAGATCAAGGGATATTGGTAGAATCCCATATATTTTATTTATTTAACTATTTATTGCGTGTAAAATATCCCAAGAATTAGAGTCGCTCTCCTAAGTTGGTCACCACACACTAGTACTGAAAAAGTATATAATCCCCATCGATGGCAAGAAGATGTTGCCAAATTTTTATTAAATTTCGTGATTGACATTGATTTATCTTTGCCCTTCTACAAGAGAAAAACAAATTAATTTTAGATGTAAATTTACTGCAAGGTTGTTTTCAAGTAAAATACTAGCTTGGAAAAAAGGGTTTTTTTTTGTTATTTTATTATTATAAAAAATATATATTTTCTATTTGTTTCCACCGTTTTTGAAGAATTCCTCATTGGGGGCTTGTTGTATATAATCGTTGGATATACAAGCACATCATAAGCTGCAGTAGAGCTTTCCTTGAGGTCGATGGCTCACCCAGACTTTTTTCTGAACATCTAAGGAATTATGTCACCTTCTTGATGTCTAGGTGATGGGTCGCTTAGACTTTGAGCGGGTGATATAATTCATTTGTTTATAACATTCGTCAATCTCATGCTTGATTTGCTAAAGTTTAGCTTTCATTAAAAAAAAAAAAAACGTTTTCCACTTTAATATGCATATATTATAGAAGAAAATAAAAAGAGAGAAGATAGCAGAAAGATTTAATATTATTCGACAATACATCTATAAAAAAGAATTAAAAGATAAAATATAAAATTTACTAGTATATAATTGGGTAGATTACTTGATATTTTTACTACATATTATGCAAATTCTGAATCTTAAGTTAAGAAAAATGAAATTTTTTTAGTTGGATAGGGAAATAATGCCCTATTTATTAAAAAAAAAAAGTTGTTAACAGGACATAATTTTTAAGTACAGGATGATTCTCAAACTTTTTTTTTTTCAACTTGATGTGGTTACAAGCTGTATTTTATTTATTTAACAATATTTTTCCATAAAAAAAAAATCTACTGGCAAAATGTTCTTAAACTTTTATATGATTTTGCTAGATATTATTGTCAAATTTACACACTGCGTATCGTACGAACTAGAGTTTAGATTCTTATAAGCTTTTTACTTTATTCTTCCTGTGTTTTAATGTAAAAACTCTTCTAGTGTTTATCTCATCTAAACAACAATCTAAAATCAATTTGGAAATTAATTTTGTTGGTTAAATACGAAATGTCATAATATCGTTTTAGTGATAAATACTTTGCCTTAAATTCTCAATACTGTTATCCATGGACGTAGATGGAGACCTTTGACCTTAGGCTTTGAAAGCAGCTGCCTTTTTGTACCAACGTGGGTTCAAAGCCACTCAGACACCATGCCAGAAGTGTCCTCTCTTCCCCTCTCTCTCTCTAACATAAATCCAATAAAAGCCCTCCCACCAACTTTGTCTCTCTTGCTCCTCTTAAAAATCTCTTCTTTCATTTCACTCGCAGATACACACACACACAACCCCATTCAAACATGCCTCATAATTCTTCGCCACCGTCAAACCACCGTCCTTTCTCTGTCCTCTTCCTACTCCTCTTCTCCGCCGCCATTGCCGCAGCCGCCGAACGACAACAGCCCTTCAAAGAAGCCCCCAAGTTCTACAACTCCCCCAACTGCCCCGTCCTCTCAAACGACAACGGCCTTTCCAACTCCACGTGCTCAACCGACAACGACGGTGATGGTGATGGTCTCTCCGTCGTCCATGTGGCGATGACTCTGGACGCCACCTACCTTCGGGGATCAATGGCGGCGATCCTCTCTGTCCTCCAGCACTCCTCCTGCCCGGAGAACATCCGCTTCCACTTCGTCGCCGCCTCCTCCGCCGAAAGAGCCTCCCTCCGGTTGAGCCTCTCCACCTCCTTCCCCTACCTGAAATTCCAAATCTACCCCTTCCTCAACGACGCCGCCGTCGCAGGTCTCATCTCCACCTCCATACGCTCCGCCCTCGACTGCCCTCTCAACTACGCCCGCAACTACCTCGCCGATACCCTCCCCTCCTGCGTCCGCCGCGTCGTTTACCTCGACTCCGACCTCGTCCTCGTCGATGACATTGCCAAACTCGCCGCCACTCCTCTCCCCTCTGGCGCAGTCCTCGCAGCGCCAGAGTACTGCAACGCCAACTTCACCTCCTACTTCACGCCGACCTTCTGGTCCAACCCCTCGTTGTCCCTGACCTTCGCCGGGCGGCGCGCGTGCTACTTCAACACCGGCGTGATGGTCATGGACCTGGAGCGGTGGCGCGTGGGCGCGTACACAGAGAAGATTGTGGAATGGATGGAGCTCCAGAAGAGGATCCGGATCTACGAGCTGGGGTCTCTGCCACCGTTCCTACTGGTGTTCGCAGGGAGGATCTCGCCGGTGGAACACCGTTGGAACCAGCACGGGCTCGGAGGTGATAATTTCCGTGGGCTTTGTCGGGATCTGCACCCGGGCCCAGTGAGCCTGCTTCACTGGAGCGGGAAGGGGAAGCCGTGGGCCAGGCTCGACGCCAACCGCCCGTGTCCGCTCGACGCTCTCTGGGCTCCCTACGACTTGTTACAGACGTCCTTCGTGCTTGACTCTTAACGAAGACTACATGAGTAATTAATTAATTAATTCCTTTAATCAAACGGTTATATTTTCTTTTTTTTTTAAATCATTTCGATGAGAAGTTTTGAGGCCCCTTTTTTTTTGCTTTGTATGTGCATGTATACAATTTGATGGTTAAAGAGAGAGAGAGAGAGAGAGAGAGAGAGAGAGATGGTTGATTAGCGTCCTCGATTGAGATGAGATGAGTTGAAAAAGAGGGGGGGAAAAAAAAAGGTCATGAGGTCGTTAATTTTGTACATTTCATACAGCCATTAATAAACAGACCTTATAATTACAATAATATTGCTTCGACTTCTCTTCTTCTTCTTCTCCTTCTTCTTGTCGTTTTTGTTTCTCAACTCTTTTAATAGAATATTCTACGCGGTCAAGTACAAAGGATTAAATATTTTAGTTTATTGTTATCCTGAGCATGAGTATTAGACATTTAAGGTTAGTTTCAGTTTCGTATTATACGTTTATTATTTTCGTTATTGGCTATAAGCGGTTTTAACTTTTAACGGACTAAACAAACTTGAAAGTTTTCTATTAAGACTATGAATCATTATATATATGTGTACGTGTAGCCATACTACTTTCAATCGTTAGATATATATGAATCAAATTTTGTATGCATATATATATGTTTTACAGATACTAGTTCGAATCGTTATATATGCAACAAACGTTGTATTAATACGTATATATTTGAATGTGATTTTATCGTATCTAGTTAATAGCATGTTTGGCACGTAAATTTGAAAAAGAAAATTCAAATCTATTCTAAAGCAAAAGATTCTTTTATTTATTTATTTTTGATATTTGGGAAAATTTGATGAGGATTTTCCAAAAGTGAAAAAATTTAATATCTCATTTGAAACAAAGGTTTATTATAGTTTAGTTTGAAGATGTTAGTTGATTTTTTAAAAACTAATTGTAATATTTTTTTTTTTACTTTTTTAAAAAGAAAAAAAAGTTCAGTTTAAACTAAACTTGAAGTCCAAATGAGACATAAGTTAAATTCAAATCTTTTTTAATTTTCTTTTCAATTACTCTATGTGCTAAACATAGATTAATGAAGTAAAACTTATGCTAAGAAACATGAATTATGAGTACAGATCTATATACTAGCGTAAAAAGCTCAACGAATTTAAATGAAGTTAAAAAGAACTTAAAATTGTAGAATTCGATAGATTGAGGAATTAAAATACGCATATAGTTTTTTTTTTTTTTGTGGAAAAAAATACGCGTATAGTTATTGACTTCTTCGTTTTGATGGCATGAAAGTACACCAGTACAGTGGCATGCAATAAGAAAAATTTAAAACAAAAACTAGCACCAGATTTTAATCATCCCTCGTAAATTTTACTTTTATGTTTATATTTAATTGACAAAGGTTAAAGAGGTAATTTTGTTAATGGTGACTCAGACTGGACAATTATTATCCACCCAAATCAACGCAAATAAATTCCCAGCTACAAGGAGAACATACATAGGAGGAGATTCCTTGATATTTCCATTATTTATTCATGTTCTTTTTATGTAAATATATATATATATATTTTGAGTTGTTGTATGCGTATCTGTTGTCTGGACAAAGCAAAACATTGCTTTGAGAGTGTTTGACCAAACTTATATATTGCTTTTGTATTGATTGCATAATTAAAGGTCTCTATGGTCTGCAACTAATTTGTTCTTTTCATATATAGATACTGTTAAAAACAGCGATTAGCTTTTATATATCGTTTCTGGCTTAAAAAAATAAGGAAACTGATTGAGGAGTGCTACTAAGGAAATTCTGGCTGCACTTGAAATTTTATTCTCCATAGAATGAAGGTCAATATATTTCTTCTGTTTTTGCTTCCTAATTTGACTCAAAATTATCTATTTTTAAAATAAAAGGTAAATTTATTGGTTTTTTTTTAAGAGGTGGTGAAGGTGTCAATCAGTAAAATGACTCGGTTTCCTTTTTCTGTTAAATAATCTTCCAAAAAATTTTATTTGTAAAATAAACTCAAACAACCAAGAACGACTGTATGTTTAAACAAAATAATAATATTTTATTAATTTGAATTTTTGAGGTTGTTATTTTAACAAATATTTTAGTAATGAAGAGATATGGTTGTGACTAGTAAAATCAAACATTGATTTGAAATCTTTTTTTTTAAATAAATTTGGAGGTTAGAAATTTGAATTCTACATATGGAATTATTCAAAATTACTATTATATTATATCTGTAATCATATGATATCATCAACAATAATGCATTTCTTTATGCTTCTCTCTCATTCAAAAAAAAATGCCATATAGATCATACAGTTGTAATTAATGTCATAATTTTTATCACTGAGATCAATAAAATCATAGATGATAATAAAAAATACACAAATTTTTATACAGATTCGTTTCAATGCAAGCCTATGTTATGTTTCATTTGTTATAATAATTCACTTTAATTAAAAAGTTTACAACAGAAACTATGCACCTTTAAAGCTCTTTGTGTTTCTTTCTCTAACAACTCTTATAATAATCCCTAACGACCATATCTTCTATTTATTAAGAAAGTTCAGAAAACCAAATTACAAGTGAAATCCCAAAACACTCTTAATGAAACAACTATCAAATACTCTCGATCTTTCGGGATCCTCCAAGAAGGGAGCTCCTTGCCTCTTTTTCAACCTCCACAGTGACCTCATAGTAAAAGTCAATTCACATGTTGTCCATGCAAAGGCGTGGTTACGTATGATATTTTTTAGGCTCCACAAATTAATCATAATTATCACTTAAAGTAGTTGAGCCGTTAGACAATATAATTCTATGAAAGAAAAACAAACAGTTTATATTGAAGCTAATATCTCTTGTTTGCCAAAAATATGTGAAGTTCACATCGTGGCGGTATCATATATATATATATATATAAAATGTCATGAGCACCAATAAAAACCCAACGCGTTTTCTTTATCTGTTCTTCTTTGGCTTCAACTTGGAGATCAATTATATTGAAATGACATTTTAATTTCGAACGTCCAGGAGGAATATAATAAACAGTAGAATTCTCTAGGCGAGAAGAATTTGGAAAATAATTGAAAACAGAAGTTTGTCGGTGGCACCTTTTCGATCCATGAATAAACTTCTTCAAATAGAATATCTTTCGACCAAAAAGGTTTTTGAACAATATTACCTCCTGACTAGCACTTGTTATTATTATTATTTCTCAAAAATATAACAGTAAATTAGTATCATGTGTGTAGTATGAATGAAACGATTGAGGGTCGTTGTAGTCAACCAATGTTTTCATGATTTCATGTTTAGAACTTTCTTGTCTTGTTTGGCAGCTTCTTCATATTCCCCACCCCTCCCCCACCCCAACCACACCCCACCGCGCCACCCACAACCCCAACACCACCTCCCACCCAAAAAAATAAACACCACCAAAAGATTATAGAAATGAAAGATAGTGTCCTCATATGGTACCATATATAAATGGTCACCAGAAATTTTTTTCAGAGGTTTTTATTTATTTATTTATTTTTTAATGTAGTTGGGATGAAATTTAAGGATAAAAATCAATTTTTAAAAATTTGAGTGGTGCACACGTTCCCACTCATCAAATTGTGACTTCACGATTGGAAGACAGTACATCCAAGTTCTCATCGAGAAAAATTAAATTACTATCAAATAAGTGGCGGTAAATTCTTGATTAAGAAATCAAAGGTAGAGACCATAGTTTATACTTTTTCTGTTCTGGTCTTTAGTTTTTCCTATTTAGCTATCTATTTACGCGCTTTAAACTTGTAAATATGTTCTTTTTGTTGTGACTTGACAAAACCTTTAAGAAATCAAAGGTGAATTCTTGATTAAGTAATCAAAGGTCGAGACTATAGTTTATACTTTTTCTGTTCTGATCTTTAGTTTTTCCCATTTGACTATGTATTTACGCGCTTTAAACTTGTAAATATGTTCTTTTTGTTGTGACTTGACGAAACCTTTAATGGCTTAAATAAACAGTTAAAAAGAGTACTCTAATCAGTTGCCAAATATTGCTTACAATCTCCGCCAGGAATTAATGCGAAGCACAGAGGTGTTGGAGATTTAAAAAAATATATATTAATATATGATTTTTAATGCCTTGGAAACATCATTAAACATCACTAAACATTAATCAACTAGATGCAGATCTATGATAACTTTTATTACTTCTCGGAGAAATCTAATGCTGATCTATCTCATGGAAAATGGAATTAAGTACAGCGACAATCCAGTCTCTCTTGCTGCGATATCTCTGGCGTGTTTGGTGAACTATATGAGTTGCTGTATTCAGCCATCAGAGACCTATTAGGTCAACTTTGTTGGGTTTAAATATGTTTACGATTTTATTTCAAACATAAAATTTTTCATTAATTAAAAATCTTGACGTAGAGCCGCTTTTGTCAACTTATCATGAATTTCTTACATGAGAGGCAACAAATCTGACGGACTTTATACGGGGGAAAAAAAAATCTTACTGATAGGATACAATTTTAAACTATCATATTTTTCAATAAGTTATGTCAAATCTAACTGTTAAAAATTATATCCTAATAATAGAATATTTTTCATATTCTACCAAAAAAAATTCTGTTTTATTTTAAGGGAAAATATTATCATCGTTTTTCTTAACATGTGCATTGGGTAGTAAAATCTTACATTAACGAATTTTCTGGTATTCATGCAACAACTTTTTTTTTTTTTTGGTCAATTCATGATCATCTAGTTAATTTGTTAGGTATTAGACCTAGGTTTATATGCTTTTCATACTACAATTTGTAATTACATTATAAATTTCTTCTACTATAAGAACCATTAAAAGTCTGGGTTCAAGATGACAGTCAACGAAGCAGCAAACAAAGTCAAATATTGATACCGTGAAGAAAGAGTTGCTTCACCTACCAGAAAGAGACCGAAGTTTAGACAAAAGTTGTAAAAATCTATTTAAATGACAAATAATCAAAATAAGTAAGACATGGGGTCACCTCAAAAAAAACAAACAAAAAAAAAAAAAGCGGGTAGGAAATGGGGAACCAGACTTGTTGGATCCTTTATTCAAAATTCATGGGCTAAGTTATGTCCAACCAATTAAAACTTTGCACCTCATTTGATTAACTTTAATTAGAATTAACAGAGTAAGTTTCTATAAACTCTCCTTAACTTAGTCACATCTAAATGACAAAAACAAAATACTCCTCTATTTTCAGAATAGGGTTCATGTGTGTTCCCTTATTTTTATAATCTTTATTAGATCTGTTTTTAACTTATTTATTAAGTTTTAATTAATTAATTAATCAAATTAATTAATTATTGAAAACACGTAAATAAATGAGACAGGTAATTTTTACGAGATTCGGTTTTCTTACCGCTTGAGGCGGTGCCTACATGGTGCATACTTCACTAACTATAAAACGATTACAAACATTAATAGTCGTATACAATTTAAAGACTCCCTATCCATTGTTATCGTCAGTCGTCTTGAATCAAGTTAAAGAACACATTTTGTAAGATCCCCTTGCAAGCTTTACTGAACTCTATTTAACCATTTTTGTCTCCTCTCAAAGATTTCAAATCTTTCTCGCAAAAGACATGAAAAACACAATAGCTTTAAAAAGATCTCTGAATAGACTTGTATATATATATTTTTAAGCTCCGTATATAGCTCTCTAAGTAGATTTGTATATCTTTAAGCTCTGTCAAACTCCTAAATACATTTTTGGACTTAAATACACAGCAGCCAAAAATTCAAGTGAATCTCAGATTTAAAAATAATTCAAATTTCAAATTGTTTCATGTTATGTTGCGACACACCATGAAACACTTTGAAATTTAAATCTTTTAGATTTATCTACTTAAACTGAAATTGTGTTGCTTTAAATTCACGTATTTTTTACACCAAATCTTGGGCAGATATGCTATAAAATTTAAAAATATGTGATCTTTAATTGGGATATTAAATATTAATCCTAATTCAAATAAAACTTGAAATCCTACTTAAATTAAGATTTTTTTTAATTTCAAATCCTAAAATTATCTCCCACTAAATAAAGCACAAATCTTCTTAAAAATCCAAATTTGAAAACTTCCAATAATAATTTCCACATTAGCAATCCATGTCAACACCTACTATGTCAGCTAACATCTTCCAAAATCATAATTGATTGATGTTGCAACAAACTGTGCAATATTAAACTAAAAAAATTTAACTACCTAGCAAAAATTTTCTGTTTTTTCTAAACATAGATGCCATAAATGCCAACATATAAAAAATCTAACAATCTCCTCTCTTGGCATTTTTTTGGTTTAAAATAAATATTATAGTAAAAACCTAAAATATAAACCAAAAACCAAAAATTAAACTAAAAGCTATGCTACTCCCTATGCTACTTCCCCTAAATATGTCATACCCCCTTTTTGATTCAACAAATGTCACAGTCATATTTCTAAAACTTGCACTTCCAAAAATAACACAAGCTCTCCTTTAATATCATCTTTTTATGCACATGTTCCTCATATCAACTTTGTAAAAATCACTAAAGTAAAATTTGTACCATTATCAATTTATGCCTGCAAAAGAATGCATAAAAAAACAAATCACAAAAATTTTTTATTTTTTGGGTTAGGGTTTCACTAAGGAAGATGAAATGAAAATGAAAGAGGGGAATAATAAAGAACAAAGAGAACTCAATAAAACCAAAAAAAAAAAAAACTTGAAAATTACAAAATATACTTTCCTAATTTTGAAAAACCAAAATGACATGTACCATCCCTCATTAAAAAAATTAAATATAAACAAAATTCTAATTGTTACAAAGATTATTGCAACATACTTTACAACATCATAAACACCAAAATTACCTCTCAACTTAACAAAACACGTTTTTTTTTATAATATAATGAAAAACTAGTATATATGATGCAGCACACACAAATGCTAAGGATTTCACATATGCTAGCATACAGAAATATCAGATTTTCATGTTATTGTAGAATTTCAACTCAATTATTAATTCAGCATCACCTTGATTCCTTGCATGCGTGTGACTAAACTTTTACTTTCAATCATTCACCACATGAATAATTTTATGCAAACTTGTGAGTAATGTGAGAACTCCATAGGTTTGTTTTTACTATCACTTTCAACTAATGTCGGTCACATATCATCGAGGATCATTAGGACTTTTTCGGTTTATAATGCAAAGCTATGGTTAAGGTAGGATATATGATATCAACATGGCTTTAATCACCTATAGATATACTATTACTTTTGGACTTTTGTAAATCACACTTTCTTTCTAATTTTGATACTATCTTCCACTTTTAAAGCCCTTTTTTTTTGTTTTTTATATGACTTTTTTTTTTTTTTGCTTCATTTTTTTTCTCTTGTCTTTTTTTTTCTCTTTTCCTTTTTTTTTCCCACACACTTCTACCCATCCTCCCTAAATATAGCACAACTTCAAATAATGACATCCAAGGAAAAACTAACTATGTTGATGGGTGACGAACAAGAATAGGAAACATTTATAAGATGAATAGGTTAAGTGTGAGTGACAAAAAAAAGGGTAAATGTTAGGCTCATTAGGGTGAACTAGGTAAAAAAGATGTATATATAGGCTCAAATGATCCAAAGATAACTTAAATCATATCCTAAATTCTATGCAACTTAAGATTTCACCTCGAGTGATAACAAAAACAAGTTCTAGAGTTCTATGACATCATAAGATCTTAAAAGTTCACATCAACATTCTCCAGGCGTGTAAAACAATCAAGATTTCAAGATTATGCATTAGAAAATGTAAAGAATAATGGCAATATCAAATCAATAAAAGAGCCAAGCACACACAAGCACACAATCTTCATCAATTTTCATATGCTATAATTAGTTCAATCCAATGCAAATATGAACACTAGATATCAAACCTAATTATGTTTAGAAAAAGAAAAACACAAATAAAAATAAAAGCCTAAATTCAATCCTAATAAGCAATACAATGCAAGAACAGAAAAACAAGTATTCATGTTAGACAAATCTCTAAGGATTTTCTTAAAGACATAAACCATGTTGAAATAGGAACTTTGGTAAAGATATCTGCAAGTTATTTTTCTGTTGCAACATACTCTAAAATAATGATCTTTTTTTCAATCAATTTTTTAATGAAATTTACCCAAGTAAACCTGGACAAATCATCCATAATAACATACCTTTTTCCAACAATACTCCTTACCTACATTAACTCTATAAGATCCATGTGAAGTAATTCAAGAACTTAAGTAGTAGTTATATGTTGTAACATCTTGTGCGACATCTTCACTTGTTTGCCAATTTGGCAAAGTCCACAAATGTTGGCTTCCCTTTTACTAAGCTTACGAACCCCACGAACAACACAAATGAGTAGGTCGTGCAACATGTAACAATTGTCCAATGATTTAGAACCCACAAAAACACAAATATTAGCTTTATCAAAATATGACATTCATTCTTTGCAAAGTTTACAAATAAATCTTGGTAACAAAGTTGGCTTATGCTAATCAAATTTAATTTGGACCCTTCTATACAAAGCACATTTGGAAGTCTTGGTAGACCTTTAACATCAAGCATCCTTTTTACTAAGAATACAACCCTCGATTTTGTCATCATATGTGATATGACTGAGAGCATATTTTTGATAATCCTTTAGAAACAACTTGTTACCTATCATGTACCTGGAACATCTTACTATCAATATACCAAGAGTTAGTAGTACCTGCATTTAAAGAAGTATATATAATATAACACCTAAGATCAGTTCTATTAACCCAAATTTTCCTAGTGGAATTGTTATTCAAATCAATCTTATGTTTTGGTCTTTTTAGGATTTGCATAATGTAGCGGGTTTATCACTACACGTTTAATATGTCCATGAAAACCACAGTATAACAAGTAGAAATAAATCTTTTGAGTTGCTTCTAGGAGGTGTAGGTTTAGACTTCTTACCTAGATGAGAGCTTGGATCTAGAAGAGATGATTCCTTTATAAATATGGTCTTAGATGAGGAGGCTTTACCTGTATAGTCTAATATATGATGATCTCCGCTTGACTTCCTAATAGAGAAAACGTGATCTAACTTGGCTGATTTTTAGTTAAGCATTTTCAAAGACTTCTAAGTGTCTTCTAATTTAATCGGAGTCTTTTAAAGTTTCTTCTCTTCTTAGCTGTAGTGAATTCATAGTTGTTCATGGCTCTTTTTTGACATATCTCTTTCTTTTGTAAGTTTAGTAACTCAATCTTCAAGAGACTTATCTATTTTACAAACTTGGATCAACTTAGTATACATCTTCTTAGATGCCCTCTATATATTCTCATCACTAAGTTCATCATCATCACTACTGCAGTCAGATTCTGAATCATCAAATTCAGTAATTGTGGTTAGTATTATGGTCAGTGTTACAGGGTGTGTGCAACATTGCCTAATGTCATAGAAGGTATTGTAACATTTGTTGAAACATTGGCGACAAAATCCACCATAGAGTTCGAACCACTCAAAATGTTGAAAGCCATGTTGTTCCTCATATAATTTTCATCATTCTATTGGCGTCCTTTAAATTCCTCATCACTTCAAATGGTATTCATGGATTTTCCCTTTTTCCTGAAAATATTAGCACACTGAGATTGAATGTGCCCAAAATCTCTACACTCTTAACACTTTAACCTTTTTCTTAGAATCAAAGATATTTGCAATTGCTTTTTCCTTTTGAATATTATAAAATTTTCTAAAATTTGAAGCCTTAATCTTTTTATTCTTTTTTTTTTTTTTTTACAATTTCACCAAAAAAAAAAAAGGCAAGAGATTTAGTTAAATCTATCTTATCATTAATTTTATCTTCATTAATGGAATTTTAAACTTCGACTTGGAAGGCAATGTTTTTCGACTTCTTATTTTCCTTCAAATTCATCTCAAAAGTCTGTGGGGAGCCCATTATTTCATCCAACTGCGTAGTGCTCACATTTCAAGTTTTTTCAATAGCAATGACTCTGTAGGAAAATCTTTTAGGCAATGACTATCGAGTTTTGTTCACCAATTTAACCTCAGAATATTTTTTACTCAGAGTAATAACTTCATTAGTAATATCACACAATTTAGTGTTAAAATAAGCTATTGTCTCACTTCTAAGCACCCTAAGACTTTCAAACCATGTTGTGAGAATTTGCAATTTTGACACTTTCACAGCAATACTGCCTTCATATACTATCTCAAGTATGGTCTAAGCATCTTTAGCAGTTTCACAAGTGAAAATAAGCTTAAATTAATTGGCATCCTTAACATTAAAGATAGTATTTAAATCCTTTGAATCATCATTTGCCAATCTGTCATCATCACTAGACTAAGTTTCTTCGGGTTTAAGAACTGTCTTACCCTCATCATCTTTAGTCATGTAGTGTGTCCACCCTTTTATAAAAGCACACCAAGCCTTTTCATCTAATGCCTTAATAAAACCATTCATATGAGCTTTTCAGTAAGAATAATTAGTTCCATTAAGCAAAGGTGAGCATGAAACTGGTCTTCCCTCATGCAGAAAATCTATACTTATAAAACAGATCCATTCCCAAAACTTACCTAGAAAATACATTAGTAACGTACTCTGATACTAATTGTTGATTTGTTTTTAACTTATTTATCAAGTTTTATATAATTAGCCAAATTAATTAATTATCAAAAGCTCGTAAATAAATGAGATAAGCAATTTTTTACGAGATTCGGTTTCCCTTTTTCTTGGGGCCATGCCTAGATGGTACATACTTCACTAATAATAAAACGATTACTAACATTAATGAACTTATGCAATTTAAAGAATTCATCTCTATTGTTGCCTCTGGTTGTCTTAAATTCAGTTAATGAACACATTCTGTAATATCCTCTTGCAAGTTTTATTGGACTCCCTTTATATATTTCTGTCTCTTCTTGGAGACTTCAAATCTTTCTCCTAAAAGATGTAGCAAAACGTAACAGCATTAAAAAAGGTCTTTGAGTAGACTTGTGTATCTTTAAAGCTTCGTACATAGTTCTATAAGTAGACTTGTATATCTTTAAGATTTTTCACACTTCCAAATACGTTTTTAAGACTTAAATATGCAGCAGTCAAAAATCTAAATGAATCTTGGATTTAAAAGTAATTTAAATTTTAAATTATTTCATGTTTTATTGCGACATATCCATGCCAAATCTTCTGCATATATACTCTAAAGTTTAAAAATACATAATCTTTGATTGGGATATTAAATATCAATCCTAATTAAAATTGAATTTAAAATTTAATTTCAAATCCTAAAATTATCTTTTTACTAAATCAAGTGCAAATTTTATTAATTCTTTACGTAAATTTAATTATAAAAATATAAAATTTATGCATAACTTTTAAAAAGTACATAAAGCAAAAAGATTAATTAATCATCAATAAATATTAACACAAAATTATAATAATATACTTAAATAAAATTAAATCTAATTAATTATGGTGAAATCATAATTTCTAATATTTATGTGCTTAATTATTTTATGTTTATTTATTTTTAAAATTTTATTTATTTAATTTTTTAATTATAATATTTTTCAGACATTCAAATAAAATTAAAATTAATTAATT
Organism: Antiaris toxicaria; assembly: GCA_035233585.1. NCBI lineage: Eukaryota > Viridiplantae > Streptophyta > Magnoliopsida > Rosales > Moraceae > Antiaris > Antiaris toxicaria. The sequence goes on along the minus strand of CP141157.1, from coordinate 35,148,871 downwards.
TTATACTTAATAATATTATTTTATGAAAACGATATATTTTATTATTTTATTATTTGTTTAACTCTTGTATTTATGAAAACCCACGACACCTAACAATTCCCCTTTTCATCAATATCAAAAAATCATGATATTATATTAAATTATGGAGATTTTATCTAATATTATTAAAATAACATGAATGATATATGAAATAAGATATATGTATCAAATGGCTGCCATTGTCATGTCTTTCTTTCTCTGTGGGTTGTTTTTAATCTGCTGTAATACATTAATGTCTCATTGTGCTCTAGTGAATGAAAATTATTGCTCCTTCTCACGTGTTTGCCAATCATCAACCCCGAAGACTGACATGTTAATTAAGCCTGTTTTCCAACCCATAAATTTTCTTAAGCAATGGTATGGTAGTACGATCAAGAGATTTTTATTTGGCGCCACAAATTTCAAGGCTTGGCCAACAGAAAAAAGGCAATTGGAAAGAATACTCTCCATTGCAGCAGAAAAGTACTCTTTTGACCTTTCTCTTTCTTGGAAAAATTTTGTGGACAGAAAAATAGCAAGGGATATTGAAAGTGAGCAAGAAGGGAGAGTCCGTGGCAGTGGAGCAAGATTCTTGTTCAGTTGTTCTGTTTGATTTTTGTTTTTAATGTGGTGATAGAACAGGAGTTAATAATTTTGGTTTTCTGTTAAGTTAATATTAATATAAATGAGGTGTCATATTTTTATTGGTTTGACACTATCTTTACATAGTAATTTTAGACAGATGATTCGAATCCGAGTGCGTGAATTAATTTTTCAGGAATTTTAGACAGCGGACTTGAATTTTATAATACGAGAGGGAGAGACTAGATGGATAGGAGAGCAAATTGAGATTGATATCATATGGAACTTGTTTTCTTTGAAGAATACAAAAGGTTTTTTTTTTTTAAGAATTTTGTTGTCTGTTGTTAATTGATTATTATTTTTATCTCGTATGTAGACATATTAGTTATAATTTTCGTATTTGAGTTGCTCTTACAAAACAAGACGAAGCACTTAGCATGAAAATCATGGAGTTATGACAGCTCATAATTGTATGGACTATTATTTAATCATGGTTAATTAGTTCTCACTTGATTCTCTTAATGTAATTATTTCAATTATTTTATTCACTAAGATGAGTGAGCTAGAAATGAATAAAACACACGAATTAGTAGTTATTAATTTACATTTTCTAGCAACTAGGCAACTACATCACAGAAGCCCATAATGATGAAACAATTAATGTTAAGTGCTAACTAAAATTTGTTAACATCTCCTGATATCCTTCATCTATGTTGAACCTGTGTTAATCTTTTTATTTCACTCTATTATAAATATAGTGAAAAATAATACTATCAATGTGATTCCTATAATGCCCCAAAAGATTTTGTCAGCTTCATATAAATTAACTTTATTTTTGTTTTATAAAGTGCTTCGTATAATTTATTTCTCTCCTAAACTATTATATTTTTAAAGCGCTTATTTGTTAGTCATAATGTGGGACCATAATAAGAATTAAAAAAAAAAAATGAGATTCTTTGTTGCTGATCATCATTTGTGCAAATTAAGGTGTATCTTTCAACAAACAAAATGCATTTACGTAATTTTACATAATCCAGAAACAAGAGTTCATTAAGCTGGTGCTATTTGAGTTTATGTTTTGCATTGTTAACAAGTAATAACTAGATAGGAATTGGATTGAACCTCAGTTTAACGGCGGTAAAAAGAAAAAAAAAAAAAAAGCTTTGTTTTAAGACATTAACAAAAACAGTGTGATGAAGATTTTTCATATTCATATTCTGAAAAAAAAAAAAAAGATTCTTTACATTTTGTCACTTTTGGAAATTAATATCGTTTCGAAAGAATCGTTTTAGCTCTATTTTATCTTTTCAAGAGTCGATGGAATCATACAATTACACTACATATTATGAGAGATGCAACCAAAATGCGGAAGCACGTCAGGCATGGCTGTTGTTGCAGTCCAGTTTTGCTATGGCCCAATTTAGACCCGTTAATTTAACATTTGAATTGCTCTTGACTCTGCACTACAATTTTGTGTTTAAAATCTCTGTTTTTCAGGCTGATCAAGATTGACATCAATTATTGACTCCAGATTAAAAGTTAAGCTCATTTTGCTAAACATCTGTCAAAATCAATCATTTATCACAAATTAAGGACAACTCTAGTTTTTAAGTCAAATGTTTGTTACACGGGATTATGACTGGGATAAATAGTCCCAATACCATGTTTGGTGGCTATTGTAGACCAGATTACACCGTTCCGGACACTTTTCGGTGTCTCTCAACCACTCTTTTTTTTTTTTCCAGCATATTATCAACTTTCATTATTTATATTTTCAAAATATTACAGTAAATTCTAAATTTTAAAAGTTCATAATTTTACGTATACAAATTTAAATGAGATTTTTTTAAATTACATAAAATTTTGAGATAAACAAAACAATATCTATATTATTTTTTTTTTTAATAAAATTTTTAAATTTTTTATTTTTTCGCCCCAAACAGTTATTTCTTCCAAACATATTTTTTAAAATAACTTTTTTCCAACAAAAAAATATATATATATCTTCAAGCATCTCCTCCAAATTACCTCTAAATTTCCATTGACTAAAAGATAATCCCATATACATGGGATAAGTTATCCTTAAAAAAATGTTGGGATTCATAATCCAATGGGTTGGATTACAAAATATTTCAACCTCATATCAATTCCCACCATCGCCCCTACTTATAAAGTTCGCCGGAGAAGATAACCAGATCCTCATCATCGCCCATACTGGTAAAGCTTGCCAGAGTTCTCCATCGCAGCCACCCAACTAATCCCCATCATGTGGAAACCTAGCCTCTGCTCTGCAATCACGAAATCAGTCTCGCCCAACTGTGATTACAAACTTGACCACCCCCCAACTATGATTGTGAAATTGGCCGTGCCCCCATTGCCATCATTGAAAACAAACTGCCCTCCACTGCCAAAACCCAGGCCCCTCCTCCGTCAAAACTCGGCCCCTTCCTTTGTGATACCATTGCCATTTTGAACCTCCACCCGATTACCACTGACAAAGCAGACCTCTTGCCAAGGTGGCAAACCCCTCTAAGGCGACAAAACCCAATCGCCGACAACCCCCTTCTCCCAGGGCGACTCCTACGTAGGAACGTGACTTGTTGCCTTCTTTAATTATTGAATTTGTAGTTTTTTTTTTGTAATTTTTTAAGGAATTTGAAATTTTTTTATGGAAAAGAATTTGTAATTTTGATGGTGTACGTAAATAAAAAATAACAATTATTTTAATATGTATAATTTTGTTCAGTCTATAGATGTATAAAACATATGATAAGTTTCAAATAATCCAATCCAATTCGAATCTAATAACCCTATTCAATCTTCGTACTAAACATGACCCAAGTGATTAGGGTGGAAGGAGTTCTCACTTTAAAATGGTCTCTTAGGTTAGGGAATCGACTCTTAGTATACCAAAACCAAATAAATATAATTAAAAATTTTGATAGGATTCAATTAGAATCCACACATGTAGGTAGTTTCAAATTGGAGATTTTACCACTAAAAGCTCATTTGGGTTATATATGCAACTGTTTTATCTCATTTAATTATCCTTTTAATATTACATCAACACTTAAGTATTATTTTGCATTTGTTTTATAACATAGTCTTTAATTTAATTTATTGGCATTTGGGTAGGTAATAATATCATTTTCATTAAACCGTTATCCTTGAAGTATTTATTTCAGTTTTAAAAGACGCTCTAAGGCTTGGCGCATTCATTAAGGGGCGTTTGGTAAACGCATTATGCTTTAATTGCGTTTGAATACAATTCTTTTTTGAATGTTGTATTTAGTTGAAAATTATTTGTTTTGTATTTGAATAAAATATATATTTGGATGAAAAGTATTTTAGAGTTAAAAAGTTGATATAATTGATAAAAGTAGAGATAAATAGTTAGGGTTAAAAAGTTGATGTGATTGTTTTAAAAAAACGTTTGAATAGTAATTGTTTCGTAGCACTGTTGAAAATGATTATATTTGAATGTAAAACTTTGCATTTAATGTAAAATTGGTTTTCGTAGAACCAAAAAACGTTTATCAAATGCGTTCTAATGCTGAACTCGGAGCAATTAAGAGTTCGGATGATGATGTTTTGTTGGCTAGTATTTTTAGATATTGCTGAATTTTTTTTTTTTATAAATTATGTGTATGTATTTTGAAGATTTTATGATTATCATTAAAATTCTATAATTACCTATATAACTTTAAATATCGTATTTAATGGATCGTTCGATAAACACATTGTTTTTTAATTACATTTAAATACAATTCATTTTTTGAGTGCTGCATTTTGTTGAAAAGTATTTGATTTGTATTTGAATGAAATGTGTGTTTAGATGAAAAGTATTTAAATTGTATTTTAAAGTTGAAAAGTTGATTTGATTAGTAAAAATAGATAAAAAAGTTAGGGAGAGAAAGAGTATGATACGAATAAAAAAAATTGAAAAACTAATAAATAATTATTTTTAAAAAACAAAGGAATAGTAATTATTTTCGTAATACTATTAAAAAGTATTGTATTTGAATGTAAAACTTTTGTGTTTGGGTGAAAATTACACTACGTTTAAATGCAATATGCATTTGTGATGGTGCCAAACGACCCATAAGTGTTATATATTAGAGGATAATATCTAAAGATGATAATTAAAATGATCCGTGATAAATAATCAAATATTTAATTGATTAAGTAATTAAAGTATGGAATATTTAATTGAATATCACCAATACATGTCATTATCATTGAAAATGAAATGATCTTATCCAAACCGTTAATATAGCGAGACATTTGATGAATGCACTATACATTATATGATTATGTAAGACAGGGACATGACGAGATATGAGTTGTTAATAATTTTTATTAAGTCTAGCGGATTCTAATCACGTCAATTAATAGTCATATATAGAATGATCTTAATACTAAATTATTAGCAGACTCTTATTTACATAATTATGTCTTTTGGATTTACATGGTACGGATTTGAGTATCTAATCTTATTCTTTATATTTTGGAGATAAGATGAAGTAAGTAGAAGATGGAATCAATTCCTTTTTGTTCAAGAAGAAGATAAATAATTTTCTTGTGTGTTGATTTGATACCTGAATAGTATAAGTGTTCAATTTGTGATTAACTTTATGAATTTATCATTTATTAGAAAATCAATAGTACTTAAAAATAAAGAGGTAATTATAGAGATTAATGGATTTTTCTTAGCTCTTATTATGAATTATTTATAGATAATTGATCTATATATAGTGATTATATCAAATGGACGGCTCTATTCTTTGAGTTATTTTATATTTATAATTTTAAGAGTGTAATTCTAAGTTATTAACGGAATAACACTGGAATTAATAAAGTTGATAAATTAATCAAAGAGTTTGATCAATTATCAAATTTATTGGAGCTTAAAATTATATATTTATAGTTCCACACACCATATTTCAACTAGCTAGATTTTCATGAAGATGTTTTCAAAATTATTGACCTAATCGGACGATAATATAATTTTATTTCTTTTCTTTTCATATATTAAATTAATATATTTATAAAATAATAATGAAAATTTATGAATTTTTTTATTATTCTAATCTCCAGCTTGTACTAAAAATTTTAAAAATATCATTTTTGAAACCAACAGTTCTTTATGTTATCGTTAGTCAATAAACGTTTTTTAAACAGTTGTATCATTTTCTTTTTTAGTTTTTTTTCCCTTCTTTTATAGATGTTTTCACTCTTTCAGCTAATGTGGGATTAAGGGGGCGTTTGGTAAACGCATTGCATTTTGATTGTATTTGAATGAAATTTGTTTTTTGAATATTGTATTTGGTTGAAAAGTATTTATTTTGTATTTGAATGAAATTTGTGATTGGATGAAAAGTATTTTAAAATTGAAAAGTTGATGTGATTGGTAAAAGTAGAGATAAATAGTGGAATTGAAAAGTTGATGTGATTGTTTTAAAAATGTTTTGAATAGTAATTGTTTTCGTAGTACTGTTACAAAATTTATACTTAATGTAAAATTGTATTGTATTTGAGTAAAATTAAAATTGAATATTTCTCCAAATGCCCCCCCAAGAGAATATGTTGTTTGATTTCGTTTCTATAGTATGTCATTTTTATGTTAACTATCATTTCTTTTAGGCGTTCACACATTGTTTTTTTTTTTTTTTTAGCCATTTTATTTTTGAAGTTCTCGTCGTTTTAAAAGTTCTTGCCGCTGTTGTACTGTTTAGTTCAGGTCTCACATGGCTATTGTATGTCGGTTCTAAAGTTAACGTCGTTTTGAAAAATTCGATCGTGTTATTGTTTGGTAAATTTTTTAGGGGATATTTTAATATTTAATAATTGTAGGTAGGATTCTTGTCGTTTCCTGAATATGTTGCGTACGGTATTAGAACTGGGCTACCCCTAGATTGTCGTTTATTAGCTCGTTGTTTTTAAAGTTACTATTTTTTTTTTCGAATCTAGTGTCGTTTTATGACGCTGTTTTATTTTTTTAACCATTCTTTGGAAATGATGTCGATGTTTTTAAAGGCATTGCCAGTTGTATCTCCTGTTCAGATTTGAGGTCGTTTGAAAGATTGCCGTTTTATGAAACCTTTGCCGTATTAACTCTTTTCCCCAGGAATCACTTTTCTCTTTTTAATATTTCTGTTGTCTTTTTCACTTTTTGATTTTGGAAGATTTTGTTTAACGGATTTATGTCGTTTTTCAAAGGCACCCATATTTTGTTACATTTATCGTTTGTTACAAAAGAGTGGTCTTTGATATTTTTGTTGTCTTTTTTACTTTCTGATTTCGAAAGATTTTTGTTTAATGGATTTATATCGTTTTTCAAAGGTGCCAATATTCTGTTACATTTATCGTTTGTTACAAAAGAGTGGTCCTTTTTTTGTTTTTTGGATTTATAATTAAATAGCCACCTTTTTAACAACTTTTTTAACAAATAATCTAAATTTTTAAAAATTAGCTTAAAGACTTTTTTCTGAAATGATTAATGAATTTTCTTAATGATCAATTAATAAATAACTATATCACTAATTAACTTTAATGTAAATTATCAACTTTTTTAAACAATTGTTGATTGACTTACTGATTGACCAAATCAAAAGAAAACAAAAAACAACAATTTTGTTAAATAAAAAAATTTTGACTATCTATTATATTGGATGATCAAAATAAACCATCCAGGAAAAAAAAAAAGATAAGTGGTTGTTTCTACAAGCACTGTATTGGCTTTTGGGTTGCTTTTATTTATATATCGTCGTTTGGGTTTGATTTGGCCGTTTCCATTTGTTGTCGTTTTGACAACCCGTTTAATTTTTCAATTTTTCTTAACCTTTTTTTATTTTTAAGACTTTCTTTTTCTTGTTTTCAAAGGGGGTCGCCGAGAATCACATCCAAAACTAATCAGAAATTAAACATAATTAAGTAGAGCAAATGAAGTCAATATCACAGCGGGATTTGGTGAAGCTAAATTTATTAAATAATTAATAAAATATAGACTAATTCGTAGTACAGACAAAATTAGCTTCACTTTATGACAACTAGCTCTTCATGTTCAAGTACCTTAAGATTCACTCTCACTCCAAAACCAACAAAAATCTTGAAGCAAATGAGTCCTCCAATTCTAACAATCAACTCAGCGAAACGAGCCATTTTTTTTTTATCTCCGTTAATGGTGAGATACAATCAGGATTCCGAAGGCATTTTACTTTCTTCCTTGTAGAAGTCCCCGTCTCCGGCAGTACCCCTTCTGTTCCTCCGAAAGTATCTGTAATATATGTACTGCAGAATTATCTGTGGTTTTACTAGTTAAGGTAAAATATTTAATTGGTTAATTTGATGAATAATGATATAAAAATAGATTATTCATGTTAGCTAATGAGGATACAAATAAGTCTAGTGCCACGCAAACGACGGCATCCAACAACCATGCCATATTTGCTTTGATTTTTTCCCACTCAATGCTTCTTATAAGTATACTGAAATAGCAACACGAAGAATGAAGGATTAGTTAAGCTTAAAAACTAACTAATTGGTAGACTTAGGAAATTTTAATAGAGTGTCGAATTAAGGTTGGAAAAAGAGAAATATTAGAAAGTAGAACCTGCCCACGTAAGTGACATTTGCAAGCAGTGCAAAGATGAACATGAGAGGATTCAAGCCCTGAAAGTACCACAATGCGAAGACCATTCAAATTATAGAAAAATTAATTGATAATAGAATAAAGAAGTACATAAAACTTTTTTTTTTTTAATGTATTCACATCTTAAATATCAGCTTTGGATGATGAAAAAGGAAAAAACAAATATGAGCTGGTCATCAAGACCGTACGTTTGTTTGGCACTAGATTTTGTGAATTGTTGTTTTTAGAATGACTTTATTTGAAAATGAGAATTTTTTTCGATTGGTTTTTGGGAGAGATAAAATATGAGTATATGTGAAATACTAAAATATTTAAGTTAAATTAATGTCCTTTTGGAATTATTATAAAATGGTAAGCCAAACACACATATTCGAACAGCATATATATATATATATGCAAAAAAAAAAAAAAAAAGGACGTACTGTAAGCTTACTAAAAGACAAGAGACAAGTGTAAAATCATCAATACCTCAACACTTCCTCTTTTGATCTGCCCAATAAAAACGGTAATCAAAGTTTTCAGAACATGGGAGGAGAAAAAGGAAAGAAAATAAGCGTGACCATATATATATATATATATATAGCAAGAGAGAGAGAGAGAGTGTGTGCGTGCTAAAGATTACGACTTACATTTAACCATATCTGGGGGAGTCGACCACCCATGTAAATAGCAGCCATCATCCATCCCAACCATTGCCCGTATACACTATGATTCTCAATTCCACTCTCCTGCAATATATGAATATGGATACACAAACACACACACACACACACACACACGAAAGTAAAGCAAGCTTTTTAGAGAAAAAAATAATAATAATAACAAAACAATGGGACCAGTGCTAGTCCAAACAAAATATTTAGTTAGGGTAAGGTCAAGTCTGCTAAGTCATACGTGGAAGAGTAGTTTCCTTGCGGCAACTCCCAAGTATACTTGCGTTAAGGCGTTACTTTTCAGGGGAAGGTTCAGCGATGCTGCTAGAAACGTTCCATAACCTGCCTGAAATTGTGAAACCGAGGCAACCTAGTTTAGTTCACGTATCCAAGATCAGTAAAACTGGGAAATCTAAGGATGATTTATTACATTTCATTTTTTTGTTCGCTCCAAACAACGAAATTATCAGATTAGTGATGTTGATTTAAAAATGGTGAACCAATAATAAGACAACCAAGTTTAGTTCACATAGCCAGGATTAGAAAACTGCTAATTTCAGTGATATTATTCTCAAACTACAGGAGATCTGGGAATGATTTTTTAAATTTATTTTTTGTTGGCTCCAAACATGATGATACTAGTGAGATTGGTGATAGTGACTGGTAAATTAGTTTTTTTTTTTATTAAGGTTAAAGATAGAAATAGTGTGGGACATGATTTATGATATGAAAATCTGTAAGTAGACTAAAAGGCTAATTAGGATGGTAATGATACCTAAGCATGATGAGTTAATAAAACATAATTACTTCAAAATGGTCCTACTCTGACCTGCAATACATTGAAGTGGAGCTAGCAATAGATGGAGGAGAAATTATTTAATAAATTGGTGTATCACGTTATTTTACTTAACATAATAAACCTATAAATAATTGACTCTTAGATGATTTATAAAGGTTAAAGAGCAAATTAAACAAACTCCATTTCATAGGGTAAGACAACTTAAATTCTCACATAAATATATATATATAGTAGATAAGTTGCATTTAATTACCGATTTTGGTATTGGGCGTGGTTGGGTGGGAGATTCGTAGGAGCGACGTGGAAGGGTAGCCTCATCTTCGGAAGAGGAGTCACTTTCAATGGCCATTGCTGAAGGACCACTTCTAGCAGCCCTCAGATACGTCCGAAAGGGTGGAGTTCCACTACCAGCCAGTGATCTTGCTGACCTGTAAATGTCAACCACTAGGATCAGAAACTTAATACTTTAATCATGGCCAACACCGAAAAAAAAAAATTTAATTAAAACAAATTAAAAAAATATTAGTTCTAATTAATAAATTTTGATTTTTTTTTCCTTTTATATCACTATGTCAGCGTATTATTCAAATAATTTCCGAAAACTAGCTAGGTAACAGTTTTTAAAGTACATCTATGATTTTTTTTTTTTTTCGAATGTTTAGTGCTAGAAACAAATCAATCCTAGGAAAATTAATTGAAGAACTAGTTTAATACATACGTATAGTAGAACTCTCTCCGGGGAGTACTTCGAGTGCTACTGGCTTTAGTCGAAGGCCTTGGAATTGGAACGCCTGTTTCAACTGACTTGGAATTCAAAGGTTTTCTTTGATCTTCTTCATTCTGAAATGTGATGGAAAAATTGTAAACATATATATTGTATTTATAATTGTCACTGTGCATCCTGTTTTAACCATATTATTATATATAACTAAAGTTGAGTGTTCTTTTTTCTACTATTCTGTCCTCCTTTTGTTTTTAATTTTGTGTTCTTCCGATCTTATCTTTATACTTGCTTTCTTCCCTTCTTGCTATGCCCTTTTATTTGGGAAGGTATTTACGGGTTTTGATGGTTAAAAACCATATTCTTGTTTTATTCTAATGATTTCTCGTCTAAAATATTGAAATTACTGTTTGGATTATAGATTTTAAGTCTGATATAATCTAAATGCGGCTTTATTTTAACTATGGCCGTACCGATTGCCTGGCAGTTGTCTGCCGACGTTTACTCCATCCATAGACGTGGTCATAGTATAGACTCTGCAGTACTAACACTACAGTACTTGTTGTGTAAAGCTGCAAAATTAATCGATATAATATTAACAAGAGGTAAGCATATTTAATTGCAATAATAACAATGATATCTTTTAATCCATCAGAAGTTGCAGTTTAATTAGGAGCTTTGATATTGAAAGTCAAGAAAAGCTTAACAGAGGAAAGTTTCCCAACAAAAACACAGAATATTGTGGCCTGGCCCCACCGGGTTGAGAAGAGCAAAACCTTATGGTCGATTGACTCAAGAAAAAATCGAGTTAAATTTAAAATGAGTTGAATTATGAGATAAATTTTATATTTAGTATTTAAATTTGAATTAGAAAATTTTATTTTTAATTAAAAGTATTTACATGATAAATATTAAATTTGAACTTATATTAAAAGTTATGTTTCTCTTTATTTTTTTTATATGGTTGATAATTTTTTAGTAGGAGAAAATATTTATAAATAGTATTTTTGAATAAAAAATATTGTATAAATTATGAACTAAAAAGCTTAAAATGAAATAATAAACTAAATATAAGATTGATTTCAAACTTAATTTTTTAAACTCAGAAACCTTATAACACCAAACGAGGTCTTAATCAAATCCTTGACTTAATTACAACATTCCAGACATATTCTAGAACTAGATTATTTAAAAAAAAAAAAAGCATTCTAGTAATTTAGTGCAATTTGCAAGTATGACCAAAAGAAAAAAAAGTGTTCACTTTTTATACTGAAACAGAAATATCGGAGAAATGTAGATTTTAAAAGGTAGAAAATACTGCAATTACCAGAGCTGTGTAGTACTGGGTTGGCAACTGCATCCAAAAAGATAATATCACACATTAGTGTCACTACATATGCACGTACAAACATACATAAATATGTATATATGCTGAGATATAATACAGAAATTGAAAAGATAAATTTCTGACCCCAAAAAAAAGAAAGGACGAGCCAGAGCCAACCATTCTCTGGCGGTTTTGTGGACCACAGCTCGAAAGCTAAATTAGCAGAAGACTCACCGTTGCTGGTTCAAGAAGACAACCCACCATATTAAACACATCTCTGCAATCCAGAAAGAAAAATGTGAACAAAATTGATCAGATGACGACGTTATTAATTTAAAACGCATGCATATCATTAGATTCGCTTGCGCGCGCGCGCGCGCGCGTGTATATATAGAGAGAGAGAGAGGGGATAGAAAGTAGAAACAAACCCGGCAACCCAAGTGAGGAGAAAAGCAAGAGAGACACCGTGGCTGGACTTTGTGCGGAAGTTGGTTATGATCTGTGGGATCTCAGCCACACCCCAACACACCAAACTTATGAGCCCAAAACCAAATGAAAACTCATCTTTCAAATTGCAGAGGCAGTCTTGAAAGTATTTCTCAACCCACCCAACACATGCCCTGTTCTCCTTCGCACAATAAGACTCTGGCATTCTCTCTTTATCTCTCTCTCTCTCTCTCTATCTATCTATCTAAAGGTGGTGAGGAGGAAGAGAAGGCTCTTGAAGTTTGTGTTTTGTTTTGTTAAAAATACAACGTGGGAAGGGAAATATTAAATACTATGTATCAAATTTCGATTTAGACAATCTTGTTTGTCATTTTCCGAGTAAAATCGTAATTTTGGGAAGATGTAGTTGTCAAAGGGTAGTGAACAACATGCGGTATACGCATATTCTTACTCGCACGATATCTTTGTGTGGTTCGCATATCCTTACTCTCTGCTTCAGCTATATTCCCGTTATTGTAGCTAACCAAACCATTGGACCGTCCAGATCAATTTCGTGAAATAAATGTATATATATTATTATAATAAGTTAAATACATGAAGATGTGTACAAGAGATGTCATTACCATGTGGACATCTTTACTAAGACATATAAATTCTTTGTGTCCGTTACACCGCCTCACATATGTATTATATATATATTTATATATATATATATGTGTAAACGTGCTTAATCGAAGATTAAACCAGCATATGTAATTGATCAATACCAAGGAATGGTTTGCTTCACTTTCTCCCTAGCATTAGAAAAGAGAGATTTAAAACGGAAAGGAAGGAAGGAAGGAAGGAAGAAGAAGAAGAAGAAGAAGAAGAAGAAGAAGACAAATCAAGAGACCGAGCTGTTTAGCTAGCTAGTTGTCTGCATCCACCAAGTGAAGAGAAATATTATATAATTTGAAAAACTATTGGTTAAGATACATTATCCATTTGGAATCTTCTTATCTATATATATCCTGAGCCCTTCCCGTGCGTTGCGCCATTATAAATTAAAGAAAAGAAATCAAATGTATACTTTTTTTCTGCAAAGGTCTGCATTTTTTTGAATGTGTCTGTTTTATTTTTATAGGAGTACTGCAAGTTGGTAATCTCACAGACAGATATTACATTGCTGTACTGATTTATAGGGTGACTACATTTCTCGCTTTTGTAGAGATTTTTTGATTTTTTTTTTCTTTTTAGATTTGAATCTATTTTAAAAGTATTTAAATAATCTGTTATAAGAACTTTAAATTTACACTTTACTTTAAAGTCACAAAAAAAAAAACTTCTAAAAGATGTTATTCTAAATAAATTTTAGCACAATATTAAATCATTTTAACACTTTTATACAAGATTTTAGCACAATATTCTAAAAGATTTTAGCACGTTACTTAAAATTTATATAAGAGTTTAAATAAAATATTATAAAAACTCATTTTAACACTTTTATTGATAATTAGACAATATTAAATCATTTTAACTTGATAATTAAAAAAAAAGATTTTAAACATTTATTAAAAAGGCACAAGTTTTACTCTAGAGCAGTACTTGTCTTTAGTTGGTTGGTAATGGATCAGTAACATTCTATCTTAATTTAATATAGTTCTTCAAAGGGTTGTCTTTGTTATTATTATTTTTTATTTTATAAAAAGGGGGGCCAACTTTATAACTTCATCGGTACTTTTAACCCAACTTTTTTCTTTTCTATAATAAAGGCTTGTCCCCTGTACGCTTTCACATTGATCACAATACCGAAGTAATTGACTTGGGCGTCTACTAATCTTGATCAATTGTACATAATGCGAATAAAAAGTAGAAAAGACGTTCCAACGTTTGGCGCTTATTGTGACTGGTGAGTGAGACATCAACGGAGCGTAGAACAACCGAACAAAGAAATTTTTTTGCTTGAACCATAGAGGTCTATTCATGTCGCTTGCTTTTATGATACTGATATGATACTGATCCGATCTTACAGCTAATCTAAACCACCTGTGAACATAATTAACAGCAAGTTGAAGCGGTTATATACAGTACACAGCCGATAATCGGCAGTTAATTTAATTTCTAAATCCGATGCTCTTACCAAAATGAGTATGTCATAGTGAACCGAGACCAGTATTCGGGCAAAGTTCATGAACGAAAAAAATCCATGAACTGCTTTAAAGTTCAATCAAAAATCAGTTGAACCTAGCCGATATAACGACCCAGGTTCATGCTCCAAAAACTCCCCAACCGAACAAACGTCTTCTGCCAGCACTTACTCTAAAGTCTAAATTAAACAAACGAGCTTGTTTAGTGATATATGTCTACACGTATTCCCAGGGTTAAACATAAATATAAAGATATATAGCAGTAGCCATATAAAAAATAATTCATGGTGGCATTGCAGCTAATATTCACAAGTACGTGCCCTTATATTATATCGATGTGGCCACCCAAAAGTTTTGTCCAAGCGTAATCTTTTTTTTTTGTTTTTTATCTTTTCTTTATCCGACAAACAATTCGAGATGAAGCGAAGGGAAGAGGCGAGTTACGTGGAAGATAAGAACCAAAACCATCAACGGATGCTACTCCTAGAAAGACGACAAAAAACAAAGAAACGGCGACGGCCCGCTGCAACCTGGATAAGGAGAGAGTGGTACACTTGTGTCGTGTTTGCATGTTTATCCAAAGCTTAGTGTCATTGCCATTATGTATATTTCTATCAAGACTTTGTTTTTCTTTGATTTGATTTGGGTCTTCTTCATAGGAACTAATTAACTTTGGCAGCGCAAAGGCTAGCTGTTGTGTCACAGACTGTCTTTCTGATATCTTGATATGCGGCTATTCGTGGCGTCTGACTGTGATGTATACGCATATTCTATAATATAATGAAGAGTAAGAGTCACGGGAAGGGTCCAGAGATCTGCATATATAAGTGGTGTTTGGGATATATTTGTGTATATAAAGGGTGTTTGGACGAGATTTTCCAAACCACATTCCAAAAAAAAAATTTTTTTTTGCCTTCCTCTTTAACTCAAAACTAACTTTTCAATATTTATATCTTCAAATATCTATAATAAATTAAAATTTTAAAATTCTATAACTTTTTTATTTCTAATCTATATAAGATAATTTTTTTAAAAAATTATATTGAATTTCAAGATAAACGAAATAAGATCCATATTAATATTTTTTCGAATTTATTTTTAGATTTTAAAGTTTTTTTTAACTTTTTTTTTTTTTTACCAGATACACATTACCAAACAAAGGATTCTTCTTCTATCCTTGAGTGGGACGGTCACTTGATTATAATTTTCTTTTGAATAGCCTGTAATAACTAGTTGACTTATTAATAATTTTATATAAAGTTTTATAAGTTAGTAGAAAATAGTATTATATATAATTATACATAAAATTACAAAGAAATCAATTGATAATTATAAATAATTTAGATTGAAATTATAATTGCTGTGACCGTCCATTCAAAGAACGGTAGAAAAACCTTATATAAGATATTTATATATCGAGACAGAGGAAAGAAAAGATATACCATCTTATCACCACTTCAATTTTAATATAGAGAAAAGACTGTCTTCATTTTTGTCCTCATCCTTAAATATTGTTTTCCATTCTTGTCCCGATAAAGAGCAAAGTTTCACGGGATCCATTTCCGCGGGAAATATTACCATCAATCTTTGATTACGAAAGAGTGGTTATAGTAGTCTGTTTTACTCTCTCTATCTTTCTCTCTCTAATCTCTGATCTCTTCCAAGTGGAGATTTCTTTGCTATTCCTATATATACAACTGTCTTACTCGTAATAACTAGCTAGCTCTTGCACACAAGCCTCTCATGAAGTCGATTTTGCCTTTTTGAATTGCTTTTAGCTCGTAATTGTGTGTAATAAATGGTCACGCGTCAATATAAAAGGGCACGTAAGACAATTCACCCAAAAAGAAAGAAAAACTAATGGAAGTCACAAATAATATAAATACACACATATATAATTTCATACATCAATATAAATGGGCACCTTACACGGTTATGTATAATTTACCAAAAAGATAAGAAGAAATTGAAGTTTCTCTCATCATTTCGTAGCCAAGTAAACTTTCTTAGTCGAGTTCCCTCCACGGGTAATTATTTACCATGTTACCAAGAACTATAGTGTTGAAAAAAGTGTATATTTCTGACATGAAAAATGAATGAAAATATAAAATAATTTATATATATAAGTATTCAAAACCTAATAGATTAGGCCTATTTTATATGTCACATATATGTATGTCTCCACAGGTAATTATTTACTATGTTACCAAGAACTATAGTGTTGAAAAAAATGTATATATGTATGTCTCATATGGAAAATGAGTGAAAACGTGAGATGATTTATATATGTAGAAGTATTCAAAACTCAATAAATTAGTCCAATTTCGCATTTGGTTTCTCCCTAATATATAATATAAGTTATACATGTGTATTGCTAACATAATTATATGCAAATATAGTATAACATAGTGTTCTTCCCTAAAACAATCAAAGGAAAAATTTTACTGTACATTGTTATTAGAATCCGGCAATTTCTACTACTTGATACCTATTTTTTTACTGCCTGTTGTAAGCACTATGGTTTTAGCCTTTAAATTGATTTATCAACAGTTCAATTTATAATCAAGAATAATTTTATACTTTAAACTATAAATTCGTAACAACGATACATTTATAAGCCAGACTGCTAAAATATTATTTAATTTATTATACAAACAGTTTCTATCGATAAAAAAAATTTTAGAGAAATTAATCTGCAGATACTTAGCATATTCTATTTGCCGTAAAAAGTTAAAAAAAAAAAAAAAAAAGGTATATAGCATATGCTGGGACGAGACAAAAGTAATCCACGAACTTGTCTAGACAAATATCGTGAAAAAAACAAAAATAATTTGAACTCACACATTTATCGGCAAATTATATGCCGACCATAGAAGATTTTGTTTATGAACTCGCATGTCTATGTTATCTAGTTATAATACAAAGTTATGGAGAAAATTTTAATTCAAAATGAATCCGAATTATGGGTGGCGATTCGTGTTGGCAATTCGTATTCATATTGTGTTTGACCCATCT
Organism: Antiaris toxicaria; assembly: GCA_035233585.1. Taxonomy (NCBI): domain Eukaryota; kingdom Viridiplantae; phylum Streptophyta; class Magnoliopsida; order Rosales; family Moraceae; genus Antiaris; species Antiaris toxicaria. Next base: position 35,131,532 of record CP141157.1, on the reverse strand, counting down.
GTTGACACGATAACTGTTGATACGAACACAATCCATTTAATAATCATGTCAAAAAAAAAAAAACCCTAAACACGACCCTTTAAAAAAGAATTGACACAACACGATATATTTACAATCTGTTTATCAAACGGATCATAAACGTTCATGTCAATCTGCTAAACTTACTTACTAAAAGGGTCATTCAACTCGTTATTGACCCATTTAACTAACATGTTATTAATTTTAACACTAAAAATACTCATTAAATACCTAAATAACAATCAAGTTATAACAACTAAATTAACTCAATTATAATCAAACTATATCTAAATTCAGTTCATAAACCAAACTAAAATAAGTACATAAGTCTAAATCTAAGTTATACCATGCATATAATTAAAAGACTAAAGAAACAAAGCAAAACTTAGGTTTTCTTTTCTATGTTAAAAAATATTTAAAATATATATAAAATAAAATATATATTTTATATTTGAATTTTAAATTTTAAAAACTTAAAATTAAAATAGTAAAACATTATATAATATATATAAATATATAAATATATTAGAGATTATAAATGGGTAATTTATGGATCGTGTTCATGTTAACTCATAAATGACATATTTATTAAACGGGTTATTTCATGTCAATTGCAGGTTGATGAGTTCGTACAGGTTTAACCTTTTATTTAATTTTATTTGATGGGTTTGACTCCTTTTTAATCCAAATTCATTTAAGAAAAATCTAAACCCTTTAATTTCGTATATATATCGTATCATGATCTAAATTATCAGTCCTAATCCGAATCCACTCTTTCAAAATACATAATATGTACACTTATTTTTCTTTCTCCTAAATGTCAAACTCATTTTGAATTCTCAATTCAAATCCTTTTTTTTTTCAATTTCAAAACAGTATAAACCAAACAGGATTTAAAATGTGTCCTGTCTACAAATCTGTACTGCTGCTAGCGTATATGTTTGGGAACTTGATCATGCTGATCGTGAGTTGGTTGAACATGTTTATTTATTATAACTATAATTGTAATTATATAATTATGAATCATTTGTTGTTGTTGTTGTTGTTTTTATGCACTTTTACAGGCGAAAGGGAGTAGTTTCTGATCATATTGGATCGTACATGACAAACTTCCAACACTTTAGGAAGTTGCCATGCAGTTTCCCTTCCAAGCTCCCCCAAAAAGAGTTTCCCTTTGAATGATTCTTTTTTTTCCTTCCCCACGCAATTCCACCTACAAATTCCAACATATAGAGCTAGTTGATCATTGGCTTATACTAGCTGCCTTTTTGAATGTTCTTTCCTTTTTTTTTTTTTTTTTCCTTAGCCTCTCTAGCTATAGGCTGTTCGATATTCATATTGAGTTTCTAGACTGCAGATCAGAGAATTTCCAAAACCACATCTGTTAATCTATTTATGCATACTATATATTAAGAATATCTAGACTGCTTATAATTGGTACGTTAGATTTTTTTTTTTTTTTTTTTATGAATCTATGTGGAGTTCTAAACTATGAGCATATATTTATATTCTAATGATTCAGAATCTTTGTTAAGTTTCGTTATTATTTTTTGTTCAATATGTATAATTTTATTACTTTTATTCAAATTTATAATTAGATGACATGTATGCTCGCTCGCCAATTAGGTAGCTAGGAGGAGTTTTGATCACATTTGAGATGCTATCTAATTAAAGCGGCTCAAGTGGTCTCTCTCAAAGGTGAGCAACTCCAATATCCTCTACTTCCTGAAAATTAATTTAAGTGTTCAATTAATTACGTTTTTTAATTTGTATATATAGAGTCATAGACAGTGTTGATAGTGGACCACTTTCAACTTGCAATCCATGTTGCAAGGTGATACCGTAAGCTTCGGTTAAACTTCAAAGTCCACCATATCTAGAGCTTGTTTGGGGTGGATTTCAATCCACCTCCATATGTTGTTATAGTATTTTTTTTCCTTCAAACTTTTATGCTTAACTTTTACTATTTTAATCTTTTTCAATCCATCAAATATGGATTCCAATTTATTCCCAAACAAGTCCTTATTTTATAATTTTCTCTTTATTTTTTCACCATTTCCATTGTACACAAAATTTAAATTATGTGATTTGTACGCATAGTTAAGTGGTAATCTCATATCCAATTTTACTATAAAAGGATAGAATTCAAATTTCTTGACCCTACTCACAAGTTCAAAACTATTAAACTATGTCTACACATATTATTAAAGCAACCGACTCCAATTTAAATTTAAATTGAAAATGACCAGAAGAGAAATCAGTCGTAAATTGGGTTTTTTTTTTTTTTTTTTTCAATACTGCTTTCATGTCACTGAAAGCTAGTTTTCCAAAACGAATCACAATGAGGTCATTTATTACTTTTTTTTTTAATGAAAAGGTTAATTGTATTTTCAATTTTTTTAACTACAGGTTACGTATAGATACTATTTTTGAAAACACTTTTGAAGGGAAGTTTTATTTTTTTATATAGTAATTTTTTGTTAAGCGAATTTATTAACATTTACAATCTTTTATTTTTTTAAAAGATATGTAAAAAATATTTTATAGTATTTTAGTGCTGATCTTAACGAATGTCTTTCCACTTTGTTCTTTATTCTATAAGCGTCTAGCTTTATTTTTTGCTTGATTGTCTTTTCTATGTTTCAAATTATTTCATAACTTTCCTTTCTCTTTTAATAATATTTAATAGAATAGAAAAATGATAAAGATATTAAAAGGGTATCGACGTAATTGAAATATCATGATGCATCCGTTGATTTGTCTCCACAATTTATAATAATAAAAAAAATAATGATCTTAATACCAAAAACATTTTGTGCGTGTATTTATTAATAAATTTGTTGCCTGTAGATATTAATGAAAATAACATCATTATATATGCAAGTACAAACATAATATAATGATAATTATTCACAGTTAAAACATCTACATTTATTGTATAAATACATTTTACAAATTAAATAATTATTTTTTAAAATTGACTCTAATTGGTAGCTGAAGAATTTTTCCAGTTGAAGAAAATTGGTCTGAAAATGTTTAACAAGTTTGAGAACATCAATTATATAATCTCATCCAACTGTAATTTCGAGGGAAACAAATGACAATAAATCAAGAGTAAAAAAATACGCCGCGTGATTTGAGCGTCATGAAAACGGCGCGCGAATTTTTTTTTTTTTTTTTTCCTTGCGTATGAATCAGAGTCTCCTTGACGAAAGAACCTATGCATATGCTGATATGAATAATGAATTATGTACATAATGTCTTTTGTTGATTCTCTAATTTATAATAAAAAATACGATTATGAAACAGATTAATCAATGTTGTCTGTGACGTCGCAATGCAATTAGATATAAAAACTGGACAAACAGTAAAAGGAAAAGAAAATAACTCATGCACTGATGTGTCTGTATTGTAAATTATTTAAAATTCGTTAGAAATAAAATATAAAAATGAATTAATGACAAAAAAAAATTCTATATGTTTGTTAAAAATGTTAGAATTTAATTATTCTACATTTTCTTAACTCTACACTTTGTGATGGAGTGACCAAATATAAAATTACTATTAAATTATATATGCAACCTTATCCTTTATTTTTTTTTAAAAATCAAATAAAATCATCTTTATGTTTTTATATTCGAGCTTACAAATCCAACCTGATGTAAGCTTTGTGAAAAATGATGTATGACAATTTTCCTTTATTAGAAAAATTGCGGTGCCCTGTGAGAGTTAAATATCCAAAGACAGTAATTTTGACTTCAAATTTTTCTTGCATTTGAGAATAAGTAATTATGATTTATTTAAAACATTTGATCTTAATGATACTCGGTTTATAAATCCATTTTTGCTAAAAATCAAATTCACAGATTTTTTTTAATATAAGGTCAAAAAGTCTTTTTAGATATAATTAATTTAAACTAAATCTGACATTGTAAGTGAATTTTATGTGATAACAAACACACTAGTGAATTTTTTCTTTATAATATCATATTAAAAAAAACACACACACACAATCACACGAAGGCCAATCTTAATATTAGTGAAAATGACAGGATAAACACGAGGTGTTTTGTCATTGTTGCGAAATAAATAAATATGACCTTTTATGTCTTTTATATTTTGGGATAATATACATTATTTTGTAATATTTATCGCTTTGTATGTAGTCTAAATAATAATAATAATAATTAAAGAGTAAGTAAATATGACCTTTTGTCTGCGTAAGGTTTGAGCAAGCTTTCGTTTTTGCCAGCCTACTTTGTGTGTGTAGATGACAGCATAATTGGTAACAATGGATTAGGTAAAAGAAAGCGGAATTGTTAGATTGAAGGCCTTGCCTAACCTCATATCTAGCCGTTCGGATATGTTTATGAAGGAAAATAGTTTTCCTAAAATATAGAGTAGATAACCAAAAACTAAAAATATAGAAGCTAACTTTCCTTTCATTTCATCTATTAAAAAAATAAAAATAAAAATCTTACATTTTTTTTTGAAGGTGGAAAAAAAACTTTCATTTAATTTTATCATTATTAATTTTATTATATATTTTTTTAATGGTAACTCCATTAAAAAAAAAATTCTATAACAGCAGTTTCAGGTTGTTTCAGTTATAAATAATTTTTATCTACAGAATCTACCATTCAATAGAGGGAAAGTACGGTAAGATAAAAGAAATTATTGCTAGTATATATTTTAAAATTATCAAAATATGATTTTTATATAATATGACATTGAGAAATATATTACATGACTTTTACCGTTAAATTCCGTACAAAAATCGTAAATATCATTTTAGAATTCAACACAAGCAGACATCATGTCATGAGGTTCGTCGTCTAATGTTTTGCTTTCCCCAAGCAAAACATTAAGGGCTTGATAAGAGGCGCCATTGAAGACGGTACAGTTCAAATTGGAAGGAAACGTGTGTTTGAAGATAGGATTTTTAAAAATGAATAATGATATAAAAAATAATATAAAAATTTAAAATATATTTAAAAAAATATAAAATGAATATTATTTTGTTCGTTTTGTCATTGTAAATATTTTGATATAAAATTATATATTTTAAAAATTTAAGTTTTTTTAATGAAAAAAGAGAAAGTGAAAATTAAAATTATAAATGCACTATTCTAACATGTATTACACTATTGCACCTAAACAAGCCCTAATGCTTTGTTTGGTATAACAGGGAAAGACAAGGATGGAGGTAGAAAATAAAAGGAAAACTCTTCAGATTCTTGTTTGATTATACGGTGAAAGAAAACCGGGAAGAAAAAAATTGGAAGGGATTTATTTTTCTTTCCAAACGTGGACGAAGGAAAATATATGTATTATTATATTTTAAAGTACAAATTTTCCCTCTACCCTTCTTTTTATAATCTTGTATATTCTACAATTTCTACAATTTATAAATAAGGGTGTATTTTTTTTTTAATCTTTCCTTTCCCTTTATCTTCCAATACCAAACGAGTGAAGGTAAATTCTTTTCTTTCTTTTTTTTTTTCTTCTCTCATATAAAACATAATAAGTGGGAGTTTGGGGAAGATGCTTTGAGAGTTTTTTTTTTTTTTTTTGTTAGAAAAAAGTTGTTTTAGAAAATATATTTAGGGAAAAAAACTGTTTAGAGTGAAAAAAAATATAAAATTTTAAAATTTTTTTAAAAAAAATCAATATAGATATTATTTTATTTCTCTCGAAATTCTATGTAATTTAAAAAAATTCATTTCATTTGAATTTATATACATAAAATTATAAACTTTTAAAGTTTTGAGTTTACTATAACGTTTTGGATATGTAAATAATGAAAAATAATAAAGTGTTAGAAAAAAGTTGATTTTGCAACTTGTCCCCAAACTACCTCTAAAGAAAAAATAATTTCTTTTTTATTATTTTTATTTTTCATCGCCTTTATATTTTCTTTCTATCTTATTTTCTTTCCTTCCTACCAAGTACAAGCTAACACTCCCAATGTTCTTTTTTCTTTTTTTTTTTTCTTTTTTTGTTTAAAAAAGAAAAATATTAATGTCATCTGATTCATTATCTATAAAAGAAATTTTAAATTTTAATTATCAAATCTGATTTAATTTTATTCAAAAATAAGTTTAATTTTACATAAAATATTATAAAACCAATGTCACATAATATATTAATCAACCAAGATCTTTTATATTAATGTTGTCGAATATTAAACTTTGGAAAAAAAAAAAAAAAAGAACGATACTTTTAACACTGCGCCAACCCATCAATGTTGTCGAAGTTCATTTGCTTGTTAATTAATAAAGATTCTTTTAACAATTGTCTTCTTATGATGAGTGTCGGTTGAGGTTTGCTTCAACAAAATGACGATCGATAATAATTTCAGTTAATTTACTAATGACAAAATCAATTCTTTTAAAAAACTAAGTCGACATTTGGTACAAGTTTTTTTTTTTTTACATTGTATTTAAATGTAATATAATTTTTTTCCAAATATAAAAGCATTTCATTCAAATACCAATCACATCACATTTTAAATTCAACACAATCACTATTTATTATTTCACTTTTTCTATTACTTTTATTAATTACATCATATATTCTCTCTCTCTTTTGTTCTCTCTACTTTTGTTCATCACATCACATATTTATTATTAAAATATAATTCGAATACTTTTCACCCAAACACATATTGTATCAAATGCAATGCCAATACTTTTCCTCCAAATACAAATTGTATTCAATGCATTCAAATATAATACAAATACAATACGTTCATCAAAACCTAAAAATAAGTTTGGTCGTGAAAATTCACAATTTTCATTGACTTTTTTATTTATTTATTTATTATTTTTATAAAGACACAATTCGTGAGGCAGTTTCCCATCCCACCTATGTAAATCCTGCTAATAAAAATATATATATAATATTTTTAAAAAATAAAAAGAGAGCGAGAGGGACGGTGCACAGTCATTTTTTTTGGGACCCGAAGGAAATTGCCATGCAGTTTCCTCGGTCCACTTGAACAAGAGTACTTCACAAGCTTAAGAGCCCGTTTGACTAAAAAAAAATTGTCTTCAAAACAAAAATTTTTTATACTTTTTCTATTTTACTATTATTTTTAACTGTTTATATTTTATAATAAATTTTAAATTTTAAAAATCTATAATTTTATGTATATAAAAGTCTTAATGAGACGATTTTTTTTAAATTATATAGAATTTCAAGAGAAACAAATAATATCTATATTAATAATTTATTTTGAATAAAATTTAAAATTTAATATTTTCTCACTCTAAATAATTTTTTTCTTTAAATATATTTTTTAAAATTACCTCTTTTCAATCAAGAAAAATATCTTTAAAACTTGATCCAAACGGACCGAATAAGACTAGCAATTTCATGGAAACATCCCTCAGCTTCATATAATTTATTCACCCATTTCACTATATATATCTACATGTACATATGTATTCACTTGCCCTCACATTCTTTTGCTTAAAGAAACTCAATTTTTTCTTCTTTGATTTCATCATCCAAGAATGGCCACCAGTACCCCTCACGGTCAAAATCATCATGCCGTTTCCAATTCCAAACCAATTATATCCAAATGGTTTGCAAACAAGACTCTTAGTCTTAAGCTAATTAGCTTCCCTCGTCGCTGCTCCAAATCTTGTACTTGCGCCTCTTTAAGCGTCCCTAGCTCTCCCATGCCTCCTTTACGCAACCCAAGAACAGTTGTCTTCAACACTAGCAACATAGAGGACGAGCTGAGGCAAGTCTTCCGTCGTTTCGATCAAAACGGCGACGGCAAGATATCGGCTCTCGAGCTGAGATCATACTTCGGGTCCATCGGGGAATACATGTCTCACGAGCAGGCTCAGGGTGTGATCAACGACTTCGACACCGACGGCGACGATTTGATTGACTTTCAAGACTTTGTAAAGCTAATGAAGAAGGATCATCGAGATCAGAAGAGTGATGGTGGTGATGATGATGATCATGATCATGATCAAGATATAAAGAGTGCCTTTGAGATGTTTGAGTTGGAGAAGGGTTGTATCACAGCCAGAAGCTTGCAAAGGATGTTGGGTAGGCTCGGGGACACCAAATCATATGACGAGTGTAAGGGCATGATTCAAGTTTTTGATATTGATGGCAACGGTATGCTTGATTTTAATGAGTTTCACCAAATGATGAATTGATCCTTATATATACATATTCATATATGCATATAATTGATCATATGTGAATATGGTTCCAATTATTTTGAAGAATAGCTTCACATCAAGAGACCCTTCAAATAATCAAGAAACTACCATGTGTAGGTATATATAAAATAAAATAAAATAAATAAAAAAATATTAATAGGATGTTTGGTAAACGTAATGCATTCGTATTATATTTAAATATAATACATTAAATGTATTTTATATTTAAATGAAACGAATTTGTTTTATATTTAAATGTAATCCATCAAAAAACTCCAGCAAAAGACTTGGTATTTAGTTATTTAAATGAGTTCTCTTTTCCTAATCTCATTAAGTCCTCGGTTTAATGTTCTAAGTTGCATGATTCTTGTGTGTTTGGATGAAAAGTTTTTAAATTGTATTTTAAAGTTGAAAAGTTGATGTGATTGATAAAAGTATATAGAAAAGTGAGATAAAGAAAGTGATATGAATTGAAAAAAAATTTATTTTCAAAATATTCTAAAACAGTAAATGTATTTAAAGTATTATTAAAAAATATTATATTTGAATGTAAAACTTTTACGTTTAAATGAAAATTATATTATATTTAAACGTGATGTGAATATAAATAATCAAGAAATTACCATGTGTCTGTATATATAAAAAAATAAAATAAAATAAACAAAAAAATATTAATAGAATGTTTGGTAAACGTAATGCGTTCGCATTACATTTGAATATAATATATTGAATGTATTTTATATTTAAATGAAAAGAATTTGCTTTGTATTTGAATGCAATAAATGTTTGGATAAAAAGTTTTTAAATTGTATTTTAGAGTTGAAAAGTCGATGTGATTAATAAAAATAGATAAAAAAAAGTGAGATAAAAAGAGTAATATGAATAGAAAAAAAAATTTATTTTCAAAATATTATAAAATAATAAATATATTTAAAGTATTATTAACAAAAATTATATTTTAATATAAAATTTTTATATTTAAATGAAAATTATATTATATTTAAATATAATATAAATATAAAATTATGAACAAACGCCTTACTATTAGGTTTTTTTTTTTTTTTTTCTAGATATGGTGACACAGGAATGTAACTGCGCTAGCTCCTTTTCTTTTTTATTTTCTTAGTAAAAACTTATAAGCATAATCCCGATCCCAATTTCCTAATGGAGCAAAAAAGGATTTGGCCTAAATCTATTTATAAGAGGACGGATTTAGTTTTACCCTTACCAATAAAAGTACTAATACTGTACAATCTCTCGCTCAAATATGAATCTCAAATGAGATTATGGAATGTCAAATTTTAACATAATAAAAAGAAGAGGCATCTCCCTTGTACTACGCGTTGATTGTGAGCTTGTCCTACCTCTCACCATGAATTGGCAAGTTTTCTTCTTCTTTCTATTTCTTTTTTAAATGAAGAGTATTTGTTTGCTAAAATAAAGGGGAAAGAGAGGACTGACGAGACAGATTTTCCAAAGCGCGTTAACTATTATTCGCACGATAGCAAGTGTTGCAGAAAATAATTTACAAAATCAGAGTATGGAAGAGAGAGAGAGAGAGAGAGTGCATAAATTCCGTGTTTCCTTGGGGCGAATGCCCCATGATGACATTTGTAAAATGCTTAAAGATTAACCCACGTTTGATGATAAAATTTATTCATGTCCCATTTAAATATAATATAATTTTTATTTAAATATAAAAATATTTTATTTAAATATCAATCATACCATATTTTAAATATAATATAATCACTATTTATTATTTTACTTTTTCTATTAGTTTTACTAATTACATTATATATTCTCTTTCTCTCACTTTTTTCTCTATTCTTTTACTTATTACATCACATATTTATTATTAAAATACAATTTAAATATTTTTCACTCAAATACGTATTATATTTAAATACAATGTAAATACTTTTCCTTTAAATATAAATTACATTTAATGTATTATATTTAAACGCAATATAAACATAAAGTGTTTATCAAATAGAGCCTAAGTAAAGCATTGCGTTTATCAAACGGAGTCTAAGTAAAGTTTTATGATTGGTCTAAGGCACAAAAGTCACAAAAATATAAATAAATAAATAAACATATGTTGAGCTTTTGATTAACGGCTAACACATATATTTACACACACACATATATATGTATATGTATATGTATGTACGCAGATATTTTATATAGATCATTTGACTACTTATTCATTGCTAACCTTTCCGTGAGTATAAGGGTTACCAAATCCATAATGGTCTTGATCAAACTTCAGTCTCTCCAATCTTGTGAACCCTAAAATTGTATCGTGAAGTAGTTCACGTGGGTCCAAATTATATATCTTTACTTCATTTGAGCTTTGAAGTACACGAAAGAGAAAGCATGAAGATAAGTTCCACGCTTCATTTTACATTGAAATTCTATACAATGAACAAGAAAGAAGAAGAGGAAAAGACAGTTTTTTTCTTAGTCAATATATTTTACAATATTTTGTTCTATATTTATAGCATTTCGCCCTGTGGAAATTTCTGAACTGTATATTGTACATAATTGTTCTATTTTTATAAGGATTTGTCGCGTGGAAATTTCTAAACTAAAAGACACAAAAAAAAAAAAAACAAAACAAAACAAAACAAAAGATAAAAGAAAAAAAATGGAGCTGTTTATTTGATGGCCAACAAGACATACACATGGTCTGTTTGTACAGAGTCTTGCCACTTTTCTTATCAATACATTGACTGATGTGCGCCAATTGCTTGTATCTACCAGGAGTATGACTGTTGCCTAACGAAGGACTGTTGATGTTAGAGTATGTCCCTCAATCTCAGTCATTCACGTAACAATTCGAATTGGATCGGGCCATAGAAACGAGCAAGCAAGAATCACAGGTCGGCCATGCACAATTGACTTCAAATTGGGTACATGGATCAACTCAGCCTATTACAAGATGACCATGACTAGTTTCTTAGAGTGGTGTTGACCTCTGGTGGTCACTCCTCAACAAGACCCTTGAATAAGCAACCAAGAGGAGCTTATGAGAGGAGATATTAGCTAACGTCTCAGAATGACGACTGCAGCTTCCTACAATTGATTGCAATTGCGTAGCAGAGGGTTAGTTGACTACTCGCTAGAATATTCTGAGAGGAATCCATCAAACCCTCCATTTTGAGAAGAAAAATGTTAAAAAATATTACCGGTATTAAACAATATCACTAATAGAAAATGAGTCTCATTAAAGTGAGTTTCATTATGAGGTTCATTTTTTATTAGATGATGATACTTAACACCATCGGTGTCCCTTAGTATTGCTCTTTTGAAAATCAAGGAAAGTTGAATTTGGAATAGAGCTTTCATGGTCTCCAAGGATTTACATAGAACACAGCCAACTGCAAACCTCTATAATATTTCGAGAGTAATCCGTCAAGCCTTCCATTTTGAGAATTAAGGAAACTACAATTTAGAATAGAGCTTTCGTAATGTGGAGTTTATTCAAGATAAGAAAAATATCTTAAAATTCAAATATGGAATCCTACTTAAATCAAGAAGCTAAAAAGCAATGGACCTCTACTGTAAAAAAAGGGTTGCCTGCCTAGAATCCTAGGAAGAGTTTTACAGATAAAAGAACCCATTACTCTCACCCTTCTCTCTATAATTTCTAATTTCTCACCTTTATTCTTGCTCAAGTTTTGTAAGTTGTTGATATATCTATAAAATAGAGTTATTTTATCAATTTTTTATGTATAAAAATTAGCTTATATTTAAAAATTTTAATTGTTTTTAATTTGTTTTAACTTATTTTGTTTTGTTTATTTTAATTTAGATTTTTTTATAAAATTTCATGAAATTTTTTTAATTTTGCTTTATTTTATCTTATCTGTTTCTATTAGTAATAATATATTAAATAAGTTTAAAATTAAATATTTCTAATAAGTTTACCTCTAGATTTTATTTTGAAAATATCTAATTTTATCTCTTTGTTTTTCTGTAATGTCAAATTGAGGTGAAAAAAATCATGTATTGAAAGTGGGTCCCACCGAACATCACTATTTATGTCAAAAAACTGTGAACTTGACTGATTTTATTTGATCCTCTCATTGATACTAACATTTTAAAAAAAGAATCACTTCAATCGAAACTCGTATGAAGAAATTATAACAATTTATAAGATTGGAACAATAAGGAGATAATACACCTAAGACTACATGAGCTCACTTTGTCAATCTAATAATGATGCGACACATGATAGAGGCTAGAAAGAAACTAATAAGAATGTGACACGTGGTATTTTCTTAGTTTCAACAAATTAATATCAAGCTTATCATGCATCCTACTATACCGAATCTTTCTTAATCACATACATCAACATTGTAGCTACTGTGTACCAATTATTGTAGTAAGTTTGAAATTATACCGACTACTATAGCTACTATACACTGACTACTATAATAAGTTTAAAAATTTTGTGTTGAGGTTAGGTGGAATAATGTAAAATTATGCCTACAAAAGGGTATTTTGGGGAGGCTTGAGACACAACACAACACAACACAAAGTGGAGAAGAGATAGAGATAAAGAAAGTTATAGTTAGAGTGTAAAATAATAATAATAATAAAGCTTTTTATGGAGCTAAAATTTTTTTTTTCTTTTCTCTTATTTAATTTTGTTTTATAAGGAAGAGTTTCTACAGATTCTGTTAATGCAAATATCAAGTATCTATTTTAGACTCTTTTGTTTTATTTTTATTTTGTTATAATGTTTAATTTGTTTTGTTATGTTATTTCATCTTTTATTATGAATTAAATAATTTTTTTCATATAGCCTGATTATGATAGTTTAATTAAATTAAGTATGCTGTTATAATTGTCATATTTGTTGGCATATTTATTATCAAACTTAATACTTTCAAATTTCTTATCAACTTTTAAATGATTTGAGAAACTAAATGAAACCGAGAGGAGATTATTGTAACATAACTCTAGAATAAATACCATAAAATATATAATAGAATAGATATATATGTTAAGAAATGCCCTAAGCATAAGAGACATTTTTTATGTATTTATTTTGAACTGGATATTAAAATTATATATAGAGGTTATTCATTACATTGCTGTTTGTCCTTATTCTATTTACATGTTAAAGTAAATATAAGCAAATATGGCTCACTGACTACTTGTGTTAAAACTGTTAGAACGTTGCATGCAATGGACTTTTGTATGCAAGAAGACAATGTTCTAAAGTAAGCCGTCTAAACTAAGGTCTGTAGTCTATGGGGTTAGACCGAGCATCTAACTCATGTTAAGACTATTATGTTGTCTAAAGTCATGGTGGGGACGATTTGTCTTGACTGTTCGGAGCATAGACTCCTAAGTAGAGACATAGATATGTTACTTGAAAGTGACATATTAGACCAAGACTAAAGCATGATTGATCTACATAGTCCGCTATGAGTGGATCAATTTGCTTTTGACGTTTATTATGTAACAACCTTAATCCTGAGTGAATGAACTATTTCATGTATATGACTTGTGTACTTTGATGTTCCAATGGCTAAAGCGTCTTAGAGGTACTAAGCTTATAGACCAGTTCGTTGGGTGCATGACTTGTATACGATGAATGGTTTATCTATAGATATTGGAATCATAACTCTAAGGAATTAAATGTATCCTCTTAAAGGCATTATACTGGATATGAAAATAGACAAGGCCTTGGGTCGTCTGCTGGGCGGATGACTTCTTATTCACACATGGTGGATAATCATTTTCTTATTCGGTAGTGTAATGGAACTTTAAGATAGCTTGATCAGTAGGATTGAACAGGCTTTGACCTAAGGTTGATCATGGATATCATATGAGGGTTCTGTATACATGACAAGATCATTGGACATTAGCTTGTCACAGGCTTTCGTAATACGATATATAATTAGGAGTTCAGTTTCAGGTTTATAGTGATGTGACTCTGAAATTAATGATCATATGATTGAGTTGTTCAGTACAGAATGATGATCATATGGAATCACAGGAACCCGATTATATATGTCCAATTGGTCCCTCTACTAGCTCCACATAATTCCTTAACGAATGACAAATTAATCTGTGTATGCTTATTGGCTAGTAGACTTTGCATAGATGGTGTTAACATAGGATCAGGATGATGGACAAGATTTTCTCTTGTTGAATTCGGATTTTGTTTTGGATAATAGAGTACACAATTATTCGAACTCCAAATAAAGTTGTCATGATTTTATTTGAGAATGAATTGGAGTTGTAGAAAATTATCTATGAGGACAAAATTTGAAATACAACTTTTTATGGATTTTGAAATTTGAATTTTGAAATTTGAAATTTAAATTTTGAATTTGAAATTTGAATTTGAAATTTAAATTCGAATTTGAAATTTGAATTTTGAAATTTAAATTCAAATTTTGAATCACAGTCCATGTAGAATTCAAATTCTTTGTCGATAAATCCATGTGAGGAATTCGGTTTTGATATGGATAAAGGAGAGGAAAATCTTGTTTGAATCCTACTTGAATTTTGAGTCCTAAATCTATTTAGAAAAATCGAATTTGTTAGGGTGGACAACTCCTAGGAGAATTTGGATTTTAAGGGATAAGGATGCAGGGAAAATTCAAGTTTCAATCCCAGTTGAATTTGGATTCTATCCCCTCTAAAATGGCTGAAAATTTTGAGGATAAACCTAAGGGAGATTTTCGATTATTAATGGATAAGGGTGAGATAAAATTCAAGTAAGAAAATCCTATTTGAATTTTGATTCTTTCCATCACATTGTGGCTGAAAATTTTATAGATAAATCCAAAGGAAATTTTGGTTTTTTATGTAGATAATGGTGAGATAAAATTTAAGCAAAGAAATCCTATTTGAATTTTAATTCTCCTCACATTAAAGTAGCCGAATCTAGTCTTGTTTATGGACTAAGGGAAATTCGGTTATTATAGATAAATGAGGAGATAAAATTCAAGTTAAAATCCTATTTGAATTTGGATTGTAAAATCTCCTAATGATGGCCGAACCTACCTCTGTTTGTGGCCTAGGGAATTTCGGATTTTGCATAGTGGATAAAGGAGAAAATCTTCTCCTAATTCAATTCGAATTTAAGGGATTACCTTATACCAATCTATAAATAGGAGTCCTATCACTCCAGTTCTCTCAGACTATAAACTCTCAGGTGAGCAGGCTTATTGTTGCACAACTCACCGTGACAATAAGTTCTTTAGAGATCTGAGTGGTCGGAAGAAGACTAGCAGTGCTAGCATACCGATCGAGAAACCGAGTGCCCACACACTCTGCCATCGGGGAATTAGAGAATAGTAGAGAATACTAGTTGGTTGAAGCCCTTCCGGTCATTCTCCTCCTGCAGTTGGCGTCCTCTGAGGTATGGCTTTATATTTTGTTAGTTTATTGTATATGGCATCACGAGATATTTAATGATCTTGAAAAATTTTTATTGTTCTGCTACGCTACTCTGATACGTTTTTACCGATTTTATTCCTACAATATATCTATCTATTTTTGTGTGATCATATTATTAACTATTACAAATTTCTCAACAAATCCTTTTTATAATTGAATTTATATTTGTATTTTTATTGCTCTCTGTTGTGATATTTTTAAGTGTGCAAAACCGCAAGTGTACGGTGTTAAGTTTTAATAGTGTAATGGTGAGAAGGGTTGTCGAATCCACAGGGAAAAATATTTAAATCCTATTAAATACCGTAATATAAGAGATATCAACTTTATTTAGAAACTGATTAAATTGAATTGTAAAATTAAATAAACAAATAAAAAGAAACAATTAACAAAATAAAGTAACGAATGACAATTAGCAAGAGAACCGATATGATTAAACACTAGAGATTTGATTTCACCTAACCTTCAACTATACTTTTCATGCCAAACACCAATTTATTTTCCTAGTTTATAAACCAAGAATCCTAATGTATTTAATTCTCTCTTCCGAGCGCTAAATCAAATGTATTCTTAATTCCAAATTTCCACATTCGTGCGCCAAAACTAAGAAATAGAAATCTCTTAACCGTTTCCCAACCAATTAATAAGCCTAGGTTATTCTATCCATGTTCCAATTCAATATTTCCCCTCCCAGGTGCTAAATATCAAATTCAAAATCATCTAAAAGTTGATCAAAAATTTAGAAGCATTAAGAACGGAATAGAACAAATAAACTGAAAGGAAAAAATAAATAAAAGAAATTGGCACTCAAAACATAGTATCTGACTAGATTACATCAAATCCCTAACTAAGAATTTAGCCAAGCATATTCAATATAAAAACAGCCATGGTGTTCATCATATCAACAATAAAGAGAAAGAAAGGAATTAAGAGATGAAAACTCTTGAGAAGCCGTCTTCAATCTCTAAATCCTCCTCCTCTAGGCTAGAATGACCTCCAAGCTCTCTAGGGTTCGTTCATCTGCCAAAAGTCCTCTCTTTGGTCGAAAATTGGCTATTTATATGTGAAGCACCGACCTAAAAAACCTTAAAACACTCGGCATAAAAATCGCAATTCGTCGCGGCGGGAAAGAATCTCGTCACGGCGAGTTTCAGGCTTCAAAATTCATCGAAGTTTTACGCGTAACTCGCTGCGGCGAGATTGATTCTTGTTGCAGCCTCAGCAAATCTCGCTGCGGCGAGATTGATTCTTGCTGCGGTGAGTATAAAATCTTGCTGCGGCGAGTTTGGTTCCGCGCAAATTGCTCCTCGAGTGCTTTTCTCTCCACAGCCAAAACGGAATTCGCCGTAACTTGATCTTTTAGCTTTAAAAACACTCCCAAATGCTTAAATCACCTACCTATTCAATTGTGAATAAAACACACCAAAATACCAAACATAAACTCAGAAAAACCAATAAATTACCAATAAGAAATATATGACAAATGTGCCTTATCAAATACCCCCAAACTTAGTATTTTGCTAGTCCCAAGCAAAACAAAACAAAACTAAAAGACACAACTAAAAAAAAAACTTAACACTTAAGTGATCGGGTAGTAATTCAATTTCATTTAAAAATTGTCTAAGGACCAAATAAACCTGCAACTCATTAAAATTTTCACAACATTATAACTTCATATGTTTTTCACTCAAGTACCAATTTCATTCAACTTTCTAACTTTTAAGAGTGTGTGCGTGCAATTCCTTTCTACTCAATTATTGCCAACCCAAATAGGCTCATGCAAACAACAATCATAAAACAACTCACAGAACTTCATATGCCAAATTTTCGAGTCACTCTCCACTAATGTAGGCAAAACATACCAGTGAGGATCAAAAGAACTTTATTAGCTTGTAAGGAGGCTTCAGCTGACAATTTTTTTTTTTTAACTGGACAATCGCTCATGTCACCACTACCTTTTGACGCGAATGCCAACATTTGTGATGAAGGCACCCGGTTACTCAACATAGTCACTATTAAGAGGCGTTGCACTCATATCTTGAACTACTTTTTGACGCAAAAATACACATGCGGCTTATGTTACTCCTGGTTACTAGGTGGCTCCAGATAGCGGAGTAAGTCCATATATTTATTTTATTATTATTATTATTTTTTTCTTTACTGCTTAACACCCCCAAACTTTTTTTTCAACAATATGCTTGCCTAAGATTTCGCCTTAAGTAACTTTCAAAGTGGTTTTAGAGTTCACATAAAATCACAAAATGATCACCAATTGCACAAACTTTCTTTAAGCTAACAACAACTAAGCAGTCAGGAATGTGTTCTTTAAAATAATCAACAAATCACAAAGTAAAATTCCAATTAGCACAAGAGTGAATCACACATCAAATCACAATGTTAATCAATTTTAATAAGTTACAGGCAATTCAATCACACATATCATCAACTTAAGACTCCGTTAAATCACCACCCAATCAAAAAAAAAAAAAATTTTTTTTTGAACCTGAACTTGTTCTATCGCCCGTTAATGATCCTGATTGTCTGCCATTGCTTCGGTCTCAAGAGCTTGTTTCTGTCGTCTTTCAGCTCTGTTTCTTCCAGATTCACCTTCTTGAAACCGAACCATACAGATACCTGTTCACCTGTCGAGCAAAAGTAAACAAGTTTAATAATAAAAAAAAATATAAATCTAAATTAAAGCTAATATCACTTGATAACAATATTAACAAAATCTAAATTGTTTCTCCCCGGCAACGACGTCAAAAACTTGTTGTGATATTTTTAAGTATGCAAAACCGCAAGTGTACAGTGTCAAGTTTTAATAGTGTAATGGTGAGAAGGGTTGTTGAATTCACAGGGAAAAATATTTAAATCCTATTAAATACCGTAATATAAAAGATATCAACTTTATTTAGAAACTGATTAAATTGAATTGTAAAATTAAATAAACAAATGAAAAAAAACAATTAACAAAATAAAGTAACGAATGACAATTAGCAAGAGAACCGATATGATTAAACACTAGAGATTTGATTTCACCTAACCTTCATCTATGCTTTTCATGCCAAACACCAATTTATTTTCCTAGTTTATAAATCAAGAATCCTAATGTATTTAATTCCCTCTTCTGAACGCTAAATCAAATGTATTCTTAATTCCTAATTTCTACATTCCTGCGCCAAAACTAAGAAATAGAAATCTCTTAAGAACTTGATTCTCTTGAATGGTTTCTAAGGCAATTAACCGTTTTCCAACCAATTAATAAGCCTAGGTTATTCTATCCATGTTCCAATTCAATATTCCCCTTCCCGGGCGCTAAATATCAAATTCAAAATCATCTAAAAGTTGATCAAAAATTTAGAAGCATTAAGAACGGAATAGAACAAATAAACTGAATGGAAAAAATAAATAAAAGAAATTGGCATTCAAAACATAGTATCTGACTAGATTACATCAAATCCCTAACTAAGAATTTAGCCAAGCATATTCAATATAAAAACAGCCATGGTGTTCATCATATCAATAATAAAGAGAAAAAAAGGAATTAAGAGATGAAAACTCTTGAGAAGCCGTCTTCAATCTCCAAATCCACCTCCTCTAGGCTAGAATGGCCTCCAAGCTCTCTAGGGTTCGTTCATCTGTCAAAAGTCCTCTCTTCGGTCGAAACTTGGCTATTTATATGTGAAGCACCGACCTAAAAAACCTTAAAACACTCGGCATAAAAATAACAACTCGCCGCGGTAAGTTTCAGGCTTCAAAATTCGTCGAAGTTTTACGCATAACTCGCTGCGGCGAGATTGATTCTTGCTGCGGCGAGATTGATTCTTGCTGCCGCGAGTATAAAATCTCGCTGCGGCGAGTTTGGTTCCGCGTAAACCGCTCCTCGAGTGCTTTTCTCTCCACAGCCAAAACGGAATTCGCCGTAACTTGATCTTTTAGCTTTAGAAACACTCCCAAATGCTTAAATCACCTACCTATTCAATTGTGAATAAAACACACCAAAATACCAAACATAAACTCAGAAAAACCAACAAATTACCAATAAGAAATATATGACAAATGTGCCTTATCACTCTCATTGTGATATTGTCTATATATAGTATTGTTTATAGATACGATACTGTTCATATATACGTACTGTTAATATATATAATATTATTAATAATGAACTTCGATTTGTTAATCCTTTATGTAAATTTAATTGTAAAAATATAGAATTTATGTATAACTTGAGAAATAGTATATAAGTAAAAAGGATGTTTGACCATCCACAAATATGAATACAAAATCATAATAATATACTTAAATAAAATTAAATATAATTAACTATGGTAAAACCATAATTCCTATCAACTGTACAATTGATTGTGTATGCTATAAATTTAGATTCATTTATTTTTGTAAATTTATTTTCAAAATTTAACATTTCAATTATAATATTTTTCGTTCTCACAAATAAAATTAAAATTAACTAATTTCGATATTTGATAACACTATTTACATGAAAATAATACCCTACCTATTATTTTATTATTCATTCAATTCGTGTATTTGGGAAAATCCACGAAAGTCCTTCCGGATTCAATTTCTCTCTACATAGTGCCAAGCACAACAGTGAATAACTAAGAATGAACATCTATACATTCGCACGTCTCTATTTATTTTTTCCATTTTATGATTTGTCCACATATCAATCTTAGTGACGATATATGCTACAAATGACACACAAGGAAAAATAGCATTTGGACTCCACATGCAGAAGATGTCCAGCAAAAAAAAAAAATACACAAAATATCAAGCAAACACATGACTCTCTAAAAAATCTTCTATAGGTGCTGATGCTAACTTCCGGTCAATTGATTTACAAGAAATTTGTATAGATTGCAAGGCCACATAAATAATCTCAAAGTAACAGATCTTGCAGACAAAAAAATGCAAAATTTGAATATTAAATAAATAAGATAAATATCCACATTAATCAGGATAAAAATCATCATTATTAGTAACAAAAGAAACAAAATTCATAAGTCATATCTACAAAACATTAAAATGAGTGAGTCCCAACACTGACGGAAGGAAATTTGCATAAATCATAAATACGAAAGCAATTTAATTTCATGACCATAAATACAGGAATTACTTTGTTACCAATGGCATGTATAGTTCGTTGACTCTTTAATTATTAATTAAATAATTCTTGTCTGGAAGAACATAGAACCGTGTCCACGTGGCAAGACATAGAACGTTGGATGAGATTACCTCCAGTACACATCTCTACGCCACTCTCGACTATCAAACTTCGTGTCCGTCTTTCAATGGCTTTTTTCTCGTACGAAACTTGGGCCCGGATGGATAATCTAATGCATATATTTCATTATTTGTATCTTCGTTTCACCCCTTTCAATAATATTATAATATATATAACTTATTTAATTTTTTAATTAATATAATATTAATTTATAATTAAATATATATTTTTTCTTAATGTGTTTTTGTATTATTGGAGAGACATAGATGAGATATAAGTAAGTAAACACAGGAGTTATATCTTTGACATAAAAGCCATTTGCTTGGGCAAAAGACATTCGAAACAGTGCAATGAATAGAATAAAAAATCGTTGGCTAACATAATACTAAATTTATAATTTAGTCCTTGTTTGAATATCAAGTCCAAACTAAAAATTTTACCTCGATTTTTTCTTTCCTGAAAGTAAAAAAAATGATAATTAGTTTTTAAAAACCAACTAACTACAATCTTCAAATTCCATTCCAATTTTAAACACAAGCTTCGAATCATTTAATAACTTATATATATGTGTGTATAAAAATAAAGCTTCTACAATGGAGTAAGTTTTTTCACCTTATTGATAGGGTAAAATCTAATTATCACCATTTAATTTAAATAAAGGTATATGTATTCTCTACCACATCTGTAACAACTGGGAAAATTCATATTTCTCGGAAAATGAATACATAATGAATTTAAGCGTTAAAATGTGAAATTAAGTGATTTAATATTGTTTAGAATTAGATAAAATGTTCTAACAATATTAAAAGATGAAAAATAATTAATAGTGATATTATGTGTGTGCACATGTGTGCCACTCACAGTATCAAGAAGTAGGTCAAGATGATATTATCTTGACATAAAACTGATAAATTTGGGTTCAGCACTCCCAAATTAGTAAGGATAGCCTATCAGCACGCTTAAATTTGATAATTGAGCACAAGGGTAATTTTTGACCGAAAATTCACAGTATCGGAAATTGGTCAAAATGACCTCAGATGAAAATAAAACTGATATATTTGGATTCAGGATACCCAAATTAGTCAGGAAAGCCCATGTTGAAATTTTGGGCGAAAAAGTATATAAAGAGCGGAAAAAAGTGGAATTTCCTCATTTGTCCACAAATTCTCTCTCTCCTCATTTCTCTCTCTCTCTCTACCCGAAAGTGTACAGTAACCGACCATCGGAAACGGTGTCCGTTTTCGACACCGCCGGTACCGTTGGAAAGCTCTCGCTGAGCTGAGTTCAACGATGGGCCGAGTCGACGGAACCGACGCCAGAGGAGCCCGCACGCGCCGCCTGAAGCCGCCGGTCACCGGAAATTTCACGACGCCGTATCTCCGCCGTCCGACGTCCGATCAAGGTGATTCCGGTCCCAAAAGACTCGTGGTGAAGAGTAGAACAAAACCCACGTGGAGTTTCAGCCCAACGGCCGCCGGATCGAGCCGCCCGAAGCCGCGACGTCGCCGCCGTGAAACCCGTCGTTTCCGGCGATGTTGAGCTGCACCACCGGTACAGAAATGTTCGCCGTGAAGAGGGGAGCAAATGCCCTCAATCAATTTCGGGGAAAAAGTCCGGCACGGCGAAGTTCCAAAGCCGCCGCCGTGACAGAGCTTTCGAGGGGCGATTTCCAGCGATAGAGGTGTCGAATGGTGAAATTGAAGCGACCAATGGATTCCTCTCGTCGAGATCTTCAAGATGGACTACCTACTTGCCACCGTCGCCGCCGGTCAACGTCGGTCAACGGCGACCGTTGACCAATTTTGGAAGTTTGGCCCGTTAGCCTATTTTCGACATTCCGGACGCATCCGCGAAGTCGGAATTGCAAGACGGGATCTTAAATATGAAGAACGAGGAATTAGGGTTTACGCCGTCGAGATCGGACTGCAATTCGGTATAAATTCTGACCTTTTTATGTTCCGCAATTTAATTGTTTGGGACTGTTATATGATTTTATGATTATTGATATGAAAAATGTGGAAAAGAATGTATGTAAAAAGAAGAAAATGACTGTAATAGAGAAAAAGAAAATATGTGATGATGTAACGATTTTACGTAAACAGTATGAGTTTTACATAAAATCTAGGCCTCTGGTATAGTACGTGATAGAATTAGATCAGGATAGATGGTTTTCAGGCGTTTCCTAAACGCTGGAACCTCAAAAATTAAGCGGAAATGCTGCTGAAATTTCTAAAAATGGCACCAGGGGTAATATGGGAAACGAGGGGTAAAAAATATGATCGGGAAGGGAACCCGAGCTCCCTCGAGGAATTGGGGCAAGGAAAAAGGAATGGGTAAGGTACGATTAGTAAACCGACCCTTCGAAACCCTAGAACGCAAGAAAAACATGAAACCGACACTTAGGTTCAAATAGTACTTCTTGAGGGCCGGGAATGTGAAAATTAGTAAAATGATAAGAATTGATCCGGAAAAGGTCCGATAAGATTTAGAAAGTTAATTAGATGA
The DNA here is from genome assembly GCA_035233585.1 of Antiaris toxicaria. NCBI lineage: Eukaryota > Viridiplantae > Streptophyta > Magnoliopsida > Rosales > Moraceae > Antiaris > Antiaris toxicaria. The sequence goes on along the minus strand of CP141157.1, from coordinate 35,108,150 downwards.
TTTTGGGTTTAGAAAATCCAGCCTAAGTATGAAAATGAAAATGTTATGGTTAAACGACCCATTAGGGGCAAAATGGTCATTTTGCCCAAAGATTCTCAAAATGGTCATTTTGCCCAAAATGGTCATTTTGCCCAAAGATTCTCAAATTATGGGAAAAGAGCCCCAATGACCCGGAATGGGTGAATGAAGTTTGTAAAAGCCAAAATTGAGGTTTAAGTTATGAAAAATCACGTCAAAGGCAAAATTTGTAATTTTGTCAAAAGTTAGGGGTAAAATCTTAATTTTTCAAAAAGGTAGAGAAAAATTCAAAAATGGCCATTAAGGTTTAGAAAGCTGTCCTAAGGTTATAATTAAAGGTTATAAGATCAGAATCAAGCTTGTTAAGAAAATAAAAGCTATAAATGAAAATGTGATTAACGGACAAAATTTGTCTGTAGGAACCTGATCCAGACGCGACAAAGGACATCGATGGATCCCAAGAAAAGGATAAGCACGCTATGAGTAAGTTCAGACATTTAGCCGTCTGCAACTATGAACAAGCTTATAGTATTTATATGTTTTATATGTAAATGTCATGATGTGACTTATGATAATGCTATAGTAACGCTATAGCAATGCTATGATGATGTTAAAAGATAGGTTTTAATAAATAATTTATAAAAAATATATATATGAATATATATTGAATTATGAAGGAAAGGTATTATAAAAGCTTTATGAGAGTAACGATGTGATAAAGAGAGATAGAAGAATGGAAAGAGTAAGAATGAGAATGTTATGATAGAATGCATAAGAAAAAGATGAGATATGAAAAGAAAGAATAGGATGTTTATGAAAAGTTTTATGAAAGTTAGGTTATGATTGATAGAGCAACGATGATCGGTGATGAAAGGAATTAACGAAAGGCATGTTTTATGATAACGAAAGGATAGGTGTTTTATGAAAAATGATACGAAAGCAAAGACTTAGACAAGAAAGAGAAACAATGATAGGTTATGATGAAAGGTATGATGAAAGGATTAGAACATAACGATAAGATGTAATTGATAGAATAGAACGATAGGCTATGATCGATATGCTATGATTGATAGAAATGTGATGATAAGATACGCTAGATATAATGATGCAAATGATAAGATAAACAGAGAATAATTGTCTGCACATAACTAAACGTATTTTGTTTGTTATGATGTGATATGATATGATGATATAGAAGTAATAGGTGCTATATATGCTATGCTAAAGTGTGATTAACATAATTCACACAAGTAAAATAAAGAATTAAGAAAAGAAAAACAACGAAAGAACAAATGTTCCATGAAATGTTTTATGAAAAATGAGAAAGAAAAGATTAGGAATGTCATGAAAAAAATGTACAACGAAAAAAATCAATATAAGAAAAGCTAAAAGAATGCAAGATAATAAAACTGATAAGTTAATGGTTGGCGTACCGGTCTCCCTATATGGTTGAGACTTCCGGTCTATATCCTCCGCGCAGATGTGGTGCTACCCCGAAGGTGTGGTAGATAATAGGATGGACCAACCCCGAAGGTGAGGTTTTATGTGACTGTGAGGTAGGTTGGTGGGTAGTTCCCCCTCCTCCCACTGTCAACGCGCAACTAGGTACGTTCAACGACGGGGTCCACCAGTGAAAGATAAGAAAAGAAAAGAAAGTGAAAGATAAAGAAAGGAAAAGAGCGTGAAAAGAAAAGAAAAGAAAGCAGAAAGAAGAGAAAAGAAAAGAAAAGTAAAGAACGATAAGAAAAGAGACGAACGATACGAAATAATGATATAATAAAATCGATGAAAAATAAATAAATAATAAAACGAAGTTAAAAGAACATAATAGAATTATTTATGTGATGCGATGTGTTTGATGTTATATGTATGGAATGACACGTTTTCACGTGATGTTATGCTAGTGTATATGTTACTAGCTTTTAAGATATGAAATGTTAAGAGATGATGACAAAGCGATAGAGAAGTTATAAAGGTTTAGAACAGAAAGTTAAGGAATGATAGGAATGAGAAGAAAAGAAATGAAGAAATTAGAATAGAATGATAAGAAATTATCAATAGAATGATGAGAATGATTAGCGAAGAGATAAATGAGCATGAGGAAGCTCACATAATATGTTATGTTTCGAGGATATGTATAGACGATGTGTATGATGTGTATATATGTGATGTCATATATTCTAGTAATAATATATATTACTAGTATTTATAAGTTAATGAATGTATGTTTGAACTTACTGAGCATCTAGCTCATTAGTTGTTTGTATGTTGCAGGTAAGCAACCTGTTAGTTTAAAGTAATATGATGGACAACGGACGGATCTGCACGTGCTAAGGGACTGGGCAAGGGTATGGTACTACCATGAGTCTTTCGCTGAGCGTTCAAAAAGGAAGATGAAAGAAAGAAAGTTATGAAATATGTGTTATAAGAGTATGATAGAGATAGGTATAATATGTAAGTTAAAAGAAAAAAAAAATTGCTATAGAAATTGCTTCCGCTTTAAATGAGAACTTTAAGAAGGGAAAGTTAAGTATGTTAAGTAAGAGGATGACGACTCACGAGGTTGCCAGCCATCGCGGTCGGCGTTAGAGCTCGACTGGTTGGTATGGTAACGTACGTGGGGGGCGTCACAACATCAAATTAAAATCCAAATATTTCATATATTTCAAAAAATTATGAGCTAAAAAAAATCCTACAAACCCCTCCGCACCACCCCCCACTGGTAGACACCCCCTTCCCCTTCCACTCCCACTTCACATGTGCCCTCATTGCTCCCCCCAACTCCTCCTACGTCACCAAGATCACCCTTGACCCCGTCGGCTAATCTAGTGGCCAGGAGAACAGTGGGCATTGAAGGCTCAGGTAGGGGAATTATCCCTTGGGTCATCTCCTAGAGTCACGGGGGAGGGAGGCCTAGGTTGTCACTAGGGGAAGTTGCAAGGGGGGGCTAGGTCTTTGCTAGGTTTGGAGTTGTTTAGGGGGGGAGGGGGGGTCTTGCATCATCCCCTGGAGGGAGTTGCGAGGTAGAGGGCATCGGTGGAAGGTCGTTGGGGGAAGGGGTAGGTCGTTGGTGGCAGGTGGGTTAAGTTTTGTTTTTTTTGTTTTTTGTTTTTTCTCATTTAATTTGTAATTAGTTTGTATTTGAATTTAGTTAGGTGTATTATAATTTTCACATATATATATACATAATTTAGACCGTTGAAATTAATCTAATGATTAAAAAACTTTTACATCATCAATAAAATAAAAAAATTTATCCTATTATGAAATTTCAAAGAGAGAAATTAAAAAACTTTTACATTAACAACGGTGTAAAAATCATCCTAGAATTAGAGAGAGAGAGAGAGAGAGAGAGAGAGCGCAAGTCAATGTGAATGACTTGCGAAAAAGCGAAGGGGTCACTAGTCACTTATGAGTCACCAAGAAGAAGCGTGTTCATGAAGAAGAATAATGGAAAAATTTGGTGAAACAGAGCAATAATATTCCAACTTTTAATTAAAAAAAAAAAAAGGAACAAGAAATGGGGTTCTCTGAGTTTATCTCCGAAAGCATTGGATGTCACGCAGAAGCACAAGCAGAAGAAGAATTCAGCGCCGCCACCAAGTCTCGCGCTGCCTTTCAATGGGGTGGAACCGTCTTTGCCTTGTGAGTCCACACTTTTTACTCTCTGCCCACATCGTAAAATCGTGCTTTGATTCAAAGTTTTTTATCTTAATTTCCCAACCTTGGAGAAATGCGTTTGTTTGGGGGCAGAAGTATTAAGAACAAGTGGGTTGGTTTTAGATTTTGTTAGCTTGGTTTTACAATGTCGGGTCCTCTGTGAAATGGGTATCTTTTATTTTAGGCTGATTTGTTTGATTTTGTTTGTATCTGAATTATATGTGCAGATTGTTGTTGATTCTAAACCGAACAGCCCGGCACAGATCGTCTATGCAGACTAATCTTCTAGTGTTTTTTCTCTTCACAAGTTTCCCAAATTTCATCTTCAATAGTGTTAGGTATTCTAAAATTCTTGGTTATCTTTTACAATGTTCCCAACATTGCCTAACCAATTAATGTATGTAAGCAGAGGAACCTTCGGCTACTGGCTTTCTTTTTTCGCCGTTTTAGCACATCTCTTCTGTCCAGTAGAATTTCCAGGTTTAGATATCTTCTTTAACTATGACAAACCTTTTTTTTTTTTTTACTCATTTTATTTTATTTTTATCTGTGTAGTACTGAAATTGAATGTCATTTGTAGATGATGGCTTGTGTTGATCGTATGTGCAGTTGCTCGTTTCGTCTTGTTTGTCGTCACGCCTGATTGGGTTGCCAAGGGACTGCGCGATACCTCTGCGGGCTGCATCTTTTGTCTCACAATCGGAGTTCTTCTTATGGTAACCAAGATCCGGATTATGGCAGCAGACCATGAATTCCAATTCGATTTTCATTGCTTTTGTTATTTTCTTTGTATAGGAGCTCTCATTTTGTTTACAATAACGCTGTTCTAGAAGAAATAAGTTCAATCAGGAATGTGCATTGATGTTGTGCTAATGAATCACTTGAGTCTTCTTGCTCTTGTGTTGAGCACATTGCTGTATGTATTTTGTTAACCCTTTTCTCTGCTTCTGCCAATGTCAATTACCGTAGTTTTCCCATATAATTATCAAGATGTGTGACAAGTTTTGAGCTTTATTTTATCAACACGCTATGCCCTCCATATTCCGATACCTATATGGTACAAAAAAAATACCCTGCCAATATTAATACTGATCACTAAATTGCCTTCATTAATTTAATCTAATATGATTCAGACACTGTTATATACTGTATTTCATTTGAGGCAAAAATTAGGTGTGTTTAGGGGGGATTTTGGAGACATATTTTGCATATTTTTTTTGTTTTTTGTATTTTCACTTTACAATCATTTTTTATTATTCATATATTTAAAGCTCAAATTTTAAAAATTTATAACATTGCGTATATAAATTCAAATAAGATAATTTAAAAAAAAAATTTACGTAGAATTTTAAGAAAAATAAATCAAGATTTATTTAGATTTTTTTTTAATAAATTTATAAGATTTTATACTTTTTCACTCGAAACAGTTTTTTTCCCTGAAAGCATTTTTTAAAACCCATTTTTCTCTAATCTTCAAAACACATTTCTAGAATTTTCCTAAACGGATCCTTAAAAACCGTATCATACCGGTAGGTTACTTTTTTCATACCTTGACAACACTCTAGGCTGCATTGTTTTTTAAGATACTTTGGATTTGGTCTCATTTTGTCTAAGATACACTTGTTAGTTTCTTTTCCAGCGGTGGAAGGTTATCATGCTGGGACGTAAGATCCTTTACCCACGCATTGTAGTGTTGTCAAATCGAAGAGAGAATTTGTGACCTGAAGTTGTTTGTTCTGGATGTTTTCTTCGGGTAAACTCTTCTTCTGCGAACCTTATCGTTTGTGCCTTTTCTCTTAGTTGTAGCCCTTTTGTTGGTCCTTAGGTCAGCACAAGTCCTTTCGATTTGCCCGTCATTGCCACCAAACCTCAATGGTTATTGAAGGTTGGTGGTGGTTGTCGCTTTAGTGGGAGCCCCTGTAATTTGATGGCTTCCTGGATTCAAATTTCTATGGTGAAATGAAAGTCTTGCTTCTGGGACTGGTAACGCTTGACTAAGATGAAGGTCAACCAACCAATCCTCTTTAGTCCACTCTGTTAGTGCTTCTTGAACGAATTTATCGCACCATTTTTTCCCTATCCCATAATGACACGTCTCAGAACGTTACAGTTCACAACATTTAATGCTATGCATTTTCCCCTCTAGATTTTCCGAGCAAAATGGGTTTTCCCTCAGCCAAATCTGTCTTCATTCTCTTCGTTCTGTGTTATTTCGCTTCGACCATTGCACAGCAGCCTTACGTAAAAGAGACTGCAACAGATTGCCCCAACAAGCATAAAGAGAGTTCTGCTCTTGGCTACTTTTGCAATGGGGTCAACAGAAGCTGCCCTACTTACCTCACATTCAGGTCTATCCCTCCTTATAACAACATCACTGCCATCTCTAATCTATTGGCCGCTAACCCATCTGAGATCTCCAAAATCAATTCGGTTTCAGAGAATGCAACGTTTGAAACAAACAAGTTGGTGATAGTTCCGGTCAACTGCTCATGTGCCGGTGAGTACTATCAATCTTATGCGTCTTACGTTATTCGTCAACATGATATATATCTCAATATTGCCAATAGCACCTTCCAAGGCCTCACAACCTGCCAAGCTCTTGGGAACCAAAGAAGTAATCCTCCTCCCAGGGAACTAATTTCCAGTGAAACCATTGTTGTTCCTCTTAGATGTGCTTGTCCCACAAAGAACCAAGTCGATATGCACATCAACTATCTAATGAGCTACTTGGTCCATATGGACGATGATGTTTCAAGCATTAGCGAAAGATTTCGTATAGACAATGGTTTGCTTCTTAAAGCAAATCGACTTTTGGAGCTTGACGATACCATTTATCCATTTACCACTCTTTTGGTTCCTCTTCAGAGCGTGCCGTCAAGTCATGTGACCATAGAGCCACCGCCATCTTCACCACCTCCTAGTGCATCATCGGCCACATTTTCCTCTAATAACAGCACCAAGAAAACATGGCTTTATGCTCTTCTTGGTGCTGTTGGAGGAAGTGTTTTTCTGTTTGTCTTTGGCACCATTATCTTCTGCAGAGTCTTCCATAAAAGCAAGAGGAAAAATGATCATTCAGTTCCTGTCCCAATACGCTCCGATGAACGTGAGAAAATTGAGAAAGAATGCTATGACATCTTAGAGAATATATTAGATATAGCTCCGTCCTTCAAAGTCTACAGTTTTGATGAGCTAAAGGTGGCCACAAATGACTTCTGTCCTAGTTGTTGGATTAAAGGATCTGTCTACCGCGGCACATTTAATGGGGATTTGGCAGCCATCAAGAAGATGGATGGAGATATCTCCAAAGAGATAAATTTATTGCAGAAGATCAACCATTCTAATGTCATTCGCCTCTCCGGAGTTTGTCTCGATAAGGGTCATTGGTATCTTGTTTACGAGTATGCTTCCAATGGACCCTTAAGTGACTGGATCTTCAGCGACAACAATGATGGGAAGTCTTTGACTTGGACGCAGCGAATTCAGATTGCCTTAGATGTGGCCAAAGGGCTAGCTTATCTGCATAGCTTCACCAATCCTCCTTATGTCCTTGTGGACATAAGGAGCAGTAACATCCTTCTTGACAGCGATTTCAGGGCTAAGATTGCAAACTTCAGTCTAGCGGAATCAATACAAGCGCAAGAAGGCCAGTTCTCTTTGGCAAAGCACATTGTTGGGAGTCTTGGTTACTTGGCTCCCGAGTACTTGGAAATCGGGTTGGTCTCCAAAAAGCTTGACGTCTATGCATTTGGGGTTCTGTTGCTTGAGATGCTCACTGGGAAAGATGTTTCTGTGTTATACAACGAGGAGAAGAGGCACTTGACCGATACATTGACCAGTGTGCTTAATGATGATGGAATAGAAAGTTTAAGGCATTTTATGGATCCTTCAATGGGAGAGAGATATCCTGCTGAACTTGCTAATTTATTTGTCAGAATTGTTGATAGTTGCTTGAACAAAAATCCACAAATTCGCCCGCCAATGTCTCTCAAGAACCTTGAGCAGTTCACTGAACTAGGAATTGTCAAATAACCTCATTAGATAGTAATGCTCACTCAGAGCATTCTGTGTTAGAATTACGGATAGCATTTGGTCTGATATGTTTCACGAAGCACCACCTACTCCAATTTCCATTGAAGGAGGGGAAAACAATCTCTATTTGTTTTTTACAGTTTACTTTGCCTCTTTTTTTTTTTTTCTGTATTTTTTTCCTATTTTTATTTAATTTGGCTGATGGTCTAGCCCGTCCAATGCTGACCAGTGAGAACCAATTGTTCTTTTTTAAACAGGTGCTCCCTTTGTGGCCATGATTTAACAAATTTCGGGGCAAACTATCCAAAATGTTGCAAAGAGAACACAAATAAATGTGAGACAATAGTGTCCAAGTTAACCAATTTTCCAATATTCTTGGGAAAAAAAAATGCTAGCTCAAGTAAGAAAGGGCCTAAGTAAAAGAGATTCGTATCACTAATGTATGATATATTATAGAATTTAACATTATTTAGCAAAAAAAAAAAAAAGAAACAAATATATAATGTTCTGCAAAAGAGGACAACACTATAAACACTATATATATATGTTTATAAAAGAAATCAATGCAGCAAAAGCTATAATTCCTTGATTAACTTGAGACATCTTCCGTGTATATATATATTTGAGTTTAGAGTTGGAGGATTTAAAACCTATATCTTATGATTAAATCAAATATAAAATTATCGTTAGATTATATCTATAATACAGACATCCTCTAAGAGTTATCATGATTGAATCAAGTAAGGTACATAGATGTTTGGATCATCTTTGCATCTCTCCAAGTAGTCATGTGTTGATAATTGTTACGAGAATAATGACAACAATCTGATATAGAAAGTGAAATTGCTAATTTAGTGGATTTAATGTTGCCACAAGACATGCACAATTGTCTTTACCTTGTTTGTTAGCAAAATAATAATATGACAAAGAACAAAATTAGAAATAAACAAAGACTTAAATCGCCAGCAACAAAATATTAACCAGAAACAAAATTCAGAATGGAAATGGAATTGACATAAAACACCGAGTCCATTTACCATATGGAATTGACATTAAAGTGACGGCACATAATGTTATAGTATCCGACGAACTAAAACTGTATCTGCACTCTACCACTCTAGAGAGAGAATGGAAAAATTAGTTTTCAAATTTTTAACCTTAACAGTATTAAGGTTGGTCAAATAGATCGTCCAAGTACTCCATTTTAGTTAATCCCAACAAACACAAATTTAAATGTTATTCAAATGAAATTGTCCAAATTGAGATGATTTCCAAACGGACTGCAAAACTTTTCGGTTCTTCATGATGATAAGCATTATTGCAGCGTTATGTGGTGTAATATCTTGATTTTCGTTGATTTCTTCCACCACCTGTTTTTCCTTACTTGACCACCGCTGGAATTCTGTCCTCCTCATCCTATGATAGAAGGCTTGAGCATTTCTGACTGATGCCAGTATGCTAGAACTCTGATGGCTGACGATAATGATTTGCCATAGCCGTATTTAACAAAAATTAATGAAATTGTTGAAAAGATTGGTATTTTTATATCAATAATCTTTCGTTAATATTTGTAAATACTATTTTCCAAATACCTAAACATGCTATTTTCTAAGATTAAAAAAAAAATGCTATTTTCTCTGTCGCCTCCTTATTTTTTAGTATATATAAGTTTTTACTTTTTTTTTTTTAATTTTTAAGACTATCTCTAATACAAATGCCCATGTCAATACCCTATTTAAAGTGTTCCTTTTTTTTTTTTTTAAGTTTTTGGTAAGTGTTAGTCTATTTTGTACTTTACTATATTTATTTTAAATGTTACAAATGAACTCCTAATACCCCTCCCCCTTACCTCCGAAATTTTGAAATGATAAAATTTACCTCTTTTTTTTTTTAGTTTCAATTATTTCCTAATAGTTGATTTGTTAATACACATTATTTCAAGCTTAAAACCCCAAATAAACAAAAAAAAAAAAAGTCAATTATACTACTACTTAAATTTGTATTTTGAATTACAAAGATGACGTAAGAAGAAAAGAATGATATAAAGTTTTTAATTCAAAATTTAGTTTATTTCATGCTTCTTGATAAAGAGTTTTGGCTCCGCCATTGCAATCAACCAAAATTTGATGTTTTGACAAAAAATACTGCATATGCCAAATTTATTAGTAAGAATAACATTGCCTTTTACAGTAGTTTTCCTAATCCAAATATCAAAATGTGGCATTGGCACTGCATTAAATAAGATGTTCTAAGCGGTACCCGTAGAAATCTTGATTAAGGCAATTTGATTTTAGCTGATGCAGATGAAGGGTTTCTCTCTTTTTTTAAGAATGAACATTAATACTTTCAGCTTCTCTAACTTCTTTTTTAGACTGTTTGGAAATATAATCCCCGGATAGAGTAAAAACCCTTTTTTATTCTGCTGAAAATTTCTCATGAAAACATCTGGAACAAATACATGAATATGGTCGAACAACAACAATGTATTGCATGGCTAGCTATATTCTAAAATACACTTATCACGCGAATGCCAATGAAATAATTTTGTTTTTCTTCATTTTTTGCGCCAGCATATGTTATAGTAACATGATAAAAGTGGCAAGCAAGGCCAGTACAGACGAATAATTTCTTATGGGACTGCACTTTTTATCCAAGTTAATCCGATCCCGGTACAGGACGTGGAGCTATGATCATCATCGGACTTGGGGCATCATCGGGAGGAGGGGGAGGGCTTATTCTAAATCTCCTCTCCACAATTTTCGAGGTCCACAGATCTGTAAAAAAGTGACAAAAAAACAAAAAGATTTCAATCGTTATGTTTTAGTTTGTACGTGAGTTTTTTCAATATATTTAATCCTCGTTTTCGATCACGGAGGATAGCAATTAAAAAAACAAAAGAACTCTTTTCTATGATCTATGAATTGAAACAAGAATTATAATGAAACAATATTTTAACATTGTTTATCTTGACTTCTTTAATGGAGTTAGGTTTTTTTTTTTTTTTATATATCTTTTAACGTGATAAGATTCAGTAATCCATATTTAATTTGAAAAAAGTTTAACACAGACCTTATTACAATCAATTATAACTCAAAAAAATACAAAAATTAAAAAAAAAAATCTAACTTAGATCTAAAAAACCCCAGATTTTGGCGACCCACTCCACTGCTAGCATCCACCCCACCACCCTTGCCCCCCCTCCCCCCAACCTACAAGATACCAGCCACCCCACCACCGTCGCTGGCAAAATCTCACGACGAAGGGGGGATTTGCGACCCATGGTGCACTGGACTCCGCTGCACTGGCGACTCCCAAAATCGCAAGCCTTGTGGCTGGATCTCATGCCTCCGCAGTTCTCCGCTAGTTGGATTTGCAACCCATAACGGAGACCATCGACCCAATGGTTTTGGTTTTTGGGTGGCAGAGGTGTTGCCAAACTAGGGCTCTAAGCAGTCGCCACCGTCAAAGGAGGAGGCGAAGTGGGAGGATGAGAGCGCAAGGTGGGTCATAGGGGTTCTCTCCACCAAGGGATATGGTGGTGGGTCGCAAGGGAGATGGTGGTGGGGTGCCTCCACTGAGGGATTTTTTTTTTTTTGAAATTTTTTGAAATGTTTTGTAAAAAAGATAATCAAGTGTGAAAGTTTTTGCTATAATAAACCACGGTATCAGGGGTTCGAATCCCTCCTCGCCCACAACGGGCCAAAAAGGGAAAGTCCTACCCTTTAGAGATAGGAAAATCATGATCAGGATTGCGGATCCAAAGTTATAGAATTCGAGCGTGGGTTTTTTTTTTGTCAAAATGGAGCTACTGATACAAATAACATAAAGAAATGTAACCAACGTTATTGGAAAAAGCAACCCCAAAGATTTCGGTCAAAATTTTTTTACATCATTAATGGGGTAAAAAGGCTTATCTAATGTAGAATTGCCCTTGTTTATTTATTTATTTCTTTCTTCTTCCTACTATTTTAAGCTTGTAATAAAGTTTAAACTGATTTTTAAAGTTAAGAGTCTATAAATGAAATTTATTTGGTTTATTTGAGATTTAAGTCCGAAATATGAGTCTTAAAGGGTGTAATTATAATTATTGTTTTAAAAAAACTACGAGATATTGCAATTCAAAAAATTTCAAGGGGGAAGATAAGGGGAAAAATATATATATATACAATAGATTTTATGACTTTAAGCGACCGTTCAAGGGTCCCAAGCTAAGGACGCAGCTGTGTCCCTGTGCGCAGGACTTCCAACGAAACAACCTAATCGTGACTTTACTACTAGCATGCCACCTTGGAATTTTGCTAATAATTCTTGATGCCCATTGCTCTCTTTTATCATTATGTATATGTGTGTATCTATAAATATAAGTAACTTCAATAGCTTTTTTTGATTAAAAAAAAAAACTTAATTTTAGAGAATGGAAAAACAAAAATTTGTGATTGCAGTTCTTGCATGCCCTGCCCGTATTATTACTGGATTGACCAAAACCGAACTAAGGCTCGTTCCATTGCAAATTTCTCCTTTCAAAGTTCTATTCCCGATCACAGGAAAAGTTCAAAAATTAAAAGAAAAAAAAAATTGTACGAACCTCCTCCGTGGGCCAAATTATTCTGCGTGGAAAAAACAGCAACTAGGAATGCAATAACCATCATAGAACGAATGAGGACGCAAGAGAGACCCATGTTTATCCTTCGCAAACAAAAATTATGATGATCCTCTTTAAATTCTTGCTATTTTTGCCTTTAAGTACCTTTTATTTTAGTTTAGTATGACCAAGGAATTCTTATATATATAATCCTCTTTATTTCTCATTGAGTGATGTTTTAACGTAGATTATGGGTCGCTCTATTTAGCGTGCATTCTACGTTATAGAAATTTAGTTATTCAAACTTGATTGGCTGAAATTTGGGTGTTTGTATTTGTAGAATATCGGTGACTAGCTAGAAAAAATTATCATTCAAAGCCACCGCTTGAAATGACTTTTCACTACTTGTGAGGATTTTCTACACAAAAGCGACAGGCAATACACGGACCAAAAAGAAAATGGAGCATATATGTAAGGAAAAATCAATTCCATCGATAAAAATATTAGTTGCGTGAAATAAGGGCGAGGCCTTATACATACGCCAACATTAATCATATTGAAACACCACATTGGACTATTGCTAGCTAATAAGATCAAGAACATAATTAGCAGAGCTCTTTGCACAAATTAAAACCCCATTTAAGTGACAATATAAATCGTTATATAATTTAACAGAAAAAAATATCTCTTTTTTTAATTTTTTAAATTTAGGATAAGGAGATTCAAACTTTACATCTTACCTATAATTCTAGATCTCTTGTCATTTTTGTAGAGGAGGTTGGTAGCGGCAAACGAGAGTGGTCAGGGCACTTTAGAAAGTTTTACCCTTCACAGTTAAAGCCCGAAGAAACATCATGAAATATGCATGGGAATTCCTCATATATATATGTCTTTGATCTTAGAAGTGCTTGCCTCTAGAGTAATAGCTGGGGCAAATTCACCTAAACAAATCAACAAGCTTTTCAAGGGCTGGACAAAAGAAGACTTTCAACTAAGCCAAAAAGAGATAAGAATGGATCTAATTTTGACTCAATCTTCTGTTACTTTCGAAGAACTCAGTCAAAAACAATTAATTAAAATTAGGGTTTGAAAAATCAACTTCCATCGAAATTAGCGCGGACTGTCGATAAAATCTTTGTGGGTGTTGATTTTTAATTGAAATGTTAGTCTTAGTGAAAGCATATAAACTTTTTATAATGCGATAAAAAAATTGCAGAAATATTGCGCAAATATTGGTAAAATACTATCCACAAGATATCCATATGTATTATACAATATTCTATATTTTTCTTATTTTTAAAAATTTAATTGAATATATGAGCATAAGCAATCCTAGTTGACTTGAAAATAGTGAATGTAATTCAATTTCTCTCTTATTTTTGAATAAAACTTTACAATCAATTTATAGAGTACAATTGCATAGAAAAATAGGAAACTAATAATCATACAAGAATCAAGAAATTAATTACCTAGAGATTAGCTTTCTCTAAATCAGGTAACTAAATAATAGATATACAATCCCGTGATTATAGGGAAGAAAATCTCAACACTCCCTTAAGTTGGTGCATAGATGTTTGACATACCCAACTTGTCAAGAAACTTTGAGAACACCCGATTTGAGACTGCCTTGTTGAGGATGTCGGCCAATTGTTCTTCAGACCGAATCTTAGGCAAATCTACAAATTTCCCATCCAACTTCTCTTTGATGAAGAATCTGTCTATCTTGACATGTTTCGTATGATCATGTTGAATTAGATTATGGGAAATATCACGTGCTGCTTTCTTGTCACAGAAGAGTTGAATTAGTTGTCTAGGTGGATAACACAAATCCTGCAATAGAAGTTTTGGCCATAATGCTTCACAGGGTCGAAGTGCCATTCCTCTAAATTCTGCTTCATCACTTAAGCAGTCCAACTGCCATTATGCTTCAACGCTCTCCCTGTAGTACAATTAAGACCGTCGATCTTACAAAGAGATGATAAAAACAAACAAAAGAAATTAGCAAAACAAAAACATTACAGAAATAAGTAATTAAACAAAGAAAGGAAAGAAGTACTTTTGTGATTTTAGAGCAATTTAATTAAAAGATAATGAAATTTAAAATAGATAATATTTAATAATTAAAAGTGGTAACATATCAAGAATTTCCTTTATATTTCGTTCACCTATTTGGATTTTGATTCATAAATTGACTCAACTGAAAGTTTCACATCCTAAACTATCAATCAGAAAATAAGATTTAAAGAACTTGTAAATTAAAATATATTCGAATAAATAAAATTCTCACGCTAAGAAAAAAATTATCTTGTAAGAAATCTAAGAATAGCAACATACCTCGGGACAATATTGCAGTAAAGACTACTTATATAATAATTTATATCGATATATTATATCATACAACAATCACATAAAAAGAGCTTGACTAAATTTAAGATGAAAGAAAATCTGACAACAATATTATATCAAAATTTGACAACAAAATATAATGATATAAGAAACAAATAAGATGAAAGAAAATTGTTTACTCAAATATATAAAACTTACAAACTATTGTAGAATCAAAACCCAAATAAGCTCACCACATATATAGGATCATCTTTAGCCTTACTTAAAAATTCTAGCCTAAATTGTAAAGCATTTTCACAAAATTCTAGAGAGAAAATATGAGAATAAAAACAATGCAAAAATGCGAGATAAAGCGTGTATCTATAATCTCATCAAGCCTCCCCCAAAATTCTCTTTTATAGGCATAATTTTACACTATTCCACCAAATTTTTACACAAATTTTTCAAACTTGCTACAGTAGTTGGTGTACACACAACACAAAATTTTCAAACTTGCTATAATAATTGATGTACACACAACATAAACTTTTTAAAGTTACTACAGTAGTTACAATAGTCAGCGCACAATTGCTACAGTAACTACATCACTTTGCTATAGTAGCTATAATATTCAGTGTACATTTTTCAAACTTTGATATAGTGCTACAGTAGCTACAATGTCAGCACATGTGATTAGAAAGGATTTAGTGCAATAAGGTGCATGATAAGTTTAATTTTCATAGTTTCCTAACGTAAATAGCCACGTCCGGTGAGATCCACTTTCAACATATAAATTTTTCGCCTCAATTTGACACTGCAGAAAAATAAGATGTTAAAATTAGATATTTTCAAAATAAAATGTTATAGGTAAACTCATTGAAAATATTTAATTTTAAGCTTAATTAATATATTATTACTAAAAAAAATAAGATAGAATAAAACAAAAATAAATAAAGATTTCATAAAATTTGTAAAAAAATCTAAGTTAAAGTACATAAAACAAAATAAATCAAAAAAAATAAAAAACAATTAAAATTCTCAAGGATAAGCCAATTTTTATACATAAAAAAGTAGTAAAATAACTTTATTATATACAATTATCACTTACCTACTCATAGGTGCTGTTCTTCATGAGAAAATTCATTTCTTTCTGGATGGATTCCATTTAACTGTCTTTGTCCTTGTGAGCCATTACTTCTCAAAAGTTCTATGGCTCCCCCCTTCCGGTAAGAAGGATATAATCTGACAACGGGTATCTTATGGACGGCATTCGATTTCTGATTGACCTTCTAAGTTGTCATTCTTCGGTTCTTGATTCTCCTCCCCCTGATCGTTATCCTCTTATACTAGTACATCTTCTTCAGCATCATCATTATTAGGAGGCAATTCAAAGTTGTGAGCTGCTTCTTGCATTTCCTCTTCACCTGGTAACTATTGTTGTGTAGGAATTTGTTCAATTGTAGCTTTTTCAGGTTGTCTTTCTTCTTCACTTGAACCTTCAATTGTTTGATCTTCATAGAAGATTACGTCTCTGCTCCTTATAATCCTATTTTTCACTGGATCCCAAAACTTGTACCCAAACTCTTCATCTCTATAGCCCATAAAAATACATGAAAGTGCTTCATCATCGAGTTTTGATCTTTGTTCCTTTGGCACATGCACATAGCCGATAAAGAAATCACAGCTTGAAAATTAAGGACTAGAAGCTGAAGAATTGTTTCCTTTGCTTTGGAAACATGTATGTAATTCAATTTTTGAATACTTTAGGACTGTAAAATTTTAAATTTTATTTTGGTGTTGTAACTTATTTATTTTACCCAAGCATACATCTGTGAAACATGAGGACCCTACTGCATGTTATCGTAGTGAGATTTTAAATACAAATAATAATGTTTAATTAAATTACTCAAGCAAAATTTGGAAACGCAATTAAAAAGACGGTAAATGGTTTTAAAAGTTAAACAGGTAGATATAGAGATTTAAGATTCCCTCTTTTTATTCAAACATCCTTGCATGTTACTATCCTGAATTTTAGCACGTGACACAAACGTTTTGTCTAACTTATGGTCAATTTGTTTACAGTATTACACTCGTATTATGTTTAAACGTAATATAATTTTCATTTAAAAACAAAAGTTTTACATTCGAATACAATGATTTTTAACAGTATCTTAAATACATTTATTATTCCAGAGTATTTGAAATTTTTTTTTTCATTCACATCATATTCTCTCTCTATCTCACTTTTTCTTTTTACTTTTACCAATCACATCAATTTTTCAATTCTAAAATATAATTCAAATACTTTTTATCTAAACACATATTGTATTCAAATGCAAAGTAAATATTTTCATCTAAATACGAAATACAATCAATATATTATATTTAAATGCAATACGTTTATCAAATGATCGATTAGATTCAGTCTAAATAAAGAGTCTATATTTCTAATAAATTATTTAAATATCAATCATTTATTAGGTAGATGTATTATATAAATATATTAATATGATATATCTTATTTATTTAATAATTTTTCAATAAGAGAGAAATGACCAAATTCATAATAAAGCCATTTCGGTAACAATTAATTTGTTACTATATATGGTTCATTTTTTACAAGTTAAGAACACTTTGAATGGTGCCCACTCTTTTTGTCCCCTTGGATTCAATGACAAATACACAAGTTGATAGACAGATGGACCAACCCGCGAGGATATTCTGCGGTATTTATTGCAAATTAACTTGCATGTTGAGTACTCATTATTGACAAGTTGTTTGCTGACTTGCTGTGTTAACGTACCGGAGAGTTGACACGGTCCTCTTGGGGACGTTAACCCATCACGCTACCGCACAACTAATAAAACGACAAAGGGTGACTTTCCTTCAAATTACATATTGCCTACTTTTCTTCTCCTAATTAGTTGACGAAGACCAGATAAACAATACCACAAGTTGCCTTTCTAAAGACCATAAGATCACAAAAATCCAATCAAACTTTCAAAACTTGGATCTATATTCTTTATTCCACAAATCCCACAACTGCGATCTGATAAAAATAGTAGTTC
Organism: Antiaris toxicaria; assembly: GCA_035233585.1. Taxonomy (NCBI): domain Eukaryota; kingdom Viridiplantae; phylum Streptophyta; class Magnoliopsida; order Rosales; family Moraceae; genus Antiaris; species Antiaris toxicaria. Next base: position 35,090,465 of record CP141157.1, on the reverse strand, counting down.
GCTTTGTGATATAGCTAGCTAGCAGCAAAAATGGAAGTTGTGGCGACTGTAGCAGCATCTGTTCCGGCAGTGTTGTTGTTGGCGGAGAAGGTATCAAGGCATCTCGACGGCGAAGGGAATTTGGTAACAAAAGACTCCGTTGATAATCTTAAGAATATGCTGTCGACGCTTCAGATCGGGTACTTGAGTTATAATCACGAAGAAGGACAACAAGCGCAACACCCGAAGTTGACCGAGGATTTTGTGAGCACGATTCGAGATCTAACCTTCGAAATTGAGGATGCCCTTGATGAGTTCGTGTTTGATGTGCCGCTTCACTTCCATAGAAACAAATTTACGAAGTATTTGCACGACGGTAAGTATTACATCAAGAACCAGAACGCCGTCCGCAAGCTGTCCACATGGGGAAAACGAATTCAGGAGAAGAAAGATAAAATCGTGGTTCAGTATAGCCTCCACGGTACTGCTGCTACGGGGCCGAGCATGTCGACCGGGGAATTATCGACAGGGCAAAGCTTTGAAGGAGAAGAAATGGTGGGATTCGAGACACGCAAAAAGTACCTTCTCAATCAACTGATCGAAGGAAACTCATCGCGTGCTACAATTCAAGTGGTTGGTCCTTGTGGCTCTGGAAAGACCTTTCTCGTGAGTAATATATATCGAGATGCAAGGATCATAGGAAGCTTTGATTGTAAAGCTTGGATCGATATGCCGCGGAATTTCAGGGGCACAGAAGACCTGGTGGACAAGATGATAAGCGAGTTTTGCTCGAAACGCATTGTTGAACAGATCTTTGATCATCAACCCGGAAGCAAAATAGAAAAATTGCATCAATACTTGGAAGACAAGAGGTACTTGATTGTTCTTGATAATGTTTGGAGAATGCAAGACTATGCGAATATTGCCCAACTCCTACCGAGAAGTAACCGAAGAAGTAGAATCATTATCACTACCCAAAACTCCAACATAGGTGAAGGGCCTGACCATATGCATACACTAGATGGATTAACTGAGGCCGAGGCTTGGGAGCTATTCTGCAGAAAGGCTTATCCGCAAAGACAAGGCAATTACGGATGTCCTGACGAGTTGAGGGAGTCTTCTAAGCAAATCATAGACAGGTGTGGCCGTTTGCCTCTTGCTATATCTGCAGTTGGTAGCTTGCTCTCAAAGAAGCGGCAAATTCAAAGCGTTTGGGCGGATTTTTGTAACAAAATTGGATATGAGATCCAAAGTCATGATCCAATTCTTTTCAATCGTTTTTTGAAGCCTAGTTTTGTGGATCTTCCAGATCATCTCAAGAGTTGTTTCTTCTACTTCAGTATGTTTCCAGAGGGCCACTCCATCGAGCGCAGAAGGCTAGTTCGGTCATGGATAGGCGAGGGATTTGTGAAGGAAGGGAGCGGGAAAACGTGTGAAGAAGTTGCAGAGACTTACCTAGATGACCTCATCTCGCGCAGTTTGGTTCAAGTAAGCACACAGGAGATAGACGGCCGAGTTAGAAGTTGCAATGTTCTAAGACTTCACCATGACTTCATTGTACAATGGTATGGGAATAAGGAGCATTTTGTCGAAGTTATAGATGAGCAGCACCCATGTTCTTGGGTTGGGAAAGCTCGACGCCTTTCTGTTCGTCACAGTAACATTGTTGCAAAGCTGTCAGGGATTAAAAACCCAAGCCAAGTTCGTACGTTGTTTGCATTCGGACACAAGGATGTCTCACCAAAAAAAGCTTCATTTACATCTTCTATACAAAAAAGAATCTCAGGGACAACAGAGAATCAAATGGAAGACATGTTACACAAATTTAGGCTGTTAAAGGTTCTAGATTTGCAAGGTATGCCTCTCAATTGCTTTCCTAAAGATATCAGTTCTTTTGTTCTCTTAAGGTGTCTAAATCTGCGGCGCACAAATATTAAGACGGTTCCAAGGTCAATCAAAAAGCTTACCTTAATGGAAATCTTGGATCTCAAGTACACCCTAGTGACTGAATTGCCACAAGTCGTATACAAACTCCAAAAATTGAGTCATCTTCTAGTTTCATTTCGGGGTTGGCAAAATAATCGTTCATCAGGTGAGGCACAAGGGGTGAAGGTTGATGCAGGAATAGGGGCTTTATCTGAATCTCTGCATAAAGTGTCACTCATAAATGTGAGAAATAACCGAGAATTTATTGAAGAGCTGGGAAAATTGACACAGTTGAGAAAGTTAGGTCTGGCCGATCTCAAGAGAGAATCTGGAGCTGAAGTGTTCAGATCCATTCAGAAACTGACAAATCTCGTGACGGTCGAGGTTAGAGCCAGAGAAGACGAGTATCTTGCTTTGGATGCTAACATGACAAACCCTCATCAGCATATTCAACGCCTATACTTGGAAGGAAAACTTGAGAGGTTGCCAAGTTGGATTTCCTCAACATTACTTCCAAGTCTAGTTAAGGTTGTCCTGAAAGGTTCAAAACTGGGTGGTGATCAACGCGTGGTACTAGAGGCACTTGGTGCTCTACGAAGTCTAATGGAGCTAGAGATGATCGAGTACTACACAGGCGAACGGTTGGTGATCAAAGCACAAACGTTCAAGAAGCTAAAGAAATTGCACGTGGAGAAGTTTGAGCAACTGATTGACGTGTCACTGGAGAATGGGGCGTTGGCTATGCTTGAAAAGCTGACGATATGTCATTGTAAGAAATTGAAGCCATTTCCACGCAGTTATCGACTTGGCAACCTTGAAGAATTGCTTGTGTATGAGATGAGCGTGGATTTTATCAATGACATTCAAAGAAGGATTGATGCGGTCGAGCTAGTTGATCATGTTCAGACCCCCAGCAGATCTTCAAGTTCTGGACATGAAGTACGCGAAATCAGGTCCCGGCGGCACTATTCTTGATTACTAACATGAAACCTTCAAGGTAAACACTTATTACAATGAATGCATTGCTTCTTGTCTCATCTCCATTGTTGCCAGTTTCTAATTGGATTTGTTATTGAGATGATTCATTGTTTAGGCCTTTTTTATTATTTACTTATCTTTCTCTCTATTTCATTTTCTCTAGGGTGATCAGGAGATACATTCGATCAAGATTTTCCGGAATCATGACCGAAATCGACAAAAGGTTTGCTTGAAGGGGATGGAAGTATGTTTGTTGTGGGAAAGAACGAACTTTTAATTTCCAGCGATAATTGGAAGTTTACGTTGTGTAGCTTTCTTATAATTGCTTTGCTTATACTTGTATACTACTGGAATAAATTTGATGAGCGATATTGTAATACAGATTTTTCTTATTTTATATATGTAATAATCATATTAAGAAATAAATGGACATGATCATGTGACATGTCTGTGGTTCGTTATGCTATCTTTAGATGCTCAAGGTAAGTAAATTAATGGATACACACTTTTCTTTCTCAACCACTCTATGCAAATTGTAAGATCGCTTGATCTCAAAAACTACTCAGGAGAACACAACGCACTTTTAAAAAATGTATTTGTGATGGACCTTTAACGTATCATAATTTAGGAAATTATGAAAATAGCTCGTTTAATGCACATATTAAGGTTTTTTACCTTAAGGTTCAAATTTTTATCTGAAAATCACTTTTTATTTGATATTTTAAGAGAGTAAAAATTTAAAATCATTATAGATACAGTAATATTTTAAAAATGTGTTCTTTTAAGGTATTCCTCAAAAAACCTCTAATAATTAGGTAGCACTATTAAAATTTACTTTTTCATATTCAATTCTTATTATTTGACCTAAATATATTTACCTCTATGACTTATCAAAATTGTATAGATACCCCTAATTAAAGCAATTAACACCATCTTTTTTAATAAAAATTGCAAAGACACAACACTGATTTTAAAAAAAATACCCCTTCCTATATCAAAAAAGATTTTTTAACTTCTTATAAACTTAAAAAAAAAAAAAAAAAACCATTTTTAGCGCTAAGAGCTTGTTTGGGGGTAAATTCCAGTTCACCCTCCATGAGTTGCTATAATTTTATTTTTTTTTTTTGTCTTTTTCTTTAATTTTTACTCTCACCTTTTATTGTTTCAATTTTTTTCAATCTATCAAACTTAGACTCTAATCCATTCTCCTAAATAAGCCACTAAAAACTGCAATCTAATGAAAAAAACTTTCCTCAAAAATAAATTACAAGCTTGATACATTCTTTAAGCAGTCTAAACTAGATATAATTATTAAAATCTAGATTCAATCAAAAAAATTATTTTAATCCTTTTGTGTAGAAAAAATGATTTAGCTGAAGCATATTGTATTTTGTCAGTTAATTTTTAAGTTTTTTTTAAATAGAAAAATTATATTCGACTGAAAAAAAAAATACAAACACAGATTTAAATAATCATGTGGTACATGATACCATAAATTGAGACCTGGTTTATCAATAAAATCTTATGAAGCTTTAGGAAAATGACATATATAATCAAGATTTAACAATAGGAAAGTTTCTTGGTACACTAATAACCGAAAAAATGGAAACCCCATTCAATTGAGATCCAATAACCTAAAACACTGTGGTTACCACCAACTCCGCATAAAAACAAGCCCGGTGAAGTTTGGGTTCGTTTGGTGAACGCATTGCATTTACATTGCGTTTGAATGCAATGTATTGAATGTAATTTGTATTTGGAGGAAAAGCATTATAAATGCAATGTGTATTTGGGGGAAAAGTATTTGAAATGTATTTTAATAATAAATATGTGATGTGATGGGTAAAAGTAGAGAGAAAAAAAAGAGGAAGAAAGAATATGTGATGTAATTAATAAAAGTAATAGAAAAAGTGAAATAATAAATAGTGATTGTGTTAGATTTAAAATGTGATGTGATTGGTATTTGAATGAAATATTTTTATATTTGGGGGAAATGCAATGCCAAAAAAATTTGTGTCCCAAACACTATGTAAATTACTGCCACACAAATCTAGCAAACCACAAGCAAACTCAAAATATGTGGAGGTTGCCTCTAATTTTAAAAATTAAAAATTAAAAAAAAAAAATTCTCCCCGCTAAAACAAAACCAACATTATATTCGGTGAAAACATGATCGATCTTACACACAGACAAAAACCAATAAAAGAGAACACAATTGACGGAACTCAGTAAAAACCATAGTAACTAGAATTTGCAACATATATAGTTGGAAAAACAGGGTGAGACAGAGCACCACGAGAACACAGATGACTGACCTCCACTACGCTGTCAACGCATGACCTCCATGCACTGTCGTCTATGGTTGCGGATCCAAGACAAGCCCAGTTTAGCAAAGCCCCACTCTACAAGGGTCCAGGACCCCACCTTGCTGACTCCCCTTGCTTCTCACGCTGACAAGAACGTGCATGTGTTGGAATTGTTTAATTATAAGAACAATTGGGAATACTAAGTCCCATACAGAAAGAAATAAAGAATCATAACTATTTATAAGGAACATCTTTACAGTGAATGAATGATATGATACGACAAATAAATAGACATGTCTATATAATTCGCATGTGCGCATGGAGTAGGCAACAAGACTATATATGTGCTTTTGGTAATTATCAGATGTATTTGGCACTTGAACGTATCACCTAAAGATTAAATACTGTAATTATTAATTATTTTATTTATCATTATTATTTTTTATATAAGAAAATATTAATAATTATTGATATTTAAAATTAATACGAATATTAATTTAAAATTTAAATATTTGAAAAGATATGACTCTTCAAAAATAATAACAGTTAATAAATAATGGTTTGTATCAACAATTACATATGTTTATAAATGAATGTTATTAAGTCTATTCAAGAAAAAAATCAGAAAAAAAAAAAGTCATTTTCAATTCTCTCTCTCCCTTATATACTCAAATTGTATGCTTATTTATTTTCTGTGAATTTTTAGTTTTAGTTACTGAAAATTTACGTAAGACTTATCATAACCTAAAAATAATTTGCTACTGAAATCCATAATAATCTTTAGCAAGAGGGGGTAAATGAGAAAGTGTATTTGATTATGTATTTCAACTCTTTAACATTTTTTCCAATAGCATGTTCCTTCCTCCCCCACCGATCACCCAACCCAAAGATTGGAGTCTCATGGAAGCCTTATTCCCACGCATCCCTCTCCCTATTTTCTCCAACCGCAGCCCTGATATAGCTTTTAGGGCCTTTACTGAGGAACTCCATATCCCATCCTTAGGGCGGAGAGACCATGAGGCAGCAAAAATCGGCAAAGTCCTACTCCCGTGCAGTATAGAGAGAGAGAGAGAGAGACAGACAGACGCTTTGTCTGATACCCATTCTTAAGTTTGTTATTAAATTAATTACAAACACCCCTTAAAAACATGAAAAATTGCAAAAACTAGCATTTAAAAATAAAAACAAATTTTAAATTAAAAAAAAAAAGGAATGAAAAGAAAATGCCATATTTGAACTAAAAAAGCCAGATTGCTTGTCCACATACGGTATCTAGGTTTTTTTTTTCACTTTTTAAAATGATTTTTTTTAGACATGTTCTTTTGTTGTTGTTCTTTTTTTTTTTTTTAATTTTGTTTTTTGAACTATTTCATCCCATATTAAAAGTCCTTAAATGTCATTCTGATACTACATTTTGCAATTTTAAATAGACAATTTATGAATAAACGGCTAAAAACTTCATATTTTAAAAACTTTAAAATAGCTAAGCTAGATAAGTAAATGCTACCCTCAAGGACCATTGGTGAAAATAACATATTTATAAAAATCCTATTTTACCTCTTCAATTTTAAATCAATCTCACTAATTTTGCTCCATTCCTTTAAAATATAAGAAAAAGAGATGACTAACAACGAAGCCATGTCGTTTGGTGCGCTTTGCAGCCCATGGGAAATGATATGGGGTTTTTTTTTTTTTTTTTTTTTTAAGAATGCCTTAAAAATATGTCTAAAATATTGTCACATTTATAAAGATTTCAAGATATTTATCATCTTATAATATTAAATAGAAAGTGATTTCAAAGGAAAAATTCAAATCACAAAATAAAAATCCTTAACGTGTATATTAAAAAGGTTATTTTCATAATTTCCACAAATGATGATATCAAAACTCAAAAGAGGCATATAACCTACTTCAATCAATTTGCTGGCCTCAAAGAGGTAGTCGTACATCTTATAATCTGTTTTGTTCTCCCTTTCTTTCTTCGTCCAGTTGTGTCCAATTGCAATTGTTAAGCAAATTGAGGAGGTTAATTGAAAAGATAAAAGTTTAGGAGAGAATTTGCCAAACCTCAAGTTGAGTGAGTTTGAAGATTGCCTCCAAAAAAGCACACCTATAAAATATTGTTTCATCAATGAAGACTTTAGGACTTTTAACCTTTTATAAAATACCTTTATTGCTGTCGCTGGTCCTCAAAGTGTATTTTGGTAGAAACTTTTGATGGTCTATCAAAATACGTTTGGTAATCAATCCAAGTTCTTGGGGCCAAAGAGCATTCTAACAAAATATTTTTAATAGTCTACCCGAATACATTTTATATTCTATTGGAATATTCTACCAAATTTTTTTGAAACTCCACCGGATTAATTTTTATCCTCCATCAAGTTATTTATTATATTTTAACTAATTGTTTTCAAGAGTCTGTCGAATTAATTTCGTAATTTATTTATCAAACTAATTACAAAAAAATTGTATAAAATTCATTTTGCCAAAAAAATATATATATTTTGGTTGGAGCTTCGCCGGAAAGCAAAAACGCAAAAACGCCACAACAGATCCGAACTTGTCCCGGATCTGGGTCTACCATCGAAAGCGAACGGTGTGTGACAATGCATAGAAGCCACAGACACGAAGAGAGAGAACAAGAGAGGGGAGAGAGAGAGAGAATAGCAGATATCTGCCGTGATGTTAAGATCGTCTCGCAAGATTCTTCATGGCTGAGAGCCTCGCCGAGCCATCAAAGCACAGCGCCGCAGATCGCGACTCTCACATATTACGATGGCTATTGCTGAGTCATAGGATAAAATAGGGAGAAATGACACAGAGAGAGAGAGAGAGATGGTGGAGCCACCAAGATCATGCTAGCCACCGTCGTGAGTCCGCCAAACCATAATGCTGCATATCACGACGGGCTCGTCGCAAACCACAACGATTATCATCTAGAAAGAGGGAGAAAAGGGAGAGGAGAGAGAAGCAGCGGAGGGTGAGGAGATAGAAGAGAGAGTGGGTAGATGAGAAAGGGGGTGGATTGAGGGAATGCGAGGGTGAGCGGAGGAGGAGAGAAGGAACGGACACGTGAGGGGGAGACAAAAAGGGATTTCAGTACGGTTTGAGGGTAATTTAATCAGTCTAATTATTAATTTAAAAATGTCAAGCGAAAAAAATTAAACTACGTTAAACTACTTATTTGAGTTATCATTTTAGTTTAATTTAACATTAAACTACATTTACCATTGGATTTTAATAATTTAATTTAATAATATTGATTTTAATAATTTTTTATTTTTATTTTTATTATTTTAATATATTCTTTAATATAAATATAAATTAAATTAAATTAAAATAATTAATTTACATAATTTTTAAATTAAATCAAGTTAAAATAATAAATCAAACCAATGTTAAAAAGAATAATTCTAAATAAATATTTAAAGATGGTGAGCTTTTAAGGAGCCATTTCCATAATTTTCTTGATCTAAGGGGCATCATGCTAAAAACACCATTCTATTTGTTAGATAATAAATTTAAAGAGGACAAGATATCCCCTAAAAAAAAAAAAAAAGGTAAAATGACCATAATTCAAAAAAGACAAGAAATTTGAAATTTTCAAAATATGCCAAAGATATTTTTTTGTTTTTGACCATCTAACTTTTTTTGGTTGGGTGATAAATTTAAACTTTATTTTTTATAATAACATTAAATATAAAATTATCATTAGATTATATTTATAATTATTACTTAAATTTTTTAAGTGAATAAAAACTTTATTAAAAGAAAAAGTAAAGAGCTTGCAAATTTGGAAACCAAATATAAAAAATAAAAAAGAAAGAGAAAATTATGGAATAGTCCCTCTAATATAAATGTTTAGGAATTTTTGTCTTGTAATTCAGATTTTTATTATAAAATTACTTTTTATTTCACATTAGAAGTAGGGACAGAGCCAAACTTTGAGTTCAGTGGCAACATAATTTAAGATAAAAATTACAAACTAAGAGCATGAAAAACAAGTAAAATTTCCATGAAAATCAAGAAAAGTATTCAATACATTTTCATAATGAAATTTTATGTTATCATTTTTTGATACTTTTGCATAATAACTTAATTATCAGTTGTATGAAAAATATATTTTTCAATATAAACAACTAAATTGTCATTCATCCATTGATCTCTTATCTAATTTCTTAACAAAACAAAGCTAAGATGAGAATTGACGATCAATATTTTTACCAATTTTCCAATAATTTTCATGGTCCCTTAAAAAAATAATAGAAAAAAAAAATACTTAACTTGCTGCCTATTTGAATTCCAAAAAAAAAAAAAGAAAGAAAAAGAATTTTTGTAAAATTAAAGAAGCAGTCGTTTTGAAATGGAGAAGCAGCCGAATTAATTGTTAAGTTTTTTTTTTATTATTATTAATAAACAAGAAAAAGAAATAAGTTGTTATGTATTTGCATTTAGTGGCGGGACCACAATTTAAAAAAGTTGTCAAAAAAATTTTAAAAAATATATATATAGGTGTGAAAAGGAAATCTAGATGAGAGTAAGTGGTGGCATAGGTTTTAAAAAGACCATAAATTTAGAAATTATAAAAATAAATATATCATATTTTTTAAAAATTTTCTCACCGTGGGCATGTGTCCACACTGTGCCTCCTCTGTCTTCATCCTTGATTGTATGAGAGTAAAATTTTTAAAAATTTTTAAAATAAAGCAATCTAATAGAAGTAGGAGGGGAAAAACCATTGATTGGGCCTAAGTCATTTTCTTGATATTTTGTAGTAATCACACTAAAAGTTTATTTTTAAGATATCATATTAAAATATGCCTATTTTAATAATATTATGTAAATGTCTATTTTGAAAGAAACAAATTCATGTGGTACATCCTTTTGACCATAATTAATATCATTCATATTTTATTTATGCTCCGTTTGTCTACCGTATTACATTCATATTACGTTTAAACGCAATGTAATTTTCATCTAAACGTAAAAGTATTACATTCAAATACCAATCACATTACATTTTAAATCCAATACAATCAATATTCACTATTTTACTTTTTTTACTACTTTTACTAATCATATTGCACACTCTCCTTTTCTCTCCCTTTTTTTCTCTCTGTTTTTATCAATCACATCATATATAATATAATTTAAATACTTTTTATCTAAACACACATTGAATTCAAATGCAATGCAAATACTTTTGATTTAAATATAAATTATATTCAATGCATTGCATTCAAATGTAAAGCGAATGCAATGCGTTATCCAAACGCCCCATTAGATTTTTTTTCTTTTTTGATTTTTGGCAATAATGATATTTTTAATAATAAATGTGAATTACTTTTAATAAACCACAACATATTTTAATCATATTTTGTATTTATTTTTCATATTTAAATATCATAAAGAATACAAAATTACCATAATAAATCAATTATTTCTAAGATAAACATATTTTAACCATCAAAATATTATATCTAATATAGTCATAAAAAACCTAAATTTACCATTAAGCATTATAAAGATAACAATATTATTACAAAAGTGTTATATTGTTTATAATGAAATAAAAATTATGATAATTTGAATATAAAAGTTTCCAAGTTTCCTTAAAAGTCAAATTTTCCTTTTATGTAAAATTTAATTATCAATACCATGAAATCAACTTTAAAATATTCATTCAAACGTTTTTTTATTTTCATTTCCTTTTTTTTTTCTATTTTATAATGTCTTGATGTTAACTCTAAATTTTTTATTAAAGGGAATATTGATTTTAAAAATACCATTTTAGATATTAATAAAAAAAAAAGATATTTTTCAATTGAACACTCGTTTAGATATCTATGTAAATTACCTCATATTTTTAGTAGATGTTGGAACTAATCAGTAAGCCCAATAATTTTTGATCGAGTAAAAACAACGAACAAATAGACGCTTTTGGAAACTAATTCTTGCGCCGCGTCAAAGATTACTTCTGGAACAACAAATACAAACGTCCAACTTCTTTACTACAAACCGAAAAGGAAACGCGTTTCGTTTTGTTTTGTATTTGAAGTTTTAACGCGGAAACATGGGGTGCATTTGGACAAATACATTGAAATAGTCGATTGGACTATTTTGACTAGCATTTCAAAACCATACAGAAGTATAAAAAAAATTCAAAAATAAAATAGTCGATTTTTTTTTTTCTGAAAGTAAATAGTCTTTTTAATATAGAAGTCTTTATATTATTTTGTTCTTACAAAAAGAAAATATATATATTTATACACAGAAAATACATATATATTTATACACATATATGGGAATAGTTGTGGTAGGGCTTTTTTCATATTAGCTATCAGTAGAACTCTTTTTTATACTATTCAGATTTGATTAAACGATTAATAAGTTGTTCGTATAGAAAAATTATAATGCACCTTAGCTCATATAGACTAAGAAACTAAAAACAAAAAAATTCAAGTAAAAAAAGAAAGGAAATTAAAAATAAAAACACCCCACAATAGCAGGGAAGAGGGCGATTCCAACATGGGGGGTGGAGGGTGGAAGGTCAAGGGTAATTCAGAGGTTAGGGGTGTAGAGGGAGGTTGTTGGTAAAGGCTGCAAGGGTGATATCGGGTGGCCAGTGGGGGATGGGGGGTGGAGGGTGGAAGGTTAGGGGCAGATTCAGCAGGTGGGGGTGCAAAAGGAGGTAGCTAGTGAAGTTCATGGGGGAGATCGCAATCTTGCAGCCTAGATCTACGATGGTGGACCACGGAGAGAGAGATCTAAGGTCGTGGTCGTCAAGGTTGGGGGCGATGGAGGATTTAGGTCATTGGTGCGGGGGGAGGGGGGGAGAACAAGTGGGCTAGGTGGCCGATGGAAGGTGGTGGGGGGCCTAGGTCACTGGTGAATGGGGGTGAGGTGGAAAGTTTAGGATTTTTGCTTTGATTTTTTTTTTAATTTATTAATACCATAAACTAAGGTGCATCATTATTATTGTATATAAACAAATTTTAACTTTTAAATTAAATTTAAATAGTTTAAAATTGATCTCTACTACAATTTATGACAGGGTACATAAAATGACTCCTATCATAGCCTGCCTATATAAACAGCCATCCTACATGTATGTTTATTTCATTGAAATTTCATTGAAAAAAAAAATCAAACAAAATCTCTCCATTTGTGGCCCTTTGCTCCATCATGACCCGTAAATCACATTCTTAAAGCAAAAACGAATAGACCTTGTCCTACAAGCTTTCCACATCAGTCGTTGAATAGAAAAATGTTGATAATTGACCCTGTAAATTTTTCTAATTAACCCCAATAAACGACGTAAATTTTTATATAGTTTTCTTTTTTTTTTTTTTTTGGCCTGAGTTAGATTCCTTATAAACAAAACTCCTTCACCACTTGTAAGACTGGTTATTTTTTAGATTCATCATAGGTGAAAAATGTGTTAATTATACGGATAGAATTCAAGTAAAAAAGACGTCACAGTCATAAATAATAAAAAAAAAGTAAAAAAAGTTAAAACCCGTATTTGGTGGGGTTTAATCATAACGAATTTTGAAATTTGAGAAGTAAAATGGATAACATTTTTAATGCATGGCTTGATTTGTTAAACACGAGAAATTCATGGGCATACGTGCAAATAAACCGAACCCATGGATGTTAAGGTTCGGTTCATTGAATGCAAAAGTCAACCCATCTACCCTGCTAAAATAATCGGCCAACCTAAGCAACCAAATCGATACTTAGTCAAACGACCAATCCTCTCTGTTAGCCGGCTTCTTCCGATAAGTATCCCGTCATTACTTTCCCAACTAATTCAACTTAAAAATCCAATTCATAACCAACTAAATCTCCATTTCGCAACTCAAAAAACTTTCTTTCAACCAAAAAAAAAAAAAATGGCGTTCATTCTCTTCATGATCTTTTGTTGCTTCTCTTTGAGTATCGCCCAGCAGCCTTACGTGGGAGTCATCACAACAGACTGTCCCGTCCAACACAATTCGTCCTCTGGTCTTGGCTACTTCTGCAATGGCCAAAACAGAAGTTGCCAAACTTACCTCACTTTCAGATCCACACCTCCTTACAACACAGTTGCTGCCATCTCTGGTCTGTTCTCTGGCGACCCTTTTGAGATCTCTCAATTCAACAACGTTTCAGAGACTTCGACGTTGGAAACGGACTACTTGGTGTATCTTCCTGTCAACTGCTCGTGTTCAGGTCAGTTCTATCAATCAAACAAGCCTTACACTGTGAAGCGAAGTGACACCTATTTCATTATTGCTAACAACACTTTCCAAGGCCTTAGCACTTGCCAGGCTCTTTTGAATCAGAGTGTTAATCCGCCCGCCACGAATATTAGTATTAATCAAATAATTAGTGTCCCTCTTAGATGTGCTTGTCCCACAAAGAACCAAAGTGATTTGGGAATCAATTATCTAGTGAGCTACTTAGTCGAAAAGGGTGACACTCTTTCTATTGTAAGCCAGAGATTTGATGTAGATGTAGATTCTATTTCTGAAGCAAATAGTCTTCCTGACACCAATATCTATCCGTTCACCACTCTTTTGATTCCGCTTGAAAATCCGCCTTCAATTCGTCAAACCGCAGAGCCACCACCTCCGCCGCCTCCACCGCCGACATCACCTCCCACGTCTGATAAGAGCTCGAAAACTTGGCTCTATGCCCTTCTTGGTGCTCTTGGAGGATGTGCTTTTCTATTAGTCCTAGGCAGCATTATCTACTGCAGAGTCATCCCCAAAAGGAAGAAGAAAAGCGACCCAGTTCTCTTCTCGGAGAGCTTTGAGGCACGTGAGAAGCAGGCGGAGAAAACGATGGAAGAATCCGAAGATTTCTTTGAGCATATATCTGATATTGCTCAATCCCTTAAAGTTTACAATTTTAAGGAACTAAAGCTGGCCACAGATGATTTCAGTGCTAAATGTTGGATCAAAGGATCCGTTTATCGCGGCATGATTAACGGCGATTTGGCTGCGATAAAGAAAATGGATGGAGATATCTCCAAAGAGATAAATCTATTGCAGAAGATCAACCATTCTAATATTGTTCGCCTCTCAGGAGTTTCTTTCAATGATGGTTATTGGTATCTTGTTTATGAGTATGCTTCTAATGGACCCTTAAGTGACTGGATCTGCAATAATGGAAAATTTCTAACTTGGACACAGAGGATCCAGATTGCTTTAGATGTGGCAACCGGGTTGAACTATCTTCACAGCTTCACCAATCCTTCTCATGTCCACAAGGACATAAAGAGCGGTAACATCCTTCTCGACAGCGATTTCAGGGCTAAGATTGCGAACTTTGGTCTAGCGAGATCAACACAAGGGGAATCAGAAGGTCAGTTTTCTTTGACAAAGCATATTGTTGGGACTATTGGTTACATGGCTCCAGAGTACTTGGAAAACGGGTTGGTCTCCCCAAAGCTTGATGTCTATGCATTTGGAGTTGTGCTGCTGGAAATGCTCACCGGGAAAGATGTTGGTGTTTTGTATGAAGAAAATAAGCTCTTATCGGACGCATTAAGTGCGGTGCTTAAAGACGAAGGACAAGAGAGTTTGAGGGCCTTTATGGACCCTTCAATGGGAGAGAACTATCCCTTTGAACTTGTGAATTTTGTGGTCAGGATCATTGAAAGTTGCTTAGAGAAAAATCCAGAAGCTCGCCCGCACATGGATGAGATTGTGCAGCTTTTGTCAAGAACCTTGAGCAATTCACTCACTTGGGAATTGTCAAATAACATCTCTAGGTAGCAGTTTTTAGTGGTAGCTGTTTATGGTTTTAATAAAATTGATGTTTCGAATTAATCATAGAAATGTTGTAAAATCTTCCATAAAGAATGTTGCAAACTTTTTTTTTTTTTTTTGGGTGTTCAAGTGATTCTAGCAATTCTCCTAATATAATGGTCAAGTTAGTGCATCTTCCAAGAAACCGCGCACCATTCCCTTCTTTCCCTAATAAGGTCGTAGAGAAGTCACTTTCAAATACAGTAAAATAAAGGGAGGCAAAAAAGGAAAAAAAACCCTAGAATATAGCCTCTGTACTTGACCGTTAAGTGGTTCATTCAATATTTTTTTGGTGAATAACTAATACTTAAATTCACAATTCATCATCTTCTGCATAATCCAACTTCAGGTTCCAAATTAATAAAAAGAAAAAAAAAAGGTTATTCCTCTTCCCTCTGCTATATCCATTTTATTGAAAAAGTTCAATCACTTCAATCAAATTAGACTCTCTGGAGTTTGTTTCGACGACGATCATTGGTATCTTGTTTATGAGCATGCTTCCAACAGATCCTCAAGTGATTGGATCTTCAATGATGCGAAAACTTTGAGAATACAGATTGCGTTTGATGTGGTCACAGGGCTGAACTGTCTTCACAGCTTCACCAATCCATCTCATGTTCACAAGGACATAAAAAGCAGTAACATCCTTTTCAACAGTGATTTCAGGGCTGAGATCACTGTTATAGTATTTTTTTTTATCTGTGCATGCATCAAATAACTAATAAGGTGAATAAATCAAATAAGTAATAAAGTTATGAGAAAATTATTATTATTTTCTCATAAAAATAATATTATTAAATATAAAAATTAATTAATTTTAATTTTATTTGAATAACTGGAAAAAATTATTATAAGTAAAAAAATTAAATAAATAAAATAAAATTACAAAAATAATAATTAGAAATTGATAACATACAAACAAATTTATAGATATTATAAATTATGATTTCACTGTAATTAATTAGATTTAATTTAATTTCAATATATTATTATGATTTTATGTTCATATTTGTTGATAGTCAACTATATTTTTTGTTTTATGTACTCATTCTCAAGTTATAAATTTTATGTTTTTATAATTAAATTTACATAATAGATTAATAAATTAAAATTCATGATAAACAATATCATATATGAACAGTTGCGTATGCATAAACAGTATTGTATATATGAATAGTAAAAAAATATTCATTAAAAAATCTACAGTAGTTAAAAACAGATAGACATATTTCTATTCTATCCCAAATTTTATTTTATATTATTTATTCTAGAGTCATGTCACAAAAATCTCCTCTCGACTTCATTTTGCTCCTTAAATCATTCAAAAGTTCACTAGAAATTTGAAAGCATTAAGTTTGAAAATAAATACGCTAACAAATATGACAATTATAATAACATACTTAATTTAATTAAATTATCATAATAAGACTATATCATAACTTCCAGTAAAAATTTATTTAATTCATAATGAAATATAAAATAATATAACAAAATAAATTAGACATAATGACAAAATAAAAGTAAAAGAAATAAATCTAAAATAGATACTTGATATTTACACTGGCAGAATATCTAGAAACTCCTTTTAAAATAAAACTAAACAAAAGAAAAGAAAAAAAAAATTTTAACTTCATTGGAAGATTTATTGTTTCTACTCAAATTCTCTCTTTATCTCTCTCTTCTCCTTTTTTTTTTTTTTTTTTGGTCTTAAGTCTCTCTCAAAATGCTTTTTTATAAGCATAATTTTGCACTATTTCACCTAACATCAATATAAAGTTTTAAATTTTACTACAGTAATCAGTGTACACATAACATAAAATTTTCAAACTTGTTATAATAGTTTATGCATACACAAAATTTTCAAACTTATTACAGTTATCGGTGTATAATATTCAAAAAGCTACTGTAGCTACAGTGCAAACGCAGAAGAAAGTCAACTTTGCTACAGTAGCTACAGTCAAGAGAAAAGTCAACTTTGCTACAGTCTCTTACACTGTAGCTACAATAGCTATAGTCACGCCCGCGATGAAAGTCAGCTTTGCTACAGTAGCTACAGTTGCATGTGCCTGGGAATGATCCAGTGTGGCAGGGTACATGATAAACTTAATTCTAATTTAAAACCAAAAAGGATGTCACGTGTCACATTCTTATTAGTTTCTTTCTAGCGTACTATGCTGCATGTCGCGTTGTTATTGGACTCAAAAAAATGAGTTCGTATGATCTTAAGTGCATTGGGTCCCTATCTTGAATTATAATAATATGTGTGAGACTAAGGTGTCTCCTTATTGATCTAATATTAGAAATTGCTATAATTTCTTCATACGAGTTTCGATTAGAGTGAATTTTTTTAAACACTTGTACTGATGAGAAGATCAAATAAAATCAGTTAAGTTTATAATTTCTTAACATAAATAATGACATCTACTGGGATTCACTTCTAATACATGAATTTTTACTACAATTTGATACTATAGAAAAATAAAGTGCTAAAATTTAATATTTTGAAAATAAAATATTATAGGTAAACTTATTGAAAATATTTAATTTTAAACTTATTTAATATATTAATTCTAAAAAAAAACAAATAAGATAAAATTAAATTAAATTAAATAAAAATTTTATAAAATTTATAAAAAAAATCTAAATTAAAATAAACAAAACAAAAGTAAGTCAAAACAAACAAAATTCAAGATAAGATAATTTTTATATATGAAAAAGTAATAAAATAATTATATTTTACAAAATTATCAATCACGAACTTACGAGAGCAACACAAGTGCGTGAAGGTTAGCTTTCGTCGAAAAATCACATGGTTGGGACTGTTGGTTTATTTGGCTCCAGAGCATTTGCAAAATGGGATAGTCTCTACAAAGCTTGATGTTTATGCATTCGGGATTCTCTTGCTGGAGATGCTCACCGGGAAAGAGGTTTCGGTGTTGCATGAGGAGAATGGGAACTTCATTTCTGATGCATTGAGTAGTGTGCTTGACGAGATGTTTATGGATCCATCAAATCAAGGAAAATATCCTGATGAATTTGCCACAGTTGTGGTCAGAATTATTGATTGTTGCTTGAAGAAAAATCCGGAAACTCGCCAACCAATGGATGAGATTGCTCAGTTTCTCTCAAAAACTTTGAGCAATTCACTCGCCTGGGAATTGTGAGTGAATTGTGCAACTGGCTGCTCTTCATGACGTGAACAGATCTTAATAAAATAATCAAAGTATTGATATCCTTCTTAGGAAACTAGGAATTGAAACTGTGGTCATTCAAATAAATATTCCTAGCCTTAGTATGTTTTGTTTCCTTAAGATCTACACTTGAAATAATGTCAGGAAAACCTTTTCCCTTTATTCATCTTGTTACATGGCAACAGTTTAATTTGGCCATAAAATTTGTACATATTACTGCACGTTGTTGAAATTATTTCCCATTAAAAAAGAAAAAAAGGAAAAAGCCTTTACAATTGTATTAGCATATACTACAACAACAAAAGAAAAGATAGAATTGTATTTTTGATCTAATTAACCTTAAGAGTACATAAGGAGCTTGTACGGTATAATATTTGAGTTTACGTTATTAATGTGAACTATTTTTTTTAACAGTTAGATTAATTTTTTAATGGTATAATTTATAAATGTTTATCCAAAAAATTTATAATGCACGATATAGAATTTTTCTAGTTGAATATTTGATTTTACTTTACCAATAGAAATAGATTTTAATTGTTAAACTAATTTTAGAAATATAATCTATAAATATGCAATTTAAAAATTTATAAATATATAATATAAACTGTTATAATTATAGACCATGCCATTGAAAAATTAATTATATAACTAAAATCAAAATTTATATTTAAGTGTAAACTAAGACGTTCTATTGTAAAAACTTAAGAAGCAAATAAATAAATTAATAGAATCTAAGGTTAGTCAAACTTTCCGTACACTTGCGGTACATTCAAACCACTAACCTATAATACCTACAAGACAAGGGTCAGCAGCCACTCCTCGTCCACATTTCCAGTCAAGTTAGGGCGTTCATAGCAATTACACACTACGACTTTTCCTTCCCTAATGAGACGCATATAGAAAAGTCACTTTTAAACACAGTACATAAACCTTCTGTATCTAAATCTGAACTTGTACTCCAAATTTTAAACTCATCATCTTCTGCGTATTCCAACTTCATGTCTCCAAAACAAAAGAAGAAAAAAAAATGGTTTTTCCTCTTCCCTCCACCAAAATTATCTTCACTATCTTCACAATCATCTTTTGTTTCTCCTCTTCCACTTTTTCTCAGCAGCCATACATAAGAGAGGACAAAACAGATTGTGACAGCAGGCCTAAAGAAAGCTCTGCTCTTGGCTTCTTCTGCAATGGCCTCAGCACAAGTTGCCAAGCTTACCTCACTTTCAGGTCAAGACCTCCTTACAACACCGTTATTGCCATCTCCGATCTTTTAGCTGCCGACCCTTCTGAGATCTCCGAGATCAACTCGGTTTCGGAGAATTCAACGTTTGAAGCAAACAGTTTGGTGTTTGTCCCAGTAAACTGCTCATGTTTCGGTAAGTTCTATCAAACAAACGCGTTTTATATTGCCAAGCCGGATGACAATTACTTCGATCTTGCTAACAACACTTTCCAAGGCCTTACGACATGCCAGGCTCTCGCCAACCAAACCGGTAACCCCCCTATGATGGAGATTGAAACCGGTCAGAGAATAAAAGTTCCTCTTAGATGTGCTTGTCCTACAAAAAACCAAACTGATGTAGGAGTCAACTATCTAATGAGCTACTTAACCGATTATTATGATGATGATTACAAAATAAGTGTTGAATTTGGTGTAGATAATCAATTGCTTCTTAAAGCAAATCGTCTTTCTGATCTAGACAACACTATATATCCCGATACTACTATTTTGGTTCCTCTTAAAAGTCCACCATCAAATTCTCAAACAATAGAGCCACCGCCTCCTTCGCCGTCACCACAGCCACTGCTGCCTCCAACATTAACGCCTCCCAATTCTTCCTCTAATACAAGCTCAAAGAAAACTTGGCTTTATGCCCTGATTGGTTCTATTGGAGGAATTGCTTTTCTGTTTGCCTTAGGCACCATTATCTTCTTCACTGCCTTTCGCAGAAGCAAGAAGAAAAGTGATATAGTTCTTGTCTCCGAAACCTCTAACGCAGGTGGGAAAATTCAGAAGGAAACTCGGGAGTTATTAAACAGCATATCTGATGCAACTCGATCCCTCAAACCTTACAGCTTTGAGGAGTTAAAGCGGGGAACCGATGGTTTTAGTTCCGGTTGTTTGATTGAAGAATCTGTTTACCGCGGCAAAGTCGATGGAAATTTGGCAGCCATCAAGATAGTAGATGGCGATGTTTCTAAAGAGATCAATTTACTGCAGAAGATCAATCACTTCAATCTGATTAGCCTCTTTGGTGTTTGTTTCAATAAGTATCACTGGTATCTTGTTTATGAGTATGTTCCCAATGGACCCTTAAGTGACTGGATCTTCGGTGATGGGAAATTTCTGACTTGGACGCAGAGGATTCAGATTGCATTAGATGTGGCCACAGGGCTGAACTATCTCCACAGCTTCACTAATCCTTCTCATGTCCACAAGGACATAAAGAGCAGCAACATCCTTCTTGACAATGATTTCAGGGCTAAGATTGCGAACTTCGGTCTAGCGAGAGCAACGCAAGCGCAGGAAGGTCAGTTTTCTTTGACAAATCACATAGTTGGGACAATTGGTTACTTGGCTCCGGAGTATTTGCAAGATGGGATAGTCTCCACAAAGCTTGATGTCTATGCATTCGGGATTCTCTTGCTGGAGATGCTCACCGGGAAAGAGGTTTGTGTGTTACTTGAGGAGAATAGAAACTTCATTTCTGATGCATTGAGCGGTTTGCTCGATGATGAAGGGCAAGAGGGTCTGAGGCAGTTTATGGATCCATCAATGCAAGGGAAATATCCTGCTGAATTTGCTACTTTTGTGGTCAGAATTATTGATTGTTGCTTGAAGAAGAATCCGGAAACTCGGCCGCCAATGGACGAGATTGCTCAGTTTCTCTCAAGAACTTTGAGCAATTCACTCACCTGGGAGTTGTCAAACAACATCGCAGGGTAGCAAAACGCAATGAGTGTTCTTCATGGTGTGAACTGAAATTTAGGACTATGAAATAAAATATTCCAAGTCTTGGTATATTTGATAGGAAACTAGGAATTGAAACAGAGGTCACTCAAACAAGCAATCCTAGTCTTAGTTTTTTTTTTTTTTTTTTTTTTCTTTTTTTACTTCGTCAGGGCTACACTTTGCAATTATGTCATGAAAACCGTGTGACCAATTTTTTAATAATTTTTATTGGTTTTAGTGTCACCGTGACGGTGAAATTTTAATGATTTCTAGCAGGGGAAAAAAACGTCAAAGAAAAGTGTTGTTTCTTTTCTTGTTCTTGTTCTTCTTTTCTTTTGTTTTTTTTGTTGAAAGAAACCAAAGCACTAGAATCATTGTACAGATCCGGCCTCTTCTTTTAAGGGGAGTTCTTCTATACGATCGCCCTCCTTTGTTTGAGTGAAAAAAGAAACGCAAAAATGTGAACGAAACAATGTGAAAAGGCGAAAAGCAGAAGGTGAGCTGACATTGGTGCCATATAATTGACCAAAAAGAAAATTTTGTCAGCTAAAGTAAGTAAAAAAAAAATTTCTTCACAAAAAAAAAAAAAAAAAGGAAGAAGAAGAAGAAATTGCGGCCAACTATATATTCCCATTGTTTTTCAGACGGAGGTGTCAAAATGAGCCCGATCTAACAAACCAGTACAAGTGAGAAATGCTAAAATGTGGACAAAACACGGCGTCACGGGATTTTTTGGGTGGACGGGGTCCACTGCGTTTATTAACATGAATTTGAATACAAAACTAGGTAAGAGAAGGGAGCGGCACAAGTAAGTGGCACAATTATTACATGATACTATTATTTTTTATGTGCTTTTTATATTTTTCTTATCAAAATTATATAACATACTCTTTTTTTTTCTCTTTATTAATATTTTATCTTATTTTTGGTTTTACTTGGTTGGTGTTTCAATGTCTTTGTTTTTTTAATAATGTGTTTTGTTTTGTTTTGTTTTTTTTTTCTTTTTATTACAAACTATCATTCTTATTAGAAAATCTTTGATGAATTTGTATATATCAATATTATACTTGTTACAAAATAATGTAAAAAATAACATTATTTTAACTTATATTCCAATGTTATTTCTACTTTTATCATCGTTATTGTGTTTTGAAATTTATAAAAATGAAGTTTAGTATTTGAGTGAATAAATAAATATAAACATTATAATAATTACATAAGATAACAATCAATAAGAATCAAAAGTAGTATTTAATATTGATTATACCTTGATAGTAAATTTACTATCAAGTTTGGCATATAACAAATTTATCATGAAATATAGCACTACATTTAGAGAATAATTTTTTCTTATAAATACCAAAATTCACTATTGGTATACTAATTTAGCATTATATTAAAGATGTTTTTATATTTGATACTTTTTTTCTTGTTTATTTATAATTTAAAATTTTTCTTCCTAATTACATTTTTTATTTGGGCACGTGAGATGCACATTTTATGTATTTGGTTAGGATGAATGGACCATAGATTTGGCTTGACTGCTATAAATTATAAGACAAAATTGGGCAAATATCCCATATTTTGCATAGGGTTGTCTACATAGATTCAAAATTGGGGTTGTTAAGTTGAAAAATGTCTTTTTTTTTTTTTAATTTACATGAATGTTTAAAATAACAAATAAAGAAAAGTATTTATAGAAAAGGAAAAAAAATGGAAATAAAAAACCTTTAAATAAATAGGTACAAGATTGATTTTATGGTATTGGTAATTAAATTTTATACAAAAGGAAAATTTGACTTTTATAATAAGGAAATTTTTATAGTCGTAATTATCATAAATTTATTTCATTATAAATGATATAATACTTTTATAATAATATTGTGATATTTATGGTTCTTTATGCTGATTTTGGATTCTTTAGAGTTACATTGGATATGACATTTTGATGGTTAAAATGCATTTATCTTAAAAATTATCGATTCATTGTGGTATTTTCGTGATATGAAAATATAAATACACGTTATGGTTACAATGTGTTTGAGTTTATTAAAAGTAACTTATGTTTATTAGCCACCAAAAAAATCATCATTAATGTCAAAAAACGAAAAGGAAAAAAAATCTACATAAAAGAAAAATGATGTCAAGATGTTAAAAGGGCAAAACAAATACTACATACATTTTTTTTTATTTAAAAAAAGACATTTACGCAATATTATTTAAAAAAACAAATATATTTTGATATAGTATCCTAAAAATGGACTTTTTGTATAATTATAATTAGGATTTTTGCCCAAAGTAAATACCAAAGATGAAAATATTGATATTTATAAAAATCTCGGTACTTAGATTTTATGGAAATATCGACATCAGTGAAAATTAATGTAAAATATGGAAAATAATCCTAAAATATTGAATTTTTAAATGAAATATTAGAAAACTGTAAAATAGCTAATAATATATAAATTAATTGAATCTTTTTATAAAAATACTAAGTATTTGATAAATATGTATCATAAGAAGTGATTATAGAACAATAATTATACGCATATATTGATAAATTTCGTAAAATAATTGAACTCCAACATAATAAAAATACATTGTATCCAAAAATCCATATATATAAGAAACTATCGACACCAAAAGAGCTTCTACGGGTTTAAAGATATTTAGAATACCTTCTTGGTATAAGTAATAATCATACAAAAACATAAGGTTTGTGTAGTTTCTTATATAATTTTGGACATGTCATATATATATATAAGTAAAAAAAAGCCAAAAAGTAAAAGATGAAAAGAAATAAAATTGGCTTTGAAGTAAAAATTAGAAAACTAACAGTGTACAAAACTATTAAAACTAAGAATAATTTTAATTTTTTATGATAAAAACTTTATGAAAAAAATTTAGAAAATCAATTTTAAAATGAAGTATTAAATGGAAGTGTACTAAAGTCAAAAATATGAAAAAAGAAAAAAATAATTAAGTTGCAATATTCTACAGATATTTTATCAATATATCTATAAAAATTTTGTTAATATTATATCATTTTACATTATAATTTTTATAGAAATCGATATTTTAAGAAATTTTCATTGAAATTTCATGGATATTTTGTGAAAAAAAGTAATACACTTCTATATTTATATCAATATTTTTAGAATACAGAAATTTCTATAAAAATATCAACGGAAATGTCAATTTTTTAATCTTTGATAAATACTACTTTGGATTTTTGTCTTGTTGATTAATTTTTTCTTCAACCAAAAACCATAAGAAGACCAATTTACCTTCAAACACCATATGGATTTGAACAATCAGTTAAAATATTAATGAATAATCTGAGGGAGGGCAAAAATAATCCAGTAGAGTTTAAAAATCTGGTAGAATATAAAAAAGAAATATTCGATAGAATACAAAAAGCATTATACCACTATACTATTCCGCAATTGTAGACCAGTGCCAACAATCTGAAATCATGTCGAAAGCTAAATATATTCTAATAGACTACCAAAATATCTTTTGTTAGACTACCAAAAAGTAATATACCAGATTACTCTCCGGCACCAGTGATAGGAAAGCTATCAGTGGTTCATGTTGACTTTCGGTCATCAAAGTGTTGTCTAGTAATATATAGGTGGTATTTTGGTAGAATTCATGGGATATTCCGGTAGAATATGTGTGGTATGCTTCTAGAATATAAGCGTATTCTATCTTACTATCTTTTTTACCGATCAGAGTAATTCTGAAAAGATATATATTAACTTTTATCTTACCTTATATGAAGTCAAAAATCATGAAATCATTACAAATACATAGTATTTCATACGTATATTTTTTTTTTAGGCATTTCTTGAAGCCATCCAAATCATAAAGTTTTTTTTTTTTAAATGTCCTAAAAAAATATATCTCTAGAATTTTTTCTTTTAAGATTTTTTTTTAACTTCTTAGAATATTGAATGAAAAATAATTTAAGAAGAAAATCTGAATCATATGATAAAAATCTTTAACACGTGGACTAAGTATGTGTTTGGTACACACATTTAGAGTTGCATTTACATTTAAATGCAATACAATTTTCTCCCAAATACAAAAGCATTTCATTCAAATGCCAATCACATCACATTTTAAATCGAATACAATCACTATTTATTATTTCACTTTTTCAATTACTTTTATTAATTATATCATATATTCTCTTTCTCTCTCTTTTTTTCTCTCTACTTTTACCCATCACATCACATATTTATTATTAAAATATAATTTAAATATTTTTCATCCAAACACACATTGCATTCAAATGTAATGCTAATATTTTTTCTTCAAATACAAATTACATTCAATGCATTACATTTAAATGCAATGTAAATGCAATGCGTTCACCAAACGAACCATAAAATTGTTATTTCTACGATTTTCTTAAATCTCGTAATATCCGACACAACCCAACACGAACACAGCGTGAAGTATTAATGCAACAGCGCAAAATGGCCCATTTGACATCTGGGCTCTCAAGTCAACCACTTTATGCGCTGTCTTTAGTTCTGATCATATACTTTTTATTTCCTCGAGGTTAAAATTCGAAAAATTGTCACCGACTATACACGTTTACTTTCCAGGAGAATACAAGAAATAGGAAATTAATTCCAAAATAATAATAATAATAATAATAATACATAATTAGATTTCAGAATTCTGTTAAACTATTTGTTAATCTATCAAGAATTAAATTCTTATTCTACTTTTTACTTTGCTCAAAATATAGAAAATTATATTAGAGAAGAAGCTATTATCATACTTTTTTAACGTTGAATGTATATTCTTGAACTTTTTAAATTTGATAATTTTATACTTAAAACTTCTCTACATTTGGCAATCAACCTCTTTGAACTTTATGATTTTTAACAATATTGGTGTCTTTTGCTCACGTTTGTCAAAATTTGAACGGTTTATTTGCACATTCATACAATAGCCCAAAAACATATTTGCCATTTTTTCAAAAATTTAATACAATTTTATTGGAAGATCTGATCTTAATCTATCAAATAATACAAGAGAATAGGTTTTTGAGGAGTTTTTTTATTTTCATTTTTTTCCGTAAAGGAGTTTCATCCCTTTTTTTTAACACGATAAAAAAGGGTTTTGTTTAAGGTTTTTCTTTTTATTTATTTATTTTTTTTTTTTTTGAGCTTCGTCGAGAAATTTCGAGCTTTTACATTTATCATGGAGTTTCGAGTTTTTTTCCACAAACAGTTTGATCTTATTTATTTATTTTTCTTGTTTTTTCATTTTGTGGTTTGTCATTTTCTTATTTTCTTTTAAAATTCTTATATCATTTAGACTATAAACGTACACGTATTTGACTAACCAAGCACGTCACAAGAAGAATCACTTAAGACTAGCTCAGATGACTAAGTGACTGGATGAAATAGTATGTGAATCTCTAATTTAGAGCTCAAAATCTAAAATTTTCATTTATTAATAGTAGTTCAAAAAAAAAAAAAAAACCATATAACAAGAAGAATAGTATTACGTGCCACTTGACAAGCACTTATTGGCAGGCGAATTTCCAATTTGAGGAACCGCCAGATGTATAGAGACAATCATCAACGTTCGCTAGCCGTGTGTCCAGAAAACGTTAGAAAGCATGTCAAAGAAGTACCAGGTACTTCTTCTAGAAACCGCCACACAACATATTTACGACAGCACATACGCATGTTGCGTGCTTTAATGGTTTGAACAACAGTCCTCACAAAAGTAGTGTTCCTAAGATTAGACACCTTTACTCAAACATGTCTTCGATAAAATTAACTAATTTATTAGCTCTATCAGCTGTGTGGCTCTTTCCCCCTTTGCTCGTCACCTTGCCGACCCATCAATGCCGCAATCTGAACCAAAAAGAAAGACCGTTTTTTATGCACTCGCAATATTCAAGTCACTTATATATTCATGATTTATGAGGTTGGTTCAGAATTCTGGTTACTTTTCCTTTTTCTTTACCTGTTTTTCAAGCAAATGCCTCTCTTGATGAAGTTGCTTCCCCTGCATCAATTTCAGTACGTTATGAGAGCAAGAGATGTTACTGAACAGTAAGTCTAGATTTTTTTAGATACTATACTGACACATTGCCAAGTATTTATGAGGTTGTTTTTAAACTATGATTTATATTTGAAAATATTTTTAAACC
Organism: Antiaris toxicaria; assembly: GCA_035233585.1. Classification (NCBI taxonomy): domain Eukaryota; kingdom Viridiplantae; phylum Streptophyta; class Magnoliopsida; order Rosales; family Moraceae; genus Antiaris; species Antiaris toxicaria. The sequence goes on along the minus strand of CP141157.1, from coordinate 35,063,151 downwards.
TCAAATGGCTTGTCACATTAGCAAATTTGTTAAACTTGTAGATGAAAACAAATGAAGAGGGCATTTTGAATGGATACATTAAAAGACATGACGAATGATTTTATTATTGTAAGGGACAAAGTAAATTAGGGTATATAGTCCAGATAATTGGTAGGACTATGCCTTTGGATTGTCCAATTTTATTCTGCCTTTATTTAGATAGCTCTGTACACATTGCCAATAACGCAAGTACAATAATAAATACGTAAAATATAAAGTTTAAAACAGTTAATACAATATGCATACCTTTTCAGCTAGTGCTTTTACAGTTTCCATCATCAGCTTTGTCTGCACATTCATGAATATGAGTTTGTGTAACTGTTCTAAGTTTAGTACCATGTTTTGCGACACTTTTCCCTACGTTTGCTTGACTTTCGAGTTTAGATAGAAGCTCTCAGGTTAAAAACCTGAGATTTTCCTTTATTTTTAATACGTGAGTCATAGATTCCATACCATAACCAAAAAAAAAAAAAAAAAAAGGTTTAGTCATCACAGATACTTAGGTAGGATAAGGACTTGAATTCTTGTGATACTACATTTGTCTACATTTCTTCTATGTGCTTTCTATACAATCCACGGCGTCACATATTGTTTGGCTCCAATTCTTCATAACATTTCAAGTTTTAGCACTTTTTAGCTCCAATTATTTAAATCCATGCACTAAATGTAAATAATACAACTCAAATCAAATCCAAAATTTTCAGTTCAAACCCATTTAACAAATGCATGCTAATTTTTTTTTTTTTCCCAGCAAATCTCATAGTTATGTAACCCATATTCATTTGATGCTTTCCAACTGCATCGAGAGCGATCTACTACAACTTGTTAAAACATATAAGAAGTGTCTTGAAATACAAAATTAGTGAATTAGGCAGCATCTGATAGATCTAACCTTTCTTAGTCTAGTTTCTCTCAATGTAGCATGCAGAATTTCTTCAAGATGTCTGAGCTCCTCTGTAGTTAGCCGTTCAACTTCAAGATTTCTGTATAGAAAAAACGAATAAAATTTGCCATATGATGATCATATTATCATTGAAGTCAAAACATCTCCACGGGGACCTGGAATAAGTACCTTACTGATTGAAGCAGTACTTCAGCACCTGCCCGGAATCCACTATTGTCAGTAGGATGCTTCTGTGTGATTACAAAAATAATAATAATTATAATAAAATACAAGATATAAAATAGATAAAGAGAGCAGCCGATCTACATTTGCAGCGAACATGAATAAATGCATTTTTCTCAGGTGGGTGCTTGTGATCAAGTGCTGTATTTACTTTGATTTGAGTGGACAATATATGAAATAAACTAAATGGGCTGAACTGAAATTTTTAAGTGAAATAATTATTACAGGAGAGGAAATATGCTTGATGTTTTCATCACTGCTGTCATCATATCATTCCAAGAAAAGAATAATGTTACTAACAGTAACTCGAATCTTTTTTTTTTTTTTTTTCTACTCAACTGACGTGAAATGAAAGTCGTCATTTTTTCATCGTTATGTATTTAAAAGATTGACGACACTTTAGTGTCATGTAAGTTGAGACAAAAAAATTAGAATTAAATTTAGTGTTCGTATCCTTGCTCCTTGAAGAAAGTACTTGCTCCAATTTTTTTCTTTCTTTTTCTTTTTATTACAGTGCCTGTTTTATATTTTGGCACCTGCAAAATGCCCTAGATATAAATTGTTGTCTTTTGAAAATAAAAAATGTCCATCGATCCATTGCAACATCACAAAATTTTGAAGGATAACCGGCATTTTGTCTTCAGATTCAAAAAAAAAAAAAGGTCAACCTTTGGTTCGTCAGCTATATTTTTGACACCACCTTCTTCGTCGTACATCCGGTAGCGTTCAATTGTTTTTTCTAAACTGAAGAATTAGAGAATAAACTATAAGTATGCTTAAAAAGTACGACGTACAAAAAGAAAGATATAAAGATGTACTCCTAATTTCATGCAGTGAAGGAAAACAACAAGTAATCCTAATTATAGAGCAACTGTACAACCTTACAATTTCATACGATAATAAAAAACCTCAAAAAGCCACCACTATAGGAGGCCAACGAGTTAGAAACTTCTTTATCTAATTTACTTGCAATTTATGTCAAACCGGAAGAGCCATAGGTTGACGATGCTTTGATTTTGTAGGCATTGAAGAAGTCGTTGCTATCAGGACAACTGAGATGTTCCTTAAAATTATTACCATGATCTTACCCTTTGTTTGGTAGAGCCATTCAACGCCATCCGTTCCATTTAAAATGGCGTTTGGTTTCCATAATTGAGTAGACCGTCCAAATTATCCTCATTGTGTACAAAGTTAAATGATCATGGTTAATACTATCAACAATCTTGGCAAATTAACTGTTGACATGTCCTTAAAATGCATGGCAATTTGATATTGGACACTCATCCCTGAGAATGATCATCTATGATGGCATTCCTATTCATGTAGACATTACCATAGCAAGTGACTAGTATTTCGTCACTCAGGACGGTTCTAATGTGGTATCGTAACTTATGTCATTCCTTATTGATAAATTATTAAATACAAACACATCGTATTAGAATATATTAATTATATGCTTTGCATTCAATCTTACTTGCCATGAAGGAAAAGGAATGAATTGTGGGTTGCCTATCTATAATTACGCGTGTTTTACTGATAAAATAAGGAAAGCTAGTTTGGTGAGGCTGACATGATACAGGGTATCAGTAAATGGAAAGCCAATTATGAGTTACTACACACTATTTTTTTTTTTCCCTTTAATTGGAATAAACCACATGCTATTTTTTTATCTCTTTAATTGGAATAAACCAATAGATTTCTTTCCGTAGTCTTGTTAAATTTAAGTAATAATTATATGCATACTATATTTTTCTAATGCTATTTCGGATTCTTATTTCTAAAGTTTGTAATCGTTTCACTTCCTATTGGATAAATAAAACAAAAAAAAAAGGGCTCTATTAATTCCTCTTCTTTTTCCTCCATCGCATTTTCCTGTCAAAAATTACATTCCATTACAAGTTACTAAGTTAGTAAACATTTTCCCAAAAGAAAATCTTGAGATCTTGGATAAGTTAAAGCTGCTAGTGAGCTGCTAGTGTATTCACTCGAAAAAAATTTTCAGGAAACATTTCTTGGCTATGTTGGAAATCCAGTCTAGAAAACTGGAGAGTCGAATTAGAGCATGATCCTCTCTGGTTAACAATATTACCCTATTTTATAACTTGTTTGTCTATTCTTTGTTATGAATAAAGATATTAACCACCTTAAGCTATTGGAAATCTAGTTTAATTAGGATTTTCGAGTCTAGTCCTGGGTGGTGTTAAAGGATTTGATTACACCTTTTCTATTAGTTAGAAATTTTGTGTGCCTGTGTGATATATCCGAGGACACTTTATCCTTTCTGTTTATTATAGAAGAAATTTCTTGAGAATAATTAAAAATATCATATTCTTGATTCACCTACTTGAAAAATCTTTGACTTTTCTTTAGAGTTTCACGTATCATAATTCATAAACATATGTCGTAACTCACATCAACCTCTATTAATGAACTCATTATGCTAATTGGTAAGAGCCATTTAGCATTGTTTTAGCTCTTTTAATATTGTTTACGTTTTGATCTTAGAGAGAGAGAGAGAGACAGAGAGAGAGAGGAAGAGAGAGAACTCTAAAGCTAGTGCTAATTCAATTAATGTTTAAAACTGCATTTTTCAAAAGTACTTGATAAAAAAAGCATGATATTGAAATCTTTCTATGACCGAAGCAGAGATACGATAATAAAGTTCACAGAATCTTAATTTTATATAGTTTTCTAAGAAGATTTTTTTTTTTTTTGAAAAAAAAAAAAAAAAAAACCATTTTTTGTAGCTTTGAATGAAAGCTATTCTAGAGTCAAAACTCTTTGAAAAATTATCCAAATACACATTAAAGATGTAGCTTTTGGACTCAATAAACCAAAGGTAACTTTCAGAAAGTAATGCCAAATAAGCTAAACCGACCAAGAATGGAACGTCATCTGACATTTTCTTTTACTCAACTATTTCTTAGTAGAGGACCTCTAACAACAAAATCACGCAAAGATAAGACCATCTACAACACAAATGCCAATGTCAATGTCATAATTGACAGAAAAAGACTTAAAAAATAACATATCAAATTTTGTGATCTAATGCATAATGTTCTTTAAATGCTTTATCTACATTTTGTATTATCATTAAACTTTAAATTTAAAATCATTTGAATTAAATAATTATATTATAATGATAAAATGAAAAAGGTCAATAGTACACATCAACTAATAGAAACCGAATGCCAAAATTTGATATCGAAACACTAATTTGGTACTATATTGAAGATGCTATAAAAGCGATCTTACATATTTCCTTCTATTTTCCATGGGTGCTAATTCCTGATTCCATAATTAGAAGTACACATGGCCGGCAATATATTGATAAATTTTCAACTTTCTGATGATGAACTGCTATATATTGTGGAAACTAGAAGATTTCTACCTACATATATCTTTTTATATGACATGGGAAAACTTCGTATATTCAGTAACAAATTTTAAAAATTAAAAATTTGACCAAAAAAAAAAAGATCATATTGCATTTAATATTAAATTATGCATTCAAATACAAAATAGAATAAATTTTATTTTTTAGTCAAATATTATATAAACATTAGTATCTATATTGAAGATGGTCTTATGTTATAAGGCAATTTGTCTTTCTTTGTAGTTTTTGTTTTATTATTGTTCCACAAAAGTTAAACGATAAAAGCTTTCCTTATCTAAAATTTTAACATTCAAAAGTTTGTGCTAGCTTCTCATTCTTATGCAGAAGTTCTTGCTTATGATCTTCTGTGACAGTTGTAATCTCTTTGTCCATTCCCACGCTATCGACTGGTAAAGGTTATAAAAGACACCAACTTAAATGTATGAGGCCTTTTGGAATAAAAACCAAAAGAAAAAACGTAAGCGCGGGTTTAAATTCAAAACGCACAATGTTGTACTTAATAGAGTACTATAAGTTCTTAAACTTTCAGTCGTTGACATTATAGATGAAAGAAAGAAAAAAATGAAAGAGGAAGAAAGTTATATCTGCATGAAATAGAAAAGAGAAGAAAAATCAACTAGAAATGATTTTTATCCCTCGTAAATTCTAAATGACTATTTTATAAGTTAATGAATACTATTATCGTTTAAAGATAATAGAAAAGTCATTTGACTAGCTATGTAAAATATTATAAAATTTTTCTCCAGATCACTATCCACTATATTAAAAGTATATTAAAAATTATTGAATATTTTTTATTATCTAATATTTGTCTTTTCTTTTTTATCCTACAAAAGAGCCTAAATATTATGTTATCAATTCTATTCTAATTCCAACTTTTAAAAAATAATATAATAAGTGTTTAAACGATAATCACACCAATTAGTTGTATCCACTAACAAGAGGATAACAATTTATAAATTTTCTATGATATCAATTCTAATCCCAACTTTTAAAAGATAATAAGTGTTCAAAAGATAATCACACCAATTATTTATATGCATTAATAAAATGATAACAACTTACCACCACGTTAATTAGTACTCAAAAGTGGGATAAGAATTTATATCCCTACTACTACTTTTTCTTTGAAGTCTTTTCATCTTTGATTTCTTTACTTTTCGACTCTACTTATAGATCAAACGCAGTGTTAAAGTTTTGTCAAGGTATAAGGAGTCTCATATGACTTTTGGATAGAAAAATAGTATGTACTAACCCTACCTATTCTTCTCGGGCATCAGCATAAGACCTCCATACGTTAATATATGTGAACAGTGACCATAATCGACCAATATGAAAGACAAAATGTGTAACCTAAACATCATCAAAGATTGATAAATATTAAGTCAATAGCCTAAAATAATCTCAAGCAATTTTTATAGGACTCGAATTTGAGACTTTCAATCAAGTTGTATAATTATTTAGAACATCTTCAATGCAATACTAAATTAATGTGTCAATGGTAAATTTTGACATTCCAATAAAAAAAGTACTTTTCGATGCAATGCTATCTTTTATACCAACTTTACCATATACTAAACTTTATGATAAACATATCATTAGGTATAGATAATATCAAATTTTACTTTTGATTCTTATTAATTATTGCCTTATGTAATTATAATCATCATTTTTATTTTTATTTATTTAACTACTAAAAATTCACTTTTATAATTTTTAAAGTATAATAAAAATAACAAAAAGTAGAAATAATATCAAAAATAATATAATAAATTAGTATATAAAATAGGATAATGTTACTTTTCACAATATTATTTTATATTAAATATAATATTGACATGTACAAAAGTATTAAAGATAATCTTAGGTAAGTGGAGGCACATGCTTCCACAGATCAACATTTAAAACTAATTGTTTCGCATAACTAAATCGTTTAGAAATATTTTAATTATTATATAAACTATGTTGTGAGAAATATTCTATTTGTATCTTCATTAAAGAATAATTATAATTCAATATAGTTATCTTTATCTAATAAAAAAATAATCTCTCCTCTTTTCTTTTTCTTACAATTTCCCACATTATTAAAATATTCTGAATACTGCTTTTTATTTACCGTACCAACTGGAAAAGAACCTAAAGGCAATAGGCTATAAGGTGGTGGGATTGGATAGTTAGAGAGATCTTTTGAGAGATCTTCAGGGCTCGTTTACTTGGCAAACTTTTAAGGGTGTATGGGATACGTTTTTCAAATATTTAAAATTATTTTTTTTCTAAAATTTCATATTTTTTTATTTATATTTTCAAAACGTTATAATAAATTCTAAACTTTAAAAATTTATAATTTTATATATACAAGTCTAAATAAAATATTTTTTTTAAATTACATAAAATTTTAAGAGAAATGAAATAATATCATATTGATATTTTTTTTTTTAAAATTTTAAAAATTTTTTATTTTTTCATCCCAAATAATTTTTTCATATATTTTTTAAAACAACTTTTTTACTATTAAAAAATAATACCTCTAAACATTACCCTCCAACGCACCCTTTACCTTTTGCGAATATCACTTGGTAACTCCTACGTTTCTGCCGACAACACTTGTCAACTGTCACTTTTTAAGCCTAACAAATAAAAAGTGGCGTAAATTTAAGAGCTAGCGTGAACTGATGAACGAAATGAAAGCACCAGTTCCAAGAAGACATGAGCACATAATTAGGCATCTGTATAGGAACTATATATTATAAGACAAAAATAGCAGATTATAAGAACTTCCAAGCGTTTGGTAAACGCATTGTATTTTAATTATATTTGAATAAAATTTATTTTTTGAATGTTGTATTTGATTGAAAAGTATTTGTTTTGTATTTGAATAAAATATGTGTTTGGATGAAAAGTATTTTAGAGTTAAAAAGTTGATGTGATTGGTAAAAGTATAGATAAATAATGGAGTTAAAAAGTTGATGTGATTGTTTTAAAAATATTTTAAATAATAATTATTTTCGTAATATTATTGTAAAATTTATGTTTGGTGTAAAATTATATTATATTTAAATGAAATATCAGTAACAAAGGCAGATTAGACATGATTTCGGGTCTTATGTATACTTATATGTAATTTCTTCCACTCATTTCTTCGTAAATTCTGACACAGTAGACAACTTGCTAGCTTTTCCCTGGAAACACCGGCCATAGTGACCAGCCATTCCAGGCCATAGCTTCTGAATCACCAAATTAAGCAAGTTTCATACAGCTCGCGAAAATCGTCAAATAAAATATAAAATATCTTTCAAAAAAAAAAAAAAAAGGTGTTTAATGAAGATAAAATATCCAACGGCAGTTTATAGAGAAAACAAGAAGCAAAAACAGAGCCGAATGATATCTTTCATAATACAAATCTATATATAAATATATTCAGAATTACCAGTTGGAGCTGGAGAACTGAGTGAGCTCGCCGGCGCCGGAGAAGATGATGAGAGCGATTTCGACGTCACAGAGAACGGACAGCTCGGAGGCCTTCTTCACGAGACCTCTCCTCCGCTTCGAGAAGGTGACGTGGCGGGTGTGCCTGTCCTCGATTCGCTTAATCTCCATTTTCCTTCTTCCCATGATTTCCCGGCCCAGACCACACAATCCCTAACTTTTTCTCTGAGAAAACAGAGAGGAAAATCATAAACCTGGTCGAGAAAAGAACAGAAAAGACAAGAGAGAAGGGGAATTTGGGCGTTCTATGGTAATCACATTTGGAGGCGAAAAGACGCCATTAACGAACAACTTGTTTCAAAAACAAAAAACAATAAAAAGACAAAAGTTAAAAAAAAAAAATAGTTGACTGAGGGAGAGCGATTACCGACAGAGGGTTTTGTCGATCCGCCACGTGGAATCCTCCAATTGGGAGACATTCTCCATCCAGAGTTGGAAATGGGGCTCCCTCCCCTGTGGAGATATGGAGACGATGAAATAAGTGCAAGCCGTAGAGGCTTTCTTTTGCACTGCGCACGTGCGAGACTTCAAGAATGGATTTTTCTTCTTCTTTTTTTTTTTTTTCTTTTGTTGGGAAAGATATGAAGAGTACTTTCTTTTCCTTTCAACTTTTCTGGGCTCTTGTTGTACCACACAATGGGAGCAGATTTTTTCTTTGCTCTTTTCCTTTCATTTTATTTTATTTTTTTAATTTTTTTTACTAGCTGTGCCAGTGGTCTTTTACATAGGACTTTTTGCAGTTTTTAGTGACTATATATATATATATTAATATATATATATATAAATAGTGAGTTTTGAAAAATATATTTAAAAAAATTATTTAAAATGAAAAAATTTTAAAATTTATTTTAAAAATTTATTAATATAAATTTTGATTTGTTTCTTTTAAATTATATATATAATTAAAAAAATCACCTTATTTAAATTTATGTATATAAAATTATAAATTTTTTAAAATTTAAATTTAATAAAAATTTTAAAGATATAAATAATAAGAAATGACTATAAAATAAAAATATGTAAAATAAATTTTTAAAATTTATTTTTAAAACGTCTTTAAACACTCCCTAAATATAATCCATGTTATATGATGAATCTTAATTAATAGTAATAAAGAACATAACCTATAAGTGATTTTTATTTTTATTTTTTTCGACTTTTTTTTCAATAGGAAAATGACAAAGTTGGCTGTCAACTTGTAGATAATAAATTATAGTTCTATAATGCTCATATAAATGGTAATCCATATATCGAAAGCAACAGTATAAATTTGTTGGGTTTACGAGCCAAAAAAATAAAAAAAAAATTTGGTGTAACAAGTGATAATTAAATTTTAAAATTTAGCATTTATTTTGTGAACGTATTACATTTGCATTGCGTTTAAATGTAATGTATTAAATACAATTTGTATTTGGAGGAAAAGCATTAGCATTGCATTTGAATGCAATGTGTGTTTGGGTGAAAAGTATTTGAATTGTATTTTAATAATAAATATGTGATGTGATGGGTAAAAGTAGAGAGAAAAAAAGGAAGAGAGAAATAATATATGATGTAATTAAAAAAAGTAATAAAAAAATGAAATAATAAATAGTGATTGTGTTGGATTTAAAATGTGATGTGATTGATATATAAATAAAATGTTTTTACATTTAGGGGAAAATTGCATTACATTCAAATGTAATGCAATGCAAAAAAAATGTATTGCCCAAACGTGGGCTTAGCTAGTGGGTGATTTAAGAAAGAGCGTAGAAAAAGTAACATGGGATGTAATTGGGGCAGTAGACCTAGTTATTAGAATTATCTTGATATTGTTGGGATTAAACAGTTAATATCAGTTGAATTACTTATTAGAGTAATACTAGCATAATTATCTTAGAATTAAGAAATTAGGGTTTCTTATTTAATTTGTTATTAATAGGTTGTGATCAGCGGATTTAATGGTATTTTCTTTTCACAATGGCCTAATTATCATCTAAGACCATCTCTAATATATTTGTATATGTTAATGTTATATTTGATATAAAAATAACATTATCTTATGATATAAAAATAACATTATCTTATTCTATAGTCTAATATATTATATTATTTTTAATGTTATTTCTAATTTTTATCATTAATATTATGTTTTAAAAGTTATAAAAGTAAATTTTTTAATATTTGAATAAATAAAAAATAAAAATATTGTAATAAATACATGAACTAACAGCTAATAAAAATTAAAAATAAAATTTGATATTGTCTATATCTAATAAATTTGTCATAAAATTTAGTATATGATAAATTTGACATAAAAAATAATATTATATTAGAGATTATTTTTTTCTTTTAAATGTCAAAATTTACTATTAATATACTGATTTAGCATTGCATTAAAGACCATGCTCTAAGATTTTTTTTTTTTTTTTTTGCTCAATAGATGCTCTAAGATTTTCATTATTTGAAAACTTGCGAAATATTCTTTTGCAGCAGCAACCATTTTCGATCACAAGAAGCCAAGCCTTATCACTAAAAGTTTTTATTATTATTATTATTATTTTTATTTTACTACTTTCAAATACTATATACCGATACAATATTCTTGATCAAAGTCAATAAAGAATTAAAAACAAAACCATAGTGACAGCACATGCTCTATTATAAATTTTGGCTTATTTTTAAGATCTTTTAATGATAATTACTCCAAAAGAATAATGAATTTTTATGACTATTAGATTATTTAAAATCATATCAACATTAAAAATATGCATAATAGACAATTTCGTATATATATCTAGCTGTTCAAAATAAACTGTTACTAAGTAGGATAGTTTTTCAATGCTTACCACACAAATCTGCTTATTTATTTGGAATTTCTACAAGTGGGTAAACTCTTTTTCACAATTGATTGTGAAAACGCTTTTGGATATATTAATTTTTCAATAGAATTGATATTTTAGCGTTAATCTAAAAAATATACATCTTACGATATATAAATAATTTCACTCATAGATTCTCTCTCTCTTTGTTTTTTTTTTTTTTTTTTTGAAACTACTAAAAAAGAGTAATTATATTTGCCTTACTAACTAAATTTATAAATACCCTTACATAGTTTTTTTTTTTTTTAATGTAGATTTAAAAAGTTTATCCTTTTACAGATGCTGTTCTTATAATACCTAATTTAACCCTCTCATACACCTATTCTACTTTTAATTTTCACTACAACAAATGAATTATTAACATCGGTAAATACTATAGGTAAAAATTTTAAAACGGTTTTTATACTGACATTGTAGAGAGTGTTATTAAAAAGGGAGAACGAGGGAAATATGTCAAAATTAAAATTGAATAAAAATAAATAGTAAAAAAGTTTTGGACCTTTAATAAATAGCATATTTTTGGTAAATAATGATTTATCATAACTAAAATTCCTAAATACCTTTTATGTGTAAATCTTGGTAAATTTATTTGAAAATCATTTTTTACTTGGTAAATCATTTATTTACCTGTGTAAATCATTGATTTACCAATTCTCTACCCAGAATTTTCTCAAGAAACAAGCAGATAGCTTTAAAATTTTACTGGTAAATTATTTATTTACATGTGTAATCATTGATTTACCAATTCTTTACCCAAAATTTTCTCAAGAAACAAGCAGATAATTTCTCAGAAAAAACAAAAACGAGAAGTCTAATCCCCAACAAAAGTTCGCAAAAGAAAAAGAAAGAGAAGGGGAAAGAGAGAGAAAGAGAAAGAGAGAAAAATAAAATATATAAAGAAATATAGGTATAATTATAAAATTACATAACTCTTAAATTAAAATTGCTATTTATTTTTTAAGTTAAGTAAATATACTATTTATTTTTATTAATTAAAATAATTAACCTATTTATTACAATTTACCTATTAAAAACTGACATTTTTAATAGTAATTTTGACCGATGCCATGTATTAAGTTTAGCTGTTCTTAATAATTGTCAAAATATGTTTGAGAACCTTCAAGATGCGGTCAATAACTGATGTTTTAAAGTAAAAAATTATAAAGTTTTTACCGATATTATAACTGATGTTATAAAATTTTTAATTTATAAAAACAAAATTTATAACAAATCTAATTAGGAAAAATAAACTTTTCCTACTCTAAAATTTTTTTCTAAAAAAAAAAAAGTAAACTACCCTAACGTTTTTAACTACATCCCAATGATATTCTTCTTCTTCTTCCTCTTGATAGTTCTTTTTTTTTTCAACTTTTTCTTTGTAATCTTCTTCTTTTTCTTTTTCAAATATATATATTTAAAATAAAAAAAAACCTCTATAAAACTTACTGGCTATTTGGCGGTTGTTTTGCAGACATGGTTTTGGGGTCTGAAGATCAAAACCTGTTTGGGGGGTTGTTTTTCCTAGACATTGAACAATGCACTTTTGTGCTTGCATTGTGGGAAATTTGATTACCTACCCCATGTATGCCTCTCTGCCACCTTTCAACTTTTCTCCTCCTTTACTCATCCATGTCTTTACTCCCATTATTGAGCACACCAACCTCCCTCTCTACCATTTTCGAAGCCCTAGTTGTTACCACCAAAGACATCTCCAATTGGTATGGTTCAAATCGACTCTTCTCTGTTCGTTGTCTTCTATACTCCATGGTTTTGAGAGCTTCATTTAGGTTTTGACATCATGAAACCCCAGATCTACTAATTAGCCCCTTATGTTGGTTTTTTTGTTATTTGCTGGTTGTCTTTCCCTTTGTTAAAGAAAATTTCTCTTGTCAAGTGGACTGTTTAATCTTCATCGACCTGTTTCCTTCGGAGAAACCACAGCCAAACACCAATTAAAAGAGACCTCCTCCACTAGAGGGAGTAAGAGACAACGTCTTCAAGCCCACACACAGGCCACTCGCCATTGCTAGTAGATTCAAAATTTAGGGTGGATCACACTTTACTACTATCCTCAGAAATCGTTCGCATGATAAACCTTTTCAATCCATGATCCTGAGCTCATCGTCATTTATATATCCACTGGATCAATCTTAATAATCATTAATATTTGTTGATTTGTCTATATTTCGGTATCCTTTTTTTGCATGTCTGGTTTTATCGACTTTGTTATTGTAGTTCATATATGAATAGATGGATTGTGTTTTCATATCGTTTATATTCATGATCTAGTTGTGACAGGTTTTATGATTGTGTTGATTTGAAGTACTTTACACTATAATCCCAAAGCTATGGTGTTTATTATGAACATTTTAACTTAAGATGCCAAATTTTTTTTCTCTATTTGCACTTTCTTAACACTTGATTATCACCTTGGTCATTCTTACAAACATAATGAGGCGTTTGTGAAATTCTGTCCTAGGTTGAATATGCTTTTGGCCTCTTCTACTTTCTCTGGTGCATTGGCTATGATGTTAAATTGTTTATTTTTTTCTTGAAAAATTATTTTATTGGTGTATTGTAGACCCGTTTAACAATTGTGTTGCCAATTGTAAACCTGGATTGTGTGAATCCATAAATATTTTCTTTAAGTTGTGATTTTACGATCTATATTGGTTATATAACTTTGTTATCAGAAAAAAATTGATCATATAATCACATATCAATATTGGAATTATTGATAAACTGAATTTATAATTTGTATCATATTTAATTTGCTATATACCTCTATATATACACGATAATATGTGTGTGTGTGTGTGTGTTGTGGTGATGGTGGTGGTGGTTTTGAGTTGATTTTCCAATCTATGTTGGTTTTAAACCTTGGCAGTTACTTGTATACTTGGTCTACATAATGCCTAAAATAATATTGAGAAACTGTGATATTAGTTTGAGTTAGATTTTCATATTTTTCAGTATTTTGTTTTTAGTGCCTGTTTATTTACACTGCCTTGTATCTTTTAGTTTGATACAAAGATGCCTCATCTGGATGGTTCCTCCTACACTTGGAATGAGGAGAAAAAGATTTATTTTTTAAATCTCCTTAATGAATACCAATGTAATCATGGTGGAAAAATACCAAAAACAGAGTAGTATTTTGAGTAGGTTGAGATCTTCAATAGAAGGTGGTCGGATATCAACACTTCATGTTTTGTCACTATTTTTAACAGAAAAAGAATGTGAATGAGATGGACCTATATCTCATGGAAGGTGTTGCAGACCTGGATAGGGTTAGGATACAACTCAATAACCAATATGATTACATGCTTCAACGAACAATGGAACTAATTCTTAAAATTTACACACATAAGAGAAATAGAAAGAACAAAACAAAGAGATAGACTTGAATCTAAAAATTAGAAAGAGAGATGTATGGATTACCAACAGCCAAGGCAGGGTAAGAGGGGAAGCTTTTGTAGAATGTAGATGAAAAATATTGTTTCCCCCTTAACGGCTCATTGCAGTAAATGTAAGTAAAAGAAAAGAACTAAAAAAAGTGTGATCCATAGATTAACACACATAGGCTGCCACATCAAGTGTAAAGATAAATTTTAGACCACGTCTTCTTCTTTGTTAAATGGACATCGATGCGATGGGAACCTCAAAATGGTATTTGTGATAGGTATTTTTTTAAGTCATTCAGATTTAGTTAAACGGTTAATATTTGCTTGTTTATAATAGTTGTAAGATACGTTAACATATAGTATTATGAAATAATAAATTAAAAAAATATGAAAAATTAATTTTAAAGAACTCAAAAATCCTCCTCTTTCCCGTTAAACCAACGACCCCCCAACTGCCACTGGTTGACCGCCCCCTCTGCTGGCAACCCTACGATCCTCTAACACACCTCTCCTCCCCAATAACATCCTGAGACCGTTAAATTTTTTTAATTAAGTTTTCAAATTTTTTATTTTATGATACTAAATATCAAAGTACATTGTAATTATTATAAATAAACAAATAACGACTGTTGAACTACATCTGAACGGTTTAAAAAAAATCTACTATGAATATTATTTTAAAATTCCTACTACAATCTTACCTTTACCTTTATAAAATTTACTACCTCGTTAATTTTCTTTTTTTGTTAAATAAGTAAAATTTACTTGTCTCTGGCTGATATGTTGCGACTCCCTATCCAAAGTTTACCTTTTTTCATCCAAAGATTACATTTTTTTTATCCATTAATGTATTACTTAATATAATAATTCATCCTTTTACCAACAATCGTTAGTCTCTTTTGCCTTGCTAATCTTCTGCACGAGCTCTTCCAATTTAATGCCACGCGTAGCTGGGCTTTTCCTCCCACAAAATGGTACTGGGCTATGGACGTGGCCTTTTTTTGTGGAGAGAAATCATCGGATAATTGCATTATTCTGCAGCTAGAAATCGACACTAGAAGGCGCTTTCCTCTGACCAGTGGTCACGCCACGCATGACCCATATCCAACAAGAAAAGAAAAAGAAAAAAAAGTGTATATTACGTTTTATTTACGCTCTTCCGTTAAAATATCAACTATTCCAGAACGCGCAACTAGAGAAGCACTTATTAGCCCGCCCATTTTAGGAAGCGCCAGATTCAGACGCAATCAACAACGTTCGCTAGCCTGTCTTTCCAGAAAACGGTGGAAGGCATGTAAAAGAAGTGCCATGTTTCTACTAGAAAAACGCTATATATAACATATTTGCGACAGCACATAAGCATGTTACGTGCTTCAATGGGCTGAACAAAAGACCTCACAAAAGTCGGTTCCTAGGATTAGACACTTTTACTCAAACATCTCTTCAACATAATTAACTAATTTATTAGCTCTATCAGCTGTAGCTCTTTACCTCTTTGCTCGTCATCTTGCCAACCCAACATTACCCCAATCTGAGCCAAAAATATGAACTTTTTATGCACTTGCAATTCAACCCACTTATTACGAGGTTGGTTCTGAATTCTGATTATTATTATTATTATTTTTAATTCTTTACCTGTATTTCAATCAAATGCTTCTCTTGTTGAAGTTGCTTTTCCTGCATCAATATTTCAAATTATGAGTGCAACAGAAGTTACTGCATATATGGTCAGTCTGGATTTTCTTAGAAGATATGCAGACAAGTATGTCAAGAATTCTACAGTAATAGGAGAATAAAATATGGAGAGAAATGAAATTTAGACTTCGGATTTTAGGAAATGTCCTGTGCTCAAAACATGAACTCCAGTAAATCTATGTTTCGTTGCTAATATTGTTCTGTCTTTGCTTAGATCACGCAATTGTCAAATGTAAAGAAAACTAAACTAAAAGATTGTACAATTTTTACGATGCATACCTTCTTAGCAAGTGTTTTTACAGTTTCCATCATTAGCTTTGTCTGCACAGCAATGAATAAGAATGCTATTGTGGATTACTATTAAAGAAATCTCGTTTGTGACAGTTTTCATTACATTTGCTCGAAGAGTTGCAAGTTAGTCGCAGTATACATATAATTAGGAAGGTTAAGGACATGAGTTCTTGAGAGACAACATTTGTGTACATTTCATGCTAATAGCTAAATGATCGATTGACAAGCCTTTCATATAATATATATATATATATCTGAGAAAAAGAAGGCTAAGTTTAGATCTTGCTAATAGCAGTCCTTTTGAAGCATAATGTTACCTATGAATGTGGAGAACATAATTTGAAAATTTTTTTTTCCACAAAAGAATTACCATTTGGATAGGGGGTAAAATGTTATTTCAAACAAATCTCATGCTTATGTACCCATATCCATGTTGATGCTTTACAACCGAATCGAGGGCAATTGTTACATCTAGTTATAAGGAGTGGTTTGACATGTATAATAAGTGAAATAAGGAAGCATCAGATAGATCTTACCTTTATTGGTCTTGTTTCTTTCAATGTAGCATACAAATGTTTTTCAAGATGTGTAAGCTCCTTTGCAGTTAGCTGTTCAACTTCAAGATCACTGTATAGAACAAGCAAGTACCAAATAGACACATGATGATCAGGTTATCATAGTAGTCAAAACATCTCGATAAGGACCTGAAATACATACCTTATCAATTCAAGCAGTACTTTAACACCTGCCCGGAGTCCACTGCCGTCGGTAGGATGCTTCCGTGTGATTAGGGGGGAAAACACGAGAAACAAAATAGATGAACAGAGCAGTACTCGATCTACATTTTGTAGAGAACATGGACAAATGCACTTTGTTTTTTCTCAGGCCGGTGCTTGTCAAGTACTACGTTTACCTTGAAATGAGTGGAAACCAAACAAAATCAACTAAATGGGCTAAACTGAAATTTCTAAGTAAAATAGGACTATTACAGGAGAGGAAATATGTTTGATTTTTTTTCTTCATCATTTTGAAGAAGAATAATGCTAGGATATTAACTCTAGTATCAACCTTTTTTTATTAGCGGAGTTGATATGTGTTTAAAAATTGTCACGTCAACAAATAATTTTTTTTGTACGATGGGAGTTGTCATGGTATGTGTTCAAAAATTGTCACGTCAATTAATAATAAGAAAATGATAATACCTCACTACCACATTAGTTAAAAGACCAAAAAGTTGGAATTATAACTGCCCTTCCAAGGAAGTGTTTGCTTCAACCTTTTTTTTTTTTTTTAAATCACGGTTCATATTTTATATTTTGACACCTGCAAATTAAATGCCCCAAACATAGGGATTCGTATAGGGGATGGATTGAAATTTATATAGTATAGATTGAGATGAATTAAAATGGTAAAAGCTAAAAATAAAAGTTAAAAAAAAAGGACAAAAGTTTCTTTAGTAATTTATAAGAGATGGTTTGAAATCTATATAATACAGATTGAGATGGATTGAAATGGTAAAAACTGTGAGTAAAAACTGAGGAAAAAAACAAAAATACTGTACCAATCCATAAGAGATGGATTGAAACCCATCTCCCAAATGAGCCCTAAATTGCTGTCTTTGGTAATAAATAAAAAACATGACCAGATATCAATTGTAACATCACAATATTTTGTAAGATAACAAGCATTTTGTCTTCAGATTTTAAAAGAGTGGCCAACCTCTAGTTCGTCGGCTGCATTCTTGACAGCAACTTGTTCATTGTACATCTGATAGCGTTCAATTGTTTTTCCTAGACTGAAGAATCACGAAACAAACTATAAAGCATACTTAAAAGGTACGTATAAAATAGAAGGACATAAAGATGTTTATGTTCTATTCCAATAGCAGTGAAGGAAAATAAGTAACCCCAAAATAGTACAACAACTTGATAATTAAAAAAAAAAAAACAAAACAAAACAAAAAAAACCCTCAAAAAGCCATCATTTCAGCAGCTCAACGTGTTAGGAACCTCTTTATCGTAATTTTCTTTTCAATTTCTTATTTCTAGCTTCCATATACTCTAGTAAGACAGGACATCATAATATATTATAGGCTCAACTTGATGTCTAGTAACCATAGCAAGTGATTTATACTTTGTCATTCTTGAGATGGTTCTAAGATCATTTTATGTGCAATGCTAAATTGTTGAATTAATGGTAAATTTTGACGTTTGGATTAAAAAAAAAGTTTTAATAGAGTGTTATCTTTGACTTTAAATTTGTCATATACTAAACTTTCTAGTAAATTTGTTGAAGTTCACTTTTACAAGTTATATATTATAGTAATGATAGTAGAAAGTAGATAAATAGTACAAATAATATTATCCGTTGAAGTATAAAGGTTTTCATACTTTTTTTATAACAGTAGAACATTGATATAGACAAATGCATTGAAGATGATCATATATATATATATATGTAGTATTGTAACTTATGTCCTTCCTTAGATGAATTATATTGATACAAATAGCTTTCTATTCGCTCTTTTTTGTCACAAAGGAAATGAAATGAATTTTGGTTTACGTTTATATTTATGTGTTTACTCATAAGATTAGGAATTTTAAGCTATGAGAAAATGGAAAGCCAACTATAGTTACTCCATATACCATTGTTTCCCTTTCAATTGGATAAAACCATTAGACTACTGCGTGTAGTCTTGATAAATTTTGACAAATATAACTATGCATAAGATATTTTACTACTTAAGCTATTTAGGATTCTTATTCCTAAAGTTTGTTATCATTTCAAAATCACTTCTCAACGGATTAGTAAACACTAAAAAATGATCTGTTAATTCATTTTCTTTTCCTTCCATCACATTTCCCTTTCAAAAATGACCTTCTGTTACAAGTTACTAAGTAAACATTCCTGAAAGAAAATCACACAATCATAGAAAAGTTAAACTGCTCGTGTATTCACTTGAAGACGTTTCTTATGATACATTTCTTGCTCCATTGGAAATCTTGTCGAGGACAATAAAGAGTCCAAGATTAAGAGTATAATCCTCCCTTGTTGACACTATCACACTCTGTAAGAGGTTTCTCTATTCCTTGTTATGAATCAAGAAATTAACTACCTTGAGCTATTGGAAATCTAAGTTTAGGATTCCCCGAGTCTAGTCCTGGGCGGTGTCATATTTGATTGTGACTCTTCTATCAGTTGAAACATTTGTGAAAAACGGTTGTGTCTCTTTTACATTAGGTTTCCCTCCTAAATATTGAACCGTTTGCTCTTGGAGCTAGCTTAATAAACATTTATAACAAATAATAATAATAATGATGATGATGATGATGATGATGATGATGATGTATGTGCATATACGAGTAGTCATACATAATAAGATCCAGAAGGTGGTATCCACTCACAATTGTTTAAGGCTTCTTCTTAAAAAGAAGATAAGAGCTTCCTTATTTTAACACTATATTCCTTTGCTAAATTCTAGTTGTCCTCTTTTTCATTAAAAAAAAAAAAAGAGTGAAAAAACACACACTCTCTTTTCTTTCAATATTATTACCTCATTGACCACCAAAGCAACATCCGCATGCTATCTCTTAGTAACAAGCCATTTGTCTTGGTGAACTTGTTTGACCTAATTGCCCTTTAAATCCAAAAGAACATTTAGCAACTAAGCACTGAGGAGCCACCTCCATCATAATCTATATATAGTCCCACCACCACCATTTTCTAATACTACGGAATTTTTTAAACTCTAGAAATCTTACTTAGAAATTTATTTAATTTAATCTCGGATTGTTTAAAGATCAAGTTATAACACCACAACATAATTGCCACTTGGTAACTTTCCAAGACGGTTTTAAACCATAGTGGAAGTCCTATTTTCTACTAGTGTAATTAACATTCATGCTAAAATTACCAAACTTTTTCCTGATTCTCTTGGATCTAATCCATATTTTCTTGAATTTTCCTTATAATGTGACCATGACACCGACAGGAAGATTTGTCTACTTAAGAGTCTCAAGAGTTCCCTGTTTAGTCTAATTTAAAGTTGTTTGTAGAATCAAATGATGGAGTAGAGTACAGCTTCTCAAACCTTAAGAGAATGATGAAGAACTAGAATGACTAATTAACGCCGAAGCTCAACTGCCATGCATAGAATTTAATTCTACTATTTTCATAGTTTTGTTTTTAAGTTTCCTAAAAAATATTTCAACAAGTTTCTCTTACTACTACTTGGTTAGTTTCCGTACATATATTGCAATTTTGTTTCTTGTATAGGTTAGTGGTTGTTCTTTCAACTCAAACATTGACTTCAATTGCATCAAAAATTCATTACTGCTCTAATAAATAATATTATTATATCGAAGGGCACTTTATCCTTTTTCCTTTTGGTTTCTTATAAAAGAAATTTCTTGAGAATAACTAAAAATATCATATTCTTGATTCACCTACTTGAAAGACTCGAAATTTCTATGGAGTTGGATGTACTGTAAACCTAATTTCATGACGTAACTCGGATTACAACCTCTATTGAACTCATTATGCAGCTTGCTATGGGCCGTACGTTTAGCAGTGTTTTAGCACATTTAGTATTGTTTTTGTTTTTACTTTTTGACGTAAAAGAATAAAGGAGAAGTGAAAGGCTACTACCAGTAAATAAGGTTTAGAATTCAATTTTTGAAGTACCATGGTAAGAAAAATATGATTAATTTAAAACTTCTCACCAACAACACAAATATTATAAAAGTTAACAGGCTTATTAAAAGTTTGAAAGCTTTCTGAAAAGGGTTTTTTTTTTTTTTTTCTTTCCCCCTTCTCTAAGAAACTATATTTTGTAGTTTCAAATGAAAACTATTCCAAAAGAGTCATCCAAATACTCACAAAGAGAAACCAAAAGTAACTTTCAAAAGCAATACGGAATACGCTAAACCAACGATGAATGGAGCAATATGCAACACCATTTCTTTTAAAGTTTCCCTAGCAAGAAAATCACCCTAAGTTAAGACCAATTACAATGCAAATGCCAATACCAATGTTACATTTGGCAGAAATAGCGTCAAAAGAAAACGTATTTTATATGTTGTTTTATTCTGTAATATAATATGTAATGTTATTTTGAATGTTATCTAACTTTTTTCATCTTTAAACTTTGAGTTTGAACTTGTAGAAGTATACTTTTAATTTTAAATTTAGTTGAAATTAAATAATAAAATTTTAATGACAAAATGAAAAAGCTCAATAGTACACATTAACTAATAGCTATCAAATACCAAAACTTGGTGTTAGCACCTAAGCAACATTGTATAGGAAAAAAAAATTTTCAAACTCAAATGTCAAAATATGACATCGACATACTAATTTGACACCATATAAGAGATGCTCTAAAAAGGGGATCTTATATATTTCCTTTAAGTTTCTGTGGGTGCTAATTGGTAGTTCTATACTTAAAAGTCTTGGGCCGCAGTATATTGATGAATTTTTGCAACTTTCTAATGATGAAACGGTGATGTGGATACTGTTAGATTTCTACCTAGATATATCTTTTTAGTGAATTTATGTCTCCTTGGAGTATAATATTAGAGATCTATGATATGGGAAATATTGGTATTTAGAGAAAATATATATTTTAGTCAAATATATAATAAAAAATTAGTATTTATATGAAGGATAGTTTTTTATTATAAGGTAAATTATGGGTCCGTTTAGATGGGGTGTTTGTTTTTGAAAAATGAAAAATTTTTAGATATGAAAAATAAAAAGTTGTTTGAAATTTTTTTTAAAAGTGAAAAGTTATTTGGGTGGGTAAAAATTTTTTATTTATAAAGAGTTTTTTTTCTATTTTTCAAAAATAAAAAATATTAAATATTCAGATATAAAAATTTAAAAAGATTATTTTTTTTTAATAAAAAATTTTTATTTTTTAAATTTAAACTTGTCAAACATACAGAAACTGTCGTTCTTTGTTTTTTGTTTTGTTGTTCAAGAAAAAGTTAAGTGAGGAAAGCTTTCCTTATTCAAATTTTTAGCGTACAAAACTTTGTCCTTCTCTTTTTAATGCAAAAGTACTGGCTTGTTGTGATCCTTTGCGACAATTATAACCTCTTTGTTCATTTCCACGTCATCGACAAGAAAAGGTTATAGAAGACACCAACTTACAATGTACGAGGCATATTGGAATAAAATAACAATAAAAAAATTGGAATAGAATAAGAACAGAAAAACGTTAAGTGCGGTTTCAGTTCAAAACGGACAATATAGTATTCAAAAGAGTGATAAGTTGTCAAACTTCCAGGCCTTAGCATTATATTATAAATAAAAGAAAGAAAATATGAAAGTGAAAGAAAATTATTTTTCTTTATGATAGAAAAATGAAAATAAGTTCAACTAAAAATCAATTTTTTTTTGTTTGGCTTCTAGACTAAATGGCTATTCTGTAAGTTGATGTGTACTACTATACTCTAAAGAAAATTATAAAGCAATTTGACTAGTTATTTTAAATATAATAAATATTTTCTTCAGTATATCATCCATTATATTAAAAGTAAAAAAAAAAACATAATAATAATAATAGACATGTAAAAAATATTGTATAACTTCATTTAACTAGTTAGATTAAAACTTAATTTCTTAACGGCATCAAATTTCATTTTCTTGTTTAATCGTCACACAAAATACTATAAAGTATATTAAAAATTAATGAAACTTTATTTTTTTTATCATCTACTTTTGTCTTTTCCTTTTTGCCCTATCATACAACCTATAAGACGTTCTATGTTTTCTTTAAAATCTTTTCATCCTTTATTTCTTCACTTTACAACTCTGCTAATTAATCAAACATAGTGTAAAAATTTGGCAATTTAGGAGTCCATATGACTTTTTGATAGGGGGAAAAAAAAGTAAGGAGTGGGGTAACTGAACCTACTATTCTTCTCGAGCATGGCCATAAGACCTCCTTTCATATTTAGGCACTCACTGATATTAAAGACGAAACGGATCATTTTAACATCATCAAAGATTGATAAATACCATCAAACATTAACAAGTATCGAGTTCAGGAGTTTGCTCCCACTCATGATCAGCTTTGAAAACTAATTGTTTGACCTAAAATTGTTAAAAAAATTTAAGATATATATACCCCATATTGTGAGAAATATTCTATTTGTATCTTCACTTGAAAATTTTAAAATTTGATATAGTAATCTTTATCTATTTCTCTTTCTAGCCTATACGATAGATCTTTCGAGAGTTTCTACAATATCTAGGCTATAAGATAGAGAGGTCTTTCGAGAGATCCTTAGGATCGTTCCTTTGGCAAACTTCTATTTTTGCCGATAACACTTGGCAACTATTTTCTTTTTGTCGACAACACTTGGCATCAACTTTCTTTTTGCTTGTAATAGTTAGCAACTATTTCTTAAAAAGCCTCACAAAAAAAATGTGACGTACTGGTTTATGGTAAGAGCATGAACACATTATTAAACATCTGTCTCGGAACTAGAACAAGACAAAACTGCAGATTATCATGAGATCTATAAACACCGCTTAGATATGATTTCGGCTGTCATATACTCATATCTTCGTAAATTCTGACACACTTGCTAGCTTTTTCCCTGGAAACACCAGCCATAGTGACCAACCATTCCAGGCCTTAGCTTCTGAATCACCAAATTAGGCAAGTTTCATACAGCTTGCAGAACCCATAAAATAAAATATAAAACGACTTAAAAAAAAAAAGTGTTTAATGAAGATAAAATATTCAACAGTAGTTTGTACAGAAAAACAAGAAGCAAAAACAGAGCTGAATGTTATCTTTCATAATACATTATATATATAGAGATATGCATTACGAAAGATATCTATATATATTCAGAATTACCAGTTGGAGCTGGAGAACTGAGAGAGCTTGCTGGTGCCGGAGAAGAATGATGATAGCGATTTCGACGTCGCAGAGAACGGAGAGCTCGGCGGCCTTCTTCATAAGGCCTCTCCTCCGCTTCGAGAAGGTGACGTGGCGGTTGTGCCTGTCCTCGATTCGCTTAATCTCCACTTTCCCTCTTCCCATGATTTCCCAGACCACGCAAAACCTAACTTTTCTCTGAGAAAACAGATAGAAAAATAATTAACCAGGTCGAGAAAATAAACGAAAAGACAAGAGAAGCGAAATTAGGCATTTTATGGTAATCACGTTTGGAGGTGAAAAGATGCCATTAACGAATAACTTGTTTCCAAAACAAACAAAAAAAAATTTTAAAAAAGGTGGGAGATAACAGAGTAAGCTCGATTACCTACTGGGGGTTGTGTCGATCAGCCACGTGGCATCCTTGGATTGGGCGACATTCTCCATCCAGAGTTGGAAATGCGCCGCTCTCTGCGGTGGAGACAGAAATGGAAATAGATGAAATGAGCCTACGTGCGAGATTTCAAGATTAGTTCCTCCCACGTGCGAGATTTCAAGATTTTTTTTTTTTTTTTTAATTTCACTTTCATGCCCTTTCGGCTTTGGGCATTGCAGTAAAATATCGTATTTTTAAATATCCTTTATTGATAAATAATAAATTTTATTTTTCATTAATAATAATATTTAATTTTGATGTATCTTTAATTTTTTTCATCAACTTTTTTTTTTTATTTACTAGTAATGCTAGTGGGCTTTTGCATAAAACTTTTGCTGTTTTTAGTTAAAATATTTATGACTACGGAGATAAGTCAAAACTACGCACTCTTATCTCCTTTTCTTTTCTTTTTTTTTTTTTTAATTTTTACTAACGCACTCTTATCTCCTAGGTGAGACCGTAATTATCTTTTCCTTTTTTTTTTACTGCACATCAAATCAATCATTCCTTCACTGGTAATTAATTACTTTTTTTTTCTGTGAATAATTTAATTACTTATAGTTTTGTTGTTTTTTAACACGATGGTAAATCTATACACACGTCGTAATTGTAATTTTTGACTTAGTTTCGAGGGAAATTTATATAAGTAAATATATCTCATGGTGGAATCGAAGGTCCATTTTTCAGATGAAAAAATTTTTGTATTTAAAATAAAATTTTTTTTACTTTTTAAAATAAGATATTATTGAGATATGTAAATAACTTTTATTTTGAAAACAAAAAATTATTTAAAATAAAAAAATAATATTAAAAAATATATGTTAAGAGAAAATTAAAAAAAGATTTTTTTAAAAATTTACAGTAGACATATTTAAAAAAAATTAAACTAAAAAAATAATAGAAAAACTTTAAATATACGCTTTTTTAATAACGAAACTCCTATAATGGGATAAATTTTTTTATTCTATTAGTAGATTAAAATCTAATAGCTAATATTTAATACGAGTGAGGGTGCATTGTTCCCTAGCATATGAGATTGAAATCTAATTGTTTCAAATATTTTTTAAAATTAAAAAAATTGTAAAAAATCCTCTACACCACCCCTCATCGGTAGCTGCTCCTCAACCACTGTTGTCGGCAACTCAAAACCTAGGAGAAACAATAAACATACAGCACTGAAATCCATCTCCAGCAGGTTTCACTCTCTATCCTCTATCTCCCCCTCTGGCCGGTTGAAACCCACTTCTTTCACAGTGATGGTTGTCGAAACACAACTCTTAAGACCCACCAAACCCAACTCTTAAGAACCATTGAAATCCAAGTGACCTCTGCCAAGCCCGCTGAAACCACCTTTTCGACAACCTTTGATGAACCCAATGAACTAACCTCTTATGCAACCTTCAACAAACCCAATGAAAACCCCCTCCACTGCAAGCAATAGCACTCCTCCGCCGCCAGTTGTCGAGTTCAATCTTGCTTGGTGGTAAGGGAAACCTTTTTTATTTTTTCCAGTTCTTTGCTTTTTTTTTATTTTTCCTCATTTTTGTACATATAATTTTATGTAGACTACACATTTTATTTTTCATGCACCCTTTTAATCTAAGTCCTCCAAAAACGATTTAATAGTTGTAAACGTTTTTACCTTATCAATTGGATAACAAGGTTATCCCATTATAGACAGACGTCCCCTTTTATAAAACATTTTCTCCTTCCAAACATAAATTTCTCATCCGAACCTCCCCATAATTTAATAGAACCCATTTAATCACAATCTCAAGGTTATATTGTTATTTTAGCATTGCATTTTTTAGCTTTTCACATGTTATTGAAAACTAAATATGGGTGAGACCCATTTAATAATTTTAACAAAAATATTTTTGAACTTGAAGGTGTAGGAATCCGAATTTTTTATCATAAAATAAAATTAAATATGAAATTATTATTAAATTATATCTTTTATCACAAGATTTTTTTTGACATTAAAATAATAAATTTTTTTCATTTACTTAATAACTTAAAAAAAAAGAAAAGCTATCTTTCTTTAGTGTAAAAAAAGAAATTCATTAATTATACCTTTTTTTTTTTCCTGTTCCAACAACTTCGTATTCAACTGCAATCTTTTTTTAAGCTATAACCCCCAAAATCTTAACTAATAATAACTATACAAATTTGTCGTTAGAATTAAAAATGGGTAATGTGACGGTATTGTATTGAGTTAATTCTCATCCTATATTAAGTTTTTTTTTTTTTTTTCACAGGTAAATGCAACAAAGACTCAATGTGCTAGAAAAAGTTCATGTCAATTATTGAATCTTATATGATGATTTGATTTATTTATATGATAATTTAATATTATAAATAGGTTATTAATTTAAGTCTATATATTATATATATGTATATATATTATATATTACGTAGTGTATATATATATATCAGAAACGTTATATTCTTTGAAAAGAAAAAAAATATACAAACGTTATATATATATATACACACACACACATTCAGTTATAAATGTTGTTTTACTTATATATAGTAAAAGAAAAAAAATGTTATATGTTCACTGGTTTGAAGAAAAAGTCAAATTATGCATTTTGAATAAGGTTTGACTTTGTTACACGGATTTTATGAGATATAAGATATATTATGTGTAACAATAGGGAAAATTCATATTTTTCGGAGAATAAATACACAATGAATTTAAGCGTTAAAATGTGAAATTAAGTGATTTAATATTGTTTAGAACTAAATAAAATGTTCTAACAATGTTAAAGGATGAAAAACGATTGATAGTGATGTTATGTGTGTACACGTGTGTACCACTCACAGTATCAAAAAATAGGTCAAGATGATACTATCTTGACATAAAACTGATAAATTTGGGTTCAGCACACCCAAATTAGTTAGGATAACCTATCAACACGCTCAAAATTGATAATTGAGCACAAGGGTAATTTTTGATCGAGAATTCGCAGTATCGAAAACTGATCGAAATGACCTCAGATGAAAATAAAACTGATATATTTGAATTCAGAACGTCCAAATTAGTCAGGAAGGCCCATGTTGAAATTTTAGGCGAAAAAAGTATATAAAGAGCGGAAAAAAATTGAAATTTCCTTATTTGTCCATACACACACTCTCTCCTCCTTCTCTTTCTCTCTCTACCCGAATGTGTACAGTAACCAACTTTCACGTACGGCCTTCGTTCACGACACCGCTGGCACCGTTGGAAAGCTCTCGCCGAGCTGAGTTCAACGGTGGGTCGACGCGACGGAACGGTCGCCGCACACGCCGCTGACCACCGGAAATTTTGCGACGTCGTATCTCCGCCGTCCGGCCACCGTTTGCCACGAAACCGGTCTCAAAAGACTCGTAGTGAAGAGTAGAACAAAACTCATGTGGTGTTTCAGCCCAACGGTCGCCGGATCGCGCCGCCCAACTCCGCCCGTCGCCGCAGTGAAACCTGTCTTTTCCGGTGGAGTTGAGTTGCAAGGTTGGTATCAAAATGCTCAGAACAACACGTAGATCAAAAGCCCCAAATCAATTTTGGGCAACAATCGCCAGAAAATGGAGATTCAAGCTTGCCGCCGCCGTCGGTTTTTCGAGGGGCGATTTCTTGCGATAGAGGTGTCGAATGGTGAAATTGAGACCACCAATGGATTCCTCTCGTCGAGATCTTCAAGATGGACTACCCACTTTCCACCATCGCCGCCGGTCAACGGACGGTCAACGGCGATCAACGCCGGTCAATGGCGACCGTTGACCAATTTTGGAAGTTTGGCCCGTTGGTCTATTTTCGACGTTCTGGACGCATCCGCGGAGTCGGATTTGCAAGACGAGACCTCAGATATGAAGAACGAAGAATTAGGGTTTATGCCGTCGAGATCGAACTGCAATTCGGTATAAATCCCGACCTCTTTATGTTCCGCAATTTAATTGTTTGGGACTATTGTATGATTTTATAATTATTGGTATGAAAATTATGGAAAACAATGTATGTAAAAGAAAAGAAAATGGTTGTAATGGAGAAAAAGAAAAATATGTGATAATGTAACGATTTTACGTAAACAGTATGAGTTTTACGTAAAATCTAGGTCTCTGGTATAGTACGTGATAGAATTAGATTAGGATAGATAGTTTTCATACGTTTCCTAAACGCTGGAACCTCAAAAATTATGGGGAAATTCTGCCGAAATTTCTAAAAACGGCACTAGGGGTAATATGGGAAACGATGGGTAAAATGTGATCAGAAAGGGAACCCGAGCCCCCTCGAGGAATTAGGGCATGGAAAAAAAGAAGGGGCAAGTTATAATTAGTAAACCGACCTTTCGAAACCCTAGAACGCAAGGAAAACATGAAACTGACTCTTATGTCGGAATAGTACTTTCCGTGGGCCGAGAATGTGAAAATTGATAAAATGATAAGAATTGATCCGAAAAAGGTCCAATAAGATTTAAAAAGTTAATTAAATGATTTTGGGTTTAGAAAATCCATCCTAAGCATAAAAATGAAAATATTATGATTAAACGACCCATTAGGGGTAAAATGGTTATTTTGCCCAAAGATTCTCAAATTATGGGAAAAGAGCCCCAATGACCCCGGAATAGGTGAATGAAGTTTGTAAAAGCCAAAATTGAGGTTTAAGTTATGAAAAATCACGTCAAGGGTAAAATTGTAATTTTGTCAAAAATTAGGGGTAAAATCGTAATTTTTCAAAAAGTTGGAGAAAAATTCGAAAATGGCTATTAAGGTTTAGAAAGTTGTCCTAAGGCTATAATTAAGGGTTATAAGATCAGAATTGAGCTTTTTAATAAAATAAAAGCTATAAATGAAAATGTGATTAACGGATAAAGTTTAACTGTAGGAACCCAATCCAAACGCGACAAAGGACGTTGATGGATTTCAAGAAAAGGATAAGCACGCTATGAGTAAGTTCAGACATTTACCCGTCTGCAACTATGAACAATCTTATAGTATTTATATGATTTGTATGTAAATGTCATGATGTGATTTATGATGATGTTATAGTAATGCTATAGCAATGTTATGATGATGTTAAAAGATAGATTTTAATAAATAATTTATAAAATATATATATGTATATATTGAATTACGAAGGAAAGGTATTATAAAAGTTTTATGAGAGTAAAGATGTGATAAAGAGTGATAGAAGAATGGAAAGGGTAAGAATGAGAATGTTATGATAGAATGCATAAGAAAGAGATGAGAAATGAAAGGAAAGGATAGATGTTTTATGAAAAGTTTTATAGAAGTTAAGTTATGATTGATAGAGTAATGATGATCGGTGATGAAAGGAATTAAGAAAAGGTATGTTTTATGATAACGAAAGGATAGGTGTTTTATGAAAAATGATATGAAAGTAAAGAGTTAGATAAGAAAGAGAAGCAATGATAGGTTATGATGAAAGGTATGATGAAAGGATTAGAACATAACGATAAGATGTGATTGATAGAATAGAACGATAGGCTATGATCGATAGAAATATGATAATAAGATACGATAGATAGAATAATGTAAATGATAAGATAAACAGAGAATAATTGTCTGTACATAACCAAACGTGTTTTGTTTGTTATGATGTGATGTGATGTGATAATATATAAGTAATATGTGCTATATATGTTAAAGTGTGATTAACATAATTCACACAAGTAAAGTAAAGAATTAAGAAAAGAAAAACAACGAAAGAACAAATGTCCCATGAAATGTTCTATGAAAAATAAGAAATGAAAGATGATGAATGTCATGAAAAAGATGTACAACGAAAAATCAATATAAGAAAACTAAAAGCCTACAAGATAATAAGACTGAAAACTTAAGTTGTTGGCGTACCGGTCTCCCTACAAGGTCGAGACTTCCGGTCTATATCCTCCGCGTTGATGTGGTGCTACCCCGAAGGTGTGGTAGATTATAGGTTGGACCAGCCCCGAAGGTGAGGTTTTATGTGACTGTGAGGTAGGTTGGTGGGTAGCTCCCCCTCCTCCCACTGTCCGCGCGCAAATAGGTACGTCCAACAACGGGCCCAACCAAAGGAAAGTGGAAAGAAAACAAACAAAAGGAGAGTGAAAAGAAAAGAAAGGAAAAGAAAAGAAAAGAAAAGAAAATGAAAAAAAAAAAAAGAAAAGAAAGGAAAAGAGAGTGCGTGAAAAGAAAAGAAAGGAAAAGAGAGTGCGTGAAAAAAAAAAAAGAGGAAAGGAGAGGGAGTGAAAAGAAAAGAAAGGAAAGGAGAGTGAGTGAAAAGAAAAGAAAGGAAAGGAGAGTGAGTGAAAAGAAAAGAAAGGAAAGGAGAGTGAAAAGAAAAGAAAGAAAAGGAGAGTGCGTGAAAAAAAAAAAAAGAAAGAAAGGAAAAGAGAGTGGAAAGAAAAGAAAAGAACGATAAGAAAAGAAACAAATGATATGAAAGAATGACATAATGAAATCGATGATAAATAAATAAATAATAAAACGAAGTTAAAAGAACATAATAGAATTATATATGTGATGTGATGTGTTTGATGTTATGTATATGTATGGAATAACCCGTTTTTACATGATGTTATGCTGGTGTATGTTACTAGCTTTTAAGATATGAAATGTTAAGAGATGATGATAAAGCGATAGAAAAGTTATAAAGGTTTAGAACAGAAAGTTAAGAAGTGATAGGAATGAAAAACAAAGAAATGAAAAGATTGGATTAGAATGATAAGAGATGATCGATAGAATGATAAGAACGATGAACGAAGAGATAAATGAGCATGAAGAGGCTAACATAATATGTTATGTTTTGAGGATATGTATAGACGATGTGTATGATGTGTATATACGTGATGTCATATATTCTAGTAATAACATATATTACTAGTATTTATAAGTTAATGAATGTATGTTTAAACTTACTGAGCATCTAGCTCATTAGTTGTTCATATGTTGCAGGTAAGTAACCTGTTAGTTTAAAGTAATATGATGGACAACGGACGGATCTGCACATGCCAAGAGACTGAGTGAGGGTATGGTACTACCATGAGTCTTTCGCTGAATGTTCAAAAAGGAAGATGAAAGAAAGAAATTTATGAATTATATGTTATAAAAGTATGATAGAGATATATGCATAATATGTAAGTAAAAAAAAAATTTGCTATAGAAATTGCTTCTGCTTTAAAATAAGAACGTTAAGAATGGAAGGTTAAGTATGTTAAGTAAGAGGATGACGACCCACGAGGTTGCCAGCCATCGCCGTCGGCGTCAAAGCTCGGCTGGTTGGTATGATAACGTACGTGGGGGGCGTCATATTATGAGATTTATGGGATATATATACAAGCTTTTTATTTTTTATTTTTTATTTTTTTTATGAGATTACAATCTAATTTTTGAGTATTTATGACAAAATTTTTTTTTGAAAACTTGCCTTTTAACTTCATTCAAATTCCAAATTATCCGATGTAATTTGTTGCTGTAATCAAGTCCTTAACAGCCTAATATTTCTTTTAAAATTTGAGGCAACAATTTCACTCACTTACTATTCACATTCTTTAAAAAAAAAAATTCACACATAATTTTCATTCAACCTCTCTCTCTCTCTCATCTCTCTACTTCTCCCTCCTAGCCACTATTACTATCATCTCCCTGTTCTCTTCTAGCATTTTCTATTCAAAGATCAAAATAGACAATTTAATTAAGAAAGGTATATTTTATTATTGTCTCATGATAATGATTTCATTGGTTCGTTGTTTTCGATGATTTTGGCGTCTTCAACGGAAGTTCTTTGTAATATTATTATAGGTTATTATGGGGAATATTATGAGATGTTGATATAGGAAGACTATATAATCTATTGACGATGGTTTATTTTTTTACAACGCAATAGGTTTTGTACTTAGTTGAATATTGTTGTTTAGAAGATTTTAATATTTTTCATCTCTTATTAATGTTAATATTAAAATTGGTTATTTTGTTTATGTATTTATTTATTTATTTTATGTGTTAGAAATATGTTTTAGGGCTTATTATATGTGAATAACACATGTTGCGATAATGATTTTATTTTATTTTATATTTTTTTAAAATAATTTTAGGATTTGATCATGATTGAAATTTTTTAGATTTTATGCTTGATATTTAGCGCTTTGTTATAATGATCAAATGGACTTCATTTATTATAAATTTGGTATCTTTAAAAAGTCGTAGATGTATATTTCATTTTGATACTAGTTTTAGATTATTTGGAGCTTTGTCGTATTTTTTTTAATGAATTTTTAAATTGATAGAGATCTGACTACTAATTTTAATAAAGCTTTGCGATTATATTTCAAAAATAAGTTTAAGGGGCCAAATGAACTTTATTTTTTACAAATTAGATATTATCGGAAAGCTCTAGATGTCTACTTTCTTTGGAGACTAGTTTTAAATCATTTGAAATTTTGCATGAATTTTTATAAATTTTTAAAAATGACAAAGGTCTACCTGTCAGTTTTTATAAGTTATGAAATTATTGTGTTTTTATGATTCGACTTTATTAAATGATGATATCGGCCTTTTTAAGTGCCGTTTTAATGTAATAGATGTGTTAATAGATTATTATGATATTTACTAATTTTATTATATTTATTATTTATTACGTTAACAATTTTAGAGTCGAGTACTTGAGAATCTTAATTGTCGTATCATCATTAGAAAATTTAAGAGATTAAGTAAAGTGTTTATGTAAGTATACTCTAACTTGCAACATAAACTTATTAATTGAGAAATATATATTATAATGAATTTATTAATTGAGAAATATATATTATTGATGTTGATAATGATATGAATTTTTAACACTTCTTTTCTGTAATTTGGATCACGACATGACAACACTCTATAAAACCCACACGAAATTAGAGGATTTGGGATTTCCTTAAATGGGTTTGAGTCAAAAAGATCGAACTCGTTAAATACGATTAAATAAAAGGTCAAACCAGTGTGATCTCGTCAATCCACAATTGACACAAAATAACCCGTTTAATAAATGGATCATATATAGGTTAACACGAACATAATCTATAAATTACCTATTTATAATCTCTAATATATTTATATTATTATATATTATATAATATTTTACTATTTTTAATTTTGAGTTTTCAAAATTTAAAATTCAAATATAAAATATAAAATTTATTTTTTATATATATTTTAAAATTTTTTAACATAAAAAAAAAAACCTAAGTTTTACTTTTGTTTCTTTAATCTTTTAATTATATGCATGGTATGACCTGATTTTAGACTTATTTGCTTATTTTAATTTAGTTGTGATTTATGTTGTGAACTTAATTTGGTTATAGACTTTAATTTAATTTTGTGTTTATTGTTTGTGAACTGAGTTTAGGTGTAGTTTAATTGTAATTAAATTAATTTGATTGTTATAACTCGGTTGTTATTTAGATATTTAATGAGTTTTTATAGTGTTAAAATTGATAACAAGTTAGTTAAATGAGTCAATAATAAGTTGAATAACCCTTTTATAGCCATTTTAATAAGTGGATTTGACATGTTGACATGACACATTTATGACTTGTTTACATGTTTGTGACCTATTTGATAAATGAGTCATAAATATATCATGTTGTGTCAACTCTTTTATTGAAAGGTCATGTTTGGGTTTTGTTTTTTGATATGATTATTAAATGGGTCGTATTTGTGTCAAGGGTTATCGCGTCAACAGACGGATCAAACATGACACAAACACGATTCACCAACATGAATTGCCACCTCTACATATGATGACGTTTTGATGACAAAATAAGTATATGTATTTTTATATTTTAAAATGATATTGTACAATCTTGATGTTGATGATAACTGATAAAAAGTCTTTTGTCAAGTAAGCAGACTTATTATCATGATTGATTTGGGATTTACTGTCCTACTATTTCAATGACTAGCGCTATAATGGTATAACGTTGGGCCAAATATATAATGGTATTTTTTGAGTTTAAAAGTTTTTCTAAGATATTTATATTCATAACGACGTTTATATGATGACGATACTGATGATAAAAATAAAACAAAATGTTTTTATTTAATTTGTGATATGTAAGTGTCTTACTAAATTCTTGCTTATATAAGTTAATTCATAGTGCAGATAAAAGAAATGGTAAGATGTAACGATGAACGAAAGTGAGACAATGTGTGCCAAAAAAATGGGAGAAATGATCATGGAATAATTATGTTTAAGTTTTTAATAAGTTTTAAATACTTTAATTATGATCATTTTTTTATGGAACATCATGTTATGTGGATTTTATTATTTATGATAATCATGAAAGTTATTTTTTTTAAATAATTCTAACAGATTGGTTAACATTGCACGTGATTAAAGTTTAATTACAAATTTTAATTAAAAAAACAAATTTTTTTAATACAAAATAAATAAACATTTAGTAAAAATTAAACAAAATTCTCTGCCTCTCTTTCTCCAACCCATATCTGACTCCTTCTCCCTCTTCCCAGTAGCACCATCGTCTACTTCCCAACCACTAACTCCGTTCATAGATTCATGCCTTTCACACAAGTAATTGAATCCACCATAAGGAGGCACCAAAGGGGATGCCTCTACTTGCGATGACGATCATTAAAGGTCACATCTTCTCTGACAACGATGATGGCTCCCTTGCGACGATGACCATGAACTCATAACTCCCTTGTTGTTTGTCTTGAACTCGGGAATATTTGGAACTCCTCCATTGTCATCATCGCCTCTGCTCCAAGTCACCGGCATCGCTGTCAGTTAGGGCTCAAACACGTCTTTCACCCCTATTACTTATTGTAGAACCCACCTCTCTAACCATTCCAATTTAGAGCCTTTAAGATGGAATACTTTAATTATCTGAAGTGGAATGAATTATGTTATATTTCTTAATTGTCTTTTTGAAAATAGAATGATTTTTTTTTTCGTTTTCTTTTTCTCGGACCATTTTGTCACTAATATCCTTTAACAGATCCCGTGACAGTGCATTTCGAAACTGGCAACTATTTTGCTGATAAATGTGGATGCAGGTTTTTGTGGTTTTTTTTTTTTTTTTTGGGAATTGGAACCATTAATCTTAGTATATAATATTCATAATGAATTTGGGTATAAGTATTTCTGGATTGGTACTAAAATTTTCTGGATTGTGATTGGTTGGGTAACCTTCTTGCTCTGAGCGTTGTGGGCATAGAAGAGAGAGGATGATGATGGGAAAGTGAGGGACTAGGTGAGAGGGCTCAGGGGTTTGTTGGCATCCGAGAAAGAGTGGGTGAGGATTTTTGAATTTTGATTTTAATTTATTTTTATTATGTTAGAATTATTATTATTTTTATTATTGTCTTAACAATTAATGTCTATGTTTTAAAATAACATTTATTAACCTTTAATCATAGGCCACATCAACATCAACAGGGCTGTTGGATTTAGAGACGAAAGTGGACGGATGAGGCATTTTGTATGCGTTTATGTAGACTAAAGGAGACGATGGATAGTTTTATAATTTCAAAGGGCAAAATAAAAATGGGTCTATAATTGGGAGAAAGGAAAATTAATCCTTAAAATTTATAACTATATCTCTTTCTAATATAAAATTCTCTCTCCTTTTTTTACATAATGCCTCCATTGTTAAAATATTCTAATCCCATATTTCTCTCATTAACCAAGTCGCTTGGAAATGAACCTCATGACATGGTCTCTAGCCAGTGTTTGGAAGAGTGGAAAAAGAGGAGGAAGAAAGTTAGAGTACGGATTTTAAAGAGAAAATGTGAATCTTAGGTTATTTGATAAAGAGGAAATTGAGACCTAATGAAGTCAGAAATCTATAGAAACCAATATTTTTTAATTCTTCCAAGTTTGAAAAGCAAATGAAAAAATTTGAAAAAATATATATAAACAACTATTTCAAATTTATTCTCTATTCATCTTTTTTATTTATATAAGAGTAAATTTATAAAATACACTAAATTAGATCTTTTTTTTTTCCTTTTATCTTTATCTTCAACCAAACGGTATAAAAGAAAATCTTACTTCTTTTTGTCATTTTCCTCTTCTTGATTTAATTTTCCTCATCTTGATATTTTGTTTCTCCTTCAAAATATTTTCTACCCTTCTTTTTTTATTGCTAGAAAATATTTTCTATCTTTCTAATTACCAAACAAAACATTAGGATCGTTTTGTTTGTTGTTGATGAAACTTGGCAGCTATTGCTTTTAACCAAAAAAAAAAAAAAAACAAATAAAGTGAAGTAATGATAATGTTAAACAGCATAAGTAGACGAACAAAAAGAAAGCACCACTACCGAGGATGCATGAACACCAGCATCTCTCTGAGCCAGAACAAGACAAAATATGCTGATTATAAGAACTAATATATATAACACAGCTAAGACATACGATTTCGGCTGTTTGTTTGGTAAATATTTCGGCTCTTGTACGTATATTTAATTATAATATCGTCGACACTGAGGAACCAAAAAGACGATTAGATATTTAGGACTTGCTCGGAGAAATTATGAAAATATGTTTTAGAGATTAAGGAAAAATGAATTTTAAAAAATATGGTTGAGAAAAAAATTATTTAAAATAAAAAAATAAAATTTTAAAAATTTATTTTAAAAATTTTTAATATAAATTTTATTTTGTTTATTTTAAAATTTTGTATAATTTAAAAATTACCACGGAAGCTATTAAAGTTAAAAAAAAAAAAATCTTTTAAAAACAAGTGATAGCCCTGGTTTTCTCTAAAGCATTCGTACGTAATAAAAGTAAAATTATATTCAACGGAATACCAATGCAAACGAGTGAGAAAAAAAAAAAAAAAGAATTTGTGCAGAAAAACAAGAAGCGAAAACGGAGTACGAAATGTATATATACACATACACGTAAAAATATATTGGTATAAATGGAAAGGTGTTATTTCGTACCAGTTGGAGCTGGAGAACTAAGAGAGCTTGCCGGTACCGGAGAAGATGATGAGAGCGATTTCGCCGTCGCAGAGAACGGAGAGCTCGGAGGCCTTCTTCATGAGGCCTCTCCTCCTCCTCGAGAAGGTGACGTGGCGGTTGTGCAGACGACAGATGTGAACCCACTTATTACTATTAATTATAACAATTAGTAATGATTGACATTTTTTTTAAACCAAAAAACAAATGAAAGACTTCTTTTGATGTCCCACCTCTTTTGATGACCCACATCACTCAGCCGACGTTCTAATATCCAATTGATCGCAATTGACGTTTTCCCTAACAAATAATTAAAAACCCAAAACTTGGGCCTTTAAACACGATTATAAGAAAAATTAAAAACTTATATCTTACATGACTGGAGTAATAATGTACGGAGGCATTTAAACATTACACAATCGCTTTTATTATGAAATGACAAAGCCAGAAAATTATAGTAGAGGAGACTAAACTACAATAAAAAATTTACTAAACTCTATTAAAATTATAGGTATATAGATAAAAATTTTCAAATTCAACAATTTATGTTTTGAAAGGTATAAATATCAATTTTTAATATTTGAGGATAAAGTTATAACTATATTAAAGTTTATAAGATAAAAATAAAATTTTTCCAATTCTTACATGATTAAAATATGATAGAATAAGTGTTTTGCTAACGGTTTAAAGTATAATGGTATTATTGTTAATAATTTAAAATACTTTGAAGAATATAAGAACCAGTTTTCAAAATTTGGTTGGTAAAATTACAAAAGCACTAATATCCCGTTTGTTTATTACATTGTATTCGTATTATATTTTAATGTAATGTAATTTTTATTCAAATATAAAAGTATTACATTTAAATTCTAATCACATCACATTTTTTATGTAATACAATCATTATTCATTGTTTTATGTTTTTTTATTACTTTTACTAAGCACATCACATACTCTTTTTCTCTCTCCTTTGTCTCTTCTACTTTTACTTATCACATTACATATTTATTATTTAAATACAATTTAAATACTTTTTATCCAAATATATATTATATTCAAATATAATGTAAATATTTTTCATTTAAATACAAATTGTATTCAATATATTACATTCAAATGCAATGCGCTTACCAAACATCTACTAAAGTTTAGGAAGAAAAACAAAATTTGTTCTTACACTCTTTAGAAATCCCATACCATACTTTTTTTTTACACTGTTAAAATGTTATGTTTAATAAAAACTATACAAACACATATTCAATTTGGATGTATAATTTATAAGGAAATCATTTTAAATGGCATATTTTTAATACCTATTTTAAATACATAGCTTATTTTATTATTGTTGTTAAATTATAACATATTTATATTCTTGAAGATGTTAAATTCCTTTTTTTATCCCTTAATGAATTTTTTTTTAAATATTTTCTTATACTAATATTTCTCTCTTTTCTCTTTCTCTCTCCTTTCTCTTTCTCCTCTTACCATCTCCATCCCGCCCCCCCTCCTCGTGTGATCGCTAGCAATGAAATCACGATCCACACCGGTGAGACCTCGTTTTCATCAGTGCGACCTGATCTCGATGGTATGGAAGGATATTTCTTCTCTCCTTTATTGGTCCTGTCTTTGGTTTGGTTTATGTTTTGGTGCTCTGGGATTTTTATGTTGATAATTCAAACAATTCTTGTCAAGTTCTCGTTAGGCCAATGATATCACATTCACACCTTCATGACTAAGCCTTGTCTGTGGTACCTTTGGATCGGAGGAAGCGCGGGAAGGCAAACGCCCTGTAATTGTGGCTTTTTTTTTTACTTTTTTTTTTTTGTGGGGTAACCTTGTAAGATTTTTGAATAGGTAAATATCTACTTTTGAAGTTTCTCTGTATCGATTTACTACACTTTGCCATATTCCTTCATTGTTCATCGGATTGTCGTATTATTGTTTACAACCTTTTATTTATTTATTTATTTTTGCTAAGTTATATGCACTAAAGTTCAGGGGAGCAGGCATTTGTAGCCGCGAGAAATAGGCAAACGACTACCAAACCAAAATTTAATATTGCAAACGACAAAGGCTTAACAAAGACAAAGTTTGAATAAAACGACTAAATTAAAATACAAATGTATACAACAGCAGCAACATACAAATGACAACATCCTTGCGTGAAGACGATAAATTTCTCATAGACGACAATCAAAAATCTTAAAAACGACAATAATGTTATAAACGGCAACATACAATAAAACGACAATGGAATTCCACAAGCGTCAAAAACGACAAGACAAAATACATGACAATAAGCAACATTGGTAAAGGATAAAGGCTCTTATAAACAATGATAAATGGTTACCTCAAAAGAAAAAAAAAATGATAAATGGAAAATGACAATAGCAGTAAAGGACAACATAATAGAAAACGACAATATCTTCCTAAAACGACAAATAATTTAAAACGACAGAAATATGTGCACATGACAATAGCAATCTTTTTTAACTAGTGGAAGGCTACATGTTATTTAGCAAGATAGTATACCAAAACGACAGATATCTCTCTCCTAAAACAGACTACTCATTTTGTCGTTTTTTACAAAGAAATTACACTAGGTACCTACTCTCTAGTCTGTTTGGTCAAAATTTCATTTCACCTTTCTGAATCACAAAGAAGACAAAAGGAAGCCCATAACTGAATCCCACCAAGATCGCCATTCCTGTAAAAATAACAAAAACTGTTGTCTCACTAATTGCCAGATAACAAAACAATTCAAATCCAAAGAATAAATAAAATAACTATAATTATAATATTTCTAAGGTTTCTCACCATAATCTATATATCTTGGGAACTTATTCCTGTGCTTGTTCGTGGAAACTTGTGGAGACTGTGATGCTAATAGCAGCAAAACCATTGAGATCATGACCAACCCACTTCCGATTTTCTCCCTTACAACTCTTTCAGTCAAATCCAATGACCAGAAACCAGATATCCCACTTCTAGAATCTTCCAAAACCACCTTGATGAACAGAAACATTCCAAGGCACAAGGTAAACTCAGCAAGATTCTTGATTGTTTTGGAGGCGATGACCCAGTTCAGAAGATTCACAAGACAAGCACCAGAATACAGGGGAAGCCAAAAGTACCAATCTATTCTACACATAAATGGAATAAAAAAATGAAAAAGAAACAATGTAAAATATCGAGGGAAAAATTTTCAGCTTAGTTTTTGGCAATATGGAAGAAAAATAAAGAGTTACCCAGGTCATTCAGCTGAACAGATGCAGAGTAAAGGAATAGGGCAGCCATTGCTGGAGAACAGAAGCTGCATAGCTTAGTTGGTGATGCCATTTTGTTTTTTTTAACTTTTTGTTTGTCCAGAGGCATATTAAAGGCTTTGGGAAATGCAACTGGCTCTTTTGGTGAAAAGTCAACGACTTCCAGAAACTTAGGGGTCGTTTGGAACTGTCTCTATAGTCTTCAATTTTTCATTTTTTTCCAAAATTTTCTTATTTTTTATTATTTACATTTTCAAAATGTTATAGTAAATTTCAAATTTTAAAAATTTATAACTTTTTGTATACAAGTCCAAATGAGATGATTTTTTTTAAATTACATAGAATTTCGAGAGGAACAAAACAAGATCCATATTGATATTTTTTTTCTAAAAAAATTTTTAAAATTTTTAATTTTTCACCATAAACAGTTTTTTCTTCCAAACATATTCTCCAAAACCAATTTTTTTCTAAACCCCAAAACCACATCTCCAAAACCTCCCCCAAGCTCCCCCTTATGTTTGCTAATTATTATTAGATTCTGATTAATATATTATATATTTTTATTATATATGAATATAATTAAATGTATTTTATAAATATGTTTTATATTTAAAATAAAAATATTTATATTATATTAAAAAGTGATTTATTTAAATGAAAATGATTAGAATTTTATTTAAATAATAAGTTTATAATATGTCAGATAAAATAAAGAAAAAGAGAGCGAAAAAAATATATGATAGGATTAATAAAAATAATAAAAAAGATAAAATTATAAATAATGATTATATTAAATTTAAAATATAATATAATTAATATTTAAATATAATATTTTTATATTTAGATAAAAATTATATTATATTTAAATATAATATAAATGTAATACTAGAAATAGAAGCATAATATTATTATTTTGAGTAAATAAGGTTTGCTTGTTTAATTGTTGTCGTAACTATAAAATTTGTTAATGGTTGTCCCCGATTATTCCCTATCAGTAGGCAGATTAGAAAAAAAGTACTTGTACTAAAAATTTAGTAAATACAACACAGTTTAATTAATTTAGAGATTTCTCTTTTCATATACAATTTTTATCCTTAATATTTTATTATAATCATTTCAAACTAATAAAAAAAATGACAATTTAATAGAATTTGATAAAGATTTAATGTTTAAAAACCGTGTCATACTCTCAAATAAATTTTATCAGCTACATTAAAGTTCGTCAATCAATAGAGTTAAGCTAAAATATGGCATATTTTAGTTTGACGATAAGAAAATCAAATTAAAATTCTTCAAAGTCAACTGCACAAAGTTGACTGTATACCTAGTTGTTTTCTCCATCAAGAGTGCTATTCCACATCCTCACACCTACTAAAGAATCAGAAACAGAATGAGAATCTGTACATAGTGTTGGGTCCCATCCAAATGGATAATTTTCCTCTAAATTCTCATACGGTCAGCAATGCTATTCCTACAGATGACACACAAAGAAACCAGAAAACATGAATGTAACCAGAGAATGCCATTGCTGGTCACCTCTTATATTACTAAAAAAAGAAACATATAGCTTAAATAACTTGGCATAGGCAAAGATAAACTAGATTGGGAAGAGAAGTAAAAACCACTGTTTTTGAATAGGTAACACAATCACTAACAATTTCTCTGTTTGCTGGACCAAATGTTATAGAACAATAAGCAAAACTAACAAGATAAATAACATCATGATCATCACTTGGTTTATTAATCGAAATTTGTTTTTATAAATTTCACAAGGACTTGTTAAATTGAATTAGTCTCTTCACCAAATCGGCGAGCACTGACTTGAGTGATTACTTGAACAATGCTATCTGGATCCCCATTAGAATTTGATTTATGAAGTGCCTTAGCAGATGATTGAGCCAGAACAGAGAGGTTGAAGACGATGTCCGCCATTCTCGGAGTCGCAGAGGCCGTCTCCTGAGTACAAGCCTTGCCAAAGCCACCAAGTTAAGAGCCCCATCAATGGGATAAAAGTTTCTCAAACTTTGATCCATCCATTTCTTAAGCCTCTCCTCTCT
The DNA here is from genome assembly GCA_035233585.1 of Antiaris toxicaria. Taxonomy (NCBI): domain Eukaryota; kingdom Viridiplantae; phylum Streptophyta; class Magnoliopsida; order Rosales; family Moraceae; genus Antiaris; species Antiaris toxicaria. The sequence goes on along the minus strand of CP141157.1, from coordinate 35,020,261 downwards.
CTTCTCATCAACCCCGAAAATCTCACTTTCCACAACAAAACCACCTCGCCATTTTCCTTCGTTTGCAACGCGTTCTTCCACGAGAGCAGCTCCATTAGCACAATCCCGAACACAAAAACATCGACTTTGAGCATCTCAGGTTTGCCTGCGGGTCTAGCCATGGCGAAATTTGCAATCTTAGCCGTGAATCTGGAGTCGACGAATATCGTGTTCGTTCTGATATTCCAATGAGTAATGCTTGGCTGAGTGTGTTCATGAAGGTACTGCAAGCCATTGGCAACGTCTAGCGCTATGTGAATTCTCTGACTCCAACTGAGGAATCCCGCGGAGCTCGAGGAATGTGCCGCCACGGAGGGCTTAAAGCGCGACCAATTCTTTAATGATCCATTCTCCACATACTCATAGACCAAGAAGTGATTCCCATCCGTGTCGTATGAAACTCCCATTAGGTTCACCAGATTCACATGGTTTGCTTTTTGAAGAAGTTTAAGCTCTTCCGTGAGATCTTCTTTTGTTTTCTTAATAACAAAGGCCTCTTCTTGAAGTTTTCCTCTGTAAACCGACCCGCCAATCCTGTTCTCCTCGTCGAAGTTCATCGTCGCCTCCACGATCATATTGCTGTCGTACATGATTGGCTTGCCTAGATACTCCGAGACCCCGTAAAGAAGCTTATCCGGTATGATGATCCTATTCTCGAAGTTGCTTTGGGCGTCAAGAATTCGCTTCCTCTTCCTCAACAACACACGGGAACAAACCAGAAAAGTTGCCAAGATCACGATCATCAAAGCGCCTCCGAGGCTCTCGGCTCCTATGAGGGTCCACTGTCGTTTCGATCTAGCGCCCTTGTGAGGCGTTCTAGGGAGCATCGGAAGTTTTGACAATGGAATCAAAACAGGATGATCGACTGCACTTGTAAAAGTCGAATATAGATTTTCCCCGACTATATCTTCCCTAGTGGCATTGAATTTGGCATTCACATTGGAGATCTCATCATCGGGTTGCCCTACGTAAGTAATGAGATTCTGAATTCCATTTTTCAAGTGTGTGTTAGAAGGCCACTTACAGAATAAAGGAACGACAATATCGCTAATGCCGCTCAACAAGAAACCTGGATTTATTCCAGGGTTAAGGTCCCTTAACACACGGGGATTTGTTAAATTCTCGAAAGAGATAGTTGGCGAAGTAGCGGTTTGCTGTGCATGCGCAGGTCACGGGGATGAGCAAGAGCTGTTGAGGAACCAGCTGTCCCTTGAAACGAGGTTACTGGCTTTGGCAATCAATTGTCTGCTGATTCTGAAAAGATCGGATATGTTTCCGAGGTCCATGAAATTCGGAGGCTGTGCAAAGTAGGCGACGTATGATTCGCACGTGGGAGGGGAGTCTGCCGAACATTAGAAGTCCGTTGCCATGGTGCTAGGTGGAGTTTGTGCCATGTTGAGCTCGGCAAACAATGGAAATAGGAGAAAGATGGCTCGAGGCGAGAAGTAAGAGACTGCCATAGATAAATGGTTTACTGGTGTTTGTTCTAATAGAAAAAAAGTTGGTATTCTTAACCTGGCATCGGTTTTTTTAGTAAATACATGTTGCTTCAATTGAAAGAAAAGAAAAAGATTCTTCCCCTGCAAAAACCCTATTCTATATAAAAGACCAAGAAAAATTAAAAAAAGGAAACACTCCAAAATTTCACCACAAATTTCGTTTTCTCTCTGATCAAATAGGGATCAAAATCCACCTCTTTTCCTTGTTTTTTTCCTTGTACTTCGCTTTCGATTTTATATGCAGAATCTTTGACGAACGAAGTGTTGAGCAACATTTCAAATAATTTTCTCAAAAAGTTTTATTGTCTAATTGTTTAATAGCGTTTGATGATTAAAAGCCATGCTCAGCATATGGTTGTCCACTTTTAATTAGTTGATATTATTTAAAAGAATTAATGTACATGAATTGTCCAGCAACTGTTGTAGCCCTTCTATGAAGTTACCTTGAGCTTGTTGCCGAAGCCAAATGCATGCACATGAGCCTTTAAAATGGCGTTGTCAAGAGCCATAAATCAACCAAGCTTTTATTACATGCTTACATCTACACCCCCGTCGGCGGAAATCCTTCAGGTAGCGGAAATCTTCTATTTGTCTTAACTATTCATAAGTTCATGAGTTGAACGTGTAATTTTCGCGTATGTTATTCCAAAATTTTATTGTGTCCTCTTAATTTGCCATTCTACTCTTACTAGAGATTCAAAGTCTATAGAGTAGTTCTAGAACTGAGTATTTAGGAGTGCACTATTACGAAGCTCAGGTCGTTGAATCCTGGATGTTAGACTGCCATGAAGTTTGTTTTGTATTCGGACATCATTCGAGAGGAGTAGAATCTATCTTTAATCATTCGAGAGGAGTAGAATCTATCTTTAAGGACAGTACGCAGAACGCCCTAACCTTAGCTTTTGTCCTTTTGTAGTATCCTATTTTTATTTTATTTTTCAATAAATTCACAACAAAAAGAATGTTGGTTGCCAAATTAAATCCTTATTTTTATAAAGTATTTACTAATAAAAAATTTTCTGAAATTGATATTTGAGTCATGACATAATAAACTGTTATAGAGGTAAGATAAATAGATAAAGTGGAGAAATCAAAATGTAGAGAGAATTTTCTTTTATTAATATTGCTCACTTCATTCTTTCTCTCACTATCTCACACTAATATTTTTCTTCCTTATCACTTTTCTCAGTTTACTCTCACTTGCTTCTTATTTTTGTTCTTCTCAGTGTCATACAGTGTGAAGAAGCAAAGCCTATTTATAGGCGTGGAGGCTGGCTTCTTCGTGGTGCCAACAACTGGGCAATATGTTTATAAATCACTGACTTTTATCTCATTATTTTCGCACTAGCTTTTACACTAGCTTTCAACTTGTAGGTTCCATATTCTTGTGGGTGGCATCCACAAATGAAAACTTTAACAACAAATTGACTTTTTTTTTTCCTTTTCAATTTATCGTTTTCACTTCATTATCGTTTTGCAGGGAAACCCAAAACAAAAAAAAAAAACTGTAGTTTTCTATGAAGCAAAAGAAAATGTAATGAATTAAGAATGAGTCTTATTTAATTATACTAATGCACACCCAAAAAAAAAAAAAAACCGCCTATAATCTCAATATTTAGTGAGCTGGCGCTGCATCAAAGCAATTCATCAAAGACGCAATCTAAAGTCCAAATCGGTACTGCTAGTAACAATATGTCTGTACATGGCCTAATGTCGTAGGAAGAACTTAGTGGAAAAACTAACCAAGCGTTGTTGTTTTAGTCATTGGATTAACTTCTTAACAACTTGAGCTATAATTGCAAGTAGTTGTACGTCAAGTGCCTCAATTTTTTAACGTGAACGGTCACAAATCAGAGCATTAGAAAATCAATTCAAGAATTAAAATAACAATGCCTACCAATAAAAGTACATAAGTATAATTGCTATCAAAGGTTTTTGTTATTTTCTGTATGGTCTGAAAAGGTTCAAAAATTTTCACCTGTCTCAAATTTCTTCAATTGGATCAGACCAGTGGTCTCCAGGGAAGACTCATCAGGATTTTCCGCTCAAACAAACCAAGTGTGTAGACAAGTAAAATTGCTATGCAAAGAATAACAATAGCACCCGCGGAGCTAATTATAACGGCAATGAGTGTCAACCCGTATTTGACTTTGTTTAACTGGTGATAAAAAAAGGGCAACCCTGGCACGGGGATCAACACCGCTGACCCTCCCGCAGCGGTGAAGTGTCGGGGGATATTTTCGGCTATGATGTCAACTCAGGCTGCACCAAATTTTGCGCCAACTTGATAGATGTTGTCGCTTGGTTGCCAAACGTAAGTAATAAGATGCTTAGTGCCATTTTGCAAGTGGGATTTTGAAGGGCATCCACAAAACAATGGGAAGGTCACTTTGGCGCCGATCTGCAGTCTGTTCGGATTTAAAGTCGGGTTCATGTCTTGCACAACACGCCAATTGGTGAGATTCTGAAATGAGTGGATTGAAACTCGGTAATAGCTATCTCCCTTCTTTAATGCGTAGGTAATATTGGCAAAATAATGGCTTCCCTTGTTGCAAGAGCAAGTGAGAGGTACTAATAAGAGCTGGCCAGGACTCAACCGGGTAGACTCCATAAGATTACTAGCTTTTGCAATTGAGGAACTTTTGACACCAAATATATCAGATAAGTTATTTAGGTCCATAAAGTGTGGGGATTGAGCAAAGTAATCGACATAAGTCCGGCATGAGACCGGCGAGTTTGAGGATCACGAATAGCTTGTGCCCTTGGTGGATGGCGACTGACCTGAAATCTGTGTGATCAAGAAAAGAAGTAGGAGATGAAATGCATGTTTGGAGAGGGAGGATATCGATATTGCCATTGTTGTAAAGCTTGGTATACGGTTAGGCTTTTTGATGATCTAGTAATTTGAAGAAAAGAGAAAAGGTCTTCAATACTGACATTGCTCTACCATTCCCTATATTTATAGTGGAATTAAAAGATTCCAATTGTGATGGAATCTTTAATTTTCAAGAAAGATTTTGAATCTTGAAGCCATGAGTGTCAACAAGAGTTAAAGGTCAATATATCCGGATAAACAGCAATATAATCTGCTAGTCATTGTTTCTGCTTCTATCCTAATTTTAAGTGGCTAGTTATGTCAAAGTTAGTGGTGGAAAGCCGATTATAGTTATAGAACCTCACTAAAGAACTTTTCATATATATATATATATAATATCTTGGATTTCTAACAAATAAAATTGAATATCTAAATATAGAATTATTTCGAGTGTATATGCAATATTCAATGTTATTATAGGAAGAGAGAATTTTCTTTAGGCCTGATAATAACACCTCACCTTGAAATCCGAAGGGCCAATATTCCTGTTCATATGACACATGGCGATAATTTCTACGTGAATATGTATATCTATGTTTCACAAAAGAAGAAGATGATTTCTGGCGTCTTATATTTGCACCAACAAATTGCATGAACTTATGAGAAATCCATAGATATTATTAAAATCGTTTTTTTTTCCCCTTCTCTCTTTTTATTTATTTATTTTTTTTTCCTGAAATGGCTTGTGTGCCAGTATCAACCAATAAATTACTTGCTTATATACAAGAGGGAACAGACTGAATTTCTAAATGTAAATGATAAATTCTAGGCCGTCCAATAAATTTATTTTTTTGTTGATATATTCCTGGCAAGAGGATTATCGTTAGCGGTCATACAGAGTCAATAAAATTGTAAAATCAGGGGGAAGAAAAGAATCCATATTCCTTGGACTAATTCCAAGAAAACAAAAAGATATTTTTTTTAATTAGTTAGTGTAATTAATTATTAAATTATTGTTAAATTATATCGACTTTCACTTATTATTATTATTGGTAGGTAGACATTTCATAGCTGGTTGTCATTTTTGTTGTTCATGTTACTAGTACACACCAACATAGGAAAAACGGCAATACCCCAAAAAAGATGGCACTATCCTTAAATATGTAAAACGAGAAACACAGAAGGCATCGATATATCGCCTTAAGCCTTAAAAACAAAATATGCATCCATATAAATACGACATGAAAAACCATAAACAACGGCAGTAACATTTAAAACGACAAAAAGAATAACGGCATCTACGCAAAAACCCGACGAACTAAATAAACAACAACACCCCTAAAAAACAACAACAACCTAGAAAACTTCCCCGTAAAAAATAAAAGGAAAATTATAGTAAATAGGTCATTTTTTTGATTTGGAAGTAAATAGCATAATTTTAAATATTTAAAAATTTATAACATAATCTAATTTTAGCGTAAATAATGTTTTCATTGTATTCTTGAACTAGTTTTTATTTTTATTTTCTTAAGATTTTTTTAATTCCACTCATTTCTCTTGCTTCCTTCTCTCCTCTCTCCTCTCTCTTGTCTTCTTAACCAAAGCATCTCTCCCTCGTCTTCTTTGTCAATCACAAGTCTCTAATAGCGACTCGTCGTCTAGATCAAACCGTTACCTGCCAAGATCGAAATCACAAGGCCGAGATAGAGATTTGCAATCACAAGACTGAGATCGCAATCACAAGATTGCAAGATCCCAATCGCGAAATCCTAGATCAAGGGTTATCTCTACCACTGATAATAAGGTCACCAGCGTTAGAGAAGATAACATGGCTAGAGGTCAACATTGATGACCAACTTCTTGCGACGGCATCCTTCGAGCTTGCTCCGGGTAGGCCGAGAACTCAAATTGTGATCCCTCTCTCTTTCCTCTCTTCTTCTTTATCATTCCTAGCCACTGAAGCTCACAATGAGTTTGCGACAATGGTGACGAGTTCATGACATCGCCGATGAGTTTGCAATAGTGTTAACAAGTTTACGACATCTTCGACGAGTTTAATGACATCACCAATGATGCCATTTTTGCGAGCTTGCAATTGTCGTGATGACTGGCGTTTATTGCCCTTGTTGGTGCTCTCAATGGAACCCTTACTATCACCATCATTGGCCATAAACTGAGTTGCACAAAGGTAGAATTAGGTTGGAATTTGGGACGGAAGAACCAAGGTTTAAGTCAATTTGGGATCTAGGGTTAAAGATTGTTTAATTTAGGATTTTTTTTTTGTAAACCAATAAATCAAGATTTTATACTGTAAATTAATGAATTAGTAAACTATGATTTACAAAATCAAGAATTTACACTTAATTACACAGTAAATTAATGATTTATAAAATCAATAGTAATTTGTTTATGTGGTAAATAAATTATTTACTAAATAATATATAATTTATCAAAATCGATAAATAAATGATTTACTAAGTTAAAAAAATGATTTTTTAAATAAATTTATCAAAATTTACCAAAATCAATAAATAAATAATTTTATCAAATTAAAAAGTGATTTATCAAATAAATTAATTAAAATTTATATATAAGAGATATTTTTAAAATTTTAAATTAGGATAAATTATGATTTATTAAAAATATGTAATTTATTAATGGTCTAAATTTTTTTATTATTTATTGATTTCTATGGAGTTCGAATTTTGGCCTAATTATCTTTGAAAAAAAACAATAACCTATAAAATGGCGACACTTAGGAAAACGACATTTACATAAATGTACACCGACAGAAAATGTGATGGTGGGACGTCCACCTCATCACAAGACAACATTCAACATGAAGAGTAAAATGAGAAGTGTACGACTGGAATCCACTAGGAAACCGCACGAAATAATGTAAAACGACTCTCAAGATTTGAATACAATTCAGATTGAAAAAATTACAATCTGTCAATCTTAAAATTAGGTGCTTTTAATTTTATGATAGGTTACAAGAAAAATAAAAAACACGAACACACAATATTTATAAAGATTCGTCTCTACATCGTTTTTGAGCCCAACAATAATTTATTATGATTAACATGTTATACTTTCAAGCTTACAGTTTTATGCTCGCCCCACTAAACTCTTATATACAAATTAAAGAAAGCTAGAGCTACTGAAATAACAAACAGTATGAAATTACAAAACTATCCTCAAACACAATTTTTAACAAATTTAGGAGGAGTTTGGAAAAAATTTTACATTTTAATTATATTTAAACACAATGTAATTTTATACCAAACGTGAAGTTTTATATTCAAATATAATCCTTTTCAAAGTGTTACGAAAACAATTACTATTTAAAATTTTTTTAAAAAAATCACATCAACTTTCAACTTTATTATTTATCTATATTTTTACCAGTCACATCAACTTTTCAACTCTAAAATATTTTTCATCCAAATATATATTTCATTCAAATACAAAACAAATATTTTTCAACTAAATACAATACTCAAAAAATAAATTATATTCAAACGTAATTAAAACGCAATGCGTTTACTAAACGTCGATTGGACTTCGGGAGCTCTAACACCAATCCCTTGAAAGGGAGCCCTCACGCCAAACTTCGATCTCCCACAGTGACATCTCTCTGCCCCTGGGTATTAATTAAGCTCCACAATTTCCTAGTAAGAAGAAGATTGTTTTTGTAGGACGAATCAAAAGAAGACAATATATGCGAAAATAATTAACTAAAAAAGAGGAGTGACTATCCCCAATTTCTCGCTCAATAACACCAGATGACTGTTTTTGTTTTTTAGGCCTGTTGTGAGGGAAGTGTCCTCCTTGTATTAGGCTCCCATGTGAAACATGACAAACGGTTGGCCAATAAGTTGCTGGGTATGGTGGAGTAGGGATGGAAATTGAACGAGGTTAAGTCAGGAGGAAATGCTTTTCCGTTCCCATCCATCGTTATCCCCACCCCCATCCCCATTCATGGAGATGAATAGATGGGATTAAAAAATTCTCATTAATAAATCCTCTTTTCATAACCCATCCTACCTCTCCACTATGATATTTATCGTTAATGAAAACATCAATACGTTAGACACAAAAGAAATTAATATTCATCCTATATTCAATCCAAAAAGCAATGTTCTAAAAAAAACATGAAACAAAATCCAACAAAATATGTGTGACCATTTTAAATACATGTTAAAAAACAATCATAAATGTATGATTTTTTTCTTCAATATGTATATTGGGATGAGGCAGAACATGGCGCCGAGTGCTCGCCACATCCATGTACCATCGTGGTTTGGGCACAAGAATTTATTAGCATTCTTACCTCAAATCCCGTTAGTAATCACCCATCCTATGTTCCAGAGGAAAAAATGTCATTGTTAATTGGAAGGGTACAATAACAAGTCCTGTATTAGTTAAGCATAGAAAAAGTAATGTATTTAATCATAATAGAACATCTCTAGTACAATCCTAAATTAATATGTTAATGTTAAATTTTGACATTGGGATAACAAAAATACTCTTTAATATAATGTCATGTCAAATTTGTTATATACTAAATTTTATTGCAAATTGATCACAAGATATAATCAATATTAAATTTTACTTTTGATTTTTATTAGTTGTTGTTTTATGTAATTATTATAATATTTTTATTTTTTATTTATTTAAATATTAAAAATTAACTTTTACAATTAGTAAAGCACTATAATAATGACAAAAAGTAAAATTAACATAAAAAATAACATAATACAATAGAGCATAATACTATTTTTACACAATATTATAATAAATATAGCATTGATGCATACAAATGTATTAAAGATGATCCAAGTTCTCATTTATTTATGTAAAGAAAAGTTAGAAGGAGAGTGCATTAGCCTATAAAACGCAATAGAAGGAAAATCCGAAATCCACTACTTATCCAGTTATCCTAAAGAAGGACAAGGGGAGGGGATAGACTGAATGATATTATTAAACGAAACGCTAGAAAAGAAGAAGAAACAACCATGATGAATGACAATCCCATCTTGGTTCACTAATTTCGAAAACAAAGAAATGAGCGTAACTATGTTTAGTGTGGTGAACTATTTTTTTTTTTTTTTTTGATATTCTCATTTATTTTTTTACCAATAATATGGCCTAATTAGTTAAACCATTTTCAAATTGGATATTGTGCAAAAGTTTGATATTAATGTAATCGATGGAAACTCCGCATGCTTGATCAAATTTTATTCAAATTTCACAATTTCAAGTTTATTCACAGTTTAATTTCGCATTAAACTCATAAAGAGATATTGTGCACTCCAAACTTTCATTATTGTCCGGAGGAATATATATATATATATATATAAACACTCTATTTGTCCAGTCAAACAATTTATTATTTTACTAAATAAAATTCTCTATATAATAACGTACAGTAACCTGAATTCTATTTGAACCGGCTTAAAAAACTTGTGATATGACATATGTGATGGAGGTATAATTTTAAGGGTGGTGGTGGTGGTGGGGAGATTGGGTAGATAAGTTAGACTTGTTTTGTTAAATTCATATATATATATATATGTTATGATGTATAGTTTTAAGGTTTTATGATGAATATAATTTTGCTATAGCCCTTTGAAATTGTCTTCTTATATATATATATATTTTGATATAATGGATTTCTTCTCCTACCCATGTTTTTTTTATAAGGATTTTAATGTAAATTTGTTTATTCTTATTCTTATTTTTTTTTTTGGCCTATTTTCATTGTTTTGTAACACTTATTAATTTGCAGACACCAGCCGCCTCTTATTATATAAAAAGGAAGTCAACGGTTACTTTTCTCAACCTAAGAAGGTACTTATTATGACCTCAAAATTAAAGACATACGTATTATCAGGCTAAGCTTTCAAAACATTATGGTTCATTTTCTAGATTAGACGTTTCTTTAAAATAAAATTACCATTCTATTTATTGTTTAATAACGGAATTTAGAACATTGGTATGGTTACTTCTTATTTTACTGTCACTTTGAAAGTCCTCGAACATATCAATTAAATAAAGAGAACATGATACAACCCAGTAGCAGTTGCTTTCCCTTTTTATTTATCTACTCTAGCTATATATACTTATATATATAGCTCTATTTTTAACCACTATGTGGTAGAAAATTAGAATATAGCACAATCGTGTACGATCTCCATGACTTAATTTTACTGAATTTAACGTTTTGATATAATCTGTTCGGTCTCTTTGGCAAAAATAAAATGAAAAAAAATTGTTTTGCTCTAATTATGATCACACAATAACCGAATGTAATAGTACATATACAGAACTTAAGACGTAAACATGGAAAAGATAACAACTTAAGAAAAGACATCAAATTTTAAAAATATATAATTTTATTATTTTAAATTGAAATAAGATAATTTTTTTAATTATATAAAATTTTTAAAGGAATAAAACAAGATTTATATTATTATTTATTTTGATTATATTTCAAGTTTTTGTATTTTTTTTAATTATAAACAGTTTATTTTTAATTAAAGCACATTTTTAAAACTCAATTCAATTTCAATGAAAATATCTTCAAACTTCAACTTAAATGGACTAACTAAACAGGTTCTAAAAACAGAAATCAAAATAATAGGAAAAAAATTTTAAGGAAATTATGAAAATGGTCCCTTTAATGAAGATGTTAAGGATAATTCGGATTTTTTCTTTATTGCCAATGAAGATGTCAAATGGTCCCTTTATTGCCAATCATTCGGATTTTTCTCAATGTCACTTTTTATTTGATGTTGTAAAAAGATAAAAATCCTAAAATCATATAAACGATACAATACTCTAAAATGTACATTTTGGGTCCTTTTTGAAAAAGACTCCAAAAAAAAATTTAGAAAAGAAAAAGATAAATAGAAACCATTTCTAAGTCCTAGGGCCGGGCTGGATGAAGTCGAGGCCTCAGGGAAAATGAGTTTCCAAGGCTTCTATTCATAAACTTTGACAGAATTGAAAAGTTACCCGTTGATTTTTTTTTATTTTTTATTTTTTGAGAAAGCAGAATTATCTTTAAAATTAAAATTAGATTCAAACATCAATATTAAAGACAAAATAATGTTATGGTACAAAAGACACAACTTTCTTTTAAGATTAATTCTATCAGTAAAATCTTATAAAACTCAGTGAGTAAAATATAAGTTGAGATTTTATAACTAGAAAATTTTATGAATTCCTTGGTAATCTAATAATCAAGTATATATAAAACTCTTTTCAAAAACACATTTACAGTCGATGAAATATTTCGATTGATTAAAAGATAGTCATTCATAGCACAAAGGTTGCAACAAACTCCGTATAGTCATAATACTAATAGAATTAATAGATAGATATTGTCGAAGAGCAACTCAAGCGAAACCCAAACACAAATACAATTTAGAGGTACATGAACTACCTCCTTAGTTTATTACAAAATTAAAACAAAAACAAAAAAAATAAAGTATGAATAGAAAATAACATCGACCATAAAATTTTTCACCCACAATAAACAACGACTCTATTGGCATCTTAACTTAAAGGATATTGATCGATTCAATTGAAAGTAAGAGATCACCACTCTAACTAGAGAATCACTAATGTCTTACCAGATCCCAAATTACTGATTATCAAACCACCAATCATATGCACTAACCACGGCATCATTAGCTAGGACATCGATATTGTCATACTAACGTGCTTTGATCGAGTCCTCGTCGATGATAGTGTCAGTGGGAATCTTACGTAAAAGGAAACTTTAGTTTTTGAGTCTTACGTAAAAGGAAACTCTAGTTTTTGAGAAGTTTGAAAGAGAGAGAGAGAAGAACAAACTTTTTTTTTTTTTAATGTTTTTGCACGAAGATACCCATGAATTTTTAATGGCAATAAATTACTCCGCAAGTTTAATAAAGTGTTGGATAATGCTCTCAAATTATTTAAAATCTGAAAGTGAAAGCTCTAGCGTACGTGACATGACGAGCTTTGCGCGATTATACAAGGTCATATTCCTCAATATTTGAAGCCACTCTAAAATTCTTGGATTAATTTGTCAAAATTAGAAGTTAGAAAATAACTTACCAATTGTAAAAACTTCAGGGGACAATTGTGCCAAATACTTTAGGAAAAATGTAACGAAACTGTACAATCTATTGCCTCTATTCAGCACAACAGAACTGCATATGAATTTCTTTACATTTCTCATTAAGAACAAGTACAATTTCTTTTTTTTTTTTTAAAGTGAAGATCTAATTTGATATTTACAAGACCGAACTAGCGAGCTGTAATAGGACTAGTAATTTGGACATCATCCTCTGCTTCCAAAGTGCAAGTCCAAGAGGCTTCCACCAATGTCTGCGAAAACGACTGAATAAGAACGGACAGACCAAACACAACTTCCCCCATTCGTGGCCTCACTGATGACCTCTCGTCAGTACATGCCTTAGCCAATGTTAACAAGCTCAGAGCTCCGTCAATGGAGTAAAACGTCCCCAACTTGGGGTCCATCCATTCCCTCACCTTCTCCGCTCTCTTCTCTTCGCCTTCCAACACCTCTCTAGCCTCTTTCCAGAGCATCACAATCTCACCGTTCTCCATTGTCACCATGGCTTTCCTTCCCGATAGCAGCTCCAACAGCACAACCCCGAAAGCGAAAACATCAACTTTAGGCATTGTGGAGTTGGCCGCCGGCCTTGCCGTGGAGAAATTGGCTATCTTGGCCTTGAACCTTGTGTCAAGAAGTATGTTACTTGTTCTGATGTCCCGGTGCACAATGCTCGGTTGCGTGTGTTCATGCATGTACTGAAGGCCATTGGCAATGTCTAGCGCAATGTGAAGTCTCTGGTTCCAAGTCAGGAATCCCATAGAGCTTGAAGAAGTTGAGGATTTGGAGTGTAACCATTTTTCTAGTGATCCATTTTCCGCGTATTCGTACACCAAGAAGTTTCCTTCACTGTTTGAAGAGATTCCGAGCAAGTTCACTAGATTTCCATGGTTTACTTTCTGCAGTATCTGTAGTTCCTCTTTGATATCTTCCTTGGCTTTCTTCACAGTGAAAACTTTCCCATCAATCATGGCCTTGTATACTGATCCTCCAATCCTGCAGCGTTCATTGAGATTCATTGTGGCTTGCATAATAATTTCGATGTCATACACAATTGGCTTCCCTAGATAGCCTGAAACCCCTGGAAGAAGCTTATCCTGTTTAGTCTGAAGCTCGAATTTCTCAGTTTCAGAAAGCTTCTTCATTTTGATCAAACCACTGCTCTCTATACAGGAATCCTCTCCGTTTACAAGTTGCTTTTTCTCGTTCAAACCAAGAGTGTAAACTAGGAAACTTGCCAATAACAAAGCAAGAAGAGCACCTGCTGAGCTTGCAACAGCAATGGGAATCAATCGACGTTTGAGTGTGTTTTGTTTGCGGGAGGGACGAGGTTGGGAGAGAGCGGGAAAGAGTGGCACGGGAATGAGCACCGGAGAGCCCACTGCATCAGTGAAATTCCTGTATTTATTTTCGGCAATGATGTCAACTTCTGAAGCGTTAAACTTGGTGCCAACTCCGAAGACATCATCACCCGGCTGCCAGACATAAGTGATAAGATGCTTAATACCGTTTTCTGACTGGGAATACGAAGGACATCCGCAGAATAATGGAAAGATAACTTCGGTACCAACATTCAAGAAATTTGGATTCAGAGCTGGATTAGTAACTAACACAACGTGCCAATTAGTGAGATTTTCAAAGGAGTACCTTGAAACTATGTAATATGTATCATCCATCTTGATGTCATAGCTGATGTTAGCAAAATATTGGCTTCCATTGCAACTGCAGGTGACAGGTACAAGCAAGAGTTGGCCGGGAATCAGCTCGGTTGACTCTGAAACCAGATTACTAGCTTTGGCAATTAATGAACTATTGACTCCAAATAACTTAGATATGCTTTTCAGATCCACAAAATCGGGAGGCTGAGCAAAGTACGCGACATAGGTATCGCACGAGGAGTGTGTGTTAGCAGAACATGAGAAGTTTGTGCCTGAGGCGGGTGAGGGTGGTGACTGAGCTGAAATATGGGTGATGAAGAAAAGAAGTAGAAGACAAAGTGTATGTGTGGAGAGGAAGGAAATCTCCATTTTGTTGTGAGCTTAGATTCTTAGAACATGAAGTAGCTTATGAGATATAAACTCGGTGAACAAAAATCTAAACTGTAGATTCTCACTAAAGGTTGCAGAAAAAGCTGAAAAGCATTGCAAGAAGCTTTGGTTTCATATGAGATAGGATATTTTTGTGAGAACACACTTGAAAGGAACTTTTCGTCTCTTGCTCCGTTCTCTTGATGATTCTCCCCTAGTTTTCTGTTCCACCTTTTAAAGAAATCGAGTTTAAAATGCGGGGCAGTTTCTTCATACGTCATGGCGGCTGATTCCGTTCGTATTCAAAACAGAAACAAATGCGTCAAGACTAGTTAACTCCTTTCTGATTTCTTGTATTTTAAATCCTTCTCTTGCGAAGAATCTGTCAAAGTCAAGTAGTTTAGAACTAAAATCAAAGGAGGGACGGCAAGAACAGAGAAGATGTCGTATATATAGAGTAGATACAAAGTCAATATAATTGAGAATATTACAACATGATTGCTGAGAATATTCTGATTGTTCCTTTACTTGGTAATAAAAATATAATATCCAACAACAGATGAAGGTAGAAGCTGATAAAGAAAGGGTTGTCAGCAGCAAGAATATGAAACTGCTGCCCAAAATCTTGAGTGCAGGCGTTCAAAATGCTTATATGTTGGACTTTTGAACAAATCCAATATTTTGCGTAGTTTATGGATATAAAATATTTTAGGACAACTGAATCTAGACAAGTAAAGTTGTTCTAAAACAAAAGGCAGTTTTATTAAAAAAAAAAAGGAGGGGGGTTTTGTGTGGTTGGGGGGGGGGTGGGGGGTTGGTGTGGTTGGGGTTGTGTTGGGCAGTTTGAACGGATGGCTGGCCATCAAATCTAAACTTAAAAAAAAAAAAAAAAAAAAAGGAGGGGGGTTTTGGTGTGGGGGGGTGGGGGTGGGGGTGGGGGTGGGGGTGGGGTGGGTGGTGTGGTTGTGTTGGGCAGTTTGAACGGATGGTTGGCCATCAAATCTAAACTAGATTAAAAGATGGCTCATGCAATTAAATATGAAGACTTCTGTGGCACGGTATAAGAAAATACTCTAGGATAGAATTTTTAATGTTAGATGACATCAAAATCGTATTAGAGTATGAAAATACGACAAATCAACAAAATTTAATAAGATTTAAAGGTTTAGTATTATACCTGATTTTAAAGTATTACCCTACTGTGGGGGGTGGCATTGTGTTGGGCAGTTTGAAGGGAGGGTTGGCCATCAAATCGAAACTAGATTAAAAGATGGCTCATGCAACTGAATATGAAGACATTTGTGGCATGATATAAGAAAATACTGTAGGATAGAATTTTTAATGTTAAATGACATTAAAATCGTATTAGGGTACGAAAATACGACAAATCAACGAAATTTAATAAGATTTAATAGTTTAGTATTATACCCGATTGTAAAGTATTACCCTACCATTGAATTCTTTGGAAATAAATAAATAAATAAATGAAGAAAAAAAAAAGGTTAATAAGGTAACAAAATGGTGGGCTCTCTTTCTTTCTTTCCTCCTTTTTTTGGAGAAGGATAATGGGTAATTTTCTTTACCATAAATCCGAACTTCCTAGGGATTGCACAGTAATTATTTAATCGTAGAATCTGGTGATAGTTCAGCCATACTATAGCACATTACCAAGATAACATCAGCTATACCCCTACTCTCCTTAAAACCAAATAGAAACTTCGTTTCATTTGCAATCAACATGATGGGAAGAAAGAAACCAAAAAAAAAAAAAAAAAAAAGGGGCCTGAGACGCATAACAAGACAAACATAATTCCATTTCTCTTAGGTTAATTGAATTGGAACAAAAAAAAAAAAAGTACACAAATGAAATAAGTATTATCGAATCCAAAGTCATAAGTTGCTACGAATCAGATAATTGATTCTCTACTAAATCCACTTGAAGCCCTATTCAGCAGTTGATGTAACGCTGTTGGAGTAAATGTTGAAAACTTTGGTGAGATCTGCCGAGCTCACCGTCCATATGTGACCGCGCAACCGAAGCGGAAGGACATCACTTATTTCTTCACAACTCTCTTCTACGGCAGCAGCCTCTCTTCGCTTGCCTTCCTTCCAAAGACTCTTTACAAGCAGCTCTTTTGTGGCAGCATCTGGCAACAAGTTCAAGTTCCTCAAGTCTTCGAAAACTCTCCACGCAAGAGAAGCTCTTTCACACTTGCAATAAGCTTGGATTAGTACTTTAAACATATAAGCATCCGGCTCCAATCCACTCTGCCTAACCATTGTAAAGAGTCTCTGCACCGTTTTGATGTCCCCATTTAGCGCAAAATGGTGCATCAACCCAGAAAACGTCTGAACATCGGGGCATATCCCTCCCAAAATCATCTCTTCAAGTTCATCCATTGCATCCGAATTCCTCCCACACTTGGTCAATGTCCGCAAAAGTGACGAATAAAGAATCATCATGCTGAACTTCGATATGGGACCGCATAGATCTCTATGATCATGAAAGACCTTCAGAGCTGCATCGGCATTCTTTGAGATGCCATAAAAGTCAATGATTAACCTGATAGTGCAAAAGGGCAATCTCATACCTTCCTTCTTTATTTTGGAGGTGAGTTTATCTACCAATTCAGCACGCCCATGGCGAGCTAAAAGAGCCATCATCCTTTGCACCGTGTAAATATCATGAGTAAATCCAGGTTGGCAAGCAACCCACCAGAAGAATTTCCAAGCCGTTTCTGGTGAATTAAAATTCCTGAGAATCTTGCAAAACAAACGACTTGTCCACACAAATTTCGCATCCTCCAATGCTGACACCTCCTCAGGGCTCCATTTTTGCAACGCAGTTGCCAAAGCTCTGGGGTCTAACCAAGGCTTCAACTGTACTCCAACATCATCACCTTCAGAAGCATGAATATCCCCATCATTGTCGCCATCGTCATCGTCGCTACTATCAGCACAAAACTCTATGGTCTTGATTCGCTCATCTGGAAGCATTTCCTCAAGAAATTCCTGGGTCTCCTTGATGAATCCAGCCTCCTTCATGCGTTCCACTGACAAACGCATGGCTCGACCAGGCAATATTCCATCAACCTTCATTTCCTCAAGCAAAGTCTGGACTTTATCAAACTGTTTGACGCCAGTAAATCCTTCTACCAAAAGCGAGTACTGGTTCAATGTGCGCTTGATCCTCATCAACGGTAGCATACTGAAAACCTCCATAGCCGAATGCAGCTTCCCTGAATTCACGAGGTGCTCGATCATTATTGTGTATGTCCTGCAATTGGGAATTGCTCCTTCATCGATCATCCTATAGAATATCTGGACTGCTTCAGAGTCATTGCCCGTGTGTGCATAAAGGCGCATGACAATGTTATAAGACTCAGTGCAGACACGATCACTAGCAAGTCGATATTCACCCCACACCTTCAGGACTGACTCAATGTCTCCGGCTGCAGCATGCCACTGCATGAGATTCATAAAGCTGACACGCACATTGCCGAACCTTCCAGCATTGATGGCATTGATCAGCGACTTGAGCTCCCTGCTTCGGCGGGACCTGGCGAGCAATGTGGCCAACGAATGCAACGTGTTCTGGTTATGCGAAAACTGCAGAACCGTCTCAAGAGTTTCAACGAGGGAGAGCGCGGAGTCTGCAGAAGGAGCAGACCGGAGCGCATGAGTAACCACGAAAGAATCAAGCAGACGATCACTTAAAGCACCGGAAAGTGAGTTGGGAGGGCCAGACCGGAGCGCAAGACGGATTGAATCAATGAGTTTGGCACGGTAGAGGTAGTGCGAGACCTTACTCGGAAAAGGGTCACGAGCGTAGCAGCGACTTTGCTGAGTTAAGCATTTGATCAGGCTTATCCTACGAAGGAGTTGCTTCGAATGCATTTGGAACTAGGTAAAGTCAGAGAAAGTACCTGGGTGATTAAGATTCTTGTTGTTCATGATATTTAAGCTACAGTGTTTACCATAGTTTGTTTGATACTGATATCAGCAGTCACAGACACAAAACATCAAACGTCTGGTGTGCATAAAAACATACAAAAGCTTGCAGAGTTCTCTCAGGTGGTCTTCCTTTCGCCATCATTACAAGTGAAGAAAACAGTTCTAGAAACTGGGTTGACCCCGAAACGAGAAGAAGAAACCTGACTGGTGCGTAACTGGTTGTTGGAATACGGGAAGCAGAGTTTACTGGCCAGAGCTGTGAAGAAGCCTTTGCAGACCAGTGAACACTTCTTAACTTGAATATGGGCCGCCAAGGTCCAAACTACCGAATGGGCCAAGCCTACGTCTATGGGTCTGTTTCCTGACTTGGAGAACATTTGAAGAACATTTGAAGAAAGCCCTAAAAAAAAAAAAAAAGTCTCCAAAATACAGCCTTTTCTATAATTTTAAATTTTTTACTCAATTAAAATATTAAATTAAAAATAATTTTAGAACAAAAATCTAAATAATGTGACAATAATCTTTAACATGTACATTAAAAAGTCTATTTCTATAATTTTCTCAACAAAAAGTCTAACCACTGTTTACATATGTATCATCAAGGGAAACTAATAAGAAAAATGCTCGGATAGTCCGGTGTTAAACAAAAGTATTTTAGAAGATATTTGAATTTCATATTTGTGAAATTATATTCATTTTATCCGTAAATTAATATTAAAAGTGTTACATCTGTTTTTATCAAGTTTTAATTAATTAGTCAAATTAATTAATTACCGAAAGCACGTAAATTATCAAGATAAGAAATTTTTATGAGATTCGGTTTCCCGACTTCTCAGAGTCATGTCTAGAAGGTGAACACATTACTAACTATAAAATGATTACAAACACTAATTAATGAACATGTTTTACAAGATCCCCTTACAAGTTTTGTTGAATTTCCTTCAATTGCTTTTGTTTCCTCCCAAAGTCATCAAATCTTTCTCCTAAATAACGTAGAAAATGCAACAACTTCAAAAAAGTCTTTGAGTAGACTTATATATCTTTAAACTCAGTAAATAGGTCTCTAAATACGCTTGTATATCTTTAAACTTTGTAACTCTCCCAAATACTTTTTAAGACTTGAATGTGCGATAGTAAAAAATCCAAGTGAATCTCGAATTTAGAAATAATTCAAATTTCAAATTATTTCACATTTTATTTTGACACACTATGAAACATTTTAAAATTTAAATCTTTCAGATTTATTTACTTAAACTAAAATTGTGCTTATGCACATGTTTTTCGATACCAAATCTTCTGCAGATATGTTGTAATATTTGAAAATACATAATCTTTGATTGGGATATTAAATATCAATTCTAATTCAAATAGGACTTAAAATCCTACTTAAACTAGGATTTCTTTTAATTTCTAATCCCAAAATTATCTCCCACTAAATCAGGTGCAAATCTTCTTAAATATCCAAATGTGAATCTTTCCAATAATCCTTTCCACATCAGTAATCCATGTTAGCACTTGCAACGTCAGCTTGCATATTCCAAAATCACAATTGACTGATATCGTAACAAACCATATAATATAGGTTGATATTACAACAAACTCTGCAACACTGAACTAAAAATAATTAACTAGCTAACAAAATCTTTTTTTTATTTTTCCTAAACATGGTTGTCATAGATGCCAACATATAAAAAACCTAACAATAACCCTCTTTAGCATTTTCTTTGCTTAAAACAAATTTTACAATGAAAACTCCAAATATAAACCAAAAATTATATTATTCCCCCTAAATATGTCACTCTTCCTTTTGAGTCAATAAATGCCAAAGTCATACTTCTATAACTTGCACTTCCGAAAGTAGCACATACTCCCCCTTAATATCATCTTTTTATGCACATGTTTCTCATATCAACTTTACAAAAACCACTAAAGGAAAATTTACATCATTATCAACTTAAAACCTGCAAAAGAATGCATAAAAAAACAAACCACATATTTGAAGAATTTCTGATTTTGGGGATTAGAGTTTTGTTAAAGAAGATGAAACGAAAATGAAAGAAGGATATAATAAAAAATATAGAGAACTCAATAAAAAAAACTTGGAAATCACCCATAAAACATACTTTCCCAATTTTGAAAAACCAAAACAACATATAACATGCCTCATTAAAATAATTAATTTGTACAAATTTGTAGTTATTGTAGAGAATATCGCAACGTACTTTATAATATCACCAACACCAAACTCAACTCTCAACCCAACAAAGCCCTTTTTTTTATAATAAAATGCCGAAAGATTTCAAATAAACTAGAATGTATGCAACATACACAAACGTTGAAAGATTTCACATATACTATAGCACATAAAAATTTTGGATGATTGTGGTGTTATAGAATTTCAATTTAACTATTAATTTAACATCATCTTGATTCCTTGCATGTGTGTGACAAAACTTTCACTCTTAATCATTCACTATATGGATAAGTTTATGCAAACTTATGAGTATAAGCTGATCTCTAGATAATGTAATATGAAAACTCCATAGGCTTGCTTTTACTACCACTCTCTACTAATATTGACCACATAGCATCTAGGATCACTAGGACTTTTCAGTTTATGATGTAAAGCTACAGTTAAGGTAGGATATATAATATCGATGTGGCTAAATCGCATTTTTATTCCAACTTTAGATTTATCTTTTACTTTTTAAACCCTTTTTTTTTTGTTTTTTTGTTTTCATACAACATTCTCTAAAATTCTTTTCGTGCTTCACAATATGTAGGAAACTTCCATATTTTTTCTCCTTTTTTTTCCTTTTCTTTTCCTTTTTTTTTTCACACACCTTTATCTATCCTTCCTAAACATAACATAGCTTCAAATAATGACATCTAAGGAAAAACCAACCATGTTGATGGGTGAAGGACAAGAATAGAAAACATTTATAAGATGGTTAGGTTAAGTGTGAGTGACAAAAAAAAGGTAAATGTTAGGCTTAACAAGGTGTACTAGGGAATAAAGATGTGTAGGTAGGCTCAAAAGGCTTAAATGATCTCAAAAAGGCCTAAATTATGTTCTAAATTCTATGGCACCTAGGATTTTATCTCGAGTGATAAAAAAAACCAAGTTCTATATTTCTATGAGATCATAATATCACAGAAGTTTATATAAACATTCTTTAAGCATGTAAAACAATCAAGATATCAATATTATGTGCTAGAAAATGCAAAAAACCATTGACAATATCAAATCAATAAAAGAGTTAAGCATGTACAAGCACACAACTTTCAATAATTTTCATGAGCTATAATTAGTTCAATCTAATGCAAATCTGAACCCTAGATATGGACCTATCTATATTAAGAGTATGAAAAACAAAATTTATTAAAACAAAACTAAATGCAAACCTAATATGCAATGCAATACAAGGAAAAACAAACAAGCATTCACATCATGAAAATCCTTATGAATTTTATTAAGCACATAAACCGTGTTGAATCAAGATTTTTGATAAAAATATTTGCAAGTTGTTTTTCTATTGCAACATACTCTAAAACAATGATCATGTTTTCAACTAATTGTTTAATGAAGTTTGCCTAAGTAAACTTGGAAAAATCATCCACACAAACATACTTTTTTCCAACAATACTCCTTATATGCATTAACTCCATATGGTCCATGTGAAGTAGCTTAAGAATCCATGTTATATGGACGTGTTGCAACACTTTGTGAAACACCTTCACCTTTTTGCCAATTTGGCAAAGCCCACAAATTCTGAGCTATCTTTTTTTGAGTTTAGGAACTTTATGAACAACATCTGTGCTAAGAACCTTTGTTAGATTTTATAGTTTAAATGTCCTAACTTTTGGTGCTAAAAATCAATGTCATTAACAATGTTTAATGATCTAAAACCTATTAAAACACAATTGTTAGACTTATTAGAAATACGACACTCATCCTTTGTAAAATTTATAAACAAATCTTGATCACATAGTTGACTTATGCTAATTAGATTTGCCTTGAGTCCTTCCACATGCAAAACATTCTTGAGTTTAGGTAGACCTTCTACATTAGTATTCCTTTGCCAAGAATGCATCTTTTATTCCATTATCATATATGACATAGTCGAGAGCATATTCTCGATAGTCTTTCAGATATGCCTTGTTGTTATATGCCTAAAACAACCACTATCAAAATACCAAGAATTAATAGTGCTACTTTGAAAGAAGTATATATCCCATAACACCTAAGATCGGTTTTTCTTACCCAAATCTTTCTAGTAGAATTATTTTTTAAATCAATCTTAAACTTAAGAATCTTTTTGGGATATGCAAAATATGACGGGTTAATTACTATACCACTTTTTAAAGCATTCTAAAACTTATAATATTTAGGCTTAATATGTCCACAAAAACCACACTAGGTGGAGACAAACCTCTGTGAATTACATCAAGGAGATACAGGTTTGGACTTCTTACCTAAATGGGAGCTCGGATCTAGAAGAGATGATTTCTTTACAAATATGGTCTTAGAGAAGGCGGCTTCACCCATGTAACCTATTCCATGATAATCTCCATATGACTTCCCAATAGAGAGAATGTGAGTAGACTTGTATATTTTTAAGCTATGTGAATATGTCTATAAGTAGACTTATATATTTTTAAGCTCTATAACTATACAAAATACGTTTTAAGACTTAAATATGCATTAGTCAAAAATCCAAGTGAATCTTAAATTTAGAAGTAATTCAATTGTTAATTGTTTCATGTTTTATTGTGACACACCATGAAATATTTTGAAATTTAAATCTTTCATATTTATCCACTTAAAATGATATTGTACTGCTTTAAATTCACGTATTTTTTTTGCACCAAATCTTCTGCAGATGCGCTTTAACATTTGAAAATACGTGGTCTTGATTGGGATATTATATATCAATTCTAATTTAAATAAGACTTAAAATCATACTTAAACTATGATTTCTTTTAATTTCAAATTCCAAAATTATCTCTTATTAAATCAGACGCAAATCTTCTTGAACATCCAAATTTGAATCCTTCTAATAATTCTTTCCACATCAACCATCCATATCAGTTCCTGCTACGTTAGTTAGTATCTTCCAAAATCATAACTTACTAATGTTGTAATAAACTGTGCTATACAAACTTATGTTACAATAAACTGTACAACACTGAACTAAAAAAAAAATTAGCTAGCTAGCAAATGTTATTGTTTTTAGTTTTTTCTAAACTTAGTTGTCATAAAAGCCAACACATCAAAAAACCTAACGAAAAGGACAACATCACAAATGTTAGTAGTGGGCATAATTAATCTCCTACTATGTGGGTTAACCTAATTTTTCATTGGGCATATGTTGAGAATTTTCACACCCATAATTTCGATTGTCCTAATTTTTTTTAATAAAAAAGGAAGCCTTTGTAAGAAATTATTAAAGAGGTTGATGTGTGATTTCTCCTATAATATATGGAATTAAGAAGCTAATTCTTAAAACTAAATACTACAAGATATCCTAAAATCGACAATCCTTATTAAAACGACATCACATCCGAGTGACCAACTGCAACTTAGTGGAGGTAAATTCCACCACTCATGGTTCGATTTTTTCTATTAATAGTTCAATAGAATTTAATTATACACATTATGTGAAAGTTTTCGTTATGACCATATTCAAAAAATAACATATGTGGTCAGGCCCTCATTTACGAAAAACAGTATCTCTAATATTTATATGACGTCCTGAAAAATTTCCTTATTCCGCGTTGGACAACAATAACTGTAGAAACTCAGCCGCCCAAAATAAAAGCACGAAGATTTAGGGTTCGTTTGGTGAACGCATTGCATTTGTATTGCGTTTTAATGCAATGTATTGAATGCAATTTGTATTTGGAGGAAAAGTATTAGCATTGCATTTGAATGCAATGTGTGTTTGGGAGAAAAGTATTTGAATTGTATTTTAATAATAAATATGTGATGTGATGGGTAAAAATAGAGACAAAAAAAAAAGGAGAGAGAATATATGATGTAATTAATAAAAGTAATAGAAAAAGTGAAATAATAAATAGTGATTGTGTTAGATTTAAAATGTGATGTGATTGGTATTTGAATGAAATGTTTTTGTATTTGAGGGAAAATTGCATTGCATTTAAATACAATGCCAAAAAAAAGCTTTCACCAAACATCTACTTAGACACGTTATTCCAATCTAAAAGTTGCACACTCCATAAGACTTTATTTATTTATTATTATTATTATTTTTTCGCTAGAACCAAACTCCTCTATTTGACTGAGACGACATCGTATCCGAGGAACAACAAGTACATCAACATATCATTGGGCCAAAAAAAAAACGCACACCAACATACTTGCATTTAATGGAAAAGAGAGAAAAGTAAATTCATGCTTGTAAAATAAGCCACCGAGATATTAGTGACTGCATCTCATTCCATATTCATACTTTCTACAATTTCCATTTTTCTTTCCTAAAAAACATGAAATTATTTTGTGAGTATAATATGTGGTGCAAACAGTCGTGGACATTTTATAGGGATTCATATAGAATCAACCATTTCCAACGTTTTATTTTGTCTTATGGGGTATAATATTTTTAATGGATTCTAGTCCTATGAAACTAATACTATAAAGGCCAAAAGTATTGTTTCATATGAGAAGGCAAACTGATTATACATGCATACATATATATATATATATACTTCATTATCTCTGTGAAAGTCAACATGGAAAGGTTCCTGTCAGCCGGATGTGGTCTAGTGTTCTCTTCAGACCATACTTGAGCACGGCCTGGTTTCCTTTTCTGAACCCTTCACCATACGCCGAGGACGAATCCGACTCAATCTGGTGCTTGAAAAACTCACCAAGTTTTTTCTCAAAGTCGGATCTTTGCCCCTTCTTGGACGACGTGGAAGCGGGCGAGGATGAGGACGAGGAGGAGGAGGAGGACGACGATGGAATATCGCCACCGGACCCAGAATACATCTCGGAGTCCAACCACATGTGTGCCAACACTTGGCAGATACCTTCCTCAACCTCTTGACTAAGATTGGGATAACCTGTCAAAAAAACCATTAGCAAGGCAACCATAAGTAAGTCTAGGTCCCGCATTATAAGACTCAACCAATGTGAGTGGTGATGTCTGGCACTGACACCGCTGAATATAATAATGCCATAGTAATGCAATAACCAAAATATGTGTGTTTGTGTGTGTGTGTGTACTTATACGCATTACCTTTGAGTCTAAGCCATGCGTGCATCATCTCATGAGCAAGAATTGATCCTGTCAACAACCTGTGAACCAGTTTTATGCCTTGTAATTTCGAGTGCTTGAAACGGTATTATTGATTATGATCATGTAAAGTGAGATATTATACCTAGGCAAGCCATACAAAACAAGAATTGCTGTTACTTCACATTTACGGATCAGCCTACGGGGCTCTGTTATCATGTCTATGATTCGGTATCCTGCTCCAATCTTTGGCCTCGTCAGTATCTGTTAACATGGTAACAAATATATTTAGACGTCTTACCAAACATCCTTTTCATTTTCCAAACAAAAAGAAATTTAAAGAGTTAAAACAAAAAAGTTAAAAGAAAATCATAACAGAAAAGATTTCTTACAGTAGTAACAGTCTGTTCTTCTGACAAACAGAGTCCTCTGGTCTCAGGTAAGTGATGATGGCCCTGCTCGTAAGTGAGGCAAGATTTTTT
The DNA here is from genome assembly GCA_035233585.1 of Antiaris toxicaria. Taxonomy (NCBI): domain Eukaryota; kingdom Viridiplantae; phylum Streptophyta; class Magnoliopsida; order Rosales; family Moraceae; genus Antiaris; species Antiaris toxicaria. Next base: position 34,994,055 of record CP141157.1, on the reverse strand, counting down.
CAACCTTGGCTAAATGAAAAGTAAACCAAATAAAAAAGAAAAGAGAATAGTTGTTTTCAAGTATCAATGTTCAATTTGTTTCGATATCTACATTCTTTTCTCCTTCCATGGCCTCATTTAGTGCTTGTCTCTCGACCAGGAGCATCGGAATTTGCTGCTCCACTTTCATGTTCAAACCCTCATAGAATTCTTGTATTTCAAGGTAAAGCGGTTGGCATTCATAAGTATCCATAATTGCCGAGTCTAGGCACTCCAAGCATAGTTTCCGACCATCATCTAGTAACAAAAATCTTGTGTCCCTTGCCTGCATTGATGGGAAGGCAATTCAGCGTTATTTGTTGACAAAAAGGATAACGAGGTTTTGTTTGATGAAGGAGAAAAGGAACTGTATTTCTACTGACCTCCATTCTTTCACAGCTACAACACCGAGGCGTCCCATCACGCTCATGAGAAGGACAATACTTTTGTAGCCAGAAGGGATGTGCTCTATACTCAATCAAACCTGATGAATTGGTTGGGATCTGAAAAAGATTCATCATCAGAAAAAGCACCAAAGGAGCTTGATGCTACAAAAATTAGAGAACCAAAATGACAGGAGGCTCACAAAGTTACTGCAAACATCGCATCTCGGATGATGCTGCGCCTTATAACAGGATTTGTGAAAAGGATGATTCCCAGACATGGAAAACTAATACATGAAAGAGAGGTTAATTAGACAACCAGGACAACCACGAAAACAAAAAGAAAGTTTACCACGGACTAGAGCATTTCATCAATTGATCCAACACGAAAAATGTATCAGTTCAGACCTCATAATCAGTGATAGGAAGATTGCAGGCATGGCATCGGAAACATTCTGGATGCCAAACAGCATTCATGCAACTCAAAAACCGCCCGTGCCCAATTTCAGCTTTGCAGCCAGCACAGGTCCTGCATGGCAATGGTTTTAAACACAAGTAAGGTTTTCTTTATCGAACTTTAGTAGCACAGTTATAAATTAAAGGACTAACATAATTTGCAACTGGAACTACTCTTTGCATATCTCCCTTGTGTGGATTCCCAAATGTAACATATTCGTCTGCTGAGTCAAGAGTAATCAAATGTCTCGATTACCAGACAAATTCGTTTTGTAGCTTATATAAATACTAATGCAACCCTTTTTAAGTAAGAAATTAAGCAGGATGACAAATAACCATACTTTGATTTCCAAAATTATATTTTACACTTCACAGATTTGAGACAGTTATATATTGATGTGATGACTGTATTTACCTGTACCCAGATGGAAACATGAAAGGAAAAGGCTGAAATAAACCACCATGATCTTGACGGGGGGGAGAATTCATGTCCAGACTTTCTTGAATAGCCCTGGCAAGCTGTTCATCTTCCTCCAATTGAACTTTTGAAAATTGCTCGTCTTTCTCTGGTTCAACATTAACAGATTGCTCATCATCCTCCGATTCTACGTCAGCGATGCATTCGTCATCATCTGATTCAGATTCCGATTCATGATCTACAAAAGTGATTAGAAAAAGATTAGTCTCCATGACAACTTCTTCTTCAAGTATGTAGCTAACAATAAAGGTAATGAAAATCTAAGAAAGTTTCTTCTCAATACCCTGTAATTTAGTATTAGAGAGAGGCTCACTGTTAATTTAGGCTTGAAATAAGGCCCTTTCTTTTTTTTTTATAAGACCGCAGGTATCATCATATCATGTGCTGGAACTTTAGCTTGCTACTAACCCAGGTATTGAAAAGGCAGACTCAAAAATAAATACAATTTTTCACCAACTAAGGAAATTGAACAACCTATTTTACCAGTTTGTATTGCCACATTTTGAGCATAACGTTATACAAAAGCAACAACTTACCAACAACCTTTTTCCCCTTTTGGTCTGCCTCTGAAAGGGAAAGTGCAATTGCACGATCGATTTCTTCTTTATCGAAGTCCGACAAATCATCCTGCATCACAGTTTGATGTTAGCCTAATCATAATGCAAAAATAATGCCTTAAGATCATTTCATGACCACCCTTTTTTTTTTTTTTTTCATAAAAGCTAGTAATTAGTATACTTTAGTTCAGCTACTATGAGAAAATAAACAGCTAAACGAACATATATAGATGAGCAGGGACAAGAATGAAGGACATTAAAAGAAAGAAAAATGGCAAGTACCACAGAACGGCGTGGCTCACTCAAATATCCTTCCTCTCCATATCTTCCATGATATTGCCCATGTGAGGTTCTATGGCCAGAACCTTTAAGAATCTTAGTAATCCAACTCATCACGCGAGATTTTATTCGCCTGCCGGCCGGCAAACTTGTTCCTGCAATCCAAGTCATTTCGCTTGAGAAAGAAGAAAGGTGAAAGGAAGTGCAAAGGGGTGCTTAAAAATTAATTTGTGCATTGAAAAAATTATAGCTCTTAAGTGCATTAAGAAAACAAATAAGAGAAAAACAGAAATCAAAGAACTAGTAACTCAAGTAAATTCGCTTCTATCTGATTCAAGTTTTGAAGAGGAAAGACAAATATACCAAAGGTAAACCTTAATTTGATCAAAAGGGTGGCTGAATTCAATTCAAAAAGTCATATTTATCCACCACAAACCAAAATTTAGAGCCAAAGAAAGAAAAAGAATTTGTTTTCAATCACCAAACCCAGATATAAAAATAGAAATAACTTCTTCAGCACAAGATTCCAATATGGTGTGGCAAATTATTAATAAGCTGATTGAAAACTGCTTTACTTGTCTCCTTCTCGGAGGGCACTCATTGAAAAAACAATAATTGAAACTGCCCTTGGCATAATTCACATAACATCAATTAAATATATTTATAAGAGCAGAACTTCCACCTACCCTTCATCATAAATGATACCAAAAAAATTAATAATTTAATAAATATACAAATACAAAAATAAATAAAAGCAAGAGAGGAACCTTCCAAGCAGATAAATTTCTGGATATGATATGATGTGTGAAATGATGATAAGAAAAGGAAATGAAGCAGAAGATAGATAATATCAAGTGTCAGAAAGCCCACCTCAAAAAAATTAATAATCAGCAGAGAAAGGCAGAATCTGATGAATCCCAGATCAGATAATCTCTCAAATTCCCATGAATGAATAGTCATGAGAAAAGAATTACACCCCAGAAAACGATATTAACCTCTATAATTATTCCTGCAAATTTATCAGCCTTTTCTTTTCTCTTTCTCCGTATTTTACAAGAAAGTCGGGTGAAGATGTTGGTAAAGAGAAGATAAAAAAGTGAGAGGGAAAAAAAAAAAAAGGGACTAAGAATGAACGGGAAAGGACTTGGATCCTACGCAAATCCAAGTCCACAAGGGAAAGTTAAATAATGATAAGAAAAAACAAATAGTGGAAATCTTTTTTTTTTTCCTTTTATTTCTTTCTTCCTTTTTTTTTTCCCCCTTGAAAACCACCAAAAAAAAAAAGACGGATCTTGAAGATGGAAGGAATCAAAACCCAGTTTTGGAGTTTGTAGTAGTACTAATTGTTGAATTCTAACACACTATCAGCCTTTTCCTTTCTTTTCTTTTCTTTTCTTTTCATTTTTGGTTTTGCAAGTGGGGCCTTACGCAAATTTTCAACCACACTTCGCTAAATGTCAAAAATCCCATGAAGCTTTTCGGTTGACAAAGAGACATAAGAGGAGAGAGAAGGAGAGGAGAGAGAGAGAGAGAGATCTGACGCTACAGCCAGTTACAGTTACCAACATTCACACAGTAACGTGAGTGAACTCTTGTCAAGTCTCTTATTACTTGCTCTTTGGTCTCTCTCACTCTCCCAAAGTGAGACACAGAACCAGTTTGCATATTTTTCAACGTGCTCTTCACAATCCACGATGGGAATTTGCCACGTTCATTCCATGACTACTAAAAAAAATTCCACAATTTTCTTATCTTCCTTTTTTATTTTTAATTATGAAAACAATACTGCGATGGTCTGATATAATTTTTCATCATTAGATTTTAATAAGATCTTTCTTCAATTATCATATTTTTATTTTCCATTTGAATGGAATGTTTATTTTTAAAAAAATAAAAAAATTAAATTTTTAGAAGATAAAAGGTTGTATGAATTTTTTTTGAAAGTGAAAAGTTATTTGAATAGATAAAATTTTTTTTGTTTTCTAATTTAAATGAACAAAGTATTAATAATTTTATATGATTTTGATTGATGATTCAAAATTATCTTTTTTTGTTGATACCTACTATTAAATTCTTTGATGGTTTAAAATTATTTTTGTGTTGATGCCTACTATTAAATTCTTTTTTTTATTGGATAACATCCGAGCATATTTTTGTTTTTTTGGTACTCCATGCTAGTTGTGTTTAATGCCTAGGCACTATTACAAGAAGAAAGAATAATGGTGTCTTCTTTATATATCATGCCCCTCCCAATTGAGATTATATAGAAAAAAAACACACAAAAAAAAATGTAAATACAGGAAAGAGAAAAAAAGTCATTATTTAAAGCCATGATATTTACAAAAAAAAATTTCTAACTGCGATATTATTCACAGTTTCTTGCATCATGAGCTCAAGAACAGTGCTGTTTTATTTTATTTAAAATTATGCTTTTCAGCCTCCTTTTCTTTTTTTCTTTTTTTTTTGACAAAAAGGTTACGTGATTTTTTTTTTGGGGTAAGAAAAAAAAGGTACCATAATTTTTTGGTTGACGAAGGCCTTTTCATATATTTAAACACATCATCTCTACACGATTTTCGATATAACTTATTTGATGATGTGGCATGTATATAACACTTGTGTGTGTGTGTGTGTGTGTGTGTGTGTGTTGGTATAGATATAACGATTAACTGAAAAGTGGCAAGTACTTGGATGCTGGAGAATGTCCTCAGTACATTATAAAAATATTTCACACGCGGTAAAACAAATACCAAACCCAGATGCGGTTACAAACGTATATTAATAATAATTTCATATTTAATTTTATTTAAAAATATAAAATTTAAATCCTTTATTCTTAAATTAAAAAAAAAATCACCATGAATGTATTAGTGACAGATTTAAAAGTTCTTCTTTACGAGAACACATAAAAGGATATAGTTTTTATATTAAAAAATAATAATTTTTTTTATAGATATGGAGGTTAATAATTTTATATTTAATTTTAATAAATATATTTTTATTATTAGATATAGCTCTCATATTTTGAACGCATTCCATTATTTTTCAATTTTATCTTAAGTGTTAGAATTATAATAAAAAAATGAGAGTGTTTAGTCAAAAATCCGTTATAGATTATTTGTAATTTTGTTACTAAAGATTAAGTTTCACCTTTTTTTTTTCCAGACCATCACTTTTTTCTTTTAAGATGAAAATTCTTACCAATCAATAACAAAAATCATATGCATTAATATTATGGATGTTGATAATTATAAAGTTAATATCTTTAAAAACAATGAATAATAAAAAAATAGTAAAAAATGTAAAAAAATAAATATGGAGAAAAAATAAATATTAATTATGATACTAAAACATAACAGATAATCTATGCTTAGTTATAGTACTAAAACATTAAAATAAATAAATATTAAGTGGGTATATTTATAAAAAAAAAATTTAAGTAGAAGCACATTAAAATTTGAGGAGGCACGTGCCCTCATTGGATGTACATATTTACCTTCTTTTTTTTTTTTTTTTTGAATTTAAAGGTAGAGAATTCGAACCATTCAACTTATGATATGATCAAATATGAAATTATCATTAGTTATACTTACAATCATATATATTTACCTTCCCTATTTGTTTTCATTTTTATTGTTCTAATTCAAAAAATAAATAAATAGCATAAGTTGTAAGTTGTAACAAATTATATTTAATATCAAGAATAAGAACAGCTGTGATAGGAATTCAAAAATAGTACCTATGATAGGTATTCTTTTTTAAACAGTCATGATGTAATTGAACGATTGAAATTTATTTGCATATAATAATTAAGATACACTTTCACTTATTGTACGATAAATTATGAAAATTATATATATATAAAAACCCACCCCCCAACTGACGGGGACCCCCAGCCCACACCCAATCTTTTCCCCTCTCTCTCTTTCTCTCTAGAAAGCTTCTTACTCTTAGCCATGGTAAACTTAGAGGCTTAACCACAACAAGCTCCAGTAATAAGCTACTGGCGATGCAGCAAGTAGGACTTCTTTCTGAGAAGTCATTTAAGAACTTCATGACCTACAAAGTTGCCGTCATCGAAACTTGCTCATGCCTAACGGATTGCCTTCTAGACCGATCCAACGACATGATAGTGCTGGTTCAATGACATGATGGAGCTGGTCCAACTTCATAGGTAGAGCAAGCATAAGATGAACGTTACCTCTATAGGAAAATTGGGTAATATGTGCAGCGAAATTTAAAAAAAAAATTTCTTGAATCATATTAACTCGAATTGTTATATATAATAAATTATTCTATAATCTACATACTTTAGAGAGAACAACAGGATTGTTGAAGAAGGTGACCAAGAGAGCTTCAACCAATTACCTCCTTTACTATTTTCAATCTATATTCGTTGCTCGACTTTCTCCTTCTAATCACCCAAAGCTCTTAAAACATATTATTACTATTAACGGGAGAATAATAATAAGTTTTCTTATGTTAAAGTCTATAATCCGGATAAAACAGGAGCCCCTATGTTTCTATTTATAATAAATGGATTGGGTAGAATTCAAATTTGAATGGAACATTTGAAAAAGAATTTTCTCCCTCCTTTATCCATAATTTGTGTTTTTTCATTCCTGGGAGACCAAAAAAAAAAAGTCTATAATAGGATAATAGAGATCCAAATTTGATTTAAATTTCAAACTCCATTTATCTTATGATTTTATTTACATGGTTAATGTTCCACAAATCCAATTTAAGTTTAAAATAAAATTATGGTAACTTTATTTGAATTAAACAATTATTTAATAATTATCTAAATAAAATCAATAAGAAAAAAAATCTTTTTCTTTGCCTTATTTAGTGGAAAACACCTATATCATATTGACTAGAATAAGATTTTGTTTCAATTCAAATTCAAAAAGGATAATAACCATGTTTAATTTAAAATATTTATTTATATAAGATTATAAGGATATTTAAATTAATTATCTAAACAATTAATTTGTCCACGTCTCTTAATTTAAATTAATCACATATTTATTACAAAAGATAAATAAAATTAATTTAAATTAAAAATCTTATCTTCCAAATAAATATTTGTCTAAACTAAATATTTTTCCAATTAATAAAATGAAACAAAATTCTTATCTACCCTTAGTGTAAAAAGGCCAATACCCTGTAAAAGGTGTTTTAGATTTTTCTCTTCACTAAATCCAAGAATTAAAGTCATAATGAATAATCATATTGATTACCATCAATTAAAGAATTATATTAAGTTAGTAAAGAAACCAATTGGATATATATAATATGGGTTCTAATAATTTATATAATTAATTATATAATTATTAATTTTAGAGTCACACTATTATAAACTTGAATTTACACTCCCAATTATATATTGTATTATGTAAGCTAGCATGTAATTGTAATCTAATGATCTTATCATATATGCAACACACTTATACGATATTCACGATTAACTTAAGGTCAAAATTCATCTAATTTTTTGATCACTCTATCTCAAAGATCTATTATACATTTAAGAGGAAAATGGTTGTTCATTAAATGTGAATAATAAATCATTTGCCAAGTAAATGACTCAAAGGCTTATCTATTTTCACATAATGTACAATGTTGTTAAGAGGATAACTTTTACTTTTTATGTGAGTTATAATTCTATATCTATAAATAAAATTCATATCGAATATAAATCATGTACCTAACGAATCGATCTAATAGTTTATTACTTTGAGACACTATAATGGCCCTAGGTCTTATAATAAATCATCAAATATGAATAATAAATCATTTGCTAAGCAAATAACCGTTTTATCAATTTTCACATAATGTATAATGTCGTTAAGATGATAACATTTACTCTTTATACGAGCAATGATTTTATATCTATAAACAAAGCTCATATCGAATATAAGTCATGTACCTAATGAATTGATCTAATAATTTACTACTTTGAGACGTTTTAACCTATGGAACATCAAAATACACAAGTCATAAACATGAAGTCATTTACATATTCGGGATTAAGGTTATTGCATAATGAATATCAAAAGTGAATTAATCTATTCAAGCAGACTTATAAATTAATTACACTTTGGTCTAAGTCCAATACATCACTACTACTAAGCAATATATCTATGTCTCTACTTAGGAGTCGATTTACTCCAGATGGTCATGATAAACCATCTCTCCAATTAGATTTAGATAATATAATAGTCTTTATATGAGTTAAATGTTCAATCTAATCTTATATGCTACAGATTATAAATTTAGACTATTTACTTTAGAAACATGGTCTTCTTGCATACAATATCTATTATATACAATATTCTAATAGTTTAAATACCAAGTAGTCAAGAATCATATTTGTTTATATTTACCTTAATATGTAAATAATAATTAGGACAGTATTGCAAGGATGTAATGAAAACTTCAAATATATTATTAATCAGTTCAACATAAATGAAATATATCAAAAAATTTCTTTCACACTCAGGGCATTCCTAATAACCTTACTTGGTGGGGCCTAACGTGGCGTAGCTTTGGCTTAAGAGAGAGATAGAGAGGTGGATGGTTGCTAGGTTTAGGGGGCAATCTCGCCAATTAGGGGGTGGGGGGCGGCGATTTTATAGGTTTAGGGGGCGATTCTAGCGTGGGGGCAGAGGGTGGAAGATCAAGGTGGCGATTTTAGTGGGTGGGCGGCGATTTCACTGATGAAGATCTTTGAGGAGGAGAGCGATTCTGGCATAGGGCGAAAGGTGAAGGGCAGATTCTGGCGAGTGAGGTGTAAAGGGAGGTCGTTAGTGAAAGGGTTAGGGGTGTTTTTTTATTTTTTGATTTTATTGATTTCTTAGTGTATAATTCTATTGGTTAAAGTACATTATAATTATCATGTACATATAAAATCTTAACTGTTTAACTACATCTACATGGTTTTAAAAAAAAAGTGCCAATCATAGGTACTATTTTTGAGTTCATACCTTATACTTTTACGGTATCATCAGTAATGTGTGTGTGTGTTTTTTTTTTGGGTTTTATAATAGGCAATTTATCACTTCTTAAAAGAAGAATAAATTGATGAGCAACCTTTAAATTGGAATTGTTTTTATTAGGACAAACTAAAAAATATAAGGCAATTTATCACTTTTGGTTCTATAATGGGCAATTATCACTTCTACCATAGGCACTATTTTTAAGTTCATACCTTAGACTTTTATGATATCATCAATGTTGTGTATGTGTGTGTGTGTGTGTGTTTTTTTTTTAATTGGTTTTATAATAGGCAATTAATCACTTCTTAAACAAAAAATAAATTGATCAGCCACCTTGAAATTGGAATTATTTTTATCAGGCCAAACTAAAAAAATAAAAGGCAATTTATCACTTTTGGTTCTATAATAGCCAATTTATCACTTCTACCGTAGGTATTATTTTTGAGTTCATACCTTAGACTTTTACGATATCATCAATGTTGTATGTGTGTGTGCGTGTTTTTTTTTTCTTCTGATTTTATAATAGGCAATTGATCACTTCTTAAACAAAGAAAAAATTGATCAGCAATCTTGAAATTGGAATCGTTTTTATTAGGCCAAACTAAAAAATAAAAATTTCAAGGTTCAAAATTTTTTTCCCCTTAAATTACATGGCGCTAATTCGATTGAAATCAAACATCTGAATTGTATTCTTTTTTCTTTTAGGGTTTTTTTTCAAACAAAACTTTTTATTTTTTTTTTCCCTTTTTAGTATTTTTATAAGAAGAATATAAAGGACACTAATAGATAGCTTCCGTTTGAATGAGGTATTTAGTTTTACAAAATAGAAATTTTTCTTTTTTGGAAAATAAACATTTGTTTAGATTTTGGTTCAAAAATAAAAGTTATTTGAATGGATGAACAAATTTTCATTTTCTAGTGAGAAACTCTTTTTTCAAAAATAAAAGTTATTTGAATGGGTGAACAATTTTTCATTTTCTAGTGAGAAACTCTTTTTTTATTTTTCAAAAATAAAAATTTTTTAATATTCAAATATGAAAATTTAATATAATCTATTTTACAAATAAAAAAATTTTCTTTTTTTAAAAATCAATCTCTCCCCAGACAAAGTATAAATATTTATGACTTTAATATCGTCTCGCCACAGACCCTAAGTCCAAATAAAGACAAGACACAAAGAGATTTTGTATTTTTTATTTTTACTTTTGCTAAAGAAGACACAGAGATTAGTGGATTTTCTGCTGGCCTCTTTTGTTTCCTTTGGCCGCTGGTACACTAATTCAATTTGGTTGGAATATTGGAACAAGTTATTATGACAATTAAACCCGCGGAAAAAAAAAGTTTTATTTTTTTTTTATTTGCTTTCCAATCAAAAGGGATGTCATTGGTTAGCACATTTGGTGATAGCGATAAGGTCATTTGTGTATTTATTTTTACCAAAAGCACTCTCAGCCGACCCTTTTTTTCTTTTGTTGCTTTCTCACAGGATGTATTGACCCTACCCCTCATGTGCCGCGGCCATGCATTCTTGGTGGTCTTTCCCTTTCACTAATCACTTGATTTTAACATTTCTAATTAGTATTAGCTTTGCATTGGAGAAATTATTTAAAAATGCTTACTGTTTTAAATGAAATAATGAGTACTCATATAAAATCAGTTTGTCACTTTCACCTTTTTTCTCCATATGCGGAAGAAGTGATCCACAAACACGTGTATACCTCAAAGTTTACTTTAGAGGTTTTTTTTAAGAAGAAAATTGGGATTATGAAAGTCATTATGTCTTTTATATTATGTTCTCTTTACATAGAAAAATTGATGGATCCACTAATTAGACGAATTAAAATACTAATCAATCTTATCTACACGAATTCAATTTTATTCTCACTATCATAAATCCAACCTACAAATATTATTGATACGATATAGATTTAAAATAAAAATATATATAAAAGTATCAAATTCAAACCCATCTTGTGTGGATTAAAAGAAAATATATTTTACTGCTACACTAATCTATTGGTAGTGAAGTCAATTTTAGGTTATCAAGATGTCCGCACCTTCCAAACATCATCACTGCTACTTAATTCTTTTATTTTCCCTTAGGAGGAGGGAAAGGGTGCTGCGGATAATTAATCCAGTGTAAGTAAAGAAGACCAAAAACTAGGTTGTAAATATCCAAGCTTTTATGGCGATTAAATCAATCATTTATTAGTTTGAATTCATATCTTTATCCACACTCATTCTTTTGCTTATTTATTTCAATTTCGCTAGTATATGTAATCAGCTATAGTTGGTTGTAATAAATACAAAAATTTCCCCTATGTTTTATTGAAATTTTGCGTTTTACCAGGAATATTATTAGTATATTATACATTTTATATTCTATATGATTTATTACCTCCCAAAGGGGAAGTTTTTTTACACACGATTTGTAAACTAATGGGTAGTTTTAACAAGTTTGTAAAACATATGATAGATGGAACATTATTTCTGAAAAACAAAGGTGGAAATAAGGTATGTCTTTTAAGTAATTATTATCCCTACTTATTCACAATAGAGAGTTTTCACAGTTTGATATTGTACATCTTTAATTATACACATATATAATTGACTGTAATTAAATTATATTTCAACAACAAATTATTAATTAATTTTAATGGTCCGACCAAACTAGAATTAGCTGGGCTGATCACCTTTAACAACATGCGGTGCTTTCTTGACTACTCTGGCCGGCTGCGAAAGTAATAACCAATAATACATATATATATATATATATATATTCCTTCCTTTTACCCAAAAAAAAAAAAAAAAAAACACCATATTCCTTCTGACTCCTCCTTTGCATGCGTTTGATTGTGTAAGCCTATATTCATGAATTTGTTGAAAAAATTGGCATTACGTTGGGGCTGAATATGACGCATGTATTCTCGCGTCAAACTTAGGAAAAGACGTATACGCATGTACTTATATTTAAATTCTATATTTATAAACAGATTTCTTATAATGTGATGAGATTTTTTACTAACAATTTGTGACCCTCAAAGTTTAATTAAATGGCTTAAATGTTTGAATACAAAATACTTATGATGCATCCAATTATATTGGATTACAAAAATTACTAAAATTAAAAAAAAAAAAAAAAAAACCTTCTTCCTCACTTGTTCTCTCTAACCTCCATCCACCACCACCACGGGGAGCAGTGCTCCCAATCCTTGGCACCACAATGTGTTATGGGTGGCTCACGCTTGCCTGCGCTGAAAACCCACTGCCACCGCTATCCTTGAATCGTTGTCGAAATCTGGGTATACTCAGAATAACTGCCCTCCCCAAACCATTGCGAGCCCCTCCACCTCCCTTGTGATGGTGACCCCTCAAGGCATCGATCTCCTCTGCTCCTCCTTCAATGGATGGAAGCCCACCGCCACTGCCCTCCACAAAAGTCGACAAAGAAGGTCAGTCATGAGCCCCTCCACTTCCCCGCACGATGGCGACCCCACAAGGCATCGATCTCCTCTACCCCTCCCTCAACAGATGGAAACCCACCACCACCGCCCTCCACAATAGTAACTGAAGAAGGTCAGTCGCAAGCGCCTACGCCTCCCCCCGCGATGGCGACCTCTGCCCTTCCCTTAACGGAATGGAAACCCACCGTCACAGCCCTCTCGAATAGTCGTCAGAATCTGGGAAACTTGCTTTAAGAAATTTTTTTTAATAATAAGGTTTTAATATAATGTGATTGAGTCTAGGTATACCTTTTTTAAGATTAAATATTAACCTTTATATCTTACTCCATCCATCCATGAGATAAAAAAACTTACCTCATTGAACTATCCTATTTATAATCCGTTTAAAGTCTATTATTATTACTACTATCATTTGTTGTTGTTGTTACATTTCCAACTAGCAATATTTGCAATCTTTCAAATGTCATAATAATGATTCACCCAAAAAAAAAAAGTCACAATAATGAGTAGCTTACTAATTAACCTTCTAAAGGGGCTTAAATAAACTGCTGGGAAGGTATTTTCTTTTTCTGTTAAAATTAGTAGCAAGTAAAATATCGGTTGGGTATTCAATCTAGAATTAGAACATTGTCGGTATAGGAACCAGAAAAGAATCCGTTTAAATATAGATAAAAGTGCATGTTCCTGTAAGATGATTTGATTGCATGTAATTATTATTTAGGGAAGGTGGGGATTATTTAGTATTATGTATAGGTGATCCGCAAGTTTAGAGTTTCTGGAGAAAGGATAAGTGAGGCTCGCACCTTTAGGTAGCGTTTGATATTGTTTTTGAAATCTGTTATGTTTTTAAATTCTTTGAATTTGAGATCGTTTTGAAAACAATTCTGAGAACGTTTCTGAAATTGTGTTTGGTTTTATTTTCTGAGTGTATGTTTTGAGAAACAAAAAAGTGAAACTGTATTTGGTTATATTTTTGAAAACCAGTCATTTTATAAGTATTCTATAAAAACATATTTATGTTTGATTTAAAAAAAATTATTATGAATACCAAAAATTAAAAATTAATAAAATTTTTTAATTGAAAAATGAATTAAAAATTAATAACTATAATATTTAAGTAATTACTATATCAATTAAATCTTAATTAACCATAATAATTAAATCAGAGAAATAGGAGAAATGGAAAAAATGAAATCAGAAAAAATGACTAAAAGTCGTTTTCAATTTTACGTTAGGAACAAAGGAGATTTTGGATTCGTTTTGAAAACTGTTTTCAAAAATAATACAAACCAAACACAATTTCACACCGATTTTGAAATCGATTTTCTAGAAAATCATGAAATCTGTTTTGAAAACAAAACCAAACACGCACTTAAAATTGAGGTTTCGCGGAATCTTCTAACAGCTTTTACTAAGATTTGTGTTTATTGGAATCATATTGTTCTTCAAATTAATATTAATTGATTATCTTGACAAACGAGAAAAGATTAATATTTTGAAATAGTTAGGGAATTACCAAGAATTTGAAATATATTAGGGGGAATTTACAATTATTACTAACTAATAGGGGACCATGCTGACCCAGCACCAAGGAAAATGTGGGAATCTCTTCTGGTCTAATCCAGCACCAAACAACGCTACACCTAACGTCTGCCCCCAACAGCTCCATTAAATATTGTTCTCACCCCTTCACAAAAACAACTTTCTTTGCCTTCTTAAGGTGCTAGCTTTTCCCCTCTTATATATATATGTATATATGTATATATATATATCTTTTGATGGTTGCTTTGTCATTTTTATTTTCGTAATTAGTTATGTGTACATGAGACCATGAATATATGACAAAGATATATTCTCACCTTCCCTTTGTGCTCAAGTTCTGTGGTGAATTTGGAAGTAATTAAGGTTTAACCGAGCAGGATTAAAAGAACAATATCACCACTACTAACGGACCACTAATAGACTGGTGTAGCAGTTGTGGTTTTCTTTTTTATTTTTTATTTAATGTTCTTCCAACTATTGAACGGGTTCAATAATTTTATACTCCAGAGTCCCATTTTGAAAGTCACTACCTAATTAACGGATTGTATTGTTGTTGAAGTTGTGGTCTTTAGGAAATCATATACAAAATCAATGCATATGTCCTACCGCAAAAAAGTTTTAAAGTTTATTTTCATCATTTTTTCGAATTGACTTATTTGGGAAAAGCATGTATATCCCTAAGCCTAAATGGTAAAATAATGTTAGACTGGTCCTTGTGTAACTTTGCCCACATTTAAGACAAAAGCATTGGGCCCAAAGTACAATTATATGTTTGTGTGGTTTTCTATTATTTACCACATTGACGATTACCACTTCATTATGGGAAAATTGTATATGAAGTCGCAATCAGATTATATGTTATGGGAAAATTGACGATTACCACAATTCACTAGGCTTGGACTCCCTAGGTCTATTAAATTTTCAATCACTATGAACTTGATTTTATTAAGTGGATATTACCTACTTCAATTATTTTTTAAAACCTGCTATTTATTATAATTTCATATTAACATATGTATAGGACTTTTCATTTTCAAGCCCAAAAAAAAAAAAAAGGGAAAATTTATATAAAAAATCATATATGACAAATAGAAAGAAAAAGAAGAAAGAGAGTGAGCAAAGGAAAGTCTATATCATATGGATTGGGCCTTTTGATATAAAATAAAATTGTAAAGAGCATTGCTAAAGAACAGATAGAGAGAGGGACCAAAACCAGCAACACATAGACAGAGGAGGAGACAGCAAGGTAAAGTGTTTAGTATGTTTGTGTTTAACATTCTCTCATTTCCAGTATTGTCAATTGATAAGTGCATATATAGAGACTGCAGAGTAACGATCCACATCATAAAATATATATATATATGTTTAGATATCATAAATGTTTAGAAAATATTCATACCAAATTTCGCAAAATTTTGGTGGAATTTTGAAAATGTGTTACGGATTATTAAAAAAAAAAAAAAAGAGATTTATTTTTAGAATAGTGCTTGGACAGATGTCTCTAAAATTAGAGAAATGATCAGATCCCTTTATCTTTTTCTTCTCTTTCTCTCTTTGATATGTGAAGGTTGGGGTTTCTCAATCGTTTTCCTCTTTTGGAGCTAGACTCTGACGGCAGTCTTCGGCTTGCTTATGGTTTCCCAACCCTATGGATAGAGGTGGGAATCATATGATAAAGGCGAGTCCGTGGGAGAAATATGAGCGATGTCGGAAGGAGCAAGATAGAAATGAGATAATTGTGTTAGTGTATTGTTGTCATACGCCGATGAGATCTTATAACGACTCAATTTCAAATTATGTGGATTATTTTATCGACAAGGATTATTTTTGTGTGATTGGTTTTTAGGTTTTGTCATATTTAGATTTATATGTAATAATGACAATGTTTTCATCTTCTTTTATCTGATTGTCTTATTGTTGTTTTTTATTTCTAATAATGGATTTGGTTTCCTTGCTTTTTGCGTTAGTTGTTTTTTTTGTAAGATTTGAGTCTTGGCAATATTTTGGTCCCGTTAAAGTTACTTTTATACAAAGTTAGTAGTGGTCTTAGTGTTACTTAGTCTTGGTCCGTGATTGATTAGAAAATTCCATCAATTGTTATGATTTTGTCAAAAAGAGGCTTGTATGTACTTGATTTCAGCATGCCAAAGCATGTTTTATCCATTTTTGGGCCTTCAACATATGATTTTGTTTTTTTCTTCTTAGCGTCAGTGGACTTTATTTATGAATCTATTCGTATTGAAAGATTTTGTCTCTTAATATATATGGTCATTTGTTATGTTTAGTGTTTTTATATCATCTTATTAAGTTTATATGGTCAAATTTCCCCTTTCAAGAAAACTATATATATCTTTTAATTGACAAATCATACAAAAATAATAATAGCAAATTAAACAAAAATGTGACTGTTAAACATTGTATCCGATTATTTTTTAAAAATTGTACTAGAGAATTTCCTTATTTGAGATATGAACACTTCAATTTATTTCATAAGAATTTTAACAACATTCTCATTTGTCAAGATTTTACAGGTTAAGATGTTTGTTTTTCTCAATTCTTTTTCGTATAAGAAAAACTGAGACTTACATATAAATATCCATTCGAGATAGGGATAATAATGTTGCGGGGTGGGGTGTGTAATACCCACCTCTTTTTTTTACCCTTCATACCCATCTAATTTAATGTAAAGGTGATTAACCTACCCATTTACTTGCTAAAATAAATCAAAATAACTTCTATTAAAGATTTTATAAAATTTATCAACATAATTATAGATTTAACTGAAAGTAAAATTGAAATATCAAAAGCAAATCAAAACTCTAGAAATCCTTAAACTAAATCCATAAAGTAACTAAACCATTGAATAGTAAAAATTTTATTATTCTTCTTATAAGAATTAAGTTAAAAAATTAGCAATATATAGATAAAAAAATTATTGAGTTTAGGGATAGTTTATAGTTTCTTTCTTTCTATTTTCTTTTTCTTTATGAAAGTTCTTTTTTTGTCTTTCAATAAAAAATTCATATATAAATATATATTTTTATAAAAGTAAATATATGTGGGAATGTGCCGACATCAGTGCGGGTGCAAGTACGATTATGGGGGAGCTTTCCCACCCCCATACTCGCTTCTTTAGGAGCAAGCACTCTTATTTGTGAGTAAAAATGCCATCTCCAAATCTTGAATGATAGGTGTTGAAGAAAGGATAAGGTTATATAATATTACCCTTCCAAATGAGCAATATATAAAGGGAATAAGAAGTAAATAACATTTTTACAATAATTAATAGGCTGCAAAATTATTGGAGTAAATTATAAAAAAAAATAATTGGAGTAAATAACTTATTTATAAGATAAGTAAATATTATAAATTTTACTGTTTAATTATTTTTAGTTTCTTAAAAAGATGCTATTTACTATAAATTCCGTATAAAAAAAAAAAATGTAAGGCTGCTGATACATGAGTGTATAGAGGATAAAAGTCAAGTCACTTAAAAAGCACAGAAGGCTTAAAAATTCTCCCTGCAAAGGAGCCCAAATGGAAGATTGGATTCTCATTCTTGACGAGAATGTCTGTTATACTAGTCCACTTGATTAGTCCATTTTTTGCAAGAATCTCTTTGGATTTTTCAAGTACAACAATAATATATAGACTTTGCATGCTTTGCAATTCCATGCAAGAATCTATATATTATCCCAAATAATACATAGACATACATAATACAACACAGTTTTTTTTTTTTTTTTTTCCTTTTTGGCGCGGGACTTAAGATGATCATTTATTAACAAAAAAAAAAAAAAAACTTTCAAATTTGAATATACAAGTTTTTACCTGAATTTGAATAATTTCAAATTTGAAATTATATGAATGCGCAAAACAACAAAGTTGTTTAGAATTATGGATGTCAAAATCAAATATTGTGGTACTTACGTCTCGTTGAATGTAATACATTGAATGCAACTTGTATTTGGAGGAAAATACAAATTATGGATGTCAAAATCAAATATTGTGGTACTTACGTCTCGTTTGGTGAACGTATTGTATTTGCATTACGTTTGAATGCAATGCATTGAATGCAATTTGTATTTGGAGGAAAAGCATTAACATTGCATTTGAATGCAATGTGTGTTGGGTGAAAAGTATTTGAATTGTATTTTAATAATGAATATGTGATGTGATGGGTAAAAGTAGAGAGAAAAAAAGGAGAGAGAGAGAATATATGATGTAATTAAGAAAAGTAATAAAAAAAGTAAAATAATAAATAGTGATTGTGTTGGATTTAAAATGTAATGTGATTAGTATTTGAATGAAATATTTTTGTATTTGGGGGAAAATTGCATTACATTTAAATACAATGCTAAAAAAATGCGTTACCCAAACGCAAGCTTAATTTATTAAACTACAATCAGCAAAAACATTTAACTTTTTTTTTTGTTTTTTAATTTAAGGATAAGAGATTCGAATTCTTCACGTTACTGGTGAAATCAAATGTGAAATTGCTATTATGCTATACTTGCAACCTCTATATTTTTGTATTTAATCATTTAGTTTGTAATATGTATGAGTACAATTACAATATTCAATATTCGTAAATGAGTTGAAACTTATGATACTATCCTCAAATTCCAGTTGATGTTGGATATGATTACAACTACCGTATAACTAATTAAAGGGATTTATAGTTAATTAACTTTTTTTTTTTTACTAAATTTATAATTAAATGACCCAAGTTTTTAAAATTAGTTAAAAGGCCTTTTTTCCCCTCAAAATGGTTAATCAATTTTGTTAATGGTAAATCAGTGATCGATTATATTTAGTCAATCAGTGATTGACCATAGTTAATCATTAATTTTATAGTCAATCACTGATCGAACCAATTTTTTATCAATCAATGATTAACTATGGGGAAATCACTGATTTACCATTAAAAAAAAAAAAGAGCACCAACCTTGCTATCCATATCTCTCTTTCTCCCTTTCCCACCATCACATCCGACAGTTGTAGAAGCCACCACCATCGTCGCCTTCCTACCAAAGAACCTTTGCCCACAGATGCCATCGAAATTGCCGTCACCACCTCTAGATGTCTTCCATCTCGTCATCTTGCACACCTATAGTCGTCGAAGCAATTATCGTCATCCTTGGTTCGCATGAGGCTGGAATTGCCTCCAAATTGCAATCTCACTTCACCTCCACAGTAAATTTTGTCAGGAGCACTTCTAGTTAGTGACTTTGGAGGTTTGAGATCAATTGCTCACGATGGTGCTAGAGGTTGTTCATGGAAGTTTGAGATTAGCAGAGCCACAATGGCCATGGACTTTGATTGGAAATCATGAGCTTCAATGATTGTTTTATCTTCTTCGGTGATGGCCATTTGTAGATGGGTTGTCGGAATGAGAAAGGATGTAGGAAAAAGGCAAAGAGAGTGGGGAATTTGGGGAAGAGAATAAAAATTAATTGACCCAAATAACAACATTAGGGCATTTATCTTAAAAAAAAAAAGTTAGGCTATCTATTAGATTAGGTAATAAAAATGGGTCATCCATCCTAATTACTAAAAAAAAAAAAGAAATAAATAGAAATTCACTATTATTGTTAATATGGGCATGTTTATTTTGCATCAAAGGAAAAAGGGGGTGAGTAGTCATTCTGAATTTCCTCATTAATCATATGTTTACTTATAAAATGGGGAATGAGAATTTAGTGGGTCTCATATAATATAGAAAACGAAAAAAGAGAATGTCAATCCGTGCATTACCTTGATATTAATTTCTTGTCAAAGAGAATAAATACCAAATATACTTATATAACTTAAATAATATGTGCAAATGATTATTAGATTGTATAAAAGGACATTTTTGTAATAACGTTAATAAAATTAATATTATTAAGTTTGGTAAACACAATAAAAAAGAAAATAAGATTATTTTCCTTTACACCATCTAATAAACAAGTAAAAATTAAAAAAGAATATATTACCCTCCTTTCTATTCTTTTCCTTTATTTTTCAATCCCATTACCTTTTCTATTTCATTCATTTACGGTTTCGTAAATGCGCCCTAAATGTACAGATGACAAAGGTCATATTTTAAAGTTTAATGTTTTGCACATGCGCATGCACATATACACATACATATACTTGAAACGTTAGCACACGTATATTTGAGGGGTAGTTTTGTAAATGAATAAAACAATGAAATCCTAATTAAGAAGCAAAGGAAGTACCGATGCGAAATTAAAGAGAAACTAAGGATGCAATCATCTTAATTAGAATAAGAAGAAACAAAAAAAATAATAATAAGTTAATGTTATATAAGAAAACATTTAGTCATGAAATTTCCAAGATTAAATAATAAGATGATAATTAGCATTTTTTTTTGAACTCGAGGATTTTTTTTTTGAACTTACAGATTTTGAATTCGAAAATTAAAACCTTAACTTTGAAGACGAGGCAATTCAACCCGATTGCTTAGGCCGAAAAAAAGAAAATTTATTTATCCTAATAGATAAAAGCTTTCATGAAAGACCTAAGATGACCATTAAACTTAAGGGGGGGGGAAAGCTAAAATATTAGCTGCACACTAATTTGATTATTTAGGTTTTCTTATTCCTAGACGAATATACTACTTCAAGAACTAGCTAGAAGAAGCCACGAATAGCACTAGATGATGAAGAGCAAGGACGAGAAGGTCTCTTCTTTGGATTCGGCTGCAGAGAAAGCACGTTTTTCCCGACAGAAATATGTTGATTCGAGGCAGGAAATCCTGAAAATTGGCTACAACTTGAAGAAGGATCATGAGACTGTGAGAAAGAAAACAAAGAAGCGGTTCAATCGTTCTTCCTCCTTTCTTAAAAGCACTTTAAGGTTCATGGTCTTGTGTACCGCCAAGATTGATGTTCATGACTAAAAGGGTTTTAAATTGGACTCTGCTTCTTTATTAATTAGTAGCCATTAAATAATTTCAGGCCGACGTTATATGAAAGTAATGTTATTATTTATTATTTATTTCTTTCTTCTTTATCATGTTCTTGCAATTCTTTATCTTTTAATCCTCGTCTTTTGGTCATGGATTTGCTTATGCACTTGCTATATACTCGTTATCGATGCGTCTCCAATATGAATATTTAATGACGTTACTTGCGAAAATATGAAATCACTCCTTTGCGCCATGAATTTTTGAGATGTAGACACTCCACATAGATTAATGGGGGAGAATATGTGGAAAACGTGATCTAAGACCTGTATTGTATACGTGTGTAATTAGCTATTTTAGGAAATTTTGTAACTGCTTGTATTTCTAGAGAATTATGCTGATTTAATTAGGATATTCCATGAATCATGGGATCTGATGAATAGCCTAGTTAATTTCCTTTTCTGTAGCTAGAGTGTATTTTATTTTATTTTATTTTACCAAACCTTTGTGTATTATTCGAATTAATCAAGAAAAATTCTTCTTAAAATTCGTTCTCGGTTTGTGTCAGAATCATGGAATGACCGAAATCATTCCAAGATTCCAAATAGCTACAAAACCAAAGATCCGTTGTATATAGCAAATCTTTGTGTATTATTCGAATTAATCAAGAAAATTTCTTCTTAAAATTCGTTCTCGGTTTGTGTTAGAATCGATGGAATGACCGAAATCATTCCAAGATTCCAAATAGCTACAAAACCAAAGATTCGTAAGAATATTGCGGTGATATATGGTATATTTTTAGAAAGTAATCAATTTATCTTTCTAAATTTTAGATATCAGTTGTTCTCTTTCGTCATATATTGATTTCTCTCTGTGTTGTTGTTATTACTATTATTATTATTATTATTATTATTATTATTATAATAGTTTCTACAACTTTTTCTAGGAATCTGGATTTTTTGATAAAAAAAAAAAAAAAAGCCTTACCCGTCAGCTTCAATCTTTACGGAAAGCGGTGATCTTCTCCACTTGTGGGAGTACATAGCATGCTAGGAATCAAACTGTTTTTTAAGGAAGCTGTCTTTAAACTTTCTTCGAAGGCCTTCATTTGGGCCTCGATCAAGGAGACTAATCAAATTGGTACCAGTCATATGCATAATCAACAGGAATTTTGCAAAATTCTCGTTTACAAGATAATTATTCCCGTACGTTCGTGGGCTTCCCCTTCCTCCGGGTTGGATTATAGTCAATATAGATGGAAGGTTCTTCAGACCAGGCTGCCCGTGATGGGATTTTAAGAACTTGTCGTGGCTTTATGAAAGGTTGTTTTATAGCGCCTCTTGGCATTTCTTTTGCTTTTGAGGCTAAAGTTATGACATTTATTATCGCAATTGAGAAAGCTTAGGACCTCAAATTATCGAGAAATCAGATACTTTGCTTTACAAAACAACATCATAATAAACAGTGACATATAAATAGATAGTACCTATCATACACATAAATAGTATCATATAGTGGATATTATCGTATACATAAATAATATTATATTAACTACACTACACTATACACAATAAATAAACTTAATAAATATTGCAATTAAATATAAAAACAAATATAAAAAATGTTAAAACAAAGAATAGATGAACGAACATATCAGATTCTATGAGTTTTATAATTTGCTTAATTTTACAATTTGCCTAATCCTTAGGTATCACAGCGAGAGACCACTTCACTATCTTCAAAGATTACAAATTTTTAGTAATTTTTCAATTACCCACTAATATTATCTTCAAAGATTATAAATTTTCAATAATTTTTTAAAGATTAAAGATTACAAATTTTCAATAATTTTTTAATTATCTACTGATACTGATGGGAGGTCTTAATTAAAAGATCTCCATAAATATTTAATTCGAGAAAAAAGAAAATTTTTTTGGGATGATTTAACTCAGAGGGCAAGGGTATATATAGGACAAAAACCCGTGTCTCCTTCATACATAAGTAATGCGGGATATTTCACACAAATACAAATAAGCAAATATCTAACACAAATACTATAATATTTTGGTGGTGCAATTCTAGCGAATAATGAAAATATGAATATCAATGGAAATATTGAAATGTCAATTTTATCGAAATTTGGGAAAAATTAACAATATTAGTGAAAATATGGGAAAAAATAACTAAAATTTACTTTTAAACATATTCTTGATATTTATTAGAGTATAAATATTAAGAAGATACATAAAATAAAAAAAAATAAGTTTTTCATGAGGAACATTATTTTGTTACGTATCTTAATATCAAACGAAGTTCTATATATATATATATATTTGAGGTTTAAATATCATCACTATGCCATTTGATTTAAAAAATACTAATATCATGACATGGCATTTGAATCGCATTGAATATAATTATGAACATGCTATATATAAATTTATTGATCTCTTATCGTTATATTTTTATGAATAGGAAACTGCAAATTCTCCCAATCATTTGATTGAGATATGGTGGTGTATGGCCGGGTGAGAATAATTGAGAATTCTATATTTATCATAATTACAAAAATCATAATTATGAAGATATTGAAAACAAGAAGTCTCGACAGAGGGGATTCCAAATTCATAGATTGTAAACTTACAGAAATATTCTATTTATCAAACAAGAACATTTTTTACCGTGAACTTATTTATTTCATTATTTTGTTTCCTTCTGGTTTTTAAATATTCTCTTTATCAAATACCACTAGAGGACAAAAATTAAGTATTTTTATTAAAAAAATATTGATAAAAATATAAAATAATAAAATAACATTCATGACCAAAATTTTCTGAAATATCATTCACCGATATTTCTCCAAAAAATCCCGAAATTTCCCCCCAACATTGTAAAAAATTACACTACATATTTACTGAAATTGAATTTAAAATGTATTTATTGATATATACCAGTATTTCACCGATATTTTGATGTAAAAAATATTATAGCTAAAAAAAAATTCGGTTGCTCATAAAATCCAAAGTTTTGACGAAAATTTTACAAATAGCAAGAATATTTTTTATTTTATTTTAATGATTCTAGTTATATGGTTGGTCTGTTCACAAATCCCAATTTGGTTATTCTTTTTTGTTTGCCTTTGGTAAGCACCCACACCTAAAAATGCTACCACTTTATATACGTCAAGACTCAATCCTTGGACCTTAAAGATCTAACCCTATACCTATCTTTCCCTCGTCAACTGAGCTAGCCTTGGTGGCTTTAATTTGGTTATTATGTTGAATCTTAGGAATATATAGATAACAAATAGCTATTTCTTGGAATAAGATTCTTATTGTCACGGTCTAATTTTAAGGAAGGTAATATTGTTGCAGACAAACTTTCAAGGTGTGTAAATTGATTGTTTTTCCCAAGGGACCATGGTCCTAGCATTCATTGATCATTTAGGGGGCGTTTGTTTGTTATTTTAAAGAATAGTTTTTCATTTTTAAAAACACAAAAAATGAAAACAATCTAACAAAACACGTTTGTTTATTTAACATTTTCAAACCATTTCGAAAATAAAATTTTCAAGTGTGTTATTTTTTTTGTGTTTTTTGAAAAAAATAAAAAATTATTTTTACTTTTTTATTTTTATTTTCTCCCTCCCTTTTTTATCTCTCTCTTCCATTGAAGATGCTGGCGACGATAACAGCCACCACCAGAATCTCGTTCTCCTCCATCTCCAGCTGTGATAGCTACTCGTTAGGACCATGCGCAATGTCGGGACCACAGTGATGACAAGGAATAGTAGGTGCTTTCTTTATAGATCTGCTCACGACATCACCATCGCCCACGTCCACCCCTATATCTGACGAGCAAAGTCACCGCCACTTAGGCTAGCCACGGAGATCTACTACTCTCTCCATAAATCGAATTCACGAGGTCGTCATCTTCATGAAACTCGTGACCTCCAATGACGGGTATGTAGATCCTGCAGAAGCTTGTTGTATCTGGTCTTCATCCTCTAATGAAGGTTTGTAGCTCATAATGATTGGCCGAGATTGCGAGCCTAAAGAAGAAGAAAGAGAGAGAGAATGTGACTCGGTGACGGCAGTGACTTGGAAATGGCAACGACTCAACATGACAATTGTGGATGTCTCAGACATACAGATAGATCTTAATTTGGCTAAAAAAAATATAAAAAACATTGAAAAAAAAACTAATACTAAAAAAAAATATCAAATATAGTTTCAAAAATGATCCTAATACAATTTTTAAAACATTTTCATTTTCAAAATACTCAAAAACACAAATCAGTTTGAAAACAATTCCAAACACTACCTTGGTGATTTGGGACTCATCTTCATTGCCATATTATCACTTTCTTTTCTTTTCTTTTTTTTTTCTAAATAAACTATGGTGATAAAAATTATCTGGTGTACCAAGAAATCCTAACTAGATCGGCATGCCTATAACACTCTCTTCAATTTTTCCATTTTATTAAATATTATAAAACTAAGAAAAAGATTACAAGAAAGTTTATCAAAAGGGAAAGTGCACTCACAATAATAAAAAGAACATGACTAATGCTTGATCAATGACTCCAAAGATTATCTTTCATAAGATAAAGCCGAAACTCTCTCCTTGAAAGAAGCCTTCAAATATGCCTTATTAAAAACCTTCTAACCAAAACAAAACTAGAGGGGAAAAAGAGTATACATTTACCATTAAAGTTGGCTAATTACAGTATCAATAACTTAGGAAGAGCCAAATCTCTTTCGACCAAATAAGATCAAATTTCTACAGTATTAAACCACCATGTACCCTCATCAGCAAGGACAGCAAATGATACCAGCTTCTCCATAACTTGATTCTCTTCTCTATAAATGTTTAATGCTTTGTAGGTGAGCTTGTTGAGATAATTGACAACTTTGCTTGATCTTGCTAAAAACTTTTATGGAATATGAATTCTTGTTGTAGATTTTTGTAAGTGCACGAATTAAACAAATAACAAAGTGATGAGTAAGGTATCGTTCCTACAAGAATTGTTTTGTTAAGTATTGAACTTAATTAATTTTAATTTTATTTGAATAACCAAAAATTATTACAAGTAAAAAATAAATAAAATAAATAAATTATAAAATTACAAAAATAAATAAACATAAATTGATAATAAATAATCAAGTTCATAGCTGCTAAGAATTATGATTTCATCTTAATTAATTAGATTTAATTTTATTTAAGTATATTATTATAATTTTGTATTCATATTTGTTAATAGCTAACAATCCTTTTTATTTTATGTACTCTTTTTTAAGTTATACATAATTTCTACATTTTTATAATTTAAATTACATAAAAGATTGCAAATTAAATTCATAATGAATAGTATTATATATATATGAACAGTACTATATTTGTGAACAGCATATATATAAATAGTACTGTATATATGAATAGAAAAATATGAAATCCAAATTCAAATATAAAAAGTATTTATTGAGAAATCTATGATAGTTAATAATATAACCACATAATAATCGATAGATACATCTCTATTATATTTCAAAATTTATGGTATTTATTCTAAAGTTATATTATAAAATTCTACTCTCGGTTTTATTTTATTCCTCAAATTATTCAAAAATTGACTAGAAATTTGAAAGTATTAAGTCCAACAAATATGAGCATCATAATAACATGCAAAAATTTAATTAAACCATTACAATTGGACTACATCATAGCTCCTAGGAAAAATTTATTTAATTTATAATAAAAAATAAAATAACAAAACAAAACAAATTAAATATAATAAAAAATAAAATAACAAAACAAAACAAATTAAATATAATAAAAAAAAGGAGTTTAAAATGGATACTTGATATTTGCGCTGATAGAACTTTTAGGAATTCTTTCTTTTAAAATAAAAACTAAACCAAAGAAAATAAAAAAAAATTTAGCTTCATCATAAGCTTTATTATTTCTACTCTAACTCTCATTCTATCTCTATCTCTTTTCCATCTTTGTTATTTTTCTCAAGCCTCCCCAAAATGTCTTTTTATAAGCATAATTTTACACTATTCCACCCAACATCAACATAATTTTCATATTTTGTTATAGTAGCTACAGTAAGTATAGTGCCGGTGTATGTGATTAGGAATGATCTAATGTGGTAGGGTGCATGATAAGCTTGATTTTAATTTGTTGAAATCAAGAAAATGCCACGTGTCACATTTTTATTGGTTCTATGTCTAGCCTCCATCACATGTCATGTCATTATTTGACTGAAAAAAAGTGAGCTCATGTGGTCTAGGTGCACTAGATCATTATCTTAAAACATAATAATATGCGTGGGATCCAACTGTTACCCTATTGATATAATCTTAGAAATCATCATAACTTCTTTATATAAGCTCCGATTAGAGTGATTCATTTTTTAAAATGCTCATATCAATAAAAGATCAAATAAGATCAGTCAAGCTCATAGTATTCTGATATAAACAGTGATGTCTGGTAAGATCCATTTTCAACATATGAATTTTTTTTTACCTCAATTTGACATTAAAAAAAAAAAACAAAGTGTTAAAATTAGATATTTCCAATACAAAATTCTATAAGTAAACTCATTGAAAAAATTTAATTTTAAGTTTATTTAATATACTATTACTAAAAAAAAGGTAAGATAAAATAAAGCAATATTACATAAAAATTTCATGTAATTTATAAAAATCTAAATTAAAATAAAAAAAATAAAATTTTCAAGGATAAGTCAATTTTTATACATAAAAAAAATAGTAAAATAACTCTATTTTATAGAGTTATCAATTCTATTAGATTAAAGTAGCTCTACCACGTAGGTAAATTTACACTCAAACCAGATGATATCCCAGTTAAAGCTACTCACATAATCAATGATAGTAATAACCCCCATAAGATCAGCTTCAAAAGCAATAATAATCCCAAGAGATTTAGCAAAACAATCTTTGCCTCTGCAGTTTATCGCTTTCTTGATTTATCATGAGTTTGGCTTGACTTGTTCATGTTAGTTTCGGTTATTTGATATCTTTCGTTTAGTTACTTTGTTGGCTTTTTTCTTTTCTTTTCTTTTTTTTTTTTTTAAAGGAAAACGTAATCACTCTGATTTTATCATTAGATTTTTCCTCAGCTATTTACTAGCAAGGTTTTTGATGAGTTTTATAGACCAATTTTTAAATGCGCGGTTTCAGCTGCTTCTTTTGACGTTAGTTTCTGATTGTTCTTTTTTTTTTTTTGGGGGGGGGATCTTTTGCCCTCTTTGATTCCCTCTTTTTGTTCATTAATAATTGTATTTCTTTCTTTTTTCTTTATTTTTCTTAGTAATGATCAGTTGTAAAGTGTGGGATACAGTTGCCAGTAGGTGTTAAGTTAGTGGGGATACTCTAATTTCCCTAATGCTATTTTCTTCTTCTTTGTACTAATAAAAAAAATATACATATTAATTATGGCAACATATGTATATTATTCGGTTACGTAATTTGCTATGTGTGAAAGTAAAACTACATAAACCAATCAAAGGAGGCACAAACGCGAGGTTGAAGAGAAGTTAACTTTGGATCCACTTATTTTGATAATTATAAGCACCAATTTTAAGGGGGGAAAAAAGCCAAAGAAAAATAAAAGAAAAGAAGGAGAAATCATGCCATGTTTAAGGTGTAGTTTGAAAAAAAATTACATTTTAATTTTATTCAAATGCAATATAATTTTATATCAAATACAAATTTTTCGACAATACTACGAAAATAATTACTATTCAAAAGTTTTTAAAAACAATCATATCAATTTTTTAATTCCACTATTTATCTCTATTTTTACTAATCACATCAATTTTTCAACTTTAAAATACTTTTTATCCAAATACGCATTTCATTCAAATATAAAACAAATACTTTTCAACCAAATACAACATTCAAAAAATAAATTTTATTTAAATACAATTAAAATACAATACATTTACAAATGTCCCGTAAAAGTTACTAATAAAAGTTACAGCACATTTTTTAAATAGTATAAAATTATAACATTTTAATTTTATTTTTACTTTATTCTAGTTTTACTCTTTCTCTCACTCTACATGCTCCCTCTCTCCTTTCTCTCTCTCTCTCTTCCCTGTACTTCTCTCTCTATGTCGATCTCTTTCTCTCTCTATCCCCTCGTCGACCAGAGATCACGGCAGCAGCGATGATGGGATCGCGATGGCGTCGAGAATTGAGATCACGATTTCCTACGGTGACGAGACTGCAGTGGCAGCCGTGAAGACGAGAATCAGGATCGTGGATTCCTCTGGTGATTGGCGTTTCTCGCTACTGTGATTTTTCCTACCGTTGTCGCTACTATGATTTTTCCCTCGATCGCGGTTGAGATGGAGTTGGTGACCGTGTCTGTCACGAATCTCGCCACCGATCTTGGTCGCAATGGTGTTTGTCACGAATCTTGCCATCGATCATGATCGCGACAATGTCGGTCACGAATCTCACTGGCGACGTGGTCCCACTGGAGTCGGCGATGGTGTCGGTAATGGGAACTGTTCTGGGAAAGTAGGGAAAGAGAAAGAAGAGGGAAAAAGGGTATTCTGGGGTTTTTAAAAAAATTGTGCTTTATATTAACAGTGTCTAAAAATATGTTATAATTTTCAATTTCACTTACGAATTATGCTATTTAGCTCTTTATCCATAAAAAAAAATTTTCAAAAAATAAAAGATATTATCATTTAATATTTAAAAAATGTAACCTAATTAACCATGCGACGCGCACTTGAGTAGTGAAAAACGGAACAGACTCCTGCTAGGAGACTTGGACGTGAATCAGAAACCTATTCTAATTTGTATATATATATATATATGTGTGTGTGTGTGTGTGTCTCAGTTATACGTGCACCGCATAGGAATGTCTATGTATCTATATATACATGTTACATGTACATGAAGCCGATCAAATTCATATAAAAGAGAAAACCTGAGGGTAGAGAGAGAAAGAGTGCTAGTAGGTGAGAGGAAGAAGCAGCAGCTAGCTAGCAGAATATCAAGATGATGAAGAAAGATACATCCACAGAGGGCTGTTTCGACGTCGAAAAAGGAGCGGCTGCGAAGGCAAGATTTAGCGATGAATCGAAAGAAGAAGGAGACAAACAGTCGTTGAGAGAGTTATTGGGGAAGGAGGACATGAAGAAGAGGAAGAATAAGACGAAGATGTCTGCTATCAGCAGCAGTTATACAACTTCTTCTTTAGAGTCTGCAGCTCAAAAGGCGTGTATTTCACGACAGGAGTACGTGGCTTCGAGGCAGGAATTCCTGAGAAGCTACAACTTGACGACGGAGGCAGCGGCCGGTACGGCGACGAAGAAGAAGAAAGAGAGCGTGGGAAACAGAACAAAGAAGTGGCTTCATGGTCTTGTGTGTGGCTCCAAAGCTTGATATGTTCATGGCTAATCTCCTTCAAACCATGAATATTTAATTTTATTCTAATTGCAATATTTAGAATTTTTTTCAAAAAAATTAAATTTTATATCCTAAATTTTGATTTTTAGTTAGTATATATTCATATTTTGAACTTTAAAATCTTAAACAAATTTAAAATATTGTATACCTCACAATTTTTGGAACTTTAAACTTTAAAAATCAAATTAAACTTTTATCACAAGCATAATTAGTTTAACGGGGAAAAAAATCAAAGCACGAATAAATATATAAATGAAGGCAAGCAATTCTTTTATTGTAATTTTAGTTTTTAAATTTTTTTTTGTTTTTGTTTATTTATATCAATGCACATTAAACTTGTCATAAAGTTACAATTTATAAGCTAAACTTTTAATTTTGATAATTTACACGTTGAACTTACAAATTTATAGTAATTTGCACTCAATTGACAAGCAGTGTTGATTTTTTTTTTAATGAAATTGACACTTCACTTATATATATGTTGTTAATTAAGAGTATAAAGTTTTATTTTTAATCTATGTTAATACAAACTTATATTTATAATAAAATTAATTCAAAATTTTCTATTTTAATAAAACTTAATTAAAAATCTTAATCTTAATAAATTTTTCTTAACAAGAGACACCTCATTGCCCAAAATATTTTATGCCAACATCCACAAAGTTTTTCAGAAAAATATAAGACACACCTATCATCAATCAAATATCGTGGCAATAAAGTTTAGTTTAACAGTCAAATGTATAAATGACAAATACTCCTCTGTCAAAGGAAGAATAATATGATCGGTCACGTTTTTAACAAAATGTTAAAACCAAATTAAGATATATCATCAACAAAATAACCCAAAATAACCCAATATTGTCATATATATATATATATAACTAACTTAATTTTTTATTAATATAATATGATATTATAATAAAAAATATTTTTTTTGACATATCATAATTATTAGATGGTAATGAAAGGAACGAGAATGAGTAAACACATAAGCTGAGATTACAGTGTCTTACAGCGCCTTTAGCCTACTTAGCTGAGGAAATGTTTCGATGACATTATTTATAGTGACATCATGAGCTCGTCGCTAAAACCCTACATTGTTGAAAGTGATATTGAACGTGTTTCGAAAATAATTGGCAGCCCTTAATTCTGTTGTACTTAATAAGTGAAAACCAGTTGATAAAGAAATCCTAGTACTCATTTGCATATTAAAATTGGGGTAACGAGTGTATTTTCTAGTCACAAATATTAATCGTAGCATTAGATAAAGTCATAATATATACGTGTTTAGCCATATTTCGTAAAGGTTCACTATTATATAGTATTAAAGGAAAAATTAGGTAGAGAGGTAAATTTTTTGACATTTTTTGACAAAATAGCCGAATTTTTTTATGTAAGAAAATATTCAATAATCATTATTTAATAAGTGATTGATTAAAAAAAACCATATTAATATATATCAGTCAATAAGTGAGTTGATTATTCATCAAAGTGATTTAAAAATGGTTATTTTTCTAATTTGATAAAAATTTAAGACATTTATTTAAAAAGAGAAAAGAAAACAAAACATTTACCCATATATCCTTAGTTAATTGAACCATACATAAGCTTTTTGATTATTTTATTTGCGTGTTATAAATGTAATTATATCCGTACATAGGTAATCCTATTAATCCTTTTGAATACTTGACTCTAGCTCGTGACTAGGCCATGACTAATGTAATGAAATCCTTATAGGACAAGGATAGGCAGATTGTAGAGTCTTTTTTCTAGTTATTCATCTTAATGAAGGAATATTATTCACTTTTAGTTATATATATATATATTTATAGACTCCTGCTACTGCTAGGAGAAGTAGCTAGCTATCAATCAGAAATCTAGTCTACTTAGGCCACTCAATTACAACACCAAAAGGATTATACATCTATATCTATATATAGGTAAGGATATTCATTATTAGAGAGAAAAGCTGCGTATAGTGAGAGAGATAATTACAACCCTAATTACTTACATATCAGGATGATGAAAGGTTGTTCAAGTGCGACTTTGGACGCCAAAGAAGCAGCAGTGAAACTAGGATTTGCCCGGTTGAATGATGAAGAATTAGAAGCCAAGTCCTTATTGAAAGAGATGATCATGAACGAGGAGGAGGACGAGAAGGAGACCTCTGCTATGATGATCACCACTACTTCTTTAGATTCCGCGGCGGCGAGAGCGTGTATTTCTCGCGAGAAGTACGTGGCTTCGAGGCAGGAATTTCTGAGAAGCTACAAGTTGAGGAAGAAGGAGAGTGTCGGAAGGAAAACAAAGAAGTGGTTCAAGGATAATAAGCCCCAAAACCCTCTCAGGTTCATAGTCTTGTGCGTAAAGCCTGATGTTCATGACTAATCGTCTCTTTAACCATGATGACGAGAGCGCAAGTTATTGTTAAAGGTTTCCTCTCTTCCCCCCCACCCCCCCCACCCTATTGTTTTGAATCCTTTAAAAATAAATTCCAAAGAGGTTTTAAATTGTTAACTAGATGTTGCTCGGTTGTAAATTCGGCTCTTTCATAAACCCTTATAAGTTTTTTTTTTAATTATTAATAAATTAGTAGTACGACAAAATATAGTAGCTAGTTATTTATTCATAGGTATCAATTTAGCTGAGATGTTTACTAATTTTTCTTAATTTTAGTAGTAATACTTGATTTATTAAAATAAAATATCTACTCATATAATTCTAGTATGAAGGATTTATTTTCATATATTAGCCCGTATACTTAACTTTGTATATTCTTTTTTTAATTGACACCAGACGTACTTTTTACATGAATATGGATCATGTAGATTATTTGAAAGTAATTATACATATATATTGTTTAACTAAATTTGATTATTCTTTTACAATAAATAATGGAGAGGAGGATGACTAAAGCTTTAATTCCATTCAAATTTATTACGAAGAAAACAAAAAACAAATAAAAAATAGATATAATCAAAATGCAACTTATATATGCAGCAAAAGATACTCCTTCTATGTTAAAACCAAATTTACACTAAAAAAAACCTTTTAATCATAATACTTTCTTATAAGATTTTTAGTCACGATATTTTTATGTGATTAATAAACATAACTTTGTAACTAATATGCAATTAGTTATAAATTTTTATCATAATGATTAAAACTTTCAGTCACAGGATTTTTAATGAAAGAAAAAGTTTTAGTCATACTATGACTAAAAACTTTATGGCTAAAGTTTTAGTTATAACAAAAATTTTTGATTAAATGTATATTAGTCACAAACTTATGACTAAAAATAGCATTTAGTCACATAAAAATGTTATAACTAAAAGTAGTATTTAGTCACATAAAAATGTTGTAACTAAATGTGTTATAGAAAATGTTGTGACTAAAAATATTTTTCTATTTTTTATTTTTTGTAGTTAGATATATCATCAACAAAACGTCTCGAAATATGATGAACACGCTCCATAAATTTTGGACCAAATTTCACCTTTGCATCACAGAGCACGACCAACGTAAATGTTTAACGAAATTAATTAATGAATTTGAATATATATCATCCAAATTTAAGATAATGTAAAGCAAAGTTTCGTTATACATATAGCTAGACCAAAGCCCACCTCGAATTCAGAACAAATCTAACAAACCGGATATATATGAAACTCATAACTATATCTGATAAAATCACCCAAATCTACGCTCCTTGGGGTGTTGTTGCATGAGGCAAAGGCGTGGTGGGCGTGGGACATGGATGTGTGACGTCCAAGCATGGTTGGTTTCGGGAGGAGGACAGCGGCATATTAAGGGCAGGGCAGCGTCTAGGGTCGCAACAACAAGATTTGTTTAGAGTTATTCTACATTAAAAGTAAACAAGATTTAGAGTTGGGGGTATTGATGTAAAATATTTCAATAAAAGAGGTGTCTATATAAAATTTCGAATTTTAGTAAAATTTAATTATTTTTACTTTAAGAAATTAATTGGAATTCCTAATATTTGAGTCTCTTCTTTTTTTCGTTGTTACTATATGAAACCGTTGATTAAAGAATATTGAAGAAAATATTTGAAATCCACAAGTAATACCCTTTCTGAGCGTTTGAATACATCATTAACTCTATATCATATCCTAACATAATACAATGTATATTTTATTTAAATACAAATATATTTAAATAGTAAATCAATGCAAAAATATCATTTATTAATTTTATTTTTCTATTTATTTTTATTAATTACATTATGTACTCTCTCACACACATACATCAACAACTTAAACACACATTATATTTGAATCAAATACAGAAAAAAAAAAATCCAAATTTATACTATATTCTATAAATTACATTTAAATATAATACAAAATGAATGCAGTTTCGAAATGAAAACCTTGTTTCAAAATAGTTTAGGATTTTGTGATGTTCATATAGTCATAAGGTAACCAAACGTACAGTTATCTAAAAACCGTTTCATTCTATCTCCTCTGTTTGTGTGCGAGGCCAAGGGAATGCCAATCTCTCCTCGAAGACACGATGCGAGATTTGCAGGAAGGAGCTCTCCTTGTGATCAAAAAGACCAATGGTGCAATATATTTTTAAATTTAATTGTTAAAAAAGAAAAAAGGGTATAAGTTTGAAAATTGATTTTCCACGGTAAGAAAATAAAGAGGGCAATGGTCAAAAAAATTAAAAACCGTTAATAGTGGTAAATTTCATTTCATAGTGTAGATTGATCACCTCAATCTTAGTTTAAATTCATTGCAATTTCAAAATTAATCGTTTCCCTATGTGTTTTTCGGTTATTCAATCTGCATGTTACTGTACTATTTATCTGTTTAGGTCGTAATCCTATAATTCCTAATCCCTTCAAACCGTGGCACATGAAACTAGTACAAAAAAAAAAAAATATAAGTCCTTATTGCAAGTTCTATTCTAACTGGTTATTCCTCCTAGCTAGTTAAGGATTCACTTGGTTAGATCGTTATGGTAACACTTTACCAAAAAAAAAGAGGATAATTAGAAAATCAGAAAAAAAAAAAAAAGGAAACTACCAATTATAGCAACACTGATACGGAAAAAAAATAAAAAGGAAACTTTAAATAGGTAAAACTTAATGAACATGACTTAATGAGGAACGGGTAGACTCAAAGTTGATGAAATTCATACAAAAGAAGGGAGAGAAACATGGCTAGTGAGAGAAAGTTGAAGAAGGATAATATCAAGATGATGTTGTTAAAAAGTTCTACAGAGGAAGCAAAGTCGCCGAGAAAGTTATTCGAGAAGGAGGACATGAAGAAGAAGACGATGCATGGGATGAGGATTCTTTAGAGTCTGCAGCTCAGAAAGCGTGTATTCCCAGAGAGAAGTACGTGGCTTCGAGGCAGGAATTCCTAAGAAGCTACAATATGACGATGACGATGGCGGCGGCGGTGGCAAAGAAGAAGAAGAAGAAGAAGAAGAAAGAGAGTATGGGAAATAGAACAAAGAAGTGGTTCAAGGATGATAAGCCTCTCAAGTTCATGACCAAATCTCCTTCAAACTAAACGACGAGTTTTTTGAGTTCGAGGTTTGAGACCAATTACAATAGTCAAAAATTGTTTTGTTGAAAAGAAGATTTATAAAAGATATACTTTCTTTTTCTTCTTTGATATTTTTTAATACGCAGTTTTATGCTTTAAGATTGTAACATCTTTTATTTTCTTTTTAATATTACATATAAACATATATATATATATATATCTCCTAGCCCTAACAACGTATTACATGATCTTTTTCAACAACTTACCAGTGATATTTAGAGTAGTTTTTTTTTTCCCTTTAAAGGAACAAATAGAGTGATATGCTTCCCTTTAATATGAATATCTTAAAAGGAAATTATTTCATCAATTACAAAAGTCAGCATAAAATGAACAATTAATACTAGATCAAACTTATCTCTTGCAATTACATAGTAATTAGTCACCTGGTATACAAGTGTTGAGCAATTTCTTCTGAAATGATTTGGCCTGTTAGCCACTAAAAATCTAGTTTAGTGAGTTTTATTTTGCTCTAAAATTTTATTTGGAGCTAAATTACCAGATACTTAAAAAGTTCAACATCTACGATACCGATAATAATAATAGAAGAAATTGTGGCCTCTGAAATAGTTTTGCTCTCTCTTGTTTGTTGCATACTTATCTAATTGGAAGTATAAAAAGGGATTATAACTAACTTAATAATCTATATATATATATATTTTGAGAGACAATCCTACAAACCACCCATTAATCTTCCTATATATCGTACCTAGAATATGAACTCGTTTTAGTTACTCTGAAACTGCCTAGTAGTTATCCATATGAGGTCTTGGTTCTGGAGCTAATGAGAATTTTCAAGCCCATTTGTTAGGTTGGATCAAAATGTTTTAGCCTAGAAAAAGCCCATATAAAGGGCTTTGGAACCGTGGGCCCCAGACAAAAGGCTAGTAATAAGTAGGTCTGGGTCGGACAAACAAGAATGAAGAAGCAGTTTTCAGCTTTTATATAAATTGATTTTATCTACACTGGACCAGAACCTCATTCACGTTCAGCTTTTAAATGCTGTCCCCCGCTTTTTCACTTCAATGCCCCTTTTCATATGCTTGGTCTAGTCCACTGTCCACATCATTTGTTTATGTATCTATACCCATATATATATATATATACACACACACACACACACACACACATGTTTTGCACTATGGATATCCCCATCATTGATGTACATTTTAAAACAGGATCAAATTTACATCAACTTAGAAGGGTACGTAAAATTTGATCGAAACTAATATATATTCGACAGTTTAAAAAAAAAAAACCTATCAATAAGATATTGAAAATAGAATTCTTCATATATATATTGATTTTTTTTTAAGATATAGGACAAGAGATTCCAACCTCACTGAAGTCAACTTATCTTCGTAACTTGACTTTTGCTTGCTAATCTCCCATTTTTGCCCCCCCATTTATAAAATGCACGAGTCTCTTAAGAAAAAAATGAAAATGATATCGTTCACTTAAACATCAGTCCATGTTTGATATTTCCACACGGCTGAATTTCATCTTTGTAAGTTTATGTAATTCAAAGCCGAGGAGGAGGAAAAAAGTCAGAAATTGTAGATGCTTCTCATTATACACACACACACACACACACACACACACACACTCTCTTTTGTCTAGGATTGTCATCGTCCTAAAATTTCCCTAGGATTTTTTTTCCCCATATAAGAACCGGAGATAAGTTTCAGTGATTGAGAAGTGTCAAAACAAATAAATTGACCATATTTAGAAAGGGAAAAAGAAGACACAGATGGGAGTGTAGCCAAACTAGGGGGTTGGGGGGGCGGGGGTGGGGCGGTGGTTGGGTGAAAAAGAGTTCCCCAACACCATGAAAAACATGTCCATCCAAAGCTAAAAAGGAGTACTTGTATTCTATTCAGTCTCCACCCAAAAACAAAGACCCACCTAAAGAGGCTCGAAACGCTTTCTTAAGTCCTACCAAACTCCCCCTCTATTCTTTGTTTAAATTTTTTGACAAGATATGAAAAAAAATAAAAATAAAAAACCTTGATGATAGAGCACACATTACTTTTGAACATGGATGAAAATATCAAATATGAACACTAAAATTTGTAATGCAGTCAAATATGATATCACAATGAAAAAATCATGCAATAATGAAATTATACAACTTTAAATAAAACAATACCATTATAATATAATCTATTAATTTTAAACAAATATTATTTTTGTCATAAAACTTAATAATTCATAATTGTAATTTGACAATAGAATGTAAAATTTCAAAAATATATATTAATGGGGTATAAAATAATCCACTAGCAAAAAAAATAGAACATTTTAATGTGATGTGATCATTAAAAACTTTAATATTTATAAAATATCAAAACTTTACAAATATTTTTAATGTAATTTGGTGGAATATTAAAAATTATGGGGTATTTGGATATTAGGTTTAAACTAAAATTTTTTTATTAATCTTTTTCGTTTTCAAAAAAAATCAATAAAAATTATAATAATTTTTAAAAAATCGACCAATTTTAACCTTTGTTTCAAATACAAGATATTCTTTGATTTGTTCCGAAAGATTAAAACTATATATATATATTTTTTCACATCCTATAGTATTCTCCTAAAACTTTTCTCTCTTTAATTTTACTTTTTTTTTTTTTTAATATTCCACCCACTTCTACTAAACCCATATTTCATAAAGACTAAAAAGCAAAAAAGAAAGAATAAAAATTCCAGTTTCTAAAGTCTAACCCAAAATTCTAGCCCCTACAGGCTGTCACGTATCTTTTGAGAACACGTTGTGCATATAGAACAGTTTTTGATCCTTTTGGACCACCGATTCCCACGTGGCCGGGCCCCCCTTGCCGGAGCGCCACGTGGACCCCAGTTCTTGAAGAGGACCACCTTGGAGATATACACAAGGTGCGTCACATACATATGTATAAATGTATATATATAGATGGATACAGATATTGCCACATACATAGCCTTTCAAAATCAGCCCCCCATCTTTGTTTCAGCGGTGTGTGTTTGTGCAATCAATAATTTCATGTCGTTTTCTGAATGGGCCCATCTCCCTAACAGGCTTCCGAAACCCCCGATGGGCTCACCACCCATAATTTTTAATGCTTTTCACTTTTTTCTTTTTCCATTTTTATTTTTATTTTCATTTGTTTTTTCAGTGACATGCAATTTACTCAATGAGTCAATGTTGTTTCTTTAATTACCTTAGCCCAAAAAAAAAAAAATTAATAATAATAAATGAGGGGAAAGGAAAATTATAGAGAGTAAAATTATCTCGGAAAGAGTGGAACCATACCATGAGAATGTTGGTCCCTGAGTTAATGTCATCATCTGAAAGGAAAGTGATATACTCGAGAAGGACATTTCTGCTTGGTTCTCGAGCCCCAATAACAACCCACCACCTATCAAGAAAATTTTTAGATTCGGTCATATTGCTTTCTCTAATGATCTCTAACTAAAGTTTTGTTTTTGTTTACCTTATATTATTATTTACATCCTTTTGAGAGAGATATTTTCTAGTCATTCTTTTATAGTCACGAGCTCTTGGCCTTTTCAACTTAGGGTCGACCATCACATTAACAGTTAATCCTTGAAATTTTGAAGGATTTCTTTTAATTTTTACAAAAAATTTTATGAAAGTATAAGTAAAATATTCTAACAAGTGGTTCTATTTTTAATCATCATATATGTTTTAAATTCTTTAATATACTATTTTTTTTTGTTAATAAGATTTTGATTAGAATTAACATTAAAAAAATAAATCACGAGTAGGATCCTACCTTAAAACTTTCTCACTTTTTTTATATTGGTTTTCTGAAAAGTGATGATATAGGCATGGAGGGGATGATTACAGTGATATCCAAGTTATGCCCTCCTCAACTTCTCTACAATTCAATTGGATTCTTCCTATCACCTTTGATAAAAAGTAAATATCATATATAATAAAATCACTAGACTAGGAAAACGGGAAAGGAGAGCTCCCAAATGTGTCCCAATCATGCTTTAACGTTTTTGTTAATTGGTTTTTTAACTCAATTATTTTACTCGGTCCACAATCATATTAACCAATACGTGTAGATAATATATTAATATGATTTAATATAATACTATCTAACATTGTGTATGAAGAATCTGCGGTTTATATGATAAACATTATATGATTAATTAAATCCCCTGGATACTTTTAGATCTTAAAAAAGGCGATTAATATCTCTCTACCTCGTCCCGTTGAAGTTGAAGCATTATTTTTTGGTTAAGCATAAATGGTTACTTAAATGAAAGAAAAGAAGGAAATCTCACAAATGGCTATATCAAAATTTACTGTTTGTCTCATGTTAATCATTAACTTTAAAAAGGTCTTAAATTTAATACTGATCTATCAATTTGTTATACTTTTAGTTTTTCTATCAATTAGATGTTAAAAAGAGGACAAAATATTCATAATTGGTGTATTATAAGCATAGTTTTATTTTTCATCAACTTAGTATATGCATATTTCAGCATGTAATTTTCCCTTCGCATCACATTCATATTACATGTTCTTCTTAGCATCTACTTGATGTAAGGGTTAAAAGGTAAAATAAGATGAAAGACCAGGGTTAAGTTTTCGTCTTAAAAGTCAAAGATCAAATTGTGATTTGAGAATAATTTTCAGAATCATTTGAAGGATTAACCCTTAATATTTATTTTGTTGCTCGTCTGATTCTCTAAATACTATCATTTTGTTTCTTTGCCTAAAATAAGCATAAATATTGATAAATGGCGATAGAGTGTGACATAAATGGCACCTTTGAAATGGACAACATTTAAGATTACTCTAATGATTTTCTCATAATATACGTTCTCAAAGTCGATGGATTTCAACTGGTTGGACCAATGGGAGAAGAAACTGATTCATTAAAAATACTGGGGTTTGGTGGAGTCAGTGAGTCACGAGGCTTAATTTTTAAGCAAAAAATATGTAAGCCTTTTGGTTGCTTAATATAGTATACATAAAGAAAACCTCATTTAAGGGAAATGGTTGGTTAGAGCATTACATCATTAGGTATGGTTTACCCTTTTTTTCCCTTTAATTATTATAGTTGTTGTTGATTATATATGTACTGACAAGATTAAGATATAATTGCAGTTTGATTAAACATTTTAGGGAAATATAATTAGCGTCACTTCGGCTCATAATTAATTAACTAATTTG
The DNA here is from genome assembly GCA_035233585.1 of Antiaris toxicaria. Classification (NCBI taxonomy): domain Eukaryota; kingdom Viridiplantae; phylum Streptophyta; class Magnoliopsida; order Rosales; family Moraceae; genus Antiaris; species Antiaris toxicaria. Next base: position 34,952,745 of record CP141157.1, on the reverse strand, counting down.
TCAATTTTACTTAATTTAGTTTTATAACAAAATCATGTCTAATTGACCCGCAGATTTAAACTTCGAGGAAAGAGCTAGAGCATTGAATTCGTTATCGGTTAATTAAATTAATTCTTCGGTTTTAAAACAACTGGCTGTTAGTATCCAAAAATAATAATAATAATAATTTGATAGGATTTGCATCTAGTTCAGTTTAGCACCTTTTCTTTTTCCTTTTTTTTTTTTAAAGAAATTACTATTAAGTTTGTAAGACCTTTTTTTTTTTAATTTTTGATAATATTTTGCTTGTTAAAAAAGCAGTACCGCAGCTTGAACGGAAATTTCGTGCATATAACTTTTAGATCTTGTCAATAATCCAGATGCTCCATTTCCATGCCTTTTGACCTAGGGTTTATGAACCTGAAGCCATTATTTTCTTAGAAAGTAAAAGCAGTTTTCAGAAAAACAATGCAACCATCAATTGTTAGGTGATTTCAAATTCTCCCATGAAAGAAATTTTTTTTTTTTGGCAATTGGTAATTAATCACTTAAAAAAACTAAATGATGAGAGAAGATAACCTGTAATGTCAAAGTTTACAAGCACATCTCAGAACTATAGTGGCACTTACTGACAAGCTCATTCTAAAACAAAAACACTTGAAAATTAATCGATAACTGATTGATAGCTCTGTTTGGATGTGATTTTTTTTAAATGAAAAATTTTTTGATATGAAAAATAAAAAGTTATTTTGAATTTTTTTTAAAAGTGAAAAGTTGTTTGGGTGAATGAAAACTTTTTATGTCTAAAGAGCTCTTTTTCCAATTTTCAAAAATGCAAAATTTGGATGTTTTGATACGGAAATTTAGGAAGATCCATTTTTCTAAGAATGAAAATTTTTTCATTTTTCAAAATTAGATATGTCAAACAAACGGAAGGTACGTGTTTAGGTAGAATTAGTGACAAAACATCATAGTAAAAACAAAATTGTTACCATGAAATGACTCGGACCACGTTGGATTCAGGATACCGATAATTGTTAGGTACAACAAATCACAATTTCTTAAAAACCAAAATTTAATAAATAAATAAATAAAAACATCCAACGAAAATTTGAGAGATAGGGTAGCCTCTGCTGAGCTGCAAAGGTTGGATCGTTGACCATTAACTCAACTTAATACTAAGCAATTTCGTGTTTAACCATCGAAACGGTAGAATTTTTTTACTTACGACAAAGAGAAGTAAAATATTATAACTCAATCTGATGTTGCTTCAAGTGTTAAATTCAGAAAACCTAACTCTTTTCCATCTCTGGATCCTAGTCCTCCATATATATGATCAGCACAAATTCAGACTGCGGATATATCATATGGTTTTATCCCTGTCGCAATCATATGAAAACACATGTTTGTTTCTTATTCCTATTTTTCTTTTTTGATCAAGTTATATTGGCATATAATTTTAAGACACATTACCTTTTTCTTTAATATAATTTTTTTGTCCAAGTTGGACCGGAACTAATATTAATCATTAATAAGTAATTTTTCACACAGCAGCAGCTCGATCATATATAGTTGACTCCACAAAATCCTTTTGATTGGGATATATCCACAATCAGTGCACAGTCATTATTTATCATTATTCAATAAAATAATCATAGTTCTAATTATTATTATCTCTTATTCTTCTTAAAAAAAACCTTATCCATGATAATTAATTGAGTTTTTTTTTTTTAATTTTTGTATTTCTGATACACGTGGACTGTAATTATTTGGGTCATCCGCATAATGTTAACAATAATCGCGTGTCACTTCACAACAAGAGTTTGTGATTAATTCATGGCAAATTAATAAAGTAACTGGACCCTTTATTAGGGTTTTTTTTTAAGGTTATTAAAGTGTACTTTGTTACAAATAAGCAATATTTTATTAAAAGAATAAAAGAAGAAGGGTCTTAAAAAGCCAAAAAAAAAAAAAATCTAGAAAAACAAGAAAAGCAAACAGAAAAGAAAGATACATGCAAAGAGTAATAATTAAGATTTTCTCAATTTAAAACCATTTCCTTATGAGTGCTAAGCCTGCAAGGGGTCTTCTTCTACTCAAGTTCTTCGTTTGAAGCTCTGCAAATTTTTATGAAGAACCCAAATATTTCTATCTTTTTCATGAGTAAACATAAAACTGTTGAGTTTCATGTGTGCTTCAATGTTTCGAACCTATGAAGAGTCTTTGTCTGCTGTATCTCTAAGCCTAGCTAGTGTTAAAAGAGTACCATTTTGTCATTTTTTGAATCTTTTTTTTTTTTTCCGGTCACTAGAGCTAACCTTCATTTTTTCGTAGTCACTTGATCAGTTCAATTTTTTCGTAGTCGATAAGCTAGTCTCTTTGCAACAATTGGATATAGAAATTGTGGCTCAAATTTAGGAAGATCAATGGAAATATAACCTGCTCAATAAGAATTTGGTTTGTAAGAACCGTGACATTGACATCAGTGGAACAAGCTAGTTTTGCGCATGTACTATTATCGTAATGGGCGGAGTTCGTAACAGAATTGATTGCTGATAGAAGGATTAAGGCAAAAAAAGGAGACGAAGCCAAGGACGATGATAGCTCTAAAGTCAACAAATAAGACAACTATTGTAGTGAGGTGGGGTGAAACATTAATTTGTCTGTGGTGAGAAGGCTGCTGTAGAAATGTCTTCGAACCCCTACCGCGCATCATTGGAATTTTGACGTTGACGTTGCCACAGAATCGTAGAGGTACACAAGATGTGTTTTGTTTGCGGTGCTAGGAGATCATAAACAAACGGCATTGACAACGTCGAAGATTCACAAGGTATGCGAGATGTATTCTTCAGGGTGTTGATGATCAGCTTTAAGAAGATCAGAAACTGACGGCGTTGAAAGTTTCAAATTAATTGCCCAGATGACACAGCGTTGCTATATGAAATCTCTGCTGCAGGACCTCCATATAGCATTAACAATAACGATGATGATGATAAAAAGATTTTATTAAATTGTACTAGTCATTTTGCGGATGAATTGACTTTTACAAAAAATAGTATATAAATATTTATAAACTCCTAGGCTCATAGTAAGTTCTAAAAACAATAGATGGAGGCAGCGGAAATTCATATGGTGATATTTACTGATATAAAAAAAAAAAAATTCCTTGTCGCAAAAAAGAAACAAGAAGAAAACAGCGCATATATGTACGAAAGTTGGTTAGTGCAAAGACAAAACGGGAAAAGTAAACATCAATCCAATTCACAAGCGAATAAGGTTGTGACAGTCTCCTAATAAATTTGAGTGAGGGAGTGTAGTTATTCCTTTTTATTTACTTATTTTATTTTTAAAATATTACAGAGGCCCCATAAAATACAATTACAAAAAACTGAAATAGTTTTTGGATCGTCACTATCACAAATGATCTCTCTGATTTTTTTTGTTTATATCTATAGAAGAAATATAAAAATAACTACTCATAAAGAAACAAAAATAATCCGAGCCAATTTTACTCAAATAATAAGATCAGTTTCACTCTTATCCATTATAAACCAACGCCGCGTGGTCCAATAACCGAATAAAAATCTTAAAGACAATATCGAACATTGAACCCACTGAACCACTTCTTTGTGGCAACAATGACATAATTATCTTGTAATATATGTAATAGCACTGGTGTGCCCGAAAGTAAGAGATAAAAGGGGAGGCATCCGGAAAAGGAAAGGAATAATTTGATTGCCATCAAAAGGACAAAGAGAAGGCAAGGGACCATCCATTTACAATTCTAGTCGTTTGTCATATATTTATTACATTAACAACGTTTTTGTCTGATATATATATATACATATATATATATATACAAAGAGAGAGAGAGTGGGGGCTGAGAGTGAATCCTCATTTGTCTGCCAAACCCTTTCTTTATATATTACTTTTTTCTTTGGACTATTTCTTTTTCCATTTCTTTACATATATATTAGTTTTTCTTTAGACTATTTCTTTTTTTACAAATGCTCAATTGGGCAAGACAGACAGAAATTTGGCGTTGACGCTTCCTCGTACATCTATCACCTCCGTACTCGTTCTTTACCCCTTCTTTCTTTTCTACAGCTCCTCCAATTCTCCTTTTTATTTTTCCCGCCTTGTGTGTCCCTTCTTTTTTTCCCCTCAAATTAATTATTAGACTACAGGATAAGATTTTTGATTATTTATTTCTTTAATACAGTTAAATAATTTTTTTTTTCCATATAATAAGATCATCTCGTGGAAAACATGGACTTATATTTCATGCTCATGCAGGTATAAAATATGTAAAGGCCCACAAGTAATTTATAATCGCTTTTGAAGTTAGTTTCAGCAAGCAACTAATAAATAATTAAAGAAGATCTTTTGTCTGAAATTTGCAAAACAATTTTCTTTCATTTTGACTGTACGATCGACTATTGGAATAAAAAAAAAGGAAAAAGAAAGAATCTACCTAAACATCTGAATGACTATATATATTTATAAGTCATTTGATAAACATATTACGTTTTAATTACGTTTGAATATAATTTGTTTTTTGAGTGTTGTATTTGATTGAAAAGTATTTGTTTAATATTTGAATGAAATGTATGTTTAAATGAAAAATATTTTAAAGTTGAAAAGTTAATGTGATTAATAAAAGTAGAAATAAAAAGTTAGAGTTGAAAAATTGATATGATTGTTTTAAAAAACTTTTAAATAATAATTGTTTTCGTAGCACTATTAAAAAGGATTATATTTGAATGCAAAACTTTACGTTTGGTAAAAAATTGCATTACGTTTAAATACAACGACATTAAAAAATATTTTCCAAATGTCTCCTTAATATTTATCATGAAATATCTGAAATTATGATTTATGCGTATATTTTCCTTCCCAACGTCTATTAACAGACAATCTTGCAAAATTTGTTGCTTGGTAGAGAATTGTATAGATTTTTCATTGAATGTAAATTTAATTGGGATGCACTAGTTTGAAATCAGTTGTGTTGCTACTTTTGCCATTTACGTTAAAAAAAAACTTGCAAAAAAGTCATTTTGTGTAAAATAAAAAGAAGAAGAAGAAGAAGAAGAAGAAGAAGAAGAAGAAATGGGAAAAAAGTACCAAGTGAAAGAAGTACTATAATCCGTGTTTTATGGTGTCAATTACCAACCCTTCTTTTTTTTTTTTTTAATTGTCATCATATGTTTAGATATGTAGACGTTCTTAACTTTATGTGGATTTAGCATTATAATGTTAAGGTAAATACTAATTTAACTCATGGAATCAATTATGTAGAGCTAAAGTCAATAGAAGGTGATTTTATTGGTTTAAAAGTGCATCTATTTTGGGAGTTTAAAATCCATGAAGAATTCTACAGTACACTTTGAGTTCCCAAGCATAAAATTCATATCAAACACATTGTGCTATCTTTAGTTTGTAACCTTCTTTTCAAATCTCTCAAGTGAGTTACTAATCAAGTTACTTAAGAAGATAAATTATAGATGTCTTAATGAGAGTCATTGATCGAAGGACCAAATTTAACATAAATAGAGCAAGGTTACAACTCCCTTTCTGAAATCTCAACTTTTGAAATTGAGTACTCTTATTATGCTCATTAACTATAGTGAGAATAATGAGTTTAAGAATATTGATCATGGTACATATAAAAATATTTTAAATCTTTATTACATTAATGCTTTCTCAATATGAATCAAAGTATATTCGTTATATTTTTATTTCATATTTTTCCATACATAAAAAATTAATATCCTATATATTATGTTTTATTTTTTTATTTTTGTAAATTTTTCATAACAAATAAAGATTAATAAATTTATATAAGCATGCTCTGTATTTTAACTTTATTCCAAAATATACATCTATTTTGAATCTCATTATATAACCACACATAGAAACAAATTATATTTGTATATCAAATTCATACGATAAAAAGGTCCCCAGTTTTGCCTAGAAATCTAGAACAACGACCAAAAAATATCTCAAATATAATAAAGACAAGAATTAAATTATTTTATTAAAATGTTTTATGGTTTTTTTTTTTTGCGTTTTTTGATTAGATTTTCTCCTCTCTCTCTCTCTCTCTCTCTCTCTCTCTCTCTCTCTCTCTCTCTCTCTCTCTCTCTCTCTCTCTCTCTCTCTCCCCCCTTTCTTTGAAAGCATTTTCATTTTTCTATTAATCAAAATTAATATTGACCGCATTATAATAAAGATTTGATAAACATTTTATAAACCAAAACACAAGTCATGTTTATATAAGTTTTCCATAAAATTGCTGGTAGTTCCACGGTAGACACTAGATGTCAATGTATATACATATTGCCAAATTATAATATATTTTCTCTTGTTGGCCACCGCTACATTCTTTCTCTTTTTGTCGTTATTGAGGTAAAAAGTCTACGACTGTTTCTTATCCTTTCAAAAGAAATCTTAGAGATTTTTCTCTTACCCGGTTATTCATATTACATTCAAATCTCCACATAAAATAATTATTTTGTATGATCTTTATTTTTTGCTAAAGTTTATATGATAATCTTTAATGTTTGAATAAATTTATTTATTTTTTAATTTCTAGAGTCAACAAATATATTTTGATCATGATTCGAACAATATTGACTTGAACGTATAGTTAAGAAATGAGTGGTTCATATTTTCTATAAATAAATTTGGGTTAAAACAAATAAACATAATTAAGTAACATGCTAATTTTGAGTTGATACTACAACCCAAAATTGACCAATTACAATAGGCTAATGAATAAATTGTGTTTAAATTTAGATACAGTTCGATAAGAAAATTGAACATTTTGTATTTATGTTGATCTTATAGCATTATCTAATGGATCAATATAACAGAAACATGATATTAAAACACGAATTGCATGTTGCTGTGTACATATCATCAGATTGTTATGGTTAATTTACAACAGATCATAGTTATAATGTTTCATTAAAGATTAATCATTATAAAGTATAAACAACTGGCGATCAGTCCAAATTTACTGATAGCGACGTTGTTGCATGGCTTGGATTGTCTTATTCAATTGGAAATACTAGTCATTGAATAACAAGAGCCAATACTGATAGCTCTTAAATTAAAATAGGCTTTCCTCATTTAAAGCCCTCGTTATTATGAATTTAAATTAGGCACATGGGCCAGTTTCCCACTTGTTCTTCTGCTGTTATGCTCTATTGCTATATTGGTGTCATAGGAATTTGTCTTTTTTTAGATTTTATATACTCATCTATTTCTGTTCCGAGTTTCTTTGTCTTACATGACTCCAAGAAAAAATTTAATTTGTTGGTGGGGATACACAAATTAAATTTACCAAGGTAAGTAATGGAGCTTGAGTAAGGTCAACTTTTTCTTTTTTAAGAGGATTATTATTCAAACGAAGCAAAAACATACTACAATCATCTGCAAAATGAACCTACAAACCATAACCCAAACCCTCAATTGAAACCAAAGTCACTGGCCAGTAAAGTTTGATGACGCCCAATGGGTAGGAAGATGCCCATCTCGGTATGCCAAATCAGAGTTCTCACATGGCTTGTTACAAAGACTCCTACAATCAATAACAACCAATCGATTAAGCATCTGAAATTTGTAACGCTAAGGTCACCACAAACTCCTTATCGAAATAGAATAAGTAAGATTAAAACTAAGCTACACATGCCACAAAGCACACAAGGCACGACTGTAGGCACAAAGAACAAAACAAATTAAGGTCAGGTGGGGAAATTATCATCCTTATTACAAATAAAACAACAAAAACAAAAACAAAACACCAAATAAAGCCCAAAAAAATCACCAAATCACACCCATCAAGCTGAGGATCTTCAACACGTAGAAATCTGAGGTGAATGGAAAATTGCCAATGACCTAACCGAATCTGCATGGCCACCATCTAGAGAAACTCCCCAACACCGTGTGTGGTTGACACCAAGATTGCCACCTTTCCCCTAAACTGCACTTTTTCCATGGAACCCCCCAGCACTGCATGCTGCAAAAAGACCTTGGCAACCACCAGATACCTCAACCAATAATAGGTGACACTAGTCTAAAGCTCCTTTCCACACGAAATCACCAACTCCCCCACTTCCCAGCACCACGAACCCACCCACTCTAATATAGATTGATGAAAGGCAACTATCTCCGTGAAGTTTTGAGGCCAGTTGATCGAGGACGTGCCGGTGCCGACTACCAACTTCCGCCAACCTCGACAAAAAAACTGTCAAAGAGAGCTCTAAAGAGTAAATAAGGTCAACCTAGTCAAGTGACTCGAAATCTTTATATATATATTTATATCTATATATTTATAATATAGAATTTAGGTTTTATATTCTATCCTTAACTTGCCATTGTAAGATGATACATTCTCTGAAGTCACTAATCAAATTGCTTGTTTGTGCTCAAACTAAAAAAAAAAAATCAGGTTTTCATCCTAAAAAATGAATTTATTAAGTAGAGTGACTCAATATACTTTTATACATCTACAATTGCTTTCAAACTTTTATAATGTAAAATTAACTTGGTTTTTCCTTTTTCTTTGGTACTCTTTACACCAACCTTTTTCCTTAATTTTTTTTAAGAACTTCGGATTCCAGGTGTGAGTAAAATTAAAGTGGTTTCCTTCGTACTATAATCATTTACGTGAAAAAAAAAGTAAGTTAAAAACGAGGTTATAGACATTTATTTCCCACTTTCCTGGCCAGTTGAAGGCCATTAATAAAACCCCAACCGTGTCCCCCGTTAATAAATTCTAATATTTTAAGAATATAATAAGAGAATGGTATAAAGTTGTTAATGCAGTTTGCATAGCGATAGTTCCACATCCCCTGTTTCAAAGTTGGGGTCTTGATTTCGATTTTGAATCCCGTTATGTTTATTTTATAAAAACAACTAAAGATACTAATTCTAATTCCAATATATAAAAACTTATATAGTATACGAATTGTCGTTCTATTATTATTAAGTTTTTTAAAGTATTATCATATCAATTGATTGTATCATTAATAAAATTATGACACATGAGTTAGTACTCAAAAAATTAGAATTAAAATTGATTTTCTTAACACTATTCTTATTTTATTATTTCTTTTTTTTTTCTTAAAGAAAATGGTGGATCTTTTATTCAACTTTTTTCTTTTTCTTTTTCTTTTTCAGTAAGAAATTTCTCAACTTAAAGACAGTAATTACACTAACACCACTTATATTTTATCTAAATTATAAAGACACCCACTTAATTGAGACATTTGACTTTAATCCTTTATAGAGAATTTGAAAAATTACAAAAACACTCATTCAAACCTAACAATAACTATATATATGCATATATAATATTCCTTATTGTCAAATTTTATTTGATTATCAAGTTTTATAATTTTAAATTCTAATTTAACCAAACTTTTTTTTTTATTTTACATTTGTGTAAGGATTGTAAGATCTTTTGTTTCTCTTTATGTTAGATCAATTTTTACTTCTTTACCAAGTTTAATCAAATTAATTCAGTTATCAAAAGTAAGTACATAGAGTGACACAGATAACTTTTTATAAAGTTTGGTATCTCTACTCCTTATGATCATGCTCAAACATCGAATACTTTACTAAATATAAAAAAAATTATCAACTATTAGATCTTATATAAATTAAAGACTCTCTCTTCTCAATTTGTTGTCGTTGGCTGTCTTGAACTCAGTCAATGAACCTGTTCTATGAGATCCCCTTACTAGGTATGTTGAACTCTCTTTAACTGCTAATGTCTCCTCTTAAAGACGTTAAATCTTTCTCCCAAAAGATGCATAAATGCAACAGCTTCTAAAAGGTCTCTTAGTGGACTTTTATTTCTTTAAGCTTGTGTCCACAATAATGTTTTTGAGACTTTATGCAAATAGCAGCAACCAAAGACCAAAAGAATCTCGAATCAATTTTAATTCAAATTGCAAGCTATTTTGTGATCTTTTGCAACACTTTATGAAACACTTTAAAATTCAAATATTTAGATTTTTGTTCAATCTAATTTTTTGCTATAATTATCTAGCTTTAATAGCTGCTAATAAATATGTATATCCATAAAAAAAATCCCAAGCCAAATCATATATCAAGTTGAATTCGAATTTTAAATTATCCCAATAAATGTTACAACACTTCTTCAAACACTATCTGAATTTCAAATTTAAAATGCTCTGATTTTTCACAAAATCTTCACCAATTTTTCAGCTAATAATTCCAAATACAAAAATGTGACCCTTAGGAAAAAAAAAAATCAAATCCTATTTTAATTAGGACTCCAAATCCTACTCAAATTAGGATTCCTTTTTAAAATCTAATCCTAGATTTTGTAATAATATTTAAACCACGCATTTATTCATTCTTGCAACATTATCTTCTCAAATAAATCCAGCATATCATTTTTTTAATCTTCCAAGATTATCTCTAATTAATTCATGTAATTATTCATTTGACTTACACCAAATCTGACTCTTCAAGATTTAAACCAAATCTTTCAAAATTTTAAGATTCCATGACAACTTCCATGTTGGCATATGTTTTTCTTTAAGTAGCTAGCCAAATCTTCTAGTACCTTCCTAATGTTTTAATATATGATGCAACACATTGTAGAAACACTTAAAGCTAGCTAACTAAAATTGTTTTTAGTTTTTCACAACAAAAGTTGTCATAAATGCTAACTCTAAAAATCTAATACTTTTGAATAATTTTTTTCTTTCGTAATAAAAAAAACTATCCCTTACTAGTTAATAAAACTTTAAATCCTAATTAAACTATAAATCTCTCCTATGCATGCTCAAGCAATTGCTCGCCAAATCCGCAATGGCAGACTTGTGCATGGCCTTCTGCAGTGGAGTCATTTGAGACCAATTGAAGGCAGCCAGCCCCACCTTTTTTTTTTTTTCCTTTTTAAATAAGGTTTAAGGATTTTATAATTTTCTTGTTTTGCCTCTATTGAGTTTTTTCATGTACATCCCTAATGAACTTTACAAATTTTTTATAGCTACTATTTTGTAAAATAATTAGTGTACGTCTCCCATTAAAAGAAAAGGTTGACTTCGCTATGAATCACAATAAGGCCATCAATTTGTGGGGTGACACGGTTTGTCACAATGAGGAGCGAAGTTGGTATCCGTTGGTGGCATGTGGGTGACTCTAGACTTACACAATAAAAATGCGTGTGAAATTACCATATTCAATTATTAGAGTAAAGAACTTGAATTACTCAAATTTAATTACCATTACATTAACATGACTTAAAAGTTTGATATTAAACCAATATGACAAAAATCATACACCAATAAAAATAAAGTTTGTGTCATATTTGTCAAGATGGTAGAACCTTTTTAGTAAAAGAAGATGGTAGAATTTGTGTCATATATGTAAATTTCTAACTTATTTGAGTAATTTTCTCATAAAAAATTAAGCTTATGACAATATAAATACTTTTACAAATATATTAGGCTCATGGAGCAAAATGCATATATGCGCAGGCTATATGGTCGTGGATGTTCTCTATCTAGAACCAGTGGTAGTTATTGCATTTATCGATTTCTGTTACAATTTAAGATCTCCAAGAGATCAAATACATTGTATGGACCGCTGTATCGGCATCAACATTTGCAATTGCATATGATATAAAAACAGTGACAGATTTTCATTCCTCTCTCCATGATACGGCCACATGTAAATTTCAGTTTGTCGTAGAGGAGCAATCGAATAGATGAAGAAAGAGCCATTTCTTTAAAAGTATATATATATACATATATTTTTTATGGCAGTGAAGTTGCTATCTTGATTGATCAGTCTGGAACTAATCCTCTTAAAGGTGTTGAGATTTTAGCATGCAAACGTCTATATTGTGATGGAGATATAAAACATATACTTCCTACCCGTGTCATTATGTGGATGAGTAATACTGGGTTGCAGAGTTTTTTTTTTTTTTTTTTTTTTCTTTATTTGCTTCTCTTTAGTTAAAAATAAAAAATAATAAAGAAATACTTGCTAGGCAAATTGCATACACTATATTAATTAAATACAGTAATAAAACATTAAAATATTGACATGCAAAATTTACTTTCAAGTCACATAATGTGAGAGCAATAAAAATACAGAAGAAAATAAACAATCATGAACATATAAGATTTATACATCTTCATCTCAACATGAGACTATGTCTTATTTTAGCTGCTGTAGTGATTTATTATGATGATCAAAATGTTTACAAGTGACAAACATTGCGAAAATTTTTGCAAGAAAAGGCAAAGTAGGTGACGCCAAGGAGCTACGGCACCCCTATGCTATTTTTTTCCTCTAATCTCTTGCATTATCATCCAAATGACAGCATATTTATAAAGAAAAACTAGAGAAACTAAAATTCTAAATGGAAAGTCCACAAACTAACTTTAATGATACAATTGTTGATATAGTAGGCCATTCCCGCACCCTTATGTAACACCTGATAATTTCATAACAACTTAATATGGGCAAGACATTTAATTGTTTATAAAGTATAGGTTATAGTTACACTAAATGTTGGATTAAGTGTTTTATCAGGTGATGACGTTAAAAATGTTAATATGCTTGAGAATTCATGTCTTATGTGAAAACCAAGTAAAGTAAAAACTATAGAGTTTTATGTTAATGTTACAATGATCCTAGTTTGTTAGGTTTGTCCAAATATGCATTATCTTAAGTGGTTAATGTATGCTTATAAGGGGTTAAGTACTAAGAGTTTTGTAAGACATAGTATGATGCTATATTCAAGTGAAATTTTGGTCAGGAATAAGTTCAAATTTGATAAAAGGTTCCCCATTAAAGTTATAGATCTTTTTGTTGCTTTGCTACACCTCTTAAATTGTCCAATTCTGATATTGGAGTAAAAAAAATTATGACCAAAATACAATAAGAGGTTGAGTAGCCAAAAAAAAAAAAGGTATATGGGTAGGGGGTAGAGAGCCTGGCACGACCGCACCTCTCCATAGTCACTATATAAAAAAGAAAAAAAGAAGAAGAAGGAATTTCAAGAATTAAAAAAGTGGCAACTTGGTGGGTTTTCTAAGTTTATTTTAACCTTTAGATCACCATCCAACTTTCAATCCTAATCCTTGAATTTTAAGGATTAGTTATTAAAAACCTAAATCTCTCAATTAAACACCATTATACGTATTTTCTCATAAATTTTGCTTTCATTCTTTCCCAAACTTCTCTCTTCATTCCCCCTCTTAGAATATCAATTAAGTGTGAATTCCACTAACCAAATCTGAAGGATTTAATTCTTTCAAGAACTTCTAAGTTTGATTTAACTAGAAGTTTAAGGTAATTTTATTTTCTTATGTTGATTTTGGGGTTTTTGAATTTTTGGGTTTCATCAAAATTGAGAGATTGATAATGAATTGATATAGGTGATGAGATTAACGATGTAAAATGATAAATTAAGAGATTAGAAGATAGGAAATCAAATTGTTGATATCAATTTTATGAAATTGAAATTCTAGGGTTTATAAAGAAGAGGAAAATTGAGGCTTTTGTATTTTTGTAAATTTTAGGATTTTTTCTAATTATAGAATATCGATACTATGATTCTATAACATGAATTTGGTTAAGAACGAATGTATCAAGATACCAAAATGTCACGTCACCAAACTAGCAAATTTCATAAATTTGTTTAATAAGATAAGTACATCTTTCACATATAATATATTGGTTTAAAACTTAAATTAAGGTTCATAATTGATGTGGATTTCATGATATATTCTATTTATAATTAATGTATATTTTATTGATATTTCAATGAAATTTTAAAGAAAGTTTCATATGTGTATGTATATCTATATTATTGTTATCTCATTGTTCATATAATTGTGATGTATATGGTATTGTTAATGGAGTAAAAAGTAATTAGGAGGTGTGTATCTTGGACATGTACTCTCCTGCGGTAATGGTTCATTGATAATGGTTGCCTCGATGAGTGTTGAGCCTAACTAACTCACCTTTATCATCGTTACGAGTATTGGTACATCGTTTAGGGTTGAACGTATAGTAGACAAGAGTGATGAAAAATAATAAGGATGTTTATATATTATTTTCAAAGTTATGATATATGTAATATCCAATTGTTTTTATGCTACTAGTTATATTGTGTTTTTATTGTATATGTTATTCACATTAATTTATGAGCCTAATGTTTGGTGAAAATATAAATATACTTACTAAATAATTGCTTATTAGAAATTTCACATATTGTAGATAAAGATAAAGACAAGATATAGGTTTAGTAGGTGATCGGTGTGAATCAATGCGTAATGGTAGAGTGGGTTATCGGATTTTCCTATTTGATAGAATTATTATTTATTTAAAAAAAATTTCTAAATTTAGTTTTGAATTTATGACATTATTTATATTTTGAAGTTGTTTAGAATGCTATCTTTAGGATGTTTAAGTTATTTTAAGACTGTCATCACAAGGTTTTATAAAGCTTAGTGCTTTCAAGTTCAAGTTTATAATTGAAGTTTCAGTTTTGATTTTAAAAAAAAAAAATCATTTCAATTCTGCTTGATTAATGTTTTAATTTTTATTATACATATATTGAGTATTGTATCTTTATTGTTAGAGTATGTGACATGAAATCTGTTATGGCCATGCCCGAAAGCTTGCAATGTGACTTAATATAAGAAATTTTTTAGGGCTCTGTAGTAGTAACCAAAAGATCAGGCCTATTTTATTTTAACAATATATTTGATATAATTTAAGATTTCGATTTTTTTTTTAGCCACACACATTATTCACACCACTTGTAAATTTTTAAATTAGTAAAACTTCTTCTCCTCTACCCATAGTTTTTTTTCTCTAAAGTTTTTCACGTAAATCTATGTGTTTTTTTTTTCATCTTTCTTTTTCTATTGTTGCATAATCTCATAACAATTGGTATCAAAGTGATGTTTGATTTTGAGAATGGCAGGCATGAAATATGATATTCTGCTTTTGGATCGTAACACTAGATTTTCACTATGGTAGGTCAAGTTATGGGCTATGCTCGTGCAGATGGATTTGAATGACATGCTGCTAGGGTTTGATAAAAAAAAAACCCCATTTTGGATGCCGAAAGAAAAACAACATAGGGATTGAAAGGCCCTATCTCAGATTCATCTTTATTTGTCGAATCAGATTCTACACGACGTTCTGATGGAGAAAATTGCCGTTACATTGTGGTTGAAGTTGCAACAGTTGTGCATGGCAAAAAGTCTCACCCATTAGTTATATTTTAAACAGTGACTCTAAAGGCACATATTTAGAATATCACTTTATTATCTTTAAAGAAATCATCTTTGACCTAGAGACTATGGAAGTTAAGTATGATGAAGAGGATTTAGGGTTAATTTTATTGTGTTTGTTGCCTTCTTCATGTATAACTTTGAGAGATGCTATTTTGACTAGTCATGATACTATTACTTTGGATAAAGTTTATGAATGCTTATTTTTAAGGATAAGATGAAACAGCTTGTGGTAGAATCTAAGACTTAAGTAGAAGGACTTGTTATTTGAGGGAAGACATAGGAGAAAAAATCTAAAGGTGAGGTAAGAGGCAGGTTGAAATCTAGTACTAAAGATAAATATTGCAAATACTGCAAGAAAAATGGCACATCAAATTTAAATGCTATAAGTTGCAAAATTAAAATAAAAAAGGGTAATCAAAAGGGAAAACAACCGAAAAATTCAAATAAAGCCCGTGTTGTAAAAGATAACGTTAGTTATGGAGAACTTATAGTTGTTTTTGATTACAACTCCATACCTTGCAAGGAATAGATTCTTGACTAATGGTGCACGTTTTATATGTGTCCTAATCAGGACTCGTTTTCAACTTATGAAGCAGTGTCTAAAGGTATTGTGTTGATGGGTAATAATGCATCTTGTAAAGTTGTTGGCATTGGAATGGTCCGAATTAAAATGTTTGGTAAATTTCTTAGAAGCGATATAAGATATAAGACACGTCCCAAATATGAAGAGGAATTTATTTCTTTGAGCACTCTTGAATTAAAAGGATACAAGTACATTGGTGAAGGTGGAATTTAAAAGGTTAGTAAAGGTGCTTTTGTGGTGATGAAAAGGTAGAAAAGATTTGCAAATTTATATGTCTTATAGGGTTATATAGTTACAGGTGATACAGCTGTTACTACAAATTCCTTATCAGATGGTAAGGTTACTAGACTTTGACATATGTGCCTTAGGCATAAGAGTGAGAATAGGATGGTTGAATTGAGCAAAAGAGGACTTTTTGATGGATTGAGTATTAGTAAGTTGAAGTTTTATGAGCATTGCATTTTGGAAGTAGAAGAGAGTTAGATTTACGAAAGGCATCCACAATACAAAAGGGGTACTTGATTATATACACTTTGATATCTGGGGAACATCGAGGGTAACTTTTAAGGAAGGTGCTAGTTATATGCTGACTATCATTGATGATTTTTCCAAAAAGGTTTAGCCGTTCTTCTTGAAACAAAAAAAAAAAGATGTGTTAACTACATTCAAGGAGTAGGAAGTTATAATAGAAAAGCAGAAAGGGAAGCAAACAAAACTTCTCCGCATTGATAATGACTTGGAGTTTTGTTATGATGAGTTTAATGCTTTATGCAAGGTAGAGGGAATTGTGAGACATCATATAGTTCATTGTACTCCAAAGTAAAATGGTGTAGTAGAGCAGATTAAAAAGACTTTGATGGAGAAAGCTTGTTGTATGTTCTCTGATGCTAGCTAATAAGTCTTTTTGGGTTAAAGCCACTACTTTAACATATTTTCTTATTAATCACTCTCCCTTAACAACCATTGATAAAAAGACTCTATACACGGTTTGGTACTCCTGCTAATTGCTATGATTTAAAGATATATTTGGATGTCCTACCTATGCTTATGTTGATAATAGAAAACTAAAATCTAAATCTATAAAATGTGTGTTCTTGGCTATAAGCCTGGTATTAAGGGATATAAGTTATGGTGTTAAGAAACTAGAAAAGTCATAGTCAGTAGAGATGTTATTTTTGATGAAATTGTTATGCTTCATGATTTACCTCCTATAAATACTTATGATAAGACTTAATAGAAATCAAGCACAAAGGTGGAGCTTGAGATTCAACCAAGGTCTGTACCAAAGTCTACAGTCTACTTCAGAGATGTAAGGTGGTGTCACTCCCTTACCATTGCTAAAATAGGCCTAGGAGAGATGTTAGACCTCCTCAAGGTTTTAGTGAGGCTAACTTGGTTGCTTATGCACTAAATATGACTGAAGGTATTGATTCAATTGAAGAACCTTCTACTTACTCAGTGACAATTAGTTTGATGAATCTGATAGATGGATGATTACAATGCAAGAGGAGATGGAATCGCTTAATAAGAATTGCACATGGGACTTAATGAGATTCCCTAAGAGTAAGAAATCTATTCACTACAAATGTGTGTTCAAAAAAAAGGAAGTAATACTAAGAGGTAAAGAAGCCAGGTATAAGGTAAGACTAGTTGCAAAAGACTACAATCAAGTTCCAAGTGTAGACTATACATATGTGTTTTCTCCAGTTATAAAGCACAATTCGATTTGAGTTTTACTTGATATCATGGCCATGCACGATTTTGAGTTTGAGCAATTGGATATGAATACAACATTCTTACATCAAGAGCTTAAAGAGGATATCTACAGGTAATAGCTAGAGGGTTTTATGGTCTCTGGAAAGAAGGACTATGTTTGCTTGTTGAAAAGTACCTCTATAGCTTGAAATAGTCATCTAGACAATAATACAAGAGGTTTGACTCATTTATGATCACTTATGATTTCAAAAGAAGCAGTTATGACAGTTGTGTCTACTTTAAAAAGGGTGATAATGGGCTGTTTGTTTATCTGCTCTTATATCTTAATAATATGTTAATAGTAGCTAAGGATAAATGAAAGATAAGAAAAGTCAAAGCCCGACTTAGTAAAGAGTTTGAAATGAAATATTTGAGAGCAGTAAAGTAAATACATGGGATGGAGATTTTGAAATATAGAGAGGCAGGTAATTTATATCAAAGTCAAAATAGGTATATTGAGAAAGCATTTTGTTGGTTCAATATGCAGAATGCCAAACCTATTAGTATTCCATTTATAGCTCATTTCAGACTTTTAGTTGCTTTATTTTTATAATCAAATGATAAGGTTAATTATATGTCACAAGTTCCATATTCTAGTGTAGTGGGATCTCTCATGTATACTATGATTTTTTCACATCTATATTTATCACATACAGTTAGTGTAGTCAGCAGATACATGATAAATTTTGGTAAGAAGTATTAGAAAGTAATTTAGTGGATCTTTAGATACTTGCGAGGCACTGCTGATGTTTGTTTGCACTTTAAGAGAACCAGAAATAAAGTCATCAGGTACGTTGAATTTGATTTTGCTAGAGACCTTGACAAAAAAAGATCACGTATAGGGAACGTTTTTACCTATGGTGGACATACTATAAGTTGAAAAAAGCCATTTTGTAACTACAGTTGCGTTGTCCATTATTGAGGCTGAGTATATGGCTATTACAGAGGCTTGTAAGAAAGCTATTTAGTTAAACGGACTCCTTGGTGAGCTCAATGAAGACTTGCAGATTACCATAATTTTTTTGTGATAGTCAAAGTGCTATTTTCCTAACAAAGGATCGGTTGTTTCATGAGAAGACAAAGCATATTAATGTGCGATATCATTTTGTGGAAAACATCATTGCCCATGAGGATATTGTTGCGAGCAAAGTTAGTACCCATAATAATCTTGCCGATATGATGACTAAGCCACTTGCAATAGCTAACTTTTGAGCATTGCTTAGAATGCGTGACTCGAATTCTATTTTGACCCAATCCGAAGAGCTTGTGGTGCGAATTAATATGAGAATTTTTTGGGATTCTATGGTGGTAGTGAAAGGATCATATTTGTTTTATTTTCACGTTATATATTTGATATAATTTAGGGTTTTGACTTTTTATTTTCATTTTTTTAGCCACACATATTATTCCACTTTTTATGCCAATTTTTGAATTAATGAATTTCTTCTCTTTTACCTATGGTTTTTTTTTTTTCTGTCTAAGGTTTTCCATATAAATCTGTGTATTCTTAATTTTTTATTCTTTCGTTGCTTATTCTTGCATAATCTTGTAACATTATCATTTTTTGCTCCTGTAGCACTAAAGAGCTTCTTTACACAATACTTAATATGTTCGTGTATTATAATATCGAAAGAAAAGCACACAAAACAACATTGATGGATCGATTTGTCAAAGCAATAAAATTCATGTAATATTCTCTCAATCAACATCGAATATTGGAGGAACACACCACCCTCTTTCGTACCCTCTACCATACAAGCACCGACACCCCTCCTCTCCCATCTACCAAGCAACAACTTTGTTGCTAGT
Source organism: Antiaris toxicaria (assembly GCA_035233585.1). NCBI lineage: Eukaryota > Viridiplantae > Streptophyta > Magnoliopsida > Rosales > Moraceae > Antiaris > Antiaris toxicaria. The sequence goes on along the minus strand of CP141157.1, from coordinate 34,933,314 downwards.
TACAACTCAGAGACTATAACATGAACCCTAGATATCTTTACTTAAATTTATATGTAATATTATATATTTCTATATATGTAGAAGAATATGTGTCGTGATCATTTTGAGCACTCCTATGTATTGATGATAAGCCGTTAATTAGGTACATAAACTATTTACGTGCATAAAAGTTCTGCGACCACTTTCCAAGACAATTTAATTGTGCCAATAAACTATTTTACACATATGTTATTTCGTTTTCCTGTTGCTTATTATAACAAGAATAGCGCAAATTAAAGGTTGTATTATTGTTTAACTGAAATGAAATTAATCAATGTAAATTTGTGGGCAGTTAGATTTTAAAATACCTTTTATAGTATTTGTTAAACTCCCCTTTTTGCCCCTCCAATTTGAATGGAGTACTGCATAAGTCGACCTCCACACGTTTAGCATGTTGATACTAAATCGCACAAAAATAGTACGTTAATTCATAATATGATATGATTGTACGCATCGTACATGCCTCGTGCTAGATATGATCTACACCCAATCATAACGGAGTTTTTAATTTTTGGACACCAAGGTCATAATAACTGAATTTAAAAGATGGCTAAATTATTCAATTGCATGACCCTGAATTTTGTTTTATAATCATAAATACTGTATGGATGTATATGGAGTCATTTTGAAACAAACAAAAAACGAAATATGACAAGTACATGTGCGTGGTGCATTTTGTAATATAGTATTCATCACGTAACATATTGCTATTAATATGTCGATAAAGAACTACCTATACATATATTAATATATATTACTTGTAGGAGCAGAGGGGGGGGGGGGGGGGGGGGGGGGGGGGGGGGGGGTGGTGTTGGGGGGTGGGGTGGGGGTGTGTGGGTTGGGCGTGGGGGTGGGTTGTGCGGGGTTGGTGTGGGAACTACTAATTTTTTTAGGCGTTATTCGTGTGTATGTGTTGTTGTAATGAAACAAGCACTTAAAATGATTTTTGTAAGTTAAGAAACTGAAAGAGAGAACTCAAATCGACACCATAAGTGATGCACTTTTTGTTTTCAGAAAAATAGCTAGCTAGCTAGATCATGATGATCTTATCCAATTTGGTGAAATGGAACTATGCAAAGTCACTACGGGAGTAGTTACTCATAACCCAAAATAACGTTAGCTTCATTAATTCACGTGTCCTAGTGTGTGCGTGCATATATCTGTGTAGTGCTTATGTGTCTATAGTTATATTAGCACCTATATAGTATTTTTAAACAGGTATATTCCCTAACATAACAAAGATAAATTGGCCAGATTAGTTATTCGTCTAAAATCTTGGAATAATACAAATAAACTACAACGTGCAACAAAATTAACAAATGGATGATAACTACGTATATACATTCACTTGTAATCGGACAAACTTGTTTAATGTGGCGTGTTTCAAATTCCACAACAAAGAAAATGTGAGCACACATAATGTGTAAATGAGACAAACTATAGATGTAGCCACAACGTTGTGTAAAATAATCATAAATATAGTGGTAGTGACATTGATGTAGCAATTCATCAGGTACCACTTGTTAGTAGTTTTATTGGCAGATACCGGCTACACCCAGCGACAATGCTATTATTAGAATATGCATCAATAAATTAGTTTGATATTATATATATATATATAAATATATATATAATGGTTAGAGAGGGCAATTAGTATCAAAAGAAAAAATTAATAATTAATTTGATGAGGACGAAAAAATTATGACTTGTGGGATATTTTTTTAGTGTGGTCTATTGATGTACCACCATTTATAAATGAGCTTTAGATTTGAAAACACAATATCAGAGTTTGGTACATGCATAGTAGATCAAATTAGGACTGTTTTGGTACATGCATGGTAGATCAAATTAGGAGTGTTTACGGATTGATTTATACGAATTAGATTTCAATTTATAATCCAATCTATAAACATTAGATTACACGAATTGGATTAACAGATTCAATCCATTTACTCTAAAATCTAAAATAAAATGCTTAAGTATAAAATGGTTAAATAAAATTGCAATATAATCAACTTAAAGTCTTTGATTATAAGCTAAATTATTGCATAATAATACAAATTGTAACTTAATAACACATTACAACAAATAAACATTGAATAAACTCAAAATAAAATGTTCATACTCATCAATTTAATTAACACCATTTTAAAGTAATTCTGTGACTATATATTCAAGTTAATAAAGTCACACTTTAACATATATATACATGATTTATATAGAGAAAAATATGTACATTTTATTGATTATATATACAGATAAATAGAGTTCGAATTCACAAATTGAGAAATCCTTAATCCATAACCCAATCTATAATCACCAGATTAAGAAATCTCAATCTGTAACCAATCCGTTAGTTTCGAATTAAGTGAAATGAATGGATTGACGAATTCAGTAAACACTTCTAAATCAAAGTTCTTTAATAAGAGAACATGGAAAAGTAAATATAACTAGCTAGAGGAGATTATGTCAGCTGATATTGCTGGCTTAAGCCAAATGATTTTATATGGCTGATGATTGGTGAGAAGTACCACAAAAAGAGAGAGAGAGAGATCCGTTTATTGGATGTCAGATTATAAATTAACAATTAGTTTGATGAGCGCAAAACATGTTAAAATTGTGGGATATTTTCTGAGAGTCGAACGATCGATGGGGCACCATCTAAGCGCGCTTTTGAATTGTACATTAGAGTATTGCCACATTCGAGCAGATGAAAGTAAGAGAACAAGGAAGAATACATTACTTAGGTGACTGATGATGATTGTGAGAAGTATATAAATATACAAATATAAAAAGCAAGGACGATATGAGGGTATGTATATATATATATATTTTAAATAAACTGAAGCTTTTTTTTTTTTTAAATTACAGGTTGAGAATTTGAACAGTATACTTTATTATGGAGTCAAAACATATATTATTATTAGATTATATTAGCAATTATATTTTAGTAAATGTTGCATGAAAAAAAAAAATCAAGTTCATGAAAAACCCAATAAAATACTATGCAATAAAACCACCTATATAAGGGGTGGTTCATATCATCTCCAGAACTTCCATCACACACAAATAGAACGTGAACTGTAAAAGACTTGAGAAGATGACAAAATATATATTTCATACATATGGCAACCACAACATGTTGGAATTGAATTTTCGGATAATAAAAGAGTAATAAATACAAAGAAAACACGTGCAAAGCCGTCTTTGGCACGTGAGGAAAGATGAGATAATATTAGTTTTATTTTTCCTCTTTCTTTTTTTCTATTAATGAATATTGAATAGGTCTTTCAAGCGTGTGAGGGAGGGTGGGATTCACGTGACTTCACCCCAAAAGACGACAGATAGAGGAAAGAAGAAAGTTGGGACGTCAATTCTCAATCTGGTTTGCAGTTGGAAAGCAAGCTTTTAATTTTTGTCTCAATTGGTATTGAGTAGTCTGCAAATTTAATGTAGTAAGAAATAAGAGAACAATTTCAACCTTTTACCATTTATTTATTTCCTTATTATATTATTTTATTTTATATATCCTTCTTGCATTTGAAGAAAACAAAAGAAAACAAAACGAATAAATAGATGAGAAAAATATGAGCCGAATTAATTAATAATCAACAATTTATCAACCCTACGAGTAATAGTTAGCATCATAGAATGAAGGGGATAGTAGTAGTTAAATCTAATCACCTTGCTTGGAAGGATTCTTCAAAACATATTCTTGAAATACTTAATTTTGATTTTAGAGGCAAATTAAATGTAATGCTCATCGGCACGTGGAGACATATTATGCCACATGTCTGCAATATTGACTTTATAATAAGGAAGATGTTCACGGCAGTGAAAGAGTCTTGTCCAATAGGTGTAAGAAAAGGAACAGGACTCGTAAGGATTTGGGAAGATTAACACGCCACATGATACTTAATTATCCAATTGATACAGTAATAGAAATCAAGGAGAAAGCCAAAAAAAAAAAAAAAAGACTAAGCACATTATGGGAATTTTTGAATGGTATCCCCAAATATCAACTTGTGTGTGATCCTTTTTTTTTTTTTTTATAGTGTATGTTTATTTTCTTTTTTAACTCATTCCAACGAATATTGATCTTTTTGTGATTCTTAAAATACAAGAATTAATTTTATCTGAGTGCTTTGTAAAAATAACCTAATTAATGAATAAATCTATTTGCGTAATGACTTTTTTTAAACATATGATGTTTTTATACTACGCAACAACTTTTCTAGACGCTCAATGTAAAACTCAAAATAATAATAATAATAATAATAAAGAGGTTATTGTGATTATATCTCTTTTTAAGGCATCATTTTAGCAAATTCTTCATTTAATCTCACCTACTAGAGAATTGGTTTTTTTTTAATTATATTTAAACCAAATCAAGTGATTCTAAGTTTGTCCCCAAATCCCCCATAATATTTCCTTATTGATTATTTTTACTTTAAATAAAAATATTTAAAGTACTGAAAATTTATATATATATGCTACAAAATTCTGCAAAGAATTACTGTGCACAGGGGCTAAAACCGACGTCTTGTAGATGCCAATTAAGAACAAGAAATTAAAAGCATAAATATATAACTTTTTTTTTTTGTCTCAAAGAACATTATAATATGTAACTTGAGATAACAAGTGCATATCGAATCATTTTATCATGATTGAAATTGAATGTTGACAGGTTTGATTATGTGATACCATAAATACTAATGCACGATTTATATGTTAAAATTGAGACACTTAATATTGCAAAGCAAATAAATGTAGATATGAACGGAAAGGCTATTTAATAATGAACAGTAGAAGTAGCTAGCTATATACATATATATATATGCGCGCGCATGCTATAATCTATATCTATCTATCACAATAGACAAATAATAATAGCCATAGAAATGGCTCAATCGCTGGGCCCTTGTGTGCACATGCATGTCTACATTTGTATCCCGATATTAAGGTTCCATATATGTTCATCATCAATCGCCTTTACCTGAATTGATTGTGCAAATTAAACAGATATAGTAATTGAGGAGCCAGAAAAAGAATGAGTTTGACAGCTTAATTATGAAACAGTATTTCATTTAAATTTGGCATTTACCTATGGAAGAGCCAATTTAACGATTTTTTTTTTTTTTTTCATTTTGTGACGAAATAGAGGACTTGAACTAGGCTCATAATTTTGCTCAATGGCTTTTGCCGATCATTCAAAAGTTTTAATGAGACATCCTTCTTTCTTTTCTTTTTTTTTTTTTTTTTTTTTGGGAGAGAAGGGTCGATCTTCCAACTCCAAAGCTTGGACAAGTAAATTAATGTTTTTCTTTTAATAAAACTGAGTTTGCAAGTCTTTAAACCTATTAATTTTGTGGTGCTATTCCATCATTTTTTTTAAGTTAACTTTTTATGTTAATTTTCAATGAATAAATTACTGATGGCTCACGGCATTCTTGATTTTGTTGGCTGTGGTGTGATATTTATGTCATGTGGCAATTAAGTTTAAACAAATACCTTTTTATTTTTTATTTTTTTGAAAAATCAATAAAAATTATAATTAATTTTTAAAAAGGTAATCAACTTTTTCAAGTTAAATTAAACCAAAATAAACTGTTATTCTAAAGAAGACATTATACTTTATTGGGGTTTCTATAGGCTGTTTGCTAAACCCCCTGTGAATTCTTCATACTTATGGGATTGAATTATTTAGGATTGGTTTGGTGATGAACTCTAATCCACTAAATATGGATTACTATAATACGTTTCTTCTCTTAATTTTTACTTTTAGTTTTTATTATTCTTTATTATTTCAATCTATTAAATATAAATTACAATCCATTTTCTATACGAATCCTTAGAGTTATTATTGCAACTGATTTTGCTAGAAAAGTTAATTGGAGTTATCTTTGGTTTAAATGTGATTCCTCTTATATTTGTTTGGTTGACTTACTTTAATCTAGAAGCAAACATGTTCCTTGGAGATTTCTTGTCAGATGGGAGATGGGACTCTTTAATGCCTGGACTAGATACAATACAGAGTTTCATATTTTCCGGGATGGCAATTATGTTCTGGACAAACTTGATTCTCAAGCGTTCAAGTTAGACAACATTTCTTGGTGTTTCAAGTTCCTGAAGTTCTGTACTGTTTAATTTAACAGAGATATGGCAGGCTTCTTCTATAATAGATTTTATGATTAGCCGATTTCTGAAGCTGTTATGTATTCTTTTTTCACTCTAACCTTTTTTCTCATTAGATTTATAAGGTTTTTTAGTGAGACATAATTGAGATCTCATTTCAAAATGTGAGTTTTGGCTCTATTTTTTGAGACTAGTCTACGGATCTTTCATTTCTTTTTGCAAATTTTATTTTTGTATTGCCTACTATTAGACCGTTTATGTTTATTTTCCTCTTTTCTTTTGAAAACTTTCATGTATCGTTTTGTTTTCTATTAATAATATTGAGTGCCGAAGTAGATATTGGGAATGAGTTGAATCTAATTGGGATGTACTAACAAACTTTGATATATAAGAGGCATTTGAATAACGTATTATATTTGTATTGCGTTTGAATATAATACATTAAATATAATTTACATTTAGATGAAAAATATTTACATTGCATTTAAATACAATGTATGTTTGGATGAAAAATATTTAAATTATATTATATGTGATTTGATTGATAAAAGTAGAAAGAAAAAAGAGAGGAAGAGAAAAATAGTGTGTGATGTGATTGGTAAAAATAGTAAAAAAAATAGAATAATAAATAGTGATTTAATCAAATTTAAAATATAACATTATTAGTATTTAAATATCATATTTTTACGTTAAAATAAAAATTATGTTGCGTTTAAATGTAATGCGAATGCAATCGGTAAACAATTGGGGCATCTCCCCTCACAGTTTATTCAAACATTAGTGAAGGATTGATATAAGATGCGAATTTCAGTGGCATGCCAATTTTATAAGAATATGTAATAATAAACATACTCGATGGCATACGTAGTGCGAACTACTAATTATAATTATTCAAAACGTGCACATTCTATATGTAAAGCATATTTTTACATAGTAAAATAACATCGGCTTTATGTTTTTTTTTTTTTTTTTTACACTCGAAGATAACTCCTTTTGCATCATATCGAACATAGGTGTATAATTCAGTTTTTGTATCAATAACAGTTGTAACGAAACCAAGTTAATTTCATATCATTGTCCCTAATTAAAACGGGAATTAATTGAAAATATCTGCAAAGCTGTATTTTTTTTTTTTCCCTTGTTTGTCTTAGGGAAAAAAGTATTGTTCCCCGATGTAATATAAACAAAGTTGATATGCAGAAAATTCTTCAAAAATATATCTACTATATATACATATATCTCTTTCTTATCTCTAGCTAATTTTTATGTAATTTCAGATTATGATTGATCAACCAACATTCAAAACTAATTAGATTATGGAAAGTAAGTGCTTACCTCTCCATGATCAATTCTTAACATGTCATAACCGAACAATTAATCCAACAACAAAGTCGAAAAGTAACAATCCAAAAGAAAGCAATTAGTTGTTTGCATATCTAGCTATATACACACACACACACATGTGTGTGTGTGTGTGTGTGTGTGTGTGATGACATTTCTCATGGCATGTGTGTGGTGAAAAAGAACTAATGAGTGGCTATGACAGAAAAACAATGAGAGACACCAACACAACCGAAAGGTAGAAAGCAGAAAAACATCTGTAAAATCAAAGGACGTACTAAAAGGGTAACAGGAACATGCTCATCTTGACATTTGCCCAAACCAATTTAAGCGGTTATGTGTGGCTTTCACACCTCATCTCTCTCTCTCTCTCTCTCTCTCTCTCTAGAGTCTCTCCCACACAAGCCTAACTTGCCCTTAGCCCAACCTGTGGCACGAGCCGTTCAGTCTTTTGATATGTTGTAGGCTTTCCTTATTAATGAAATCACTCTTTAGCCCTCTTTTTGCTTTTCTTTTCTTTTTAATTAATTTTCTCATTATTATATATCTTTTGGCCTATCTTCTTACTATAGTTGTGTATATTAATGCGTAAGAGAAATGGTGTTGAAATGACTAAAATGCCCGCACCAACTTATTAGGTTTCGAACTCAAAATAATGATTGGCATGGGTATCATGGTCATTTTGACTCCGAGGGAGGGGATGGTGGTTGTATAGATCATTGAGATGACTTTGTACTGACCTTATCTTTATTTTATTCCTTAGTTTGCGTTGGTTGCCAAAAGCCTCACATAAAATGACAATTATAACCGACATTTTTAGAGTGCTTGTATATTTCGTTCATTAGCCTCATTTGCTGGCGTATCAAAGTACTAAATAAATTCATCAAATTATATAAAGTAAATTTTATAGAGTCTATCACAATAAAAAAATTTTATTTTTTACCAAACTGCTGGAATAAAAATGCAGCTTATTCGTGACAACAAAGAAAAAAAAGGAAAGAAAGAAAATAAACACTTGATTTATTGTATGCTATATAGCTGAGGTCATAATAGTCATTTTGAGAAAAGTCTAAGAACTTATTTTTCTTCTTGTTTTGGTTTTCTTCTAGGCTAATATTTTGGGAGTTACTATTGAACGAATTTTTATTTTATATTATCAGTAGAAATTTTCGTTTTAGTCGTTATATTGAATTTTAATGACATTTTTTTTTTAAGAGAGCTCAATTTATGACTTTACTCTGTTCTGTATTGTTAAATTTTAAGTCGAACAATCAATAGATTTTATTATTAAAAAATTAATTTAATAGTTAATTACCAATGTGAAATAGAATGTCATAATATAAAAGCTCTTCTTTATTTATTTATTTTTTAAAAAAACAAATTTTCAATTCAAATTTTTCTTATGGAGAATTTAAAAAAAGAAAAAGAAAAAAAATATAATAATAATGGTGAGGAAAGAGGGGATGTGAAGAGGAAGATTAATAGCGACAGCTTCCCTCTCTCTCTCTCTCTCTCTCTCTCTCTCTTTCTCTTTGGGTGTTTGTTGGTTTGAGAGAGATATCAGTCCCCCAAAGGTAAAGCCTCCATTTTTATTTTTTATATTTTGTAACTTCCCATCTCTCTTTTTCCAGAAGGTGATTGCAAAAAACACTCACTGCAAAGAGCAACAAAGAGAGAAAAGAAAAGGAGAGAAAGAGAAAGAAAGAGACGACAGACACGGCGACACAACAGAGAGAAAGAAAGAGAGAGAGAAGGAATTCAAGAAGCTTTCAATAACACAGAAGAGAAAACGATGTCTGAGAGCTTTACATCCATTCATAGTTTCATACTCTGCAACTCCAAGAGGTATATATATATATATATTTATACACAATATATATATAAACACACACTCACTAATATAGGGATGAACAAAGCTGAAAATAATTAGCCAGATTAATAAAAAAAATTCAAAAAAGCAACTCCAAAAAAGACCCACTTCATACCTTTCTTTCTTTCCTTCCTTTTTTTTTTGTTTTAATTATCTTCCCTTCTTCTTTTTGTGAAACTTACGCGCTGATATATAAATATAAATATATATATATACACACATATACGTTTTTTGGGGTTATAATTTTATAGGGCGACACAAATTGTACGATGGGTTATTCATTTTGTTTAGCTTGTTTCTGACCGATCCACAATGAATTGAACAGTAATTAGGTGAAGTAAAGGAAGCAAAAAGGGAAAAACGAGATGATGGTGATGAGGATGATGATCAAGAAGATAAAGAGCTTGATATGGGAATAGCAGCACCACCACTCGCACCAATCTTCTCAAACTCCAAGTTTCACCACTCAATTCCTTCCAATTCTCCCAATAATATTTCTATGTCCCAACAGGACTACCACCAAGCAGCAAACATCTTCAGCACCTTCTCGAATGGCTTCGAGAGATCGGCGGTGACGGCAGCAGCAGCCGTCCACCATGACCACCACCAGCACCACCACCACCAGCACCACCAGCACCACATAGCACAGCAGATCCGGAGGGAGAAGCTCCGGGTGCAAGGCTTCGACACATCTCCCCCGACCCCACCATTGGTCGGCATCGATGAGGACGTCGAATCCGGTGCCCTACCGGTCTATGAGACCGCCGGGATGCTGTCCGAGATGTTCAATTTCCCCCACGGAAGCTCCTCGGCCACCGAATTGTTAGAGCAGCAGCAGATGAGGCAGACACAGCCACCTCAGCCGGGGAGCGACTGGTACGGTGGTGGTGGTGGCCGACACCACCAAAGTGGCGGCCGCGACAGCACCTTAGCCGCTAATCATCATCATCAGCACCATCAACATCCTCATCCCCATACTCACCATCAGATTTCAGGCATTAATGCGGACTCCGCCGCAGCCATGCAGCTCTTCCTGATGAATCCTCCTCCGAGATCACCATCTCCTCCTACACCGGCAACTACCTCCTCCAACACCCTCCACATGCTCCTTCCAAACCCTTCCCCTACTTCCCTCCAAACCTTCACTCAACACTCTGCTGCCAATTCAGCTTCAGCCGGAGGGCCTTTCGGTCAATTCTCTTGGGTCCCGGACGGGGGCGGAGGAGCAGCGGCAGCAGCCGCCACCGCAACAGATATAGGCGGCGGCGGAGGAGGTGTTGGCGAAAGCCAAACCCTTTCTCTCTCCCTCAATTCCTCGTTGCAACCCTTGGATGCCGCCAAGGCCGAAGAGTTCAGGAACATGGCGGGGAACACCGGGCTGTTGTATTACGGTGCGGCTATGGCTCCCGGCGGATCTAATTCGGCGGAACAGTATCCTTACAAGGGCTTCGGAACCGGACATGTCGGCGTCGGCGGCAGCGTAGTGGCGGCTCCGAATCACCACCACCAGCTCCACGTGGGGTACGGCTCCTCCTTGGGAGTGGTCAACGTGTTGAGGAATTCAAAATACGTCAAAGCCGCACAAGAATTGTTGGAGGAGTTTTGCAGTGTCGGGAGAGGTCATTTCAAGAAGAACAAGTTTGGTAGAAACAACAGCAGCAACAATAACAACAAGAACAACACAAACCCTAGCTCGAGTGGCGGCGGCGGCGGCGGGGGATCTTCGTCTTCGTCAAAGGATGTCGTTGTCCCTCCCTTGTCAGCCGCCGATAGGATTGAGCATCAGCGAAGGAAGGTCAAACTGTTAACTATGCTTGATGAGGCATGTAATCTCTCTCTCTCTCTCTCTCTCTCTCTCTCTCTCGACTACTAATTTTCCTCTCTTTCTTTTTTCTCTTTTACCCTTCTCTCTCCTCCAAGAGTCAAAAGCCGATGATATTATTATTTTTTTATCTTCTCCGGACAAAAAACCACAACAACAAACAGAAGTTTCCGACTAGTCATTGCCAATAAAAAAAGACCCTTGCAATAGGGAAATGCCGGCTTCTCCTTCAGGAGTGTGGATGTATTGGGACCATATTGGTAGCTAGCTAACAGCTAATAGCTGTAGGCTTTGATTATACACTTTTTTTATGTGCGTTTTTTTTTTAATTTTTAAGAGTATTATCATTTATATATATTTTAGTTTTGATTGGATTGGTGGTGTAAACGGCTAGCTATAAGATATATATTTGGGTTATAATTGAGGTGAAGTTTGGTGTGAAAACGTGAGATACTACTATTAGGGGTATACCTCCAGTGAGAAGCTACGTTGGTCCTCCTGATTGGGAAGAAACACCAAAAATATTATATACGTATAATAAGCACCATCACTACATTACGTATGAAGCAGTTACGAATGCCTATTGCCCTTTAAGAGATTCATACCCATCATAGTAACATTGCAGATAAAGCAAGCTATACATATATATACACATCCACTCACACATATAATGTATTGACATTATATGGCAGTTGACCTTTGAGAGAGAGGAGAAGTAGTTTATTTCTTTTTCCGTTTCCTTTTCCCTCTTCTCTTCACTTCTCTTTTCTAGCTTGTTGGCTGTATTTGCAGATGCAATATAATAATAATAATAATAATAATAAATTTCCCCTAGGGATATTCTCACTTAAAATTAACAATCATTTCTCTGCACCGGGCTTCGATTCACTCAATTATTCTCGACTCTAGGTTTCCCTTTAACAGAAACAGTAAAGTCCCCAGCGCAGAAAAACTCGAAGGCTCTCGTGAAAATCCTCAGAGAGGATTAACGATTGGCTTCAATTTGACTATCTTCTGAACTTCCTTCTTATTTATTATTATCCTTTTCCTCTCCAATTAACTCTCACCTCTTGAGTCGCAATGACTTTCATATCCATTTTTATTCTTATCATTATTATTATTTTCTTTTTCTAATATAAATATAAGCATCGATTTAGACATTTTATCAGTCCATCAACGTTTTTCTGTTGGCACGTTGCTTTCTCCAACCGATCGTCACTACTTACTCTCTTTATACCAATAAAAATCCTTAAATTACACAACAATACATGATGTAATAAGGATAATTCTTATACATAATATCATTTTTGCCATGAAATTTTGTGAAATAAAATTTATAATCACTAATACAAGCTAATACTAACATTATTATAAAAAAATAATATGCTGATTTTTAATTTAATTTTTTAATTTTTTAAATTTTAATTTTATATATATGTATATTTTTTTTGGTTCAGGTGGACCGAAGATACAACCATTACTGCGAGCAAATGCAGATGGTGGTGAACTCGTTTGATCTAGTGATGGGATTCGGCGCGGCAGTGCCATACACAGCGCTAGCCCAGAAGGCGATGTCGCGGCACTTCCGGTGCCTAAAGGACGCCATAACTGCGCAGCTTAAGCACAGCTGCGAGCTTTTGGGAGAGAAAGAGGGCGTGGGAAGCTCAGGGATAACCAAAGGAGAAACTCCGAGGCTGAAACTGCTTGAGCAGAGCCTCAGACAGCAAAGAGCCTTCCAATCCATTGGGATGATGGAACAAGAAGCCTGGAGACCCCAACGAGGCTTGCCTGAACGCTCTGTCAACATTTTGCGCGCCTGGCTCTTTGAGCATTTTCTTCATCCGTAAGTTTTTTCTCTTTCCTCTTATTTTAAAGAGAATTCTACGGTAGCTTATGAATATATCTTACCAATAAAACACAGTTTTTAAAAACCATGTTTTGCAATAGATTTCTTTCGTTCTATTATGTTTTACAATTTCATTCAAGGAAAATGGCCTAAATTATACGGTGTGTAAAACTATGTACATCAATAATGCATAATATTGTTCTTAAGTTTACTATTACGTACCTGATTTTACTTTAAAAAAGCCAAAGAAAAAGTTAAGATAGCCAAAGGGAATTATGATATAATGATACGGGGAAATGTGGTACTAGAAGGGTATAAATATATGTATATGTGCGCGTGTACATAATGAAACTTTATTAGTAGTTATAAGTGAGAACAAGAAGAGCTTTGCAGTTAGCAGTGTTTAAAAGGTGAAGGGCGAGGGAGAATAGTTATACAAGGCAGTGTGTCGTTGGACTTTGTCTGGGACAGTCAAAAGCTGTGAATAAGATCAGCTCCATTAAATTAAACTATAATTTTCTTTTCTGATCATATTCAGGGGAAAAACAAAAAAACACAGACACACACATTGTGTATTGTTTTAAGAGAAGATCAGTGAGTACAGTGCTTGGATCTGCTTTCTTTAACTCGAGGGCGTACAGCTAGCTTAATAGCTAGAGCCTAGAGAAGGGGCTCTCTAATATCTCTCTCTCTCTGCTCCTAGATTCTCACGCCCATGCACAGACGGACACACACATATATATATATAGAGAGAGAGAGAGAGAGAGAGAGAGAAGAAAAAGTTCAATCCCATCTGGGGTACAGAAAGCTTGACGTCTCTTTATACAGTTTTGGGCAAGGGCTTTGATGTCATTTTCTGGTCTCTTTCTCAGGTATCCAAGCGATGCAGATAAACATCTCTTGGCACGACAGACTGGTCTATCGAGGAATCAGGTAATTGGAATATATAACATATACATATATGCATATATAATCTATACTTGTTTCGTTTATGCAAAATATGTTACATTACATGACAATAATAAACAATACACATGTACACACACATACGTATATTTAGATATACGCACGAGTGAATAAAATCACATTATCGTGAATGAGTGAATAAGGATATTAATATATATGTGCATACATGTATGTGTGTATATTGTGCATGGTATGGCAATTAGCATTAAAAGTGACTGATCTCCGTGGAATTGTTGGAAGGGACCAGCAGTAGGTTCAGATTATATATACATACATATATATATAGATTTGCATGGATTTGTGGGTTTGCTTTTGTGCTTCCCTTCGCCTTGTGCTTGAGAAAGACAATGTATATTTCCTTTGCCTATTTTTTACCTTTACTTTGGATTCTACTACGCAATGACATAAATTCTGATAACAGTGAGCAACCCCACAGACAATATTAATAATAAAATAAAATGGCCGGGCAGTTTGTGCTAAGTACATAAGAGACGAGACATATGATTTTTGCAGCTTTGATTCTCTCTCTCTCTCTTTCTATCTGTCATTTTTTTCTCTCTCCTTCCCCACATACGCACTCTCTCTCTCTCTCTCTCTCTCTCTCTCTCTCTCATCAAATGAGACCCTCCAACCACACGATAGGAACCATAAAGACTGAAAATAAATTTGTGTACTTCATGAGCATAGTATTTGTCTCACGCGTTTTCCTTTGAAAACCCCATATGTTCGTAAGCTTGGCATTATTATATTACTGTTTTTAAAAATTGTCATTACCTATTTCATGCAGTCTATCACTGTTCAATAATCTCATCGACGACTGTTCAACCCTTTTTCATTATTTTAAAAAATTAATATCTAATAAAAATAAAATTAATTTATATTTATAATTTTTCACATATTTTCAACTTATTTAATTTTGTTTGTTTCCTAGTTACTACAATTTTCTTTTTTGTCATGGATTTCATTAAAAAGCCAAACCAGCATATTTCTATTCTTGTTTCCACTTTTCTTGTATAAGACACGATTCATTGGTTGACAGGTCTCATCTAGAGGATGCACCTTTTTTCTTTTCGTAATAATTCAGAGAAATTAAAAAAAAAATTAGAAAGTAAAAAAAAAAAAAAAAAAAGGAAGAAGCACTATTTGGAGTAACGGTTTTGTATTTCTTTTAGGTTTAGAGAGTTGTCATTTCAAAGGAATGAATTTTTACTTGCATCAGTGGGAAAACATTTAGGAAGCTAGGCTAGCAATATCCAGCCACTGCTTACACTGAACAACTAGTGAGAAAAAAAGACAGTAAAAATGCATCATTTGCAAGTAACCTTGGGTGATTAAAGTACTTTTAGATCAGTACTTTTCTTTTTTGTGATGGAAAAATGATGAACGGTTTCATTTGGAGACGAAAAGAAAGAAAGAAATGTGGACTACGTTATATATAACAGCCTTTTTACTATTATAATTTCAGCTTTTAGCAGAAGCTGGTTAGTCTGTTTTCTAAATCTTTAGTAATTATCATGCATAAAAACAAAAGTTAGGCGGCGATCGTCTGATCATGCCATATTTACTTTTGAATCATTTACCCTCAAAAAATATATATAAAAAGAAAAAAGGAAAAAAAGAAAGAAATTGTTAAAAACAAGAAGTCGCCTTCCATTGTTCAGTACACCAATGCTCCTTTGACTTGTATGTTCGTTTGGATTTTTGCTTTGAACTACTTTTCAAATTAAGAATTCAAATTTTTTATAAGCGAATACACTTTATTAAAAAGGAGCTGCAAACGGTGGCATATTGTGTGGACTGTTTTCGGGAATAAAGTTCAAATTTGAGTACTAATTAAGTCTAAATGTGATATCAAATTAATGATTTATATATAAAACTGTAGAAAGATATGTGATGATGTGATGATATATTTATTTATGTGCAGGTTTCAAACTGGTTCATAAATGCCAGGGTTCGGTTGTGGAAACCCATGGTGGAGGAGATGTACCAACAAGAAAATAAAGAGGAAGACACATCAGAAGACCATAACAACAACAATAATAGTAATAATCAAGAGAGATCAGAAAACAACACCGGCAATAATGTGATTATAAGGAACAACCAAAACAACACCACTAGTGGGCATCACCAGCATATGCAGCAGCAGGTTGCACAAACTCCAACGCCCGGTTCTACTCCTACTACTACTACGACACCCGGGACAGCGTCCTCATCAGCAGCAGCATCAGCAGCAGCAGTAGCAGCAATATCATCAGCGACGCCCACAGCAGCCTCAACACCAACAACAGCAGCAACAGCGAATACTACGCCAACAGGCAAAAGATCCGATTTCAATGCGCTTGAAAACGACCCTTCACTCGTTGCAATCAATAGGCAATTACCCTTCTCGGAAAACCAAGCGATTAGGCACCTCCACCACCCACACCACCACCACCACCACCACCACCACATGATTCCCACCACCATTGCCTCGCCGTCCGACCTGGTGGCGCCGCAGCCTATCGACGACACGTGTCGAAGAGTGGTGAATCAGTTCGGGACCACCGCGGGCAATAATAATATTGCTGTTGGGGCTGACACTAGTGGCAATATTGGCTCTGCCCTCATAGGGTTTGGGACCGCCGCTGCTGGCGGAGGAGGTGGTGGTGATGTTTCGCTCACTCTAGGGCTACGCCACGCCGGGAACATGCCTGAGAAAACTCCTACCACGTCTTTCTCAGTAAGAGACTTTGGGAGCTGATTATTAAATTTCTACAAATAAACCTTTTTTATTTTTATTTTTATTTTTATATTTTTTTTTCTTCTTAGCCTTTCATTCTATTGCAAAAAAGAAAAAAAAAAGGAAAAAAAATACATTACGGTAACGTAGCATAATATTACGTTAGCCATAGCTAGCTGTATGGGGGATTGTTGTAATTGTATAGTAGATTGTTTTTGCTTATCGTCCTTTATTTCTTTTGTGTATTTTAGGTATTTTAATATACCTTAATAGGAGTATTTTACTAGAATAATGTGAAACTCATATTCATAGAGACAGTGACCTAGTGAGAAGGAGAGAGATTTATTTCGCACTTGAAATATTGAGTATATGGATAACAATATTTTGCACATTTCCTAGTTTATTTCTCTTATTTAGATAACGAGAAAACCCAAGTGATAAGACGGGTTATTAATTTATCTCGTACCGTACATACTTATGACTGTGATTGAGAATGGAAAGCTGTTGTGTAAATTGTACGATAGAAACACTTCTATCATGAAGTAATTTATATATGTATATATAAATATATATATATGTATATATAGGGACTATCATTTTCCACTACCTCATTTGGGGGAAATATGAATCATTCAGTTTTAGTATCAGCTTCTTCCATCAATATGACGAAGTGGTAAATCTCATAAATTTATTGTTTATGTTCTCGGTTTTCAATTTTCACTAATTTAAAAGAAGTTGTGATCTAGCTATATTAACGCTCATTAGCCGAAATTTCTTAAATATACCTCTTTTAAAAACTTTTTCATACTTAATCAATTCTTTTGCTCAGCTTTTTTTTTTTTTTTAATTTCGATCGTTTTGAAAAATTGTTTTGAAATTTAGATTTTTATTATGTTAATTAACATAAACCCTTTAGATGGTAAGTCCACAATACTTGAGAGAATAATTAAGAATCCATAAGTGGCAAGACCTGATCAATTTTTATTAAGCATGACATACTTATATATTTTTTTTAATTATCTCCTTTTTATATTTCAGTTTGTAGGTAATAAATTGATTTATTCAGCACACATATGTTTATATAAAGAGAAAAGAATAAAAGAATGGGCAAAATTCCATTGCCCCAAAAATTTGTGTCGCGTTTCTCAATTATTCCACAAGAATGCTATTCTCCAATATTAAAAATGAAAGGAACATTTAGCATTGTCAAATTATCGGCAGTACATCGACGTCAAGGCAGTTGCAATGAAACCTCAACTTAAAGAAATTTAGTTTTGGCAACAAGTAATTAATTAGCTAGAACCCAATTAGTAGTCCAAAAATATGAAAGAGCTCATGAACTATTATTATTGACATATAATATCTTTAACAAAATTTGCATAATAAAGGTTTATACATTTTTTTTTTTACTTGAATTGTAGAGTCAGATGTAAAATTACTACTAAATTATGCCTGCAACTGTAGCTTTATACTTTTGCTTTTTCTTTTTCAAATTTTAACCACATTACCTCTTATATACGTATCTTTAATTGGTAATCAATTTTCCTATAACTACATAATATACATCTTAATTCAGTTTTATTATGAGTATTATCAGCATAAAGTATAATTTTTGAGTTGATTGTAGAAAAAGGGAGCATCTAAAATTATCCTATTTCTACAGTATTAGATCATACATATACATACATAGATATAAATATAGTTGTCTATACATGCAATATCCATACGTTGTTATCGTTCAATATTGTCTCTTAGTTATTTAAGTGGATGCAAAAGATTCACAACAGCTTTTTTCCGTGGCTTCTGCTGCAAAAAATTCTTAAACGAACCGCTATGGTTTAGAAGAATCCTTACATTAATGAAGATTAGAAGCGTGCTGAATTTGTATGCAATTATCCACATAGATTGAACACTTGTTAATCATTAGATTATGCTAAATCCACTAGAATAATTTGAAAACAATAATATCTTTTGTACTGATCATCTTGACATAGAATATTACTCAAATGCATCTTTCATTAGTGTTCCACGTGTACCACACACACATATTGGTTGGTATATATTATTCATATATAGATATTCTTAATTAGTAGTTGCAAATAATTGAGAGACTAGGAAATTGAAGTTTAAAATAAATAAAATTTTATGCTACACTCATATCGTTACACTAATATATGTGTGTATGCATGTATACGACTTGTCAATTTGTACTTTTGTTTCTTTTCTGATCAACAATACTTGAAAGAACGGTACTTTTGTTGGTTTTAGTTTTGCTAACTTTTATCTTAATGCCACATAACTGTCCCTTGTACATGTTACAAAAAAAATGGTTTGCAAAAGCAACAGGTACTTCTTACCTAATATGTTGCTTTTGCTTTGAGAAACAACATAGCTAACTAAAATCCATTTGGTTTCCCAAACTCTAATTTACCAACTTGTTACATCTTGTAACAATCAACTTGATAAAATACTCTAAAAAAAAAAAACAAAGAAATAAACAAATGGGGTTTCGATCGGTTGAATTATTTCAGCTATTATTTCATGTAAGAAATTAGTTTTTTTTTTTTACAATATAAAAAAAAATAGAATCAAAAATCTCCAGATAAATAAATGCTAATACATTGCAAGTAATTAAAACCAAACCCCATAAATGCTGTCATCTTTTCCTTTCAAATTTCTAGGTGACAAGAAATGTCACTTTCATCTTTGTGTTTACACACACGCATATTTTGTACACATTATGTGCGTGGTATAAAGTGATAGAGTACTACTTCTTGTGACCAGATCATGTGTTCCAGTTTTTTTTTTTTTTTTTCCTT
This sequence comes from Antiaris toxicaria, assembly GCA_035233585.1. NCBI lineage: Eukaryota > Viridiplantae > Streptophyta > Magnoliopsida > Rosales > Moraceae > Antiaris > Antiaris toxicaria. The sequence goes on along the minus strand of CP141157.1, from coordinate 34,913,757 downwards.
TCTCTTTTGACTGAGGACCCCTAGAAATTGAAACACAAATTCAAGAACTAATATTAATCAATAATTACCCTTTTATAATTTGTAGAGTCAATACTCAATATATAACCTTTTCTTCTTAATTTGCTAACTAACAACATGAGCACATTACTAGCATGATTGTGGTGTTTAAATGCATGTCAATTCCTTGACGTTGTATTATCATTAATTTTGTTCTCTTTCCAGTCCTTCACTCGTAGCAAACAAGGATCGAGCACTGAAACCTACAATATCTACAGGCAAAATGCGGCATTGACTGCATGCACATTTAATTCCCTGATGTAACATACATGTGTGTGTGTGTGTGTGTGTGTGTGTGTGTGTGTGTGTCATATATAAACATATAATATATATGTATATAATCCTTGATGTAACAGCATTCCTGCTAGCAGTAGAAAAAAGAAAATGGAAAAAGTAAGATTTGGCCTCATTGAACCACCTGCAAAAGGGCAAAAAGAAAGCCCCCATAAATCTGTAGTCCAATGAAGAGAGGTTCGTGGTCTTAGAAAATTTAGCTTCCTCTCATTGAATGTGACATAAATGTTTGTTTTTCTGGTGGGACTCATTGCCTGCAAAACTGTTCATTGACACCTTGGCTGATAGAGATATAATTATACACATATATTTATATAGGTTGAGATACACGCCCACCACTGAGCAATACTATATACTACTAGCAACAACCGCTTGCTAGCAAGGGATTCTTAATTTTCTACACTCCCAAATGGTTTCTTTGTCTTGTTTTGGCCATCTAGATTGCATATTGAATGCCAAGAAACTGACGAAAATCTTATATGAGGGCTTAAAATATATAGAGCTTCAATTAACAAGGCCCACTTTTTCCCATCCGCTCTCCACACGAATTAAGGATCATTTTGAATTTAAGGACTACATACCATTAGGAATGGACCCCCTATAAAGCATATATGATAAAATATATAGAAATTCATAGAAACAGCCCTCTAAAAAGATTTTTTTTTTGGTTATTTTTTATTGTTTGTTTACAATTTTTACTCTCCATACTTATTTAATTGGAGGTCAAAAAAAAAATTAAAAGTCATTATATCTAGGATAGTTATCCGTGTAAGTACTTTTCGATGGGCAACCCTAGCTACAATCATATATATATATATAAATATATATCCAATAGATATGTGATGTCCAATATGCAATATTAGGGCACTCTAACGTCTATCAATTGGATGAGTTGTACATGTGGGCCCCACATGCAAGAAAATACGGGCCTGGGCCCGTTATCTTCCCACCTGCAACTTGTTTGTCAATAACAATTAGGATTGACGTAAACGTGGCGCATCTGATTTGGTACAGCTAGCCGTGGAGGGATATATTTTAACTTGGGAATGTTGTGATTATAGGTGAAAAGGCATTAAAAAATGCCTATGAGAGTGTCTATTTTAAGCATTTGAAATCCGATAATGCGGTGTCATGTGCCATGTACGTTGAATGAGAGAGCTTAAAAAATTTATGATCAGATTATTTCAAAGTGTCCATGTCAGTCCTTGGGGTATCATGTGCATTTTGTTCGAGGATTAGTACGTATTTGTATAAATTGATGATGATGATTAAAGGACATTCATTACATTCTGTGTGTTCTTTTTCTTACTAAGCAAAATATTATAAAATATATATTTTAAAAAAATCTTACAAATCTAAAACAAATAAGAGCAAGATATATAAAACTAGAAAAACACCTAAATAAAACGGACAAGAAAAGGTAACCGAAGAGAAATTGTTAAGATTTTTTCTCAATTTAAGTTTGTCCCCTTAGACGTTTGACCCTTAATTATTCACTTGGTCACCCCATTTTTTGATAACAACTCCTTCTAGGTTCGTCATGGTCAGCCCAGCTTGATCATCCACTTGGATACATTGGTGAGTGTCCTTAGTTACGCAAGTTCTTTTAAACCTATATTATTAATTTCATTACTCTCTCACCAATCTCTGTATAAACTTAACAGACATGGGCGCAGTATTATAGCACAGTGTTTTTTTTTTTTTTTTTTTGGTTGGTAACTTCTGGTCAATATCAAAACCTACTACAGTGACAGATGAGCTGAGGGGTCCCACCAACGCAACACGAGTGGCTAACCGAGGGATTCAATCATGAAGGCTCATTCAATCTTGATTCAGAAGTCTGTTGGACCACTGTGCCATTGTAATCCTCTGATGAAGATAAAGATGTAATAGTGGAGGAAAAGAAAGACAAAAGTGTACATATAGATATATATAAACACACATTTATACATATAATATACGTATAGCACTTTCTAATCATCTAGGTGTATTCACTTTAATATCCAGAAAAGAGAGCCTGGACTTCAAGCACTAGAAATTACGAGGTGTGTATATATATGTGTGTATCTGTGTGTGATTGTCTCCAATGGATCATATTCGAAGATTAAAATATAAATGTAGTTTTCTCTCTATTTTTTACTTTTTTTTTTTACATATCTTCAAAGAAAATAATTACAAGCGAGTTCTATTATTTCAAATTAGCATATATAGTATATGCACGTGAAATAAATGTCCTAATTATTTAGATAGTAAGAAAACAAGAAGAACCAATCCATTAACGGGTCTTTGGTCTATGCTACTACTTCAAGGTGTCATAATCTAAGTATATATTTATGTGTGTGTGTGTGTGTGTGTGTAATATTTTTGCTGAAAATGTGTGCGTATGTATATAAATATATATTACACAAGACTATGAACTTGCCTTTATTTGGTCTGCTAGGAAACAATTTTTTTCCATTCTCGGCAATTAAAATCACGTGTGGTCTGAGTATGCTTATATAGATACCAAGAATTAATTCGAGTGTTTGCGGTGAAAACATATAAATCATAGGTTGAAAGGGATAAAGCTTTTCTTTCACTTTTACTGATCATGGGCTTTATTATTGCCGTAAGACCTAGCTTGTGTAGATTCTAGTTGAAATTTATTGCCGTTTTAAGGAGTCAATTTCTATGCGTGATAACATACAGAAACACTAAAGTTTGACCAGAATTTTACTTACATGACCTTGTGTATCCTATTCATGACAAGATATGATTAATCCAATAGCGCTATTTAGAGCTTTAGAAAAATTTTAAAATATATGTGTACATAAGTGTGTGTATATACACAAAAGCAAGAGAGATTTGCATATATACAATCGATACATATATATTATGTATGTGTGTATATGTATTTGTGGATATATATGTGTGTGTCTGTGTTGTGGGGACATGAATGAGAGGGACTGGAGAGAAGAGCTTTGCATGCATACAAGACATGTAATGGTTATATATGCACTTCTTGAACTTCGCGTACGGGCTTGGAATCTGTTTTTATGAATTACACAATGATGCCAAGTCAGCGTATTCATTTTACATATACATACATATATGTGTGTATAGCAGAACATGACATGTGCATCAAGTAATTGCTAGAGGGGTCGTCCCTATTTATTGTTGGGGAACACTTGGCTGTGAAAAACCTTGTTTTGTCAATCTCAAAACAGAAGACAAAACACTGATCAGTAGAGCATTTTTTGCTTGGTGATAGTAAACTTTATTTTTGGGCCAAATCTAGGAAGATGACAAGCTAGTTTGTTGGAGAGTGATAATTCAACTACAAGAGCTCAACTAGCGTTTTCAACCTTGGATATGTGTATGGCTTTAAAATGGGCCGATTACAAGCCTACTTTTTATAAACAAATGTGAAATTATACTTGAGACAAAATTAAGTTACATGCCTGTGGGGATAGATTGATTTTTATTGCCACTAAAAAACTTTTGCAAAAATATCATAAATATGATTTACATTTAATGAACTAAAATATTTTTAATTATTTTTTTCTCTATTTCCCACTCCCCTCCCCTCTCTGTTCCTTCTTTCTCTCCAGAATGATTGACAATCAAATCATCGTCTCCGATGGTGATTATGATCCTTCTAGCCGATGATCTAGCTCCAAGAAGCGATCTAGCAGGCGTGGAGGAGATCTACCATGACAACATCGGCAACTGGAACAATGTGGTGCAAGATCGGACTTGCAATCTCTTGCAAAGATCTACTTCTCACAATAATGGATCTTGCAATAGGTGTTTTCTCGACGACGGTGTGGAAGTTGTAGATTGGTGTTCGATTGTCGCCAACCTTGTGCATCAGTAGATCAGCGATCCTCAGATCAGCGGTACTTGGATCTTTGTGATGATTTCTATTGTGCCCTCATGACCTCTGATCGCCACTTTTCGACCTCTAATCACAAGATCAGATTGGTCCGATAGTGATTGATAGCGGGCAGAGGGGTGGCATGGGTTGAGGGAGGGACCCATGGAGGGGAGAGAGAGAGATTGGGTAAGAGAGAAAAAGAGTTAAAACTAATAATAAATATTTTATTTATTATCATATAATTTTAATAAATAAAATATTTACATATAATAAATAAAACATTTATATTTAGTAAACAAAAGATTTGAGATAAAAAGATAAAAGATAACAAAAACACATAAAAAAATAATTTAATAATCAAAAATTTTTTCAATTTATTTTACGTTTATGATCTTTCTTATTTTAATTTGAATTTGACAGTGAAGATCCGAATCTACATCTAAATCTACATCTAAATCAAATGTGAATTACCATTAAACTATGTTTGTAGCCTTGTTTTACATGTGTGTGTGCATTAACTTCGTTTTACATCTATATTAATTTTATCTTTTAGTTATTTTTTTTTTCTTTTGGTAAGATTACATTAAGCATAATCCTGGCCACGAAACAAGAACTACAATGACCGTTATATTGGAGAGTGATAATTTGGCTACAAGAGATCAACTAACCTTTTCAACCTTGGACACATGTCTGGCTTTAAAATGGGCAGATTACACGCCTACTTATGAGAAACAAGTGTGAAATTAAACCCGAGATAAAATTAAGTTACATGCCTAGCGTGGATTAATTTTTACTGCAACTAAAAAAACTTCTACAAAAATGATATAATATGATTTACATTTGGTAAACTAAAATTTTTTATTTTTATTTTTTCTCTCTCCCTCTCTTCTCATTCCTTATCTCTCTCCAGAATGATTGACAATCCGATCATCGTCTTTAGTGATTATCACGATCACGAGCTCCAAACTACGAAATGGAGCTTCTACTCGGTGATCTAGCTCCGAGAAGCAATCCGACAGGCATGGAGGAGATCTACCATGACAACATCAACAATTGGAATGACGTGGTGCACGATTAGACCTGCAGTCTCCAACAAAGATCTACTTCACACAATGGTGGATCTCTATAACTGGTGTTTTCTCGACGATGGTAAAAAAGTTACAGATCAGCAATGTTCAGTTTTCACCAACCCTATGACTCAATAGATTGACGATCCTCAAATCCGGCGGGACTCAGATCTCTATGGTGGTTTCTATCGTGACCTCATGACCTCCGATTGCCACTTCTCGACCTCCAATCACAAGATCAAACTAGTCCAACGGTGACTGACGGTAGGCAGAGGGGTCGCATGGGTTGGGGGATGTGAGAGAGAGAGGGTGATTGGGTAAGAGAGAGAAAGAATAAAAATCAATAGTAAATATTTTGTTTACTATCATGTTTGGTAAATGAAATATTTACATTTAATATATATAATATTTATATTTAGTAAATAAAAAATTTACAAATAAAATAGTAAATGAACATTTTTTATTGGTAAATGTTTACAATAGTAAATGTTTTGTTTACTATCATGTTTGGTAAATGAAATATTTACATTTATTATATATAATATTTACATTTAGTAAATAAAAAATTTACCAATAAAATAGTAAATGAACATTTTTCATTGGTAAATGAAACATTTACAAACAACTTTTTTTTCAAGAGTTTTTTCCTCTTCTATAATAAAAATCAATCTAAAGCATCATTTTGTGGAACGTTTCTAAGTTCCTAAACCTGAATGACAAGATTTGAGAAATGGAGATAAAAGATAACATAAACATATTTTAAAAAAATAATTTAATGATCAAAATTTTTTTAAATTTGTTTTATATTTATGATTTTTTTTTTTGAACTTGAGAGTGAGGATTTGAAGCTATATCTTATAGTAGAGTTAAAATGTGAATTACTCTTAAATTATACTTACAGCTCTATCTTACATGTGTGTATGTATATATATATATATATATATTAACTTCATTTTACATGTATATCAATTTTATCTTTTAGTTGATTTTTTTTTTTTTTTTAAGATTGCATTAATCATAATCCTGGCCACGAAAAAAGAACTAAAATGACACTTATATTTACAATAACCAGTATTATTGTATTATATGACATAATGGTAACATTATATAATGACATTATCAGCAACTGAAAACATTATCAACAATAATAACAAATATATATCATTTAACAACGACAAATGGCAATATTACAAACAGCATTCTATAGAATAACAAGTTTATTATTATTATACAGCGATACCATGATTCCATTATATGATTTTTTTTTTCAATAAAAAATGATAAAATAATTTATTAAAGATTTCAAATTCACGTAATTATATAGTTATGGACATATTCAGGAAAACTGTATTTCGTAATAATGATCCGTACAGAGATTTTAGGTGTAATTATCGAGATTAATTAATATCATTTTTTGTTCCATTTGGTAGAAAATCCTGGTGGTGTCATTATAACAATCTAAAATTTGTGAAATATAAAAGTGATTATGTCATTGTAAGTTATGATTTTGTCATGCCAAAAAAATTCTGAATCTTTTGCTATATTTCAACACCAATAACTGGATATTGCCACTTCTAAAAAGAACTTTTTTATTTCTCCTTTTTTCTCTCTCTTTTAGATGGAGGGAGTAAATTTTCACAATAAAGAGAAAAAAATAGAACTTTTTTTTTTTCATAATGTGAGGCTTATGACTCCATTAACTAAAGAAAATAAGGCTACAGAATTTAGAGTTCTCATCCAAGCCACTCCTTTCTCACTTGTAAAGCTAGCCCCGTTGGGACAATGCAGAGAAAATTAGAAGGCATGCCATAAGTTTTATGTGTCTTTAGATTTATTCCACAACTTTGTGGTTAAGATTTATTCAAATTGACTTATTTCTTCTGCTTACAAAATTTCTTGTTTTAATGTCATTTCTTCACCTGCATTATACATATAACACAAGCTCTAAGCACTTTATCAAGATTTCTCCCCTTTCTTTATATTTCTTTCTCGATCAATTCATGTGGCAAAGATATTAAATTTCAAAAATCTATGATGGAAATCAAAAGGCTGGATCTTTTTGTGACATTCCTAATTTGCTTCCATTGATCATTTTCATATCAAAATTTCAAAAATCCAATTAGAACCTTTTTGTTCCTCCTCTTTCTCTGCCTCCCTCTAGTGAGAGAGCTCAACAACATAGCAAGTAGTGCTGTAATTATGGGCTGTCTGACTCGATCTAACCTGTATAGTTACAGGGAATTTTAGTGTTCATATAAAGAAATTTAAAATTATATAAAAAGTGACGGTTTTCTGATAAATACTTTAAAATAATACATATCTAAAATATTATCCTGTAATGATTTCAAAATTTTTATCCTCTTATAATGTAAAATAAAAAATAATTTTAAGGTAAAAATCAAAAACATATACATTAAAAGACCCATTCCCGTAATTTTCTCTAAATGGTGCCTTGCAACCCAGCCCATGAACAAATATAGAACGTCACCTCTATCCGACCTAGACGTTAGGGTCGAGCCAACACAGCTCAAGGTGTTTATATGGGCCAATCTGGATTGACCCACGAGCCAAAAAGGCAGGTCATAGACCAACTCATCTAACTAAGAAAACGACACAAATGCCACTATGTTAACACCTCTTAGACATTTTTGACATAGTGTTTGCACACTTCCCCTCTTTGCCATCTAAAGTTACTAGTCAAAGGTCAACAAAATTTGCTTTACTAAAAATATTATTATTAATAAAAAAAATCAAACAAGACACTAAATTACTTATATTGTGGATATTTTACTAAAAAATTTGTTGTTTTCAACATGAATAGTCGAATGTCTCCGACAACAATTATCTATGCTCGTTAATGTAATATTCTAATAAAATATTTTAAGTATTCTACTAAAATTTTTTAAGATTTCAACATGATTAGCCTGATGCCTCTGGCTACTGACATCGATCGTCGGAATATTCAAGCGAAATATATTGCATACTCTATTAAAATATTTTAGATATTCTTTTAGAAAATTTTTAATTTTCAATATAGATAGCCGGATGTCTCTAACTCTGACCTCAATTGCTGACGCCAATTATTAGAATATTCTAATAGAATATGTTGAGTATTCTACTAAAATAATTTAGATATTTTATTAAAAATTTTCAAATTAAATATCAACAGTCAAATATCTCTAACTATAACTATCAATGCCGATTGTCAAAGATATTCTAAAGTATACATTTTGTATTCAACATAAATAATCAAATGTCTTTGACTACGGTCGCAAAAGCTAATCATCAAAATATTTTAGTAGAATATTTTGGTGGCCGGACGTGTTTGACATGAGGAAATTATTTGTGTCGATTACCAAAATAATTTAGTAAAATATTTTAGATATTTTACTATAATATTTGTTTGATTTCGTTATAGGTGACCGAATGCCTTCAACATTGTTCTTGAAATATTCTATTAGAATAATATTCTAATAGAATATTCTGGAGACTCTCCCTAAATTTTTTTGGATATTAACATTTTTTTTTTCTTATTTGTAGTATGGCAAATACTGGCAAAAAGCATTTAAATTAACTGTGACTTCGGCCTTTTGGTGGCTCCACTTGTAATTCTTCTATCTTCACTTCCTCTCCTATACCCCAACACATCACTGCTTTATATCATTCCATTCCAACCAAAACATTTGCTTTACTTACATCTTAATTACATGAATACATAAAATACATATATATACATATATATATATATACTGTGACCTGTCTACGCATACATGGAATGGAAAACACTCACTGGATTGCCATAATAATGAGCTATTCATAACTTTTTTGTCAGATATATAACAGCTTCAAAAAGTTTATGAACACACTGAATTTTATCGAAGTAAGTTTTTTAACAAGAAAATGAACACCCAAGGATTGTCAAATTTGCAAAATTAGCAAAATTGCATCCAAAAATTCCGTTAACACACACACACAAATTCACCCCAAACACACACAACAAATCCCAGCAGCAACAACAACAACAACAGCCGGACGTCACGAACAAAAATTTACATAACTCAGAGTTGAAAAAAAACTCACAGTAGCCTGAGAGAACGTGGCGACGGAGAAGATCACGGCGGTGACGGCGGAGAGCGACGCCGAATCTCCGATTCCAACGCAAACTCGTCGCGGAGAAAGGTGAGAGCCGATTTCTATCCAAACTCGTCACGGAGAAAGGTGAAAGAAAATTGCAGATCTGAGGACACGAGGCCGAGATCAAGCAGATCTCCGAACTTCGTCGATCTCTGATTCCAATGAGTTCTCGCACATCTGAGACGGAAGATGAAGCTAGCTCGTCGTTGAGAAAGGACATCGTCGTAGCTCCTCGTGGCGGCATCTCAGGTCGTGAAATCAGGAGAGAAAGCGAAGTCGGCCTAGGGGGAGGAGAGTCGCTGAGATCGCGATCGAAGGAGAGAGCTGACCGACAACAGCGGCGGCCATTTTCGAGCTCGCAACTGTCGCAAGTTACTCGGTAGCCTGTGCGCGACTTCCGGTGACGGGAGGCCGGAGAGACAGCACTCTGTGCGATTCTCTCCGTCTCGAGGCCAACGGGCGATGTTCATCGCCGGTGAGCGTGCGACGGCGACGCCGGAGAAGAGAAATAGAGGGGGAATTGAGAGAGAGCAGAAGAGAGATGGATTTAGAGAGACAGAGAATGAAAAGAGAATGAGATGGTGAATGACCGCCGGCTAGCAGGGGCAAAATGGGAAAATCAATAAATGAGGGGGGGAAAAAATTTAAAAATTGAAACCATCTCTATGTCGAAAAGGGAAAAAACGTACGACAAAAACGTTCAAATAATACACAATTATGACATTTATGTCTTCTTTTTTTTTTTTTTCCCCTCTCTATCTAACCCAATTCATATTTACAGTTCTCGTTAAGACGAGGGTTCGGCCTTGTGATGACAAGGAGGAAGACAACAAGGACGCACGAGACTGAAGCATTGCAAAGCATAAATCTTGTTGACGTGATGCGTTGGCAACTACGCATAGGCTAAACGAGATTGAAAGAATTATGCAGCGAAATCAGATCCAATTTCATAGCTTATGCCTTAATGTAAGCAAAGAAGCAAATATCGACAGCTTTGACAAGAGTTTTCGGTAATATGCATAAGACGAGGACGACATCCTCGATATCAATATGGGAGGTAAAGACTTTTTTTTTTTTTTTTTATCCGAAAAACATCAATATTTTCTGGATAGTGTCTAAATATTTACTGTTTTTCTGAATAAATCTGCAAAACATCCATTGTGATCCACATTTAAAAAGAAATATATATTTAAAAAAGTTATATGTATATATGTAAGAAAAAAATTCAAAATTTACAAATCATCTACACTTTTTTTTGTTTTTTGGGTTGGAAAAACAATTCTTTTACTCGTTGATGTTGTGTTATGTTCTTTATGTGTTTGCATTAGAATTTAAAACATTGTAAGACGGTAAAAACATAAAAAGTGAAGACAATCAACCAGCGATTTTTTCATACATCACTGTTTTATATAAATTATCATTTTGGATTTGTTCTAACATATCCTGCACCAAATATGTCAAAACAACTGTAACCCTACAACTCGCGCGTATTAATGAAAGGGAAAACGCATGCACTTAAAATTTTTAATATGTTATGCAAACATCACCGATATTATCTATTCATATTTTCATAAATCAGAACCCTCAATGTGTTAATTGAAAAATCGACATTTTCATCCTTTCTTACCTTACGTACACACAAAGAGAGGGGCAAAGCAATTTCATTGATATCCATTTTCATTCATTAAAAAAATATAAAAATAAAAAATAAACCCACTCGATGCACTCACTTCAATTTACTACTTGCCATGAAAATCATACATAAACCAATCCAACATACCCGAATTTCATGAAACAAAAGCAGTTTGCCAATGAACACGATTTTATCATTTTGGTGCAACTTTTAGGGAGATCCCACATCTTCATTCTTTCAGTCTTTTTATCATTCAAGTTGCTATGAACATGACATAATGCAGAATACCAACATTAGATTTACAAATCATTATTTCTCAGTCGTCACTCACTTTATACCATTGCTTTGACTTCTACTATGTCATGAACTTTCACTTTAGTCATCCGACTGGAATGAATCACCTTGCGGTTCCACATACGGTCTGACAAAGGTCCTTCTCCACCAAACCTCGAAGGCTCTCTGGAGATTCGGGCAGTTATCCCCGGCCTTCAGAAAACTGCCCAACCAAGAGAGTAGAATACCCTGCTGGTCCTCCAGAGGCAGCGTGAGGATCGTTCTACCAATTCCCTCCTCCACAACTTTCCGGTCGAATGACCTGCAGCCGTGTTGTAGCCAACTGTAGTCATTGATCAACGGCTGTAACCAAGTTTGTAACAATAACTGGCGAGTGTCCTTTGTTGGCAGAAGCTCCCCTCTTCCAATGCCAACAAATAGCCTGGCCGTAATGCAGCTGATGTGGTAGCGAGACAAGATGGGCAGCTTTCCATGCAAGGCTGCCAATTCTTGCTGGTTTGCCCATATTACCGCAAATTCATCCGCCGCTTGCCTGTCAGCTAAGATCTCAAGCAACCACAAGAGATTATCGGATTCTAAAGCTATTTGCTTTGTCACAGGTTCTTTAATGTCCATAGGTTTATCGGCAAACTCGGGCTCTGTTGCCTGCTTGAACAGAGACAGCAGCGAGTCGAAGCAACTTCTGGATGACCTGTAAATGGTTTCATTGCAAATGTCAGCAGAACCTGCATAGCTCGGGAGACCATTGTTTTCCCTGAGGAGCTTCAGGACCACAGACTTCATTTCACGGCGGCTTCGCTCATCATTGCTCTTGAGAACGAGTTCGATTATTTGGCAAAGTGTGTCTTTCTGGGGTTTGGAAACTTCAGAGGATACTCGTTTCAACACCGGGGCAACCCCAATACCCTCGCCTTGAAGTCGTAGGACTGACGAGATGACTTTTTCTTCTTCTTCTTCCCCAACCCATGGGACTGCTTCCAAGTAATCTAAACATGAGTTTATGCATGAGTTGAAGCCTAGTTGTTCCGCAACCTGAAAAATGTTGCCACATATATAAATCATGAATCTTGCAAATAACGAGGTTAATCAAGTTTATTTCTCAATTCAAGGGAAGCCCAAAGAGGTGAACAGGGTCCCAGATAACAAGAGATATGGAAAAAGAAGGCCCGGTTACACCTATTCCTAATCTTAAATGGAATGTAACGAACTAGGGATTCATTAAGAGACAACAAGGAAAGAAAACGTAAAGATTGAGGATAAGGTTGTGTGTCCAGGATCTTGATGACCCGTATCTATCATCAGAATAAAGATACCGCTAAAAAAGGAGAGGGAAGAGTTATCACCATATGAGTAGAACTTCCAAATCAGCCTATTATTGGATTCAGAGGCATTATCACAATTAATAAACTAAGAATAAGGTGCCTAAAAACCTCCAATTTACTAGATGTTTAAAAATGAATGCCTCCGTAATGTGAAGAAAATAATAGAAAGATAAAATCTGGAAGGTCAAACAATTTGCTTCAATTGTGACCAAGCTATAGTGCATGAAACAAAGCTTGAATCGTTCTCCATATCAACCGTATGTATAGTCTGCATTTAATGAGTAGGAACAACACAATTATCGGTAAGCAGCACTGTTTATCAACTCAGAGAATCCTCCATTGTAAACAGTGATAAACCCAGTTCTCCATAACTTTGACATTCAACTTCCCCATTGAATAGTAACTCTGGTAAAACTAATAATTATAATATTATTTTTGAAAGTACACGAAGTTTGTTACATGCTTCAGAAATATATATATTTATATATTTATCTGTATGTTGAAAGAATTTCCCACGCTTATATTTGCTTAGATTTCCCCCACTTTTCGGTATAAGTTCATATTTGTAAATCACATGACAGATGTGAGATTTGGAAGTAAATCTGATAATGAAACAGTAGCTATTATGGTAATGAAAAACTTATTTCTTAGAGTTCACTTGTATTATGTGATTCAGGAACAATTATAACATTCAAAGAAAGATAAATTTCCTAACGTAATACAAAAGATCCATTGCTTTAATTCAAAGCTTACCTTCAGAATCCGGAGTACCCGAGAGACACTTTGCTTGATCAGCCTCTGCTTCATTTCTTTACAATACATGAGTCCTACAGTTTCAACATAGATTTCAATATCTTCGCAATCATCAACTTCGAGACAGGACAAGCCGGACTGCTGTTGTTCAGAGAGTTTATCAGCAAAGAAATTGCTACACTCCAAGAGAACATTCTTGTGAACACTCAACTTCACACAAAATCCCTGCTTCCCCAGCAAAATCACCTTCATATCACTAGTCCCGGGCTCACCAAACTCGATCGCAACCTTCCTCGGCAAAGACTCGATTTTCGGTTTCGGGGCTCTCTCTGGAGCCACGGATGCACCAAGAGCAGGTGAATCAGTTGTCTCCGTGTTGAGAGGCCGCTGGCCATCAGAGATAAGGGCCGACCTCGACGGGGTAAAGGGTGTCTTTCTCTCGGTCATCGGGTTCGGTTTTCTCTGGACAGTGGCCTTGTGTGGAGGTGAGGAGGAGGGCTTGGATTTGTTTAAGGGATTTTGAGTTTTGAGAGTCTTTTGAAACACAACAGGAGATGGGCAACACCAGAAACCTTCTGGGGTTACAGCAATTGGGACATTTCTAATCTTGGTCTGGCCTTGTTCTACCCTAGTAAGCCTAATTTCAGCCATAAGCAAAGAAAAGAAAAAGAAAAAAAAAATTTTCCTTCCCTTCTTCAAACAAGATACATTTTACAACCAAAAAATGAAAAAACCAACCTTTGTGGACCCTTTAAGAACACTAGAAATGCTAACACATTCTATGAATTATAAAACAAGCAAAGATGTGCATTTACATATCTATAAATAAAAAAAGAAAAGGAAAATCTTCTTGTTGATCCTAAGAAACCTAAATTCAGAAAGCAAATCCAGTAAACCAAGGCTATAAATACCAACAACAACCACATAAAGAATTTCCAATTAGAATGAACAGGAAAAGAGAGACTAATCTAAAAAGCTAAAAAGAAAGAGAATGTGGTTTCAAATACTGTATACTTACTTTAATTTAACCGCAGATTAAACTGTTAGACAAAAAGAGAAAAACCCATAAAAGAAATCAACAAAAGAAGGGAAAAACCTTGGAGGAGAAGTGAGGAAGTTGAGAAATATGGGAAACCCATCTCGGGTAATGCGATGATAATGAGGGGAGGGGCACGAGTAGGAGCACAAAAAATGATTGAGTGTGAACTCCGGTGTCAAGCATCAGGGGAACCACTCCACAGAGGAATAATGAGTTCTTGTTGTGCCCGCCTCTTAAAAAATAAACAAATAATGAAATGAAATAAAATAAGACAACAACAACAACACACACAGAGTCTCTGACCCCAAAATTTAAAAAAAAAAAAATTTAAATAGACTGATGGCTCGTCGTTTGTGTTTCTACCTTCCCAGTTCTTTTTTTTTTTTAATATATATATATATATATTTTAACCCTTTTTGCCTGTCAATGCTTTTGCCTTCCCACAATCTTTCTTTCTCACCACTCAAAACAACCACCACGCCTAATTTACTTGTTTGCACTTGTTTCTTCTCATCATTCTTCTGTCTTTTTTTTATTTTATTTCCAAAGAGAAAATAAAAAACTGCTGCAGGAACTGTAACATTTTTTTCCCTAGATAGGTAATGGTTTTTTTTTTTTTAATCATGGTTTCTTTTTAAACTCTCAGATACCTACATTTCAAAATTTTAACATAAAAAACCATAAATCAAACATTAAAAAATTAATCTAAAAATTAAAACAATATTACTAACTAATAAAATAAAAATCTAATTTCATAGATAACCGGCAAAGTTGTCTTTAGTTGTGTAGTATGTTTTAAATGTTTTATGTAACAAGATATCATCAAAATTAATTGCACAATTACAATTTGAATACTAAAATTTTATTATATTTTACTTTTATTTTTACAATTTGCATTCTAAATTTATAAATATGCTACAATGCAGAAGACCGGGTTAATTTTTGAAAGAAATTGGTGTATAATTTGAGCATAAATTGTTAATTAACAACATGAATGATTATTTTAATTTATTCTAATCCAAAGTAATTAAGGTTAATATCTTAAATTAAGTATTAAAAGAAAATTTTGGATTAATTTTATTTTAAATATAGATTTGGATTAATATTGATTAAAAAGTACCTTTTATTCTTTTAATTAACTATATACATGCAAGTTAAGTTCAATTTTTTTAAAAGAATTAATAGTTTATCAATAGAGAATAGATTGTTATATAATTATAAGTTTAGAGTATAAATTAAAAAAAATAAAAAATTTAATATATAATTTGTAACTATGGGATAAAATTTAAGATGTATCATGGAAAAAAAAATTATGATATAAGAATACAAATTTACAATTTTTAAAATAGAATCTTATTGTATAACTCTCATTTAAATCCTTAGGACTCACGTTATCTTTCCTCTGTTTCTTAGCTGTTTTTAACGTCACCGTTGCTTGTGGGGACCGTTGCCGGATTTCCTAGGCCACTAAACTACAAAAACAACCGTCGGTTCTGCAGGAGTGTTAGATACTACAATGACTAAAATACCCTTATAGTGTTCTCATAAATGGGGCCCTTGACTGTAGAAGGGGAGGGTATTTTAGGGAAAAAATTACACTTTATTATTATTATTATTATTTGCTCTGAAAATTGCGCGTTGTTAGTTTAGAATAAAGTTGAGAAGTAGGAAAAAGCCATGGAACATATTTGTTTTGTTGTTTGTGATATTCCAATTTAATTAACAATTGGGAATACTTGCTTACCAAAATACTAATGCTCCTTTTTTTTTTCTAGAGGCTTAAAAATTCCTTTCAATGCATTAAATTATCCATATAATTGCTAATTAGAATCGGCATTAAAAGAGAGTGCATTAAATACTAAATACTTAAGGATTAAAAAATTAATTAGATACATCTAATAATTGTATCAAGTTCAAACAGATAGAGCATTGGATAGGAATTTAAAAAAGAAATTAAAAAAAAAAAACGACACTCCCAACTCATGTGTGACGTGGAATGGACAGGGAAATGAGATTACATGATTTAATCATATAGTTTTTTTTTTTTAAGGATAAATAAATAAATGAAATGAGTTGGTTTACTATCACAATTACAACATCACATCCGGAGAGGAAAGGGTTGCTTTTACTACACACCATCTTTACCCTTTTTTTATTTTTTATTTTTTATTTTTTGGCTGTTTTCTCTCTTTCATTTTCTTTTCTTTGGGAAGAGTGTTGATTTCTTAAACCACAAATTATTATTTGAAAATTATGTATTAAGTTGCACCTTGCATCAAAATCAAGCCAAATTTTTAGACTTCCAACGCTTTACCCTACCATGATTTTTCAAAGCTGTCATAAGGTGGGTATCCAACCAATTAACCTACTTTATTGCAAAGCATATGTCATAAATTTTATAATCCGATGATTTATATGCTTTTGATTTTTTTTATTTCTAATTAGATAAATGGATCAAAATTTTAAATAAATATTAAGAAAAGATAAAAAATAAATATGTTCATTTAAAAGGCTATTTTTACAATTTTCTCTTTATAATCTTTATTGTTCCCCTCATAGGATGTTGCTTTGTTTTGAAGAATTTCAAGCTACAATAGGGAAAAACATAGTAGTAGGACATGATTTTTAATTATAAATTGCACTAATTTTTTAATACATTTTCAAAATTAAATCTTACCAATAGTGTATTTTTCTATGCCTATCATAAAATTCCTCCTATTTTTTTCCCCCTTTTCTCTTCATATTACATGTAAACAATGAGCTTAGCCACTATGGTTTCATTTATAGTGGATTTTCCTCTCTAAAAAGCCCATTCTTATCTTTAATCAAACTTTGGGTGGGACCATTTCATACCAAATTTAGAGCAAAGGCCTATGCAATCATTTTAGGTTTACCCTCCAAAAAATCCTTACCTACCATCTTTCTTTTATTTCTTCTCTTTTTTGCTTATTCTTGCTTGCTACTTGGCTTTTCTAAAGAGAGCAAATACAACATCACCACAATCAAAGCGGCACAACTTCACACAAGAGGAGAGGATTGGTAAATAGTAGTTGGTAGACCAACTATCAAAGTTATTTTTGAAAAACCTTTTGACTTGGCCCCCCTCTTTTGATTTCTTTTGGGTTTTGTGCTTTTTTTACCATGAGCTAGGGACAGTTTCAAAAGAGTGGCTTGGCCAATGCAATAATAGAGGTCACAAACACAAAATTATGCTATACTTGCACCAAACAAAAAAAAGAAAAAAAAGTAGAGAGAACATTGTCTCTCCATCATCAGTGCCAAAAAGGAAATCCAGTGTGATATGGCCTTGCTGTAAACTAGGCCCACTAAAATGGAATCTTATCTCATGTGCTTGAGGGTCTTTTAGGCTCCTAAAAAGAATTTCAATGGTCGAATTAAAAAAAAATTTATTTAATAATCCATATCATAAACTAACCCCAATATCATGTGGCGTAATAAGTGATTACTACCACAAATGTAGAAGATCCCAAGTAGGACAAGCTCTTATTATTGGGGATTTTGATTGATTGAATAAAATTGCATATCAAGATGTTGAAACAATTTTTCTTAACCAAACCTATTCATCAATTCAACTAAACCTGCAAGATTTCAAGGCAGTGGCCAATGAGCAAGCTGTTTTTTTTTTTTTTTCCTACTCTTACTTTCAAGTCAAAAGTCTAAACCCAATGGAGTTGATACCTCATGCTGGCTAATCATATAAAACCGACATAAACTCAACTCATTATTAGAGGCTCTTGAGTGGACATGGATGAATGATTTCCAACAGTTGTGACCTTCGGAAATTATGGTAAATTTAGTAGTACAGAACCAATAACTCTTTTTTTTTTTTTTTCAGGTATTGAATAATGATTAGATCAATTTAAACAATTAAAAATCAACTATTATAACCAAGTTTGGGAAAAAAAAAAATTTAACTCTTAACGATCCCGATCAATTTAACCTTCACCTAATAACTTAAAAACAGAAAAACAGGTCCCACGATACATTTACAATAATGAGTTACAGTGTAATTGCTTTCCATACACAACTTAGAATTCAGAATTATAGTAGTTTCCAGGCTCCAAGATCCATGTCCCACAACTCCAATCATTTGAAATAAAATTTTCTAGTTTTCTTTTTTGCTTTTTGTTTTGCATTTTTGTTTTTTAAGTAGTGAACTTCATAGAAGAAAAAATAGTAACAATAATAATAAAGGATGGGAGACTTAAGGTATTGTTTGGACCTGTGGAAGCAAAGAGACAATAGGTTTTGGCAGTGACAGTCTGACACACAGAAAAAAGCCTATTCTGTTATTTGCTCAGAAGAAGAGTTCAAATTCTTGTATGCGTAACTTAAAACACATAATAATGCATGCAATACAAAATGTTTTTGAGTGAAGCATAGCCGCCAAAGGCATGCCTTGAAGTTGATTTCAATTTGATCACTCAGACCCACAATTCCATGTGCCATGGTCTCTTCCCCACTTACCCTTTTTCCTTGTCCTTGTATCTTCACTGAGACACAGTGGTCCTTTCATCCCATGCTTCCTAACCAATACCACTCAAGCACAGCTAGAGAGAGAGAGAGAGAGAGAGAGAGAGACGAGGCTAAAGACAAATCCTGTGGTATATGTTCATGAGGAATCTACGGCATGTATGAACAAATATCCTAATTTTATTTCTTACAGCCAAATCCATATCGGATTATATCATTATTGCATTTTTGTATTCTTTATTTTAATATGATTTTGATGAAGTCTATCAAACACACCCTGCATGAAGGATTTGCGAGAAACACGCGTCACCCTTTTAGTTGAGTGCATTTTTCAAAATCTTCCTGAGAGGTATTGACATGAAAGGAATAAAATATGGACAACAGGCATGAAATGAAAGCAACCATGTTGAAAGAACGTAATGGAACCGAGATTTATGCTAATAGAATAAAGTTCCTCCTATTCAACATATGGGTGTTTCATCTGCATATCGAAGGACATTAGTAAGGAGAAAACTTATTGCCCACAAAGTACAGCTTCTTCTATTCTAAACATGGTAAATATGTTATTACTTCCATGATTCCGCCAATGAAAGTTCTCATGGACCGTCACAGAACAAAATTAGTGCGATAATAGACAGGTCGCGAGGAAGCGTAACGCTTGGTGCTGAGATCTTTGACAGTACATTTCACCAGAAACAACTTTAGAACTTATGACCAAATAGTAAGCATTTATCATCAGATAACTACAAGGAACTTTGGGTAGTAAAACTTTAAAAAATAATAATAATAAAAATAAATAAATCTACATTTCACGATTTCAGGAAAGTTTCAGCGTTACCAAATTCAAACAATTTGAAAACTTCATCTAAAGTAAAGAAAAGGGAAAAAG
This sequence comes from Antiaris toxicaria, assembly GCA_035233585.1. Taxonomy (NCBI): domain Eukaryota; kingdom Viridiplantae; phylum Streptophyta; class Magnoliopsida; order Rosales; family Moraceae; genus Antiaris; species Antiaris toxicaria. Next base: position 34,893,925 of record CP141157.1, on the reverse strand, counting down.
GAGGAGAGAGAGGACTTCCAACCTCGGTTCTTCAAAGAAACCTGTGCCAAGGTTGAAAAAAATAAAATAAAATAAAGACAACTAAACTTCTTGATGGATCTACCTCAGGCACAGGTCGTATACCATGCTGGGAGAGGACCACTGATCAAGATTTCCGTTGTAGCGATCAAGCCATGTGTTGATACAACATGCACAAGCTCCTCGAATCGAATTATCAGCTGTTTGATGGCAATATGACGAGAAAATTTTGCCATTCGACCACTCACAGGAATTCCTGCTACAAAATCTCCTACGTCCATGATAAAGATGCAAGAACGAAATTTTATACACGAGAAGGTTTAATATAGCCGGCCACGACATACAGAAGCTCCACATTGGCAAGAATATTCTTCTCCAGGAAGCAGTTTATACCGATAGTCAAATGTTAATTCTTCACCCAATGATATCTGCTCAAACATTAGTAAATATTGAATAAAAAGATGGGATAACTACTATAAAGCACAATCTAGGACTACATTTTTTAATAACCGAAGCACATGCCATAACTCGAGGAGAAAAGAAATTCAGGAAACAATATTGGGGAAGATACATGCCAATCGCACAAAGCATGTGTACGTATGGAAGATCAATCAAGGAGCAGAGTGAGGGATTCTTACATCTCGGTTCGCATAGAGACCTATACGTGCAAGATGACAATCCATGCTTTCCACAAGGACTTGGTGACTCACGAGATTTGGCAAGCAACTACAGAAAATTACAGATTTTTGAGCAATAAGTAGGAAATTAACAAGCCCAAGAGAGAAAAGTTAGGGACAGCTTTATCTCATTACTTAAATGAACAACGTTTACCTCGGCCAAAAGCCATTATTTCATCTAGCTTATAGGCTGAATTGATGATAACACTCAAACTAGGCGCATTACGAATAAATGGAAAGCATAGCCAGATTAAAAACTGAGTACAATCATGCTCAGATAATTCTCCAAACGAGAAGAATATTTTCTCACCTGTGATTAATGAACCGTGAAACATTTCCATATTTTGTAGAATCAATTGCATAACGGGACTGGCCTTCAATCAATCTGCTCATATCATTGACATGAGAATCGATTTCAAATAAATAGCTGCAGCCTTCTTTGCCATACCTGTTAATCAACAAAGAACCAGTGTAAAAATATGGCATAACAAGAAGTCTATCACATGGACACCAATAACCTTGAAATTTAAAGAAATCTAGGCTGCATGGACTATTCAGCGACGTAGATCCATACCAGTAGGATATCGGAAACTGGGGGGAATGAAGCATTACATCAATAAAACCACACTAGCACACCATATTTGTATTCTAGAAAAGGTTTCATGCTTTATGTTAGGACTTCTTCATTAGAAAAAGAGGTTACATTTACAGTTCGGTATTGGAAACTAGAAATAGAATTCATAATAACGTCAACCTATATACATTCAGATATTTAGTCCATTATAAAAATAGGGCCACATGAATATGATATTTTGATTAAATAAATGTACAAGCAAGAATAGCTAGGACGTGGGATATAAGTGCATCATTCAAAATAATGAGCAGAAACAGACTAAAAATTTTGAAAAAAGAAAAATAAAAAGAAATGTTGTGTTTTTCAAGAACTGAAACCTTTTACGCCTTGAATTCGCTTCCTCCTCATCTAAAACCTCGCCTACGTACTCGCACACAAATGTTCCACGCATGATTGCTTCACCAGCTCTGACTGCCCATCCCTGTCATCAACAGTGTATAGAAGTCAAACAGAGTCTCCACCAAACAAAAATAGAACTTAAAAATTTTACCTTTTTCTCTGTTTTAAAGACTTCCAACCTCACTCGAACTCCATTCTGCAAAACTCTATTTGGACAGGTTTTGGGGCAGCTACACATCTGATTACACTCGTAGACAAGGTAGCCTTCCTGCAAAATTTGTGAAAAATAAGAAAACTGCCAGTCTTTATCATCATATGGGATTGATAAGACTTGAGTTAGTTGTTGTGACTGATTAGTAGTTTGTTAGAAGTGAATTTGTGGTACAAAAGGGGGATTGGTGAGCCAAGAAAAGGGAGAGTGAGTAGTCTCTCGAATAACTACTGCTTTAGGTATTTCTGCAATATGCCCTAGTGCTATTCTTTCATAATTTCATCAATAAACTGATACCTCCTTCAGTTTTTAGTGCATTTTGTGTGTTCTTGTATGATTTTCTCTGGTTCCTATAGAGGATTTAAGAAAATAATCAACGTGATCAATGATGATTTCATTAAATTACTTACCTCCAGGATAATTCGGCCTTTATCATCATATGGGAACCTACCACGTATAGATTTCCCATAAATGTCTTTTGCATCGTCATAGTCAGTGTCAAAGAGGTACACGTGATCACATGTTTCAGGACAGCATGTTGGATGTGAGCAGGCACACCCCAGCTGTAAACTCTGAAAAAATGGGGACGACACAATTCTAAATTTTAGCTGTGGCAGAAAATGCAAATGATATTCACAAGCACACGCATATGTTATAAAGCAAAAGGGTTTTTTACATATATGGGTGTGTGTGTGTGTGTGTGTGTGTGTGTGTGTGTAAGAGAGAAAGAGTGTTGATATAGTGTGAAAAAGTATAATACATAAACAGTCAGATGGCATCTCATTATGGTGATGATAACACGTACAAACTTTGCATCTATACACCAGTATTACGGAATCAGGTACCAAAGATGCATTATATTATAAAGTCAGCGTTCAAGCTAGATTACATTATACCAAATACCAATATATATACATACATAATAAAACAAAATAAAAATAAGCTACCTGTGTATCAAGAGAGGGTGTATGGTCAAGTTTCGGCTTTGTAATATACGTAAAGGTCTTCCATGGCATATGTCTAAGACTTTGACCATCAGAACTACCCACAAGAATGGAATCATAATCTGAGAGACCATAGTCTGCTACACAGGCCACTGGAACCGATTCCAGCCCACAACTTAAATCAGCAAAAAGTACACTGCCATTTTGCACAGACCTTTGCCTCAAGTCACCTGAATTTATAATATAGTGACACTCATCCACCTGCCATTTTTCATCCACAGGTTCGAGCAAACATGCTGATCTGTGGCTTAGAACAGTGTCTGCAAGAGGCTTCAAGGGAGACAGCAAGTGTGAATCCTTGAATGCCTTGCATCCCTTGGGACAAATAAACCCATCTTGATGCCAATTCAAGAAAACATTACGCTCACTACAGAGTTTCGCTGCCTTTAGATACAAACGCTCAGGCAATACTCCATATTTGTCCTCCAGGGTGTTTTTAAGGCCAATCTTGCAGCAAGTGGAATGGGCTATCAATAAAATCTCGGAGTTGTTGGGGCGAGGTTTTGTTTTCTGCATCTCGGAGAACAAAATTTTTGCCACAGATGAGCATTGAGTTTCCACCATCCCACCAAGACTTTCTGCCTCAGTAGTTACATGAGGCAGTACACTTATTCCCCCTGTGCTAAGTGACTTTGATGCCTGGATGCGTTTCTTGATATTATCAGTCACTCTGTTCCTTATTCTGTATGATGCTGCAGCCAAACTTTTCTTTAATCTAGGACGGCTGAGTCTGCCAGATTTTAACCTATAGGCATAATAACGCACCCCCCTCTTTGCCGGTCTAGAGGTGACTAAACTTGGTCCCATATGAGCAGCTTGGTGGTGGCGACCAAGATCAGGAAGTAAATCAAACTTCAACCCACAAAACCTGCAAATAAATCTCCGGGAACCACTTGACTTCTGAGAGTTATTATTCTCCACAAAAACCGGACGTTTCAGCTCAGGCTTTGGTGAAGACTCATCCACGGTTGGCAGAGTCTGTTGAGCTGCTTTCGAAAGCCTGAAATCCACCAGATGAGCTGAGAGCACATGCAACCATAACTCATCAGTGTTCCCAAAATGGCTGCTGCACGGAATACACTGCAGCAGCATGCACTGCTCAACAAATTGCACATGGTGTCTCTCCTGCACGTGAGTTTCCAAGACTTTCTTATTGGTAAAAGAATCTAGACAGATAGCACAAGCGTAACCTCGGAACAGCCATTGTGCTTCCTTTTTATGGTTTTCCATCCAGTGGTTGCCAAGTGCTTGGTCATCCGAAAACTCCTGCGAGCAAATTTTGCACTTAATGGCTTTTTCATCATCCTGCTTCTGGCTATCATCACCCACCCATGGCAATTGGGCTGGTTCTTCCACAACAGGGGAAGAAATCTGCACGGAAACTTGTCCATCTTCATCAGCACTAAAGCCCCAAATCCTTCTGAGTCTCTCCTTTTCATTGCAAACCAATTTCATGAAGAATTCCCCAACACCAAAATCTCTAGAAGCTTCAGATAGAGCCCATTGAAATTGAACATCCTTAGGTACTGGGTTTCTCAGGGATAATATACTTTTAAAAAGCCTGTAAAAAAGCTCGCACGCCTGATGTAATTGAACCTTTTGCTCCTGTGAATGGCAATCCCTCAAAAGATCTATGAAAACTTCTTTTGACACTATCCTACTCTTACCATTCCTTGCACGTTTAAGCCAGCTTGGAAGGTGCTTTTCACAGTATAATGAGTGACGCTTTGGACTTTCCAGACAAGGGATAACGTTATCACGCAAGCAGGAACCTATACAGTGCAAAGCCTCTGTGCTATTATAATCTATAGGAAGCAGCTTAGGCTTCTCAACCACGTTGCTTCTTACATGCAAGGCCTCACTGTCCATGACAGAAACAGGATCCACTTCAAGCGGACTTGCAACATCTCCCAGCAACACTAGCTCTTTGCCGTGTGTGCTTTCTAGACTATGATTGCTCTCTTCATACTTTCTCTTGAGCGGGTTCTCTGAAAAATTTGAATTCTGTGCATCAATCTTAGGTCTGTGTTTCTTACAAAATGAGGTCCCAGGTAAAGACCGATGCTTACATTTTGTACCGAGAACAGTTGTCCCTTCACACATTGGTGTATCATTGGAGACAGCCCCTTCTGATCTCGCAGAGTTTCCAATGAAACGAGATGATAAATGGACACAACAGTAGACATCACCATCATTTGCCCACCTCACACATTGCCTTCCCTTGGATTCGATATAAGCAATGCATTGGCGATTTTTACTCCCAGATTCTAAAGCTTTTGTAGAAGTCACCCGATCCACAGGGGTCACTTCAACATCCTTGGTTTGTTCAGCCAAACCATTTTCTGCTTCAACTACAATTTTGTTCCATTTATCAGCTGCATCACCAGGTGAGTCTGTTGGCACAACAGCTACCTTTTCGAAATCATCCTCTCTATGAGACTCCAATGCTAATGTATTGGCAATTACAGTGTCTCTATTGTTGAAGAATTCAGAATCAATTTCAAGAGTTCCAGATTGACTAGAATCCCTACTATCTACCTGGGAGGCATGCGGCTCAGCACGACGAACTTCAAGCTTGGCCCTTTTCCTGCTAAATTGGGGACTTGTGCTCAGGAGACCCTCACTACATTGCTGTTGCAGCTCTCCACCACCATTTATTTGATGAGACGTTGAAAACCACTTCATAACTTCATGCTTCCAAGTTTTCCACTCCGACCCCAACATAGGTTGGACTGACGTATCCCTCAGAGAGTGGACTTCATTCCATAGAATAGAATCAAACAACTCCTGAATCAGAAGTGGCAAAAAGAATCAACCAAAAGCTTGAGACAAATATGGTATGTTAATTTTTTTTTCAGTCCATCTAGCAGGAGTCGAAGAAATTTTGTTACCACATAAATTATGCATACCTCTTTCAGCATTTCAACAGATTCAGCACTATGTGCATTCTGACATCTCTGAACCCAAGAGCTAAACGAATTCTGTAGCCAGTCGGAATTCATGTAACGCTCCAATATCATCTGCACAGGAAGGGGAAAAAAAATGTTTCTTTAACCACTAAACAAGAAAAACAAGAATGACAATTGACTTTTCAAGAACAAAACCCAGATACTTTGCATTTTGGCCTAATATGAAACCTAGTTCTAGAGCTATCACCAAGTCTGCGAGTTTACATTCTGCAGCTTCAGAAGCATCCTTCCAAGATCGGGATAACCGTTACACCGAGACGCCTCCATAGCAAACTCCTTCCACACCACCACGTCTCGGGCGGTCTCTATCAAGGCCTAAGCATGATCACGCAAACAAATATATTAGAAAGACAAAAAAACACACTGAAAAGGAAGCTGAGACAGAAGTGAACATTTATATACCTCGGTGTGGAATTGATCAACAATATTTAGCATACCAACAGCTAACTTTTGCATGATAAAACGCCGCGCGACCGTCAAGTCTTTAACCATTTTCAGTCCAATTCTGTGCGTCTTATAAGCAATAGGGTGAGGGTATTCATCAATAGATCGAACAAGTAGCATGTCCGCCCAAGAATAATTCCTGGTGTGCGGGAAAAATATAACAAAATATTTCTTCCTGTCATGTGTAGGTTTCGCTCTCAAAGTTGATAATGGCCAGTCAGCCCTTGCACATCTGATTCCTGCTTGCCACTTTCCTCTCCACTACACTTGGCAAAACAGCGAAGTAAGAAAGCACAAACAAAATTAGCTTACTCCATCATTCTCCACCTTTTCTTTCTCAACGTTGTTTAATTGATTAATTCAGCAATAAAAGTGGAGGCAGGTATCAAACTCTATCATCACAAGCCTCAACCAAAATGGAAAACAGAACAACAACAACAAAAAAAAAAAAAAAAAAAAAAATACAAAAAGTAAACGCCGCAAAACCAGTATCTTGGTGCAGATTAGAGACAGGAAAAGGCAATCTCATTTGCAAGGTGCACTGAATATTTCATCAACTTTTTGAAACTAATGGAAATTAACAGTACCTTGACCCACAATGCCACCGATTCATCCCCTTCTAGCCATGTTGGCTCTGGAAAAGATGTCTCTCCTTCTCTATTGCTATTTGGCAAGTCACTCTCAATAGTATCCACAATAATGTGACAGTTATCAGAGGCTAGCTCATTCGCAACATCATTGTCTTCATTGTCGTCGTCATCATTATCACATGAATCACGACATAACTTTTGATCCTCCATCTGAGTATCATCGGAAGCTCCATTGCAGCGGCTTTCCAAAATTTGCAGTTTATTAACTGCCCCTTCAACTCCATCCTGTCTTTCCATTTGGGGCATATCTGCACTTTGCAATATGCCATGCACTCTAACTTCTGTCAGTTGTCCTCGTTGTCCATTTCCATCAACTTTAGATTCTATATCATAAGTAAGATCTCTACCCGAACTCTGTTGAGGGCAATCAGATTCTCCACCATACTGAACTCCAGAACAAGGAAGCACTTCCATGATTTTTTATATCGAAATTTTTAGTCCCATATGAAGTCTATGTCATCAATGACTATTTCCCCCACCACCTTACTGTTCAAATTCAAAAATGCAATCAGAATGTTTCTTCCAAATTGAAAATGGGGGGGAAAGAACTGTTATGGACAAAGTGCCCAAATCCTGTACCAGCAAGAGATCAATATAAAACAAAGGCAAGCGTTGCACATACAAGATTAAAATAGTTCACCCTCAATATGAGAGCTACATCCGCTTTCAACTGCTATAGAATTTCACTATAATGAAGAAAGAGATTAACGTAATAAGCATCATATAAAAATGTCAAATGAATCGTTTACTAGGTTAAATAGCTCAAGTTTATAGACATCTTAAAAAAATTTGAGACATCATGACAATATCTAAATTAAATTCAAAAGAATCATATTAACAACCTAAATATAAGAATAAAAGTTAAACGTATCAGAACCGAAAATCACTGCAACAAAAAGCTTGCATTCATTGAGCAATTCAACCATTCCTCTTCCACTCCAATGTCCAATATTTCACCTAGTAAATTTTTCAACATATTATTTAGGAAAGTTGGCTTTCATAGATTATCATTCCTCAATTAAATTCATTTAAGAGTCTGGATGTTGATATTGTAATTATATTTAACTGAGGAATAGGCCATTAAATTGGTGAACCAGATATGATATTATTAATTTACCACACAACTGAGTTAATTTGCCTAAGATCACTTTGACCTTAAATCAAGTAGATAAGTCAAAAAATTTATAAAACATGGTCCAGACAGACATTTGCTTAAAGGTTAAAATTATATTTTCAATGTCACAGAAAGTTTATTTAAAATTTTTTTTTTATTCCAAGAAACGAAAGTCTAGCATATTTGAACGATTTGCCACACAGAAGTGACACATTAGACTATAACACAGTACTTCATTTCATTTTTTAAATTAATTTTTGCTGTGTTAATTGATTTGCCAAAATTACCTTTGTGTTTTATTTTTAAACAAATCTAAGCCAATCTATCCTTCGAAATTGCACCAAATTTTACAAAGCATTTATGTAATATTTTCTATCAAGTTAATGCAAAATCTAATATAAGTTGTCTCGCATCTAGGGACATAAGTGAAATAATCCCCTATTATCAACAATTTGGAACAACATTTTAGATTGTGAATGTTTTCTTGTATCGTATTATCATCTACAATTCTATTACTATATCATCCAATGTTCCTAACAATATTCTAAAAATAATGAAATGAATAAATAAATAAAACCTTGATTAAAACGTGTGCAATAGTTTCAATAAAAACCACCTCCCCAATTGGGATTTTTTTTTTTTTTTTAAAGGTAAAGAATAAATTATGTTTAAGTGGAAAACAAAACAGATTTTTGAAATCCGAAAAATTCTTAATTTGAAAGCTCCAGTAATAATTTCAATTCATAACGCCTGCATCACAACCTATGTGACAGAAAATTAGCAGCCAATGGAACTTTCTTCCCTTTTTTTTTTTTAAAATCCAATACACCTTATTTCCTATATCCTAACGTGGGTATTTTAAATTTTATCCCAAAAAAAAAAAAAGGAGAAAAGAGAAAAGAAAACTATCTAGTGTTTCATACTGGTCAGAGTTCACAGTTCGCACCAGAAGCGATAAAACCACCAAAGCTCAGAAACTAAAACTAACAAAGATTTGAAATCAAATCCAAACCCAAATCCCAGGAACAAAACCCTTAATTAAATAAACCCCATTAAAGAAAATCCCTTAATCAACAACATTAATTGCAAGTACAACCATGAGAAACCCTAGCCCAAAAAATCTGCAGTTCAGTACAGATCGTGACCATTTTACGTTTCTTTAGTTTAATCCACAATAATAAAACTACCCACCAATTAAAAACATAAAATGCCCATAATAAAAAAGAAGTAAATAATAAATAAAGTTGAGCAATTAGAAGGTGGAATCAAAGAGGGTTTTAGCTCTGATTTCTCAGTAATAAAAAGTATTTTTGTAATTCTTTTGCCCCTTGGGGCTGTTAATAATGTTAGAGAGAGTGAGCTAGGTCAGCAAAATGAAAGGAAAAAAAAATGACAAAATATTATATATAAAAGAGGAAAAAAAAAAAATGTGACATACATAGGAGTTGTCTCGGCCAGGTTACAGAGAGACCAAAAAATGAGATAGATACATAGATAGATATATATATACATATACACACACATATATATAAGATAAGAGGAAGAAGTGGTGGTGGTGGTGGTAAGGTAATGTAAATGTACCTTCAAAGGAGAGAGGATTGCAAGTTATGCACTGAGAGATGACCTTTTTTCCATTAGGGTGAGATTGAGAAGTCTTTTTTTGGTGCGGTGAAATTGGGTTTGGTAGATTTGGGTTTGTTTTCTAAAGGGTACTTTTTTTTTAATGTCTCTCTCTATCTCAAAACTTCCCTAGCAACAACAACAGATATTTTTCTTAACAAAAGAAAAAAAAAAACAAGGATATGTGTTATACATATGTGTGTGCGTGTGTATATATATATATATATATAAACCTTTAGTGGGTGGTGCGTTTTCTGTGACCAGGGCAGGTCCTCGGTCCAAAATGAACAAACAAAAGAAGGTCGATACGATATTTTAGATGAAATGGAACAAAGAAAGACCGTGTGGTGGGGGTTGGGGGCTGTGGGGTACAACAAATGAAAGAAATGGTCTGGTTTTTGGGTATGGTTATGTGGGGTGGTTTTTTGAGTTTTGACCTAATTGTTTTATAAAAACATGAATAAATATATAAATATATGTAAATAAAACGAGGGTCTTTTTTTTTTTTTTTGTTTCTTTTTTAAGAATTAAGAGGATAGGGGGAACTGGGTGGAGGAAGACTTTGATGGGTTGTGGCGTTTGGCTTTTGGGGTTATGTCTATCTTCTCTATCTATATTTATACATATATTTGTGTGTATATGTACCAGAGAAGTGCGATTCTATAGGTTTATTTGTTCGCGTATGGTGGATATTTTGAATTAATTAAAAGCAATAATATGACCCAAACAAAATTGAAATTTTTTTGTGTCGTTTTTTTTTCCCCCCATCCTGTCTCGAGTCTTCTGCAAAAAACATGACTTTTCCACCCAGAAGAAAGGATTTGATTTTTTTTTATTTTTAATTATTTTTGTGTTTTAGATTTTTTTTTAATTATTATTGGTGATAGAATTAGATGAATTTTTGTTTGTTCCCGAGAATTTCACATCGAGATGCGAATTGGGTACAAGCCACAATGACATTTCTTTAGGCCATTGGTATTAGCCCACCGAAAGTGCAAATTGTGTGGGGTGGCTTTTTCGTCATTTTGCTCACCCTGAAGAAGCTTTCCGGCTGTTTGGTCACGGCAATTTGTCTCCTCTCGCTCTCTCGCTAGGTTATCGATATCATCCACATAGTGATAGCGGGCAATTCTGACTTTTTATTTTATAGATTAGAAAAGTTTTTAACTTTATTAATTAGCATTTATTTAATTTAATATGAGAAAAGGAATGAGGTAATGCATTATTTAGGATAGAAAATAGCAAAGAAAATGAAAGAAATTTACTTTTTTATTTCTAAATTAATCTTCGATTGTTATGTAAAAGTTTTAATCATATCGATCTATTATTAAAAAAAAAAAAAAACTATGCTTGCAAGAAGAAAGGGTTTTTTAATATTTACTACAGTTGAATATGGAAAACTACAAGATTTATGTGATCATTGCAAGTCAATTGAACACACAATTGCTAATTACTGTCAAAATAGTCACCAATGTGAAAATCCAATTAAGAGTAGGAGCTAAGGAATTCTAGTCGTTCTTTATCTCGCACACGCCAGATACATAGACAAAAGTGCAAGGGCATGGTCAAGCATTTCTAGAGAAATTGGGTATTTCGGATCTGGTCGCATCCGAAAATTACAGTGGCAAAGGAAAAGAAGTTCAAATTGATAATAATATAGAAGTTCAAATTGCCAGTGTGAGGCCAGGAGTTATCACATTACTCATTCCTATGGATTCATCATCTCTTAAGCTGCACATAATGCTTTTGCTGAAATAAATAATGTGGTTTCTCGACTTTCTTGGGCGGATCATATTGAGGAAGCAGAAAGCTTTCACTCATGTTAAATCGTGAAAGCGACCAAATAACAAACATTCGAGTAATCCTAGGCCTTCTCCAAATAGGACCAATGATGTTGAAGAGGTTCTGAGCTCCAATATACGCCATACCAAGTGACTATTATGCAGTTGCTCATTGAGAAGTTGAGTTGCTGGTTTCAAAATGTTGGGATAAATTAATTGATGGAATAATATATGAAGAGATATGATTATTAATTGTGAAAAGAAGAATGCTTATAAACTTAGTGTTTGAAAAGCAAATAACTTCAAGATATATAAATAATATGGATATTTGGTTGGGTTTATATGATTTCTTCATAGAATTGTCTTGTTCTGTTTTTTTGCTTTCTATTAGGTGCGTAGGATTCTAAATTTGTTTTTCTTTTTTTATGGTCTTATTTTTCGTTTTCTTTGAATAAAATTGAGTGGGAGAGTTTTCTTCCTCCACTTATTTAAAAAAAAAATTTTATTTAACTTTTAAAAAATTATTGTATGTATTTTCATACTTAAAATAAAACTATTTTAGAAACGTTATTACCAAAATACAACATGGAATTTTCTTTGTTTTGTTTTGTTTTTGTTTTTGCTTTGTCTTTTTTTTTCTTTTTTTTTTTTTTTGGGAAATTGTCTTTGTTTTGGGTTTTGAAGATTCATTTGCCGATTTGCTTACGAAAGGTGGGGAATAAAAAAAATAAAGTTTATATTCTCTTTCTTATGTTGTTTGATCGATTGTCAAATAGAGAAAAGGTAATGTTCTCCTCCAGTTGTCAATTTTCTTCGTTGCGTATACTTTATAATTTCCTTTTTTTAATTTGCTTAATAGTTCTTGCTGGGGATCTTCGCGGTAATGGTTGCTAAAGTACAAATTTATCTTGTAAGATTATATATATATTTTTTGTTACAATCAAGTAAATAATGTAAAATCTCAATAGAAAACAAAATAAAGTAAAAGAAAACATTATTATTTGTGTTAAAAAAATTGTGTTCTATTTAAAAATAAAACAATACAAAACAAATGATTCTTACATATGTATTTTATGGTAATTCTGCATATTACTTATAATAACTAAAAAGGACAAAGTTATTGTTATTTATACAGTAAATTTTCATTTTTGTCCTTATTGTGGTGTTTTGTCGTTTTTTTACTTCCTATTATATTTGGGTTTCTTTTTTTTTTTTTTTTTGACATAATGGGTTTTTGTTATATAATTAAAAGGAAGCCCATTTTTAATGTTCTTTGTATAGTAAATATTAACTAAAAGAAAGGCCAAGTTATTATTATTTGTATTTCTATTTTTTTCCTTGTTTTGGTGTTTTATCCTTTTTAACCTTTTATTTTATTTGGGTTTCTTTCCTTTTTTTTTGGCATAATAGGTGTTTGCTATATAACTAAAAAGAAGTCCATTTTTGTTATATTTTGTATAGTAAATTTTCATTTTTATCATTAATGTGGTGTTTGATTAGTTTTGCTCTCTTGTTTTATTTGGATTCCTTTTTATTCGCCCATATTGGGTTTTTGAGAAAGCATTTTTTATTATTGTTTGTACTATGAATTCTCATTTTTACTCATGTGGTGTTTTGATGTTTTTGTCCTCCTGTTTCACTTGGGTTCCTTTTTTTTTTTTTTTTTTTGCATATTGTGTTTTTAAAATATATTTTAAAAAAATGCTAACAGAAACAATAATATATTTTATTATTTCAGTGTTAAAGTAAGAACGATAGAATTATTTACAAAATATAAATTAATCAGGTAATTAATTTATTTACAATTAACATAAATATTTTTACACTACACTTATACTATTTTCTAAAACAACTATAATTTCCATCACAGTGATGAGAAACAATAAAAAATAAAAAATAAAAACTATAACGTAAAATCTTAAACATCTGTAATTATATAAATATTTTATAATAACAGCATTTATAATTATAAATAATCTGTAACATTTGTAATTATATAATATTTTATAATTATATAATCGTATTATAATATAATCTAATATAACACATTTAATATAACTTATATTTTATACATTTTCAATCATATAATATAACAAATTATAACATAGTGTAACACCATTATAAATATGAATATTTTATAATATCAACATTTATAATTATAAATATTTTATAACATTTATAACTATATAATATTTTATAATTATATTATAATATAATTTAATGCAATACATGTAACACTTTATATAATATAATAAATTATAAAATCCCGCAGCATCGGCATAGATATGCTTGCTCTTATCGTATTAAAAAAACAAAAGAAGAAAAAGAAAAAGAAAGGAAAAGAAAAACAAATGAAATTTCCTCAAAGAATTAAAAAGTTGGCTTTTAAAGCACGAAAACAGCGTGACATTCCGTTGTTTTTCTCTCCCAATAGCATGAACAACATGTAGTTTATACATTCAAAAAGAACTGCTTCGATTGTAATTATATTTAATTATAGGTAAAATTTAAAAGTAATTTTACATCCATCTGCATTTATGCATTTATAAATATAGAATTTAAATATCTTTATCCTGAAATTAAAAAAAAATATTATCACTCCTAATATGTCCTTGTGGTTGCGTTAAAGCCAGCACAAACAACATGACATGTCACATCAACTTCCATTTAAAATGGACACGTCATTTAAAGGAAAACAAATGACAATTTCGAATTTTTCTTTTTTATAACCAGCATCTTTACAATACTCGTTACTTTTTTTTTTTAAGAGATTTATAGGTGAATAATTTTTTTTAATAATTTTTTTAATAAATAACTTAAATTTTTATAAATTAATTAAAAATCATATTTTAAAATTGATTAATCAACTAATTGATCAAATATAAATTATTAATTTTTTTAAATAACTATTGATTAATTATTAATAAATTACTGATTAATCAAATTTAAAAATAAATTATAAACAATTATTTAATAATATTTGAAATTAAATGATTAAAATAGGTCACTTAATTTAATTTTTCTTTTTTATAATAAATCCTTTAAACTCATCGTTGATTAAAAAGTTGGAAACAAATAAATGAATAGAAATCCATAAGCAGCCTTCTTTGATACAGTGCGACAAGATCTCGCCTTTATACCATGCTGCAATCATTCTAAAACCAAATAAGGCGATTTTCTAGTTTTTATAAGTTCTAATGACATTGTTAGATTTGGGAAAAAGATTCAGTTTTAGATGAAAATGGATTAACAAACAAGACTTATCGTCATGCCATAACATAAAACATTTTTCAACTAAATTTTATCGTTCAAGCATTCAAAATAGTGCCTTTTGCCCTTTTTTTTCACCAGTAATTCCCCTTTTTTAATAAGTTTCAATTTAATAGCTTCAATTTCATTATCTATTCAAAATTTAACCTTTTTTGTTTGGAAAATTCACATGCTTAGGTGACGTTTGTTATTATTTTTAAAATGTTTTCTGTTTTCTAATAAATTGAAAATGAAAATGTTTTGAAAATTATGATAAAACTATTTTTAAAACTTTATTTGATTATATTTTCTAAGTGTATATTCTAATAAATATAAAAAAGAAACTCTGTCTGGTTTTATTTTTGAAAACCCATTATATAAGTAAGTATTTTATGGAAGCATATTTATGTTTTAATTTAAAACAAAAAATAAATTATTAGTTATAATTAAAAAAAAATTTTGGTGTTGAGTTTTGTAATGAAGGATAAGGGTAAAATACATTAGTAATTTGAGTCTTAAGTGGTGGTAATGGTAGCGACATGGAGCAGCGACAGGGACATCGTCATTCTAGAGCAAATGTATTGCGGCGACAACCCCAAAGACACGAAATCCTAACATCAATGATGCATCCAAACTCGTGATCTCATAGTTTTTGTCGCCGCCAAAGATGAAGACCATTGTACTGGGTTTCTTGAGTGTTGTCTTTGTGGGATCTAGGTCACAAGTCCATGGTCGTCGTCATGAGGGGGGCCATTGTTGTCATCGCCAGTCTGTGGTCTTCGTTGTTCACCGAAGATGGAGGTTATCGTCAGATATAATTGTCGTCACCAATACTGCACAGACAAAGAGAGAGAAGGGACGGCAGGAGAAAATGAAAACAATTTTTTTCATTTTCAAAAAACCCAAAAAAATAACATAATTAAAAATAGTGTTTTCGAAATGGTTTTGAAAACGTTAAATAAACAAATATTGTTTTGGAATTATTTTCATTTTATGTGTTTTTGAAAATGAAAAATCATTCTAAAAAATAAAGCCAAACACACCCTTAGTTATTAATTACATGTAGGTTGTTTTGGCTTATTTTCGCACATATGTCGTGTTGTATAAATAAAATAATGAAACCATATTATATTAAATGAAATATAAGTGATTACTAATTTCTTTTCTAATTTTTGGTATTCTTTATGAATAAATGAATTTTGTTATCAATTTCTACTGATCTATGTAAATTAACAAATTTTAAACCTATTTTTCTAACTTTATGTGTATCAGCAAGTTAGCAGTCTATTCTTTCATTTAATTGTCTTTACTTAATGTTAATGGTGTGCTCACTCTAAGAGTGGTTAGCATGCTCCATAAAAGTGGTTGGCGTACTCTGCTAACTAATTACTTACACTGATCTGTCCACATAGAAGCTAAAAAGAGAAAACTAACTTGAGAATACTTGAACAAAAATATGGCCTACGTACCTGAACAATGACCAGTGGCAGACCTCGCCGACTAAGACAAGCCACATCCAACTTTTGCTCATTCTCGACCTTCATCTATTCCTAACCTATACTTGAATTGACCAGTTCACATGGCATATGCTTCATTATCTGACACTAGTACCCCCACCACTACTTATACCTAATCACTACTAACCGAGTAATAGGGCATATGGCATTAACCTAACAAGCACCAAATACCAATACACTTGACACATGTTAGCCCACATGGTCTGCATAAAGCGCCTTACCCAAACTTTGCTTCTTTGCTTACTTATCTCCTTACTAACTTAAGTATCATAGTGACCTTAGCAAACACCATACCAGTATCCCTTTTACTTTAAGGTGTTCTTATCTGTTATGCAAGTGACTTGGTGGAGCAAGGAGACATTAGAGTTTCCATCTAGTGTGTCAAATATTTTTAGCACTGACACTTAACCTAACTTACGCTTCCGCTTCATCACTCCTACATTCGAATTTCATAGTAGATTTGTACCCAATTGATGATGTTGGTTGATTCAAAATGAAATCGACATATGTGTGTATATGTTGGACATAGATTAATTTTGAAAAGTAAAAGTGGGATAAAAACTATAAAAAGAGTCAACTTACGATAAAACCGGGATAGAGATAGTGATAAATCTATCCTTATTCTGTAACACTGGAGCTTGTCTTTGAGGACAAGGAGAGTTGAGTACCTTGGGACTTTTGCTTGTAAGCCTCTTTATCT
The DNA here is from genome assembly GCA_035233585.1 of Antiaris toxicaria. Taxonomy (NCBI): domain Eukaryota; kingdom Viridiplantae; phylum Streptophyta; class Magnoliopsida; order Rosales; family Moraceae; genus Antiaris; species Antiaris toxicaria. Next base: position 34,876,998 of record CP141157.1, on the reverse strand, counting down.
TATGATGGAGTCAAATCTGAAATTACCATTAAACTATACCTATTGTTGGATCAGTTTTAGCTATTTACCGGATTTAATTAAATTTCTAAGTGTAAAAAAATAAAAGACACATGCAGTTTTTACGAGGTTTGGATCCACCTACTCCTCAGGGATATGCCCAATTATTGAAAAATCCACTAACTCCAAAAAGGTTATAAACTTCTAGATCTTATACAATATAAAGACTCTCCTTTTTTGTTGCTATGGATCATCTTACACTTAGTTAATAAATCTATTAATCATTAAAATCCTTTTAACTGCAAACGCTTTCTCCTAAAGAATTCAAATCTTTATCCCGAAGAACGATAGACTGTTGAACTCTCTTCAACAGTAAAACACCTTTTCCTAAAAACTTCAAATTAAAGTAAAAAAGTTAGATTTTTATATCTAAAAAGCTCTTAACTCAAAATGCTCTAAAAGTTGGATTTATCTCAATTAATACCTACAAAGTTATTGCTCTGTAACTCTTATTTATAATGGAAGCAACCCTAAGGAGTTTAGGAGTTGTAATCCATGAAGGATTTATCACCAACACAAGCATGTTACTTTGGTTGTAAATTCAAATCCAAATAGGATAAGTGTTGCAATTATAAAACCAAAGACTTATCCAAATAACTTTGCCTTGTTTTGTAGCTTGAATCACATAATAATGCTTTCAAATTTCAAAGGCTCCTTGCATGCTACTTGTTTGTTTGAAATTCTTTATTATTATTATTATTTTGGTTTGATAATCTTCAATAGATCTTTACCAAATATTTCCTTAATTAAAAATGTGATCTTAAGATATCTTAGGATATTTTGAAATTCTAATTTAAATAAGCTTAGAAATCCTACGTAAATTAGACTTTCCCTTTTTAAACCAAATCCTACTAAATTTCCTTTTGATGCATTATCTACTCCAATATTATCTATAAATAATTATCTTTAAATAATTCCAATATTATTTCTTTGTACAGCAAATCTTCTTAAATAAATCTAAGCTTAAATCTTTATTCTTGTACATCCATGTGTACCGCCTAATAAACCTAAAAATCTATAGCTAGCTAACACAAATATTATTTTTGATTTTTGCTAAATAAGCTGCCATAAACATCAATACATAAATAAATAAAAAAAAACCTAACAATCTCGCTCTTTGACATTTTTTCCTCAAACTAACTTTACAAAAAAAAAAAATCTTAATTATCAAAATATCAAAATAATATAATCAAAAAACAAAAAACTAAATTAATGAAAAACTAAACTAAACTACCCCTAAATCTATACTCCACCTTTTTAACTCAATAAATGCAAAAGTCAATATGCAAACATGCAACAAAGCATCAAAACAAAGTACTACATCAAAACTGTGAGCTCTCCAAGCTTATTTCATCTAAGCTGTTTCTATTAACATCATATGCTATAAGAATACATTCTAATTCCCTTTCTCTTCATTCAATGGCCTTCCTCTACTACTTTAGAAACTCCAACTCAGCCGTTATGAAATTAAGCATATTCAATCTATGAGTCTTTGATACAAATGTGCAAATATGTGTTTGTAACAGTGTATTGCTCCCCCTGATTAGCTACATATCTAAATAATTTAGCCTAGCTTCCTAACCCAAATTTTTCTAATTTTCTTTCTCAAATTAACTTTAGGTTTAGGATTCCTTCTTTATGTCAAATGGTAAATAAGTTTAGCATTATAACCCTTTTCATGAACTTAATATACTTAAAGCACTTAGGTTGAATATGACCATTAACATTGCAAAAGTAGCAAACAGGAACAAACCTCTTTTTCTTAGGCCTAGAACGTGCAAGTATAAATTTCTTATTGGGGAGAGAACAAGATTTACAAGTTGGTGATTCTTTCACAAATACTATTTTTGAGGTAGAACATTCTTCGATGTAGACTAAGCAATGATGGTTTCGACTACACTTTCCAATAGAAAGAATTTAATCCAATTTTGTGGTCTTAGAGTTGAGTATTTTCAAAGATTTATGTGTATTTTCAAGTTCAATTCTAGTCCCTTGAAACTTCTTCTCTTTTTCAGTAACAAAGCATTCATAATTTATTATAGCCTTTTTCATCACCTCATTTTCTTTAACAAGTTCAACAACACAATCTTTAAGTGACTTGTTAAGCTTGCAAACTTGAATCCACTTAGTGTACATCTTTATAAATGCCATCTGTATATCATTATCACTGAATTCATCATCAACATTGCTACAGTCAGATCTGAAATCATCGAAATCAGCAGTTGTAGCTAGTGTTATAGTCAGCGTTTTAATAAGTGTTGCAATAGTGCCCAATCTTGTATGAGGTGTTGCAAAAATTGTTGAAATAATGACTTTCTCAATAGCATCCCAACTAGTCAAAATATTGAAAGCCACATTGTTGCACATATAATCTTCATCATTCTCTTTGTTGCCTTCAGAATCCTTAACACTCCAAGTGATATTTGAAGATTTATCCTTTTTCTTGAGAATATTAGCGCACTCAACTTGCACATGACCACATCCTTTACATTCCCTGCAGTGAATACCTTCATTTTTCTTATAAGATTCAATAGGTTTGAAGGGAGTTTTACCTTTAGAAAAGCTAGGAATGTTAGTACTTGTTGGTAGTTTTTAGAGATGATTTGTTTTTCAAGCTCGACTTCTTCATATTTGTATTGAGCTTTTTCAACAATATAGCAAGTATCTCAATTATATCTTCATCATTATCAGTCTTCATTCTAGCTGTTCATTATGAGCAGTTCCTTCCATTAAGTAGTAAAAGGCATGAAATTGAACCTTTTTCTAGTAATTAGAGGAGTGAGTTTGGAGGGCACGGCCCAGCTCTGACAGGCTTAATTGGTGGGCCGAGCTTAGCCAGTTCGAGTTTTGAAAACATAAGTCATGCCTGACAAGCTTAAATTCAGGCCCGACCCTAAAGCCTAACAAGCTTAAATTTGGACAAGATAAACAGGCTTTTTACAAATATATATGTATGTATAAATGTTATATAAAAGATTTTAAAATAAATAAATAAGACAAGACAAATTATTAATAATAAAATCTTCAATCTTTACTAATAAAAAAGAATGCAACATTATTATTATATAATTAGACATTAAGTATTTAACAATTAAAAAAAAAACCTAATTGCTACCTATGGCAATATTTTTTGTAAATTGCAAGCAATAGTTAACTTTCAAGTAAATTACCGTTAGTCATATTTTACTTTTTTTTAATATCATTTTTTCTTAAAAAATTAAAATTAAAATTTTGTTTATATATGTTTCCATTACATAATATATATATTTAAACATAATTTTACATTAATTATAAAAAAAATATTGGGGAACTTTAGGCTGGACTGGCCTATCGAGCTTAAAGATAAGGCCCAGCTCGCCCTTATGCTTGCACTGAGCTAGGCTTGGATTCGATATTTTGATGGGCTGACATGCTTTGCCTGTCTCATGTTTACAGTTTTAAGTAAAATATCTATCCTGTTAAAAACAGATCATTTTCAAAATCTCACCAAAACAAATGTTAGCGACTCGTTCTGATATCAATTGTTAGATCTGTTTTAGTTATTTGCTGAATTTAATTAAATTACCAATTTAATCAAATTACCAAAAGTGTAAATAAAAAAAAAGTAGGTAATTTTTATGAGATTTAGATCCATCTACCCTTTGGGGCTACGTCTAGCTATTAAATAATCCACTAACTCTAAAAAAGTTACAAGCTACTAAGACTTATACAGTCTAATGACTCTCACTTTTTGTTGTCGCGGATCATCTTGCATCCAGTTAATGAATCTATTCAACGAGCACCACACGTGTTGATCGTTGAAATCCCTTTAACTACAAATGCCTTCTCTCAAAAACTTCAAATTTTTATCCCAAAGAATGATAAATTTTTGAACTCTCTTCGACAATATAATGCTTTCTCCTGAAGACTTCATATTAAAGCTCAAAAGCTAAACTTTTGTATCTGAAAAGTGCTTAATTCAAAATGCTCTAAAAGCTAGATTTATCTTAATTAAGGCCCATGAACTTACTGCTTTATAAATCTTAACAATAATGGAAGCAATCCTAAGGAATTTGGGAGTTGTTATCCATAAAGGATTTATCACCAACGCAAGCATGTTGCTTTGGTTATAAATTCAAATCCAAATTAGATAAGTGTTACAATTATAAATGAAGACTTATCCAAAAAAACATTGTCTTGTTTTATAGCTTGAATCACATAATAATGCTTTCAAATTTCAAAGGCTCCTTGTATGGTGCTTGCCTTTTTAAAATTCTTTTTTTTTTTTTGTTCCATAATCTTCAATCGATCTTCACCAAATATTCTCTTAATTAAAAACATGATCTTGAGATACCTTGGGATATTTTGAAATTCTTATTTAAATAGGTTTAGAAATTCTACTTAAAGTAGATTTTCCCTTTTTAAACCAAATCCTATCTAATCTTATATTATCTTTAAATAATTCCAAGATCATGTCTTTGTGCAGCAAATCTTTACAAATAAATTTGAACCCAAATCCTCGTTCTTGTGCATATATGTGTACCAGCCTGATATACCTAAAAATCTAAAGCTAGCTAATTCAAATGTTATTTTTGGTTTTTCCTAAATAAGTTACCATAATGCCAATACATAAAATACCTAACACTTCAAAGCACAAATAGTATACCTATAAACATTAATATTTCCCTTTTCACATTCTCTTTTAAAATATAGATATATGCTATATCCATACACACACACATATATATGCATATATATTTTTATAAAAATGTACATAATGTATGTAGGCACCCAACTTGAGAGTAATTTTACTCTTATACTCGCCCCTTCCTCTTATGATACCCTCATATATGTCTTATTAGAGATGGATACATGTAAATACTCACACTAGAGAATGTAATCGTTTATTAGTAATTGTATATATAACCTAATAACAATTTTATACTTGAATCTTTTAGTTTGATTTTTGTTCTTGAGAACAGTGTGTAGTTATTTCGCAATAAAAATAAGAAACACATACCATTATATATCTGTCTTTCTGAAAATTACTTGTAGCTTTTTAATCTCTAACATGTAAAACTTATCGATTTCACTACAACAAACAAATCAATGTTGATTTTGATACACAAAAATGACATGCATGTTTATGTCATTTCTTAAGTGCTTTTTTTTTTGTTTCCTTTCCAACACCCTAACCAGTACATTTATTTTAAAAATAACTATTTCCGTAATATTTTAAATGACATGTCATTTTTAATGAGAAATGAATCGTTTTTTTGCCATCAATAGACAAAATGACATGTCATTCACCAATATGAGTCTTCCAAATTAAGATTCCATATAAGATTCCATATAGATCTTCATTTTAAACTCACTTTTTAAATTAGAAATTCAAGGTTTTTTTTTTCTGAGAAAAAAATTATAAAAAGACTTATTGTATACTCCTCTAAACTTTTTGAATTTGTAATTTACTTTCTAAACTTTTTTTCTGACAATAAATCCTTCGAACTTATAATTTTTGATGATTCAATCATTTTTACTTAAATCAATTAAAATTAAAACTGTTTATTAGCATAAAACTTCTATATTATAGTTTAAGAGGGAAATTATTGATCAATTTTATTTAATTTGAATACAAATTTCTTTTAAACTTTAAGTTTAAATTTGAGTATAATTTAATTAAGTTAAAAATATCAAAAGAAATTGTATAAAAAATAAACAAAAATATCAACAATGTTCTTCTTAGATTATAATGTGCATATTATGTGTGAAAAATAATCCAAATTTTAATGAATTTGAGAAAAAAAAAAGAATAAAATTACTAAAACTTAAAGTTAGGAGGTTAATTGTTAAAAAAAAAGTTAAGAACTAAATTATTAAATTCAAAAAGTTTAAAGGTATCCATTTAAAAAAAAAAAAAAGTCAAACTAAAATTATGGCTTCGTAACCCCCATCAAATGGACGGGGGGAAATGGGCTTTCATTATTTGTCCTTGGGTTAGCCTTTGAGGCCTACCTTCTATTTAACGGGGAGACCCTTTAGGTCCACCGTGTGGCCCAATCTTCACGACACAATTGCTCTATACACATATATATATATATCTATATGTACAAACACAAATATACATATATTCAGCAAAATAAATAAATAAATAAACAAACAACACACATACATTCATTGATTAATAAATATATGCATATATTACAAACACATCATACAAGCATTTTTTTTTTCCTTTTTTTTTTTTCGCTGGCGCTGTTTGATTATTATTATTATTATTAATGTTTTAGTCCCTCCAATCTTTTTCTAGATTCTCTCTGATAAGATTTCATGGCTGGTTCCGATCTTAATTAATGCCTGATATTCTAATCTGGTCCAGAATGAACATTTTTTAGTATGGGTTCACTTTAGTTAAGTTAGGTATGTTGAATCACTACTAGTATTAATTGCCAGCTCAACTTCCCATTGGAGGCCTCTATCTGCTCTAAGACATCCCCTCTGATTATACGAATTTTTTTTTTGAGTTGGGAAACTTCTCTGTTTTGTTTTTTAACTAACCCACAAGTGATTACATTAATTGGTTGTTTATAACTTAATTACCTTCCCTAATCTCGGTTGTTTGGAAGGATTCCTAGTTATATCCTTGTTATTTACCTGTCTCATACTATTTTTGTTGGTACAACAACTATTTCTAAATATTGGTCGTTACTTGGTATGTTGCCAAGTTACCGGTAACTTTGACTTCATATTCAAAAGTGTAACAAGTTGATTTATAGTTATCTTCACCAGCTTTGAATCCAACACTTGAAGTTTGTATGTTAAAATGAGGATAAGTTTTGCAAACCCTTGTGTGTTTAGCAGTCTCTTGCACTTTTATTGAAACCCTTTTTATTTTATCTTGCTTTCTTTTGAAAAAGTAATTAAGTAGAAAGGAAAAGTGATGCAATCTACTTAAAAAGAGTTGAAAGTTACAAGATCTTATTCTTCATGCTTTAAGGCCATGGGGCTTTATTTATTGTCAACTTCACTATTGCTTTCTCTACTATAGAGTACATATAAATCAATATCAATTCTGCTCATAATGATTGTTCCAGATGCATTAATTCTATTAATAGACCAAATTTCTAGGATAGTTAAACATGTCATAAACGTAAACCTTTTCTTGTTGCAATAGTACACTGGATAAGCTTCACTTGGTTCATATTCACTTGCAAGAAATTTGTGGTATCATGGAGTTACCGCCTTTTTGGTGTGGATTTTCAAATTTTCCGCAAGTGATCTGCGGGGCTATGTTTAAATTTGAAACCACACAAAAAGGAAAAAAAAAAAAAGAGAATTATATGGTACGATAAGAAAAAAAAAATCACATTCTAATATTAAAAAACATACATTATTGATAAGAATACTCTATCGTGAAAAGCTCGAAAAGAAGTAAAAAAAAAAAAAAAAGAGAGAGACGAGGAATCTTGGTAAAGTTCTGAGAAAGAAAAGTGCAAGTGCATCTCAAGTTTTGAACATGGAATTTTTTAGGGTGTAGATGTAAAGAAGAGAGAAAGCGATAGTGTTTGCGTGCATTTTTCTTGGATGATACTGTTTGGTAGGTTCGGTTGGGTGAAACTAAAGCTGAAAATTTGGCTACCACTAAGCAGGTTGTCAGCCCTTCAAGCACTTTCAATAAATCAATGGCAAAAAGCCATACACAGCTTTGCCTTTTTCTCTCACAAATTTCAATTTTCAAATGCACAAAAAGATACTTCTGTTTATTACTTTTTCACAGGGTGCTCTTTTGGGTCACACAAGGTTAGCCAAAACTCCACAGTCCACAGTCTAACAACATTATCTGTACTTTGGTTTTGGTGACATGTTGAGTGCAACCCAAGGACCAATAGATCAGTAAGATACTTGTGTTGTGTAATTGTTACAAGTGGACTTGTGACTACACTTCACAACTTTGCTTTGTTTGTAATGCCAGTGTCACGTATGGGGATTGTAATGCCAATGGTATTTGATCACGATTTTAAACCATCAGATATTAATTAAGTTTCATTAAATTATCTTTTATTTCATCTCATATGATCATTTCATATCTTTTTGTCCAAAAACATATATATGCACAAGAGAATTAAATGTCTTTGTTACTTAGGTTGATTAGGGTTTGAAAATGGAAAGTGATGTATGGCCATCCATTTCATATGGACGTTAGAGTAGCACTAACATTCTATCAAACCTGTATGAGAATTGAAAGGGATAGAAAGTGGGGACAAAAAACTTGGAAGGAGAGAGAGAGAGAGAGAGAGAGAGAGAGATGCCTTTTGCTGGTTATGATTGGCATTGACTCGCTTGTCCAAATGTCCTTGGAAAGTTTCACTTTTTATGTCCTAAATGTGGGATTCTTCGCCCCCCTAATCCCCCATTAAACCAAAATGACTCCATAGATCAAAACCCAAGTTTACCACTACCAAACACCACTCTCTCTCTCTCTCTCTCTCTCACACACACACACACACATATATATATATACACACAGGTAGAGGACACTTTTTGTGGATTAAGTTTATTTACCAACCCGAGGCACTAACAATAACAAATAGACTATAGTCCCCACTTGTGAGAGATTATTCATTAGCCAGAGTCCAGAGGCATCATTCAGATCAAGAAGCTCTCACTACAGATTCTGCCTCTCGTTTCTATAACAACCTATGTTACTTTCATCTTGCCAACAATACTAGGCCCTTGAAAAGTCCTTTTCCTTTTTGCAATACCACTAACCTTCTCTTGTTCTTATTATATACATGTATATTTGTATAAGAATGTGTATATAGATTAATATGAATGCTTATAATCCTTGTTTAAATGCACATAAAATAACCCTTTCCTGTTTCATTCTATATGATTCTTTATGTGTGGCTTTTGAAACTAATAAGAGCAACTGACTCACCTTACGACTACACTGCAAGTTGGTGAAGTTTCTTTAACTCAATCTGTTGGGTTTGTACTATATTGATCTCTTGAAGTTCTTTTTTGACCTTTTTACTGCTGTCACTTCTGAAACAAAATTTGGTTTTTGGTTGAAGAAACAACATTCAAACCTGGAATAGTTCCACATAAAACAAAAATAGTAACATAGATAGGCCTAAAGGCGTTCAAAACAAGGATCACATAATACAAGTTAGTGCTACCTGTTTTATTTGGGAGTGTTGTAAGAATAACTACTGATTACAGCTTCTTATAAGTTAAATTGTTTGGTATCCAATACAATTTTTGTCTTATTTTACCATTTAAGCTAGAAGAATGTGCTTGTCGCCTTGAAAACATGTGTTGCAGCTACTGTTTAGGAGTTATGGAAACCATGGTAATATTCCACTCTTGATTCAAATCAGCTAAGTTTGATTTCTGACTGTGAAATAGTAAACATGTCAGACTTATCATATCTACTATATTTTTTTATTTGAAGACAAAATTTTGTTAGCTTGAAATTTTCTTGATTTAAACTAACATAATATATAGTTGAGAAAAAAAAATAAAACCATATAATCAGTGCATGGAACTCTGTGTGTGCTGTTTTGATCCTTGAAATAGGGATGTCTTTTTTTGCAATCCTCAAATATAATTAATGTTGCAACTCACAAAGTTACATTGTTCTATGAAGCATGTCTGTTGGTTTGGTTTGAAAATTGAAGAGCTTACTCTTGAATTAAAAAGGAGGAAAGAAAAAAAAAAACTACAGATATCTTCTCGGTATTATGATATATTTGGCATTAAGAAGCTGAACATCTGACTTGTACAAAAACTTGGATAATAAGATAAAAGAGAAGATTCATTTGTTTATATATTGGAACTAAAAATTTTTAACCACCTTAAGTCTTAAACTATATCAGATGAATCCAAAAAGACCATTCAGCTTGTCTTTCCTAGAAACCAAATGGAGCATCACTATGGAAGATAAGATTTAAAAATGGTTCATATGCATAACACTATATATATATATATGTATATGAAAAATTTTGTTTGAAGATCTCTTCTCTTCGTTTTGGTCATCATCATACAAGGTGTTGCCACTACTTTTTGTCATCAACTGCCAATGATATGGAGTTCTTTCTTCACTCCAAGATGCTGAATATCATTTCTCAATTGGTGCACATAATATCGCTGACAAGTTTTGATATACTTTTTTCATTATATTGTTTCACAACTATATAAACAAAAGCTATTCCCAATCCTACAAGCCTATAATACTCCCTAACACTCATGTGGCCACAATGAGATTTTGGACTTCACTCTGCAATCTCAAGATAAAAGGCAGCACAAATAAACAACTACTCAATGAATAGGTTTTAACAAAACCAAATACTTTTCCTCTCTCTCTCTCTCTCTCTCTCACTTGTCCGTGCATTAGAAAAAGAAGCTTTTCTTTTTCTTTTTTCTTTCTTTCTTTTTTTCCTCTCCTTTTCCTCAGTAGGTGAATATCACGACAAAAAGAGAGACCTGGCCTCCTTGCTTTGCCATTTTGCCATCTTTTTTCTTTTGCATTGGTGTTAGAAAAGGTCAAGCAATTTTTTATTGTGAGGATTCTTTGACAAACAATAGTCTCCTGGGTACTCAAGGACAATTTGGGAATCCTCTAATCCCCCCTAAAAAAAAAAAAAGAAAAAAAAAAGGTGAAAAAGAAAAGTGATTTAGACAAAGAGAAAGCTCACAAATCCTCATTTCCTTTCAAGCATCCAATGTCTCCTTTATTATTTACCTTTCATCCCTTTTGAGGCTACCTTACTTTTCTTCCTTTAGCAGAGCCATAACTAGGCAAAACCCCGTTTTCGGATTTTGCCAAAAGTGAGGTTAATATCTGTGGACTTGCTTGTAACAAAAATAGCACCACCTAGGCCATGACAAAATTTCATTTTGATCTCGATTTAAAAAGGAAATGCACAAGAAAAGAGACACTTGTCCTCGTCATATATGATAAGAATCACGCCCGTTACAAAACAGTGCTTATTGTCAAAGAATATGAGCTGGAAAATCTTTCCAAAGGGCCAACATTTATTCTATAGAGAAAACAAAATGCCCTTAAGAGGATCATTTTCTTAATTGCTGGAGGTTAAACTTAAATGGTATACACACGTTAGGTGCATCAAATCAAATATTTGGTCATCACAAGGGGGTCAAAATCAAATTAGTTGTTAAACACCTAAAAAGAGGAACGCTCTAATGATCCATTTATTTCATGTGGGTTCACATATATTTCTTATGAGCCATGACTCTGTCCCTATGCCATTTGACTTGAGTTGAGACCGTTCATTTGTACCCTTTTTTTTTTTTTTTATGTTGAAATGTTAAATTTGTACGGGAGCAACCCAAATCCAAAGGCAAATTGTACAAGATGACATCCTGCCTAAACATCAAAGTTTTCTGTTTTTCATTCCCATAGTGATGCATATAAAAGAATAAATATATACATATATATATGTATATATATGACTGATTGATTTTTTGGGTTACTATTATATCTTCACATGTCAAATGCTCCAACTTGCAAAATTAAACAAGACGTAATTTACCAAAAGCAACAAAAAAAAAAAGAGTTCTGACCAAGTTAACTATTCATGGTGATAATTAGTGGTTTATCTAAAATACTAAAGTACGGTTAATAAACCATAAACACAAGTTAAACAAAATGCAATGAAACAATCCACGTACGGTTTAGGAGCTCATGTGTAACTATAATTAAAGAAAAAACACACACAATCCCACTCACAAATATTTTATTAACAACCTTTCTCATAATGATACTTTATATCATTTCTTATTAACAATACTAAACATTCTATCTTATATTAAATCTAAATCAGAATGTGAAATAAGATATAGATATCTCACACCCTGACTCAACCGGTCGTCACCTTGAATGGTCCTTTTTTTTTTGTTTTCACTTACCTACAATTAAACATGATTTTGTAGCTCTTAATGGACTATAAATGCAACTTAAATAAAATGCAATAGCGAGTATAATGAAGCCGTGCACAAATGGTTTGGGAGGGTCACGTATAAGAGTATGGGACAAAGATGGACAGGCGGTCACCAACTCCCACTTGCTTCTCAACAAGAAAATAGAATGTAGTAAAATTTTTGTTCATGAAAATAAAGATATAATATTCCCATAATAAAACAGTTATATAGTCACTTCTATTTATCTTCCTCTCTCTTGTCCCTTTAATAACATTGAACATTGTCCACTCGTGGACGCTTTGACATTTGCTAACGTGAGTTGAGTCTACGACAAACCTTTTTCTTCCTCCTCCAACTAAAATTAAATGCCCCATTGAATCTGCTTTACTTGTTACTCTTCTTCTTTAGTGAAAAGAAAAGAAACGAAAAAAATTCTCTAAAACTAGTGGATTTACGAAGAGACTAGCTTGAGAGAGTCAAGATATATGTGTCTGTGGGCTTTAAGCACAAAACCCGTATCGGTTCTGCGTCTTGTTCAGAGCTCTGTTGCAGCAAATGATATCTTTGTGGGTACTTCCAAGAAGCTCTGACTCTGCTTTGCTGAAATGCAAAAGGTGACAAAAATGACGCTTGGGAAGTCTGATTAGAGCTTCTTTAATAACGTTTTTGGCCCTTTTGGGCCAGTGGGTCTGCTTTGTCTTCGTCTCTAAGGAACTCCATCATCAAGTTTTGTTTCAGTACTCATTTTGTTCTGGAGTCTTGTGGGTAATGCTCTGTTTTCCTCTGTTTTTTCTTTAGCTTTTGTGAAATGGGTTCTCTTTTCATCTCTTTTCTTTTACTGAATTTGCCATTTCTTGGGATTTTTTTTTTGTTTTTTCAGAGATGGGTTTTGACGTGGGTGAAGATGGTAAAATGCTTGGACTGAGTTTGATTTCAAGACATAAGCGTTCAAAAAGGTAACCTTTTTTTTGGCTTAACAAAAATTTTTTTTTTTGTGGGTTTGTTTTGTTTTTGTTGAGTAGTCATTAAACTCTTTTGTTAGCTAGCAATCATTCTGGTTAAGACCCTTTCAAGATTTTGGTAATGCGAACCTAATGAGAAAATGCTTAAACTGGAATGACTTCTGATAATGGCTTTAGTGGAGAAAATGGGAAACTTTCTGTTCATCTCAGCTTCTCACAGCTTCAGATTTTGTGTAGTTTCTCAAGGCACAGCCCTGACATTAGCATATCTGTTCCACTCCTGTTTTCATGTTTGTCCGCTTTTCTACTCATTTATTGCCAATGGAGAAAAAGGGTTGGCCTTTTTTTTTTTAAACTTTATTTTTATATATTTTTTTTGGGGGGTCAAAATTTAGATCTTTAGTGAGAAATTTTGGGAGTTCTATTTAATACCTTGATAAAGGTGAAGAAGACCAACATCTTAGCATGGAATTTTTTCTCTTCTTTCTCTCTTTGTAATGGTACAAGTGAAGTGAGGGAGAGAATAATGTGGCTTGGGATCTTTGAAAGAAGTGAAGTAGGAAAAGAAGAATGATAGAGATAAAGTCATTTATTCTTCATTCCAAGCCTCACTCTTTTTACTCATTTTTGTGCACTGGCAGCTTTCCTGATAAGAAGGTTGAGGAAGATGACTTGGGTGGTTCCATGGAAGCATCAAACCGTGTAAAACTGGTGAGATAACAACTCTTCATGCATACTTACATACATACATACATATATATATATATATATATACCTTCCTTGTCTTTGTATGGTTCACTTTGGTTAAGAGAAGATAGAGATCTTAGTGAATAGTGGTGGCATTAATATTTGTTGTTTTGTTTGAATGATATACATTATGACATAATTGCTTTATATAGCTCTTATGTTTTAATCATTATCATTTGATCAATACATCTGATTGCGAAGATGAGTTCTTTCGCAATGAGTTTCCTTTTTATGAATTATTTACAAGAATTTTTGAGTAATGAATGTTGTGTTGCAACAGGATATGGGGCACTTCAAGGCCTGCGTTACAACCAGGAAAAAGCAATCGCCTAAGAAAGAAGTGCATAATTCTTTGAAACAAGAGGCATGAACTAAGCTTGTTAAGCTTTTCATTCAGGTGTTAAACCACTTTCTTATTCATGGCTGCTTGCATGCTGCTAACCTTTTTTGTGTCATGTATGCAGATTATACAGCTTGAGAAAAGGTTACAGGACCAATTTCAGGTTCGTTGTGCTTTGGAGAAAGCACTGGGTTACAGATCTTCTACCCATGGTGATATAAGCGGCATCGAAATGCCCAAGGTAACTCAACATTTTCATGTTATAAAAAGAAACTCTTATTAAGTTTTGTCATTTATACACTTTGTTGTCGTATTGTAATCAAGTGTTTCTTTAACACGTGTCTCCATAGAACAAGTGCTTAGAAAGTAGTTAGAAGTGTAAAGCAGTGAATTACCTACAATTTGGATGCAAGATAAAAGAAGTTGACCATAATTTTTTTTCTTTTTTTCTTTTTTGGCTATCTGTTCTAACTATGCCTTTATGTGACAGCCGGCTACAGAACTAATTAAGGAGATTGCAGTATTGGAAGTGGAAGTGATGCATTTGGAACAATATCTTCTCTCACTATACCGGAAAGCATTTGATGGGCAAGTGTCCTCCTTGTCTCCGCTTACCAAGGATGAAAAAATCAATTCACCTCTTACCACCCCCCGAGCTAGGCTTCTGGATGCTTCCAAAGCTGGCCTAACATTAAAAAGGGAGGGTTCGGCAGTTCAATCTGGTTGTCAGTCACTTGAAAATCCATGGAAGGAATCAAATGGAATCGGAGGAGAGGAGAAGCTCTTAGATTCTAGTGTTCACCGTTGTCACTCCTCTCTGTCCCAGCATTCTGCCTTTTCAACTAGAGCTTCCCCTCCCCCTCCAGGAGACTCTTCGGCTAAAGCCGTGCGTTACTGCCATTCCCAACCATTGTCCATGATGGAGGTAACTTCCATTCATCTTCCCTTCTCTTTTTCTAGTTAGAAGTTAGTTTAGTTAGTTTAGCCAATGAATGATAATAGCATTTCATGATACAATAGTTTGTCCTTACCTTTAGTTAAAAAACGAGGTCATTCTCAGAAAAAAAAAAAAATAGAGAGTGTGCCTTTGTACCAGGTTGTCGAGCCCTTAATGTGAGAATGATTGCTAATGTAACTGTAACTCTTTCATCCATATTTTATGACATTTTGGACAGTGAAAAATTTATCTAGATTTGTAACATTTAATTTCTTTTCACAGTATGCTCAGAATGCTTCGTCAACCATAATCAGCCTAGCAGAGCATCTTGGTACGCGCATTTCAGATCATATACCAGAAACACCTAATAGGCTTTCGGAAGATATGATCAAATGCATGTCCACTATATATTGCAAGCTTGCAGACCCGCCTTTGACGCTCAATGGCCTTTCATCTCCCAACTCATCTTTGTCATCAGTTAGTGGATTTTCTCCAAGAGATCAGGGTGACATGTGGAGTCCAGGTTTCAGAAATAATTCATCTTTTGATGTACGATTGGATAACCCTTTTCATGTGGAAGGACTTAAAGATTTCAGTGGCCCGTACAGCACAATGGTTGAAGTGCCATGGATTTATAGAGACAGTCAAAAATTAGGTGACATAGCTCATTTGCTACAAAATTTCAGGTGCGCCACACCCTTTCTAACTTGCATTGCCATCAATTAAATCATATGTTCACTTCAAGCTTACATTACCATGCTTGTCAATGGTTTTTGTTATAGGTCACTAATCTGTCGGCTAGAGGAAGTTGATCCAAGAAAATTGGACCATGATGAGAAGCTTGCCTTCTGGATCAACGTACACAATGCTTTGGTGATGCATGTAATGGCTTTCACTAGTAAATTCCTCACAATGCAATCACCTTTAAATGTTTGCAAGTTGGGTCTAAGTGGTTTTATGTTTCCTTATAGGCATTTTTGGCTTATGGGATTCCACAAAACAATGTAAAGAGGGTCTTTTTACTCCTTAAGGTAAGAGAGTATCCTCTGAATTACTAAGGGAGAAAATTGGCACAACGTCTTCTTACCGAGTTTAGTTGCACTATCCAGGCCGCATATAACGTCGGGGGTCACACAATAAGTGCAGACACAATACAAAGTTCTATACTTGGATGCCGAATGTCTCGTCCTGGACAGGTGCACCTCACTCTTGAATTTGTCTAAAAGTTATTATCTCATGAAAATGAAATTTATATTAATGCCATGCAAGCTTTGGCTTTTTGTGTTTTCGCAACTCATAAAACAAGTATCTGCATGTAGTGGCTTCGGCTGTTGCTTTCCACAAAATCAAAATTCAGGAATGGCGATGAACGACAAGCTTATGCAATTGATCATCCAGAGCCCCTTTTACACTTTGCGCTTTGTTCAGGAAGCCATTCTGATCCCGCGGTACTTGACCTCTCTTGTTCACTTTTCACATCAATTTTATTTTTATAAATAATGTGTTAATACTCTTTCTGAACTTGCAAATCAAATGTTGATTATCAACACAGAAAGTGCATAACCTTTTGAGCTTAAAGTCAGTGTTATGTCTACTTAATGTTTCGCAATATCAATTATATCAATTGTAAGAATCTTTCTTCATTCTTTTCAGGTTCGTATATACACACCCGAGAGAGTGTTGCAAGAACTGGAAGCTGCGAAAGAAGAGTATATTAGAGCCACTTTCGGGGTACGCAAGGACCATAAAGTTCTATTGCCGAAGATAGTAGAGTCCTTCGCAAAGGATTCAGGTTTGTGTCCGGTTGGCGTGTTGGAGATGATCCAACACACCTTGCCCGAATCTCTTAAGAAGAGTCTTAAGAAATGTCAGACCGGAAAACCGCGCAAGTGCATCGAATGGATTCCTCACAATTTCGCTTTCCGGTATTTGATCTCTAAAGAGCTAGTGAAGTGATTTCTTGCACGGAATCTCCTTTAACACCCTTCACTGTTCCTAGGGTTGGGATCTTTACACATCTATTCTGTACAAAGTAGAAGAATACGAGGCAAAAGAAAAGAAAAGAAAAGGAAAAAGAACAGTGCAAAGTGTGGTATTTTGTATCTGCATTTAGTAACCACTGTCTTTCAATATTATGCCATGCAAAGCATTTGCGATTGCTGTGATTCTGTGAATAATTCGAAATCTTACCCTTGTAAATAAAATCCATTTTATGCCTAATTTCTAATAGGATTTCTCAATGTGTTAGTTACTTACGTACAAAAAATTATAAGTTGTTAGTAGTTAGTCAGGAAATAACTGAAGGAGTAGTTAATTGGATTAGGGCAGAATTAGTACGGGGAAAGTATTGAGTTAAGCCAAAACAGGGGAGATTTAGCGGAGTCTCGAAGGTATGCAACTTTCTAGAGCTTGTAATCCCCCCAATTCATCAAAAAAGATCAAGTTTGATTTAGTTTTCTTACGTGATTTGATGCAATTCTAGCGTTCTTGTTCTGATTCTTATCAATGTCCTATCTTGAATGTCAAATCACCTAAGAAGAAAACGATATGAAGAAAAAACACTTTGTATTTGTTTTCTAGTTGCAACTTGCAATG
Source organism: Antiaris toxicaria (assembly GCA_035233585.1). Classification (NCBI taxonomy): domain Eukaryota; kingdom Viridiplantae; phylum Streptophyta; class Magnoliopsida; order Rosales; family Moraceae; genus Antiaris; species Antiaris toxicaria. The sequence continues at coordinate 34,859,438 of CP141157.1, read as the reverse complement.
TTTTTATAATTTAGATTAAAGCAATTTAATCTCACTAACATAAAATATTCCCAGAACAGACAAGATTCCTTTTTTTTTTTTTTTTTGGTACTTACCCTAGACAGCTATAAATTAATAAATGAAATTGTTTTTTTTTTACACATCCAAAGAATATTATAAGATAATATCCGTGTTCCCGCGTTTGATTGTAGTCGGTAGAGCTCAGGTCCATATCAATCAAGCGACGTTTGATGTATCACATAAATGTTGGAATAGTTCTATTTAAATGAACGTACGTAATTATCAGTTAATTTATACATAATTTTATATAACAAACTACTAATTATTAGTACAAATAACATATAATGCACATTAATAATCTGTTTTTTTTACAATAGTACATCTTAAATTTATCATAAAATTATAATTTATATTCTAAAATTTTAATTTTCATAATTTTACATCATAAACTTATAAATATATAATAATTTATATCATATTGATAATAATATTAATTTTTAAAGGAAATTGACATATAATATATATATAAATTAGTAATTTATAGCATGAATAATTATTTTTAATTATATTAATACAAATTATTGAGTTTAAGATCTTTATTAAGTTTTATTAAAATAAGAAAATTTGAATTAACTTTATTTTAAATATCAATTTAGGTTAACATTGATTAAAAAAGAAATTTTATACTTATAATTAACAACCTATATATAAATAAAGTATCAATTTTCTTTTAAAAAAAATATTATTTATGATACAAATTATTATAGATTATATCATTAAAATTAAAAATTAAAAATGTAAATTATAATTTTACAATAAATTTAAGGACTTGAATGATTTATGAGTCAAGTTCAGAGTGAAATGAAATTTTAAATCAAAATTAGTTAATTTAATTATAATTTTTATTGATCTTTTAAAAAAATTAAAATTAAAATTAAAATTTTAAATATTAACTAATGAACCAAAAGCGATCTAAATATATATCAACTCAAAAAAGCCTTAATAACCTTAATGTAATAAATTATTAGCCTGGGTTATATTGCCGGATCATTATCGATGCCGGACATGACCAGGTGATAATTTATATATGTGTGTGTGTGTGTGTGCGTTTTGGCTGTCAGGGAAGACTTTCTAATTGCCTTGCTTCTGAGGGTTTGTTTTGGGCCTCAATTATTATGGACGGTCCCGTTTTGTAGATAGGTTGGGGGGGGGGGGGGGGGTGGGGGGGGGTGTGTGGTGGGGGTTGTTGGTGGTGGGGGATGGCGGTGGTGTGGCCCGGGTACACTGTGTCAAAGGGACGCGTCCATCTCCATCTCCTATACACTTAATTGGTTGTATTTGTCGGTAGAGTGAAGATCATGACCACCATGTTATTATATAATCTTTGCAGCATTATTCTCGGATCTTGGTATAAATTCATGATGAGCAAATCTGTGATTCTAAACAATATATAAAACCAGTATATTTTGAGTTTAAATCTTACAAGATTTAAATTCATGATAAGCAAATCTGTAATTCTAAACAATATATAAAACCAGTATATTTTGAGTTTAAATAAATTCATGATAAGCAAATCTGTAATTCTAAACAATATATAAAACCAGTATATTTTGAGTTTAAATCTTACAAGATTTAAATTCATGATAAGCAAATCTGTAATTCTAAACAATATATAAAACCAGTATATTTTGAGTTTAAATAAATTCATGATAAGCAAATCTGTAATTCTAAACAATATATAAAACCAGTATATTTTCAGTTTAAATCTTACAAGAGCAATCTTTGAAGTATTGTTAAAAATTTTATACAGTTTTAATCTCATATAATTTTGATGTAATTTAACAGTAAGGAAAAAAAGAGAGAGAGAGAGAGAGAGAGAGAGAGAAAGAAAGAGAGAGAGAGAGTTGTTGTCATATAATAATTATTTAGCATAGGCCGCTTGGGCACAATAGAGCACCTCCTGCTACCAAGTTCCATCTTAAACAAGTAAACACACACATACAACTTTGATAATTATCTTTTAACCCCGTAAAAACCATGACATTCTTCTTTGAACTCCGGTTAGAAAAAATATATATATGTATGTATGTATATATCTAGTAAGGACTCTCTCCAATATAGTTACCAGGAGGGTTATAGAGGCAAATGGTGAGGCTAGTGTTCTCCTTGACACACGTGGCCTGAGCGCAGCCGAGGTCGGAGGAGTTCCTCCAGACCACCTGGGTGTAGACCCCACACTGGTGGTTTGGGGCGCACGTGTTGTCGGAGTGGTTGTAGAACTGCTTCTCCTCCACCCACGTCTCCACCGCCCTCCGCGGCGACACGGCGACGCCGCTCGCCCACAGCTGGTTCCCGCCGTACTTGCTGTTGGTGAGGTTGGCGAAGTGGCAGCTCATCTTGTTTCTCTGGTACCGGACCAGCCGGCTCGATATGTTCGCCAGACCCTCGCTCCATCTCAGTGGGCCCACCCCCACCGCCGCTCTTGCCTCGTTGTGGGCCCCCAGGTACTCCTGAGCCGCCGAAGACAGCGCCTGATCCGCCGCCGCCGGGGATGAGCTGATCAGCTGGTGGAGTGTGATTAGTGAGAAGAGTATGAACAAGAGTGATGTTGGAGATGACATTTTTTTGTTGGTGTTGAGTCATGCAATTGTACTTAATTGTGCTATTTATAGAAGTGATGAAGTTGTAATATATGTATGCATACATATACATAAACACACACATGCACATGATACAATGAGAGTATGTATATAATGATTATGATATTCATGTGAATTGACTGTTTTGCCTTTTGAGTTCATGTACCTGTGTGTTTATATGCATGTGCATTTTGGTTAAATAATACCTCACCTGAATTGGGAGGAGAACGATGAGCGTGGTTGTACTTGGAAGAGAATATTTACTAATTTGAGCCCAAATGAATATCTTATATGATAGGAAATTTAACGTGGGAGCACTTTAAATAAAATAAAATAACAAAAAATCTTCTCACGAGATCTAAGGCAATATAAAAATAAGCCATTTGATATAAATTTCACAATTGTATTTATCGGGTTCTGTATACACTGGGACACTCGAATATTATAAGTCTGAATGGTTCACGAATCTAGTTTGGAATGAAATGAAATTTTGAGTCGAAATTGATTAATTTAATTATAATTTTTATTGATATTTCAAAAAAATACAAAACTAAAACCAAAATTTTAAGTCCAAATCAATGAAGCAAACGGGATTATAACCTTTTTTTATATATAATTATATGCACTTATTAATTCAATAATAGAATTTTTTTTAATAATGTGTATTGCTGGATCAAACTAAAAGATATACTATTTCAAATCCAAAATTTTCCAGAGTATCTACATATTATTTTAACTTCGACCAAAATGAAACAATTTCTACATACAACTATCTTATCATAATACAAACGAGGGATCAAGGATGAAATTTTAGTACATGTAAACGATCATGCATATCGCAGCATGTTATATATTTTGTACTGTGCTACACATTTTTGCCTTGAAAATAATATATATATGTGTAACAAACTTTCAGTTTAAAGAGGACAAAATGGTCATTTTACAAAAAAAAAAATCCTCACCTTCTTTACAATATATGATTAAGCTGAACATGTTTTAATGCATGGTGGGTTTAGGTATACTTTATTGCTGTTTAAGGTGGGAAATTGCCGTACCCATAAAGAAAAGAATTGTTGGTTTGGAGACTGACTGGAAACTAGCAAAGAGTGGACTCCCGCAGAGCAGCTCACGTGCCATTGTTGACTTCGATCTGAGAGAGGAGTCAGAACATGTGGGGTGCATTTATATATAATATTTTTAATTATAATTATCATTTATATTGATATTTGAATAACAGTATATGACAAAATTTTAAATGAAAAGCCACGTTTAAATCATCTAATTGTTACATATTTTTATATAAAAAGTTAAAAATACTGCATGTTTTCCATTTATATAAGACATTTTTAATATATAGATATACAGTTTCAATAATTGTTTAATGAATTTTAACCATATGAAATAGAACAATTGCATCATCTTGTATTTATTTATGTCAATGCTGTATATGTTATAAAAGAATTACATCTACTTTTTTTTTTATTAATATCATGTTTTTGAAACTCTAAAAAAATTGAATTTTTAGAACACGTTTGACAAATATATTTTAATTGTATTGTAACACAAATTACCACCAAATATAATATTTTGACATTAAAAATACACTATAGCTAACTGTGGTATTAATACAATTACTATATATTTACATTTTAAACTCTCAGATACAAAATCCATTTACCCCTCAACGAATATATTCTTTGCTGCATGTCTGACAAGTCTGTAGTCTTTGTGTACACCCTCTCCTTAGTTAAGGCCATGACGCAAATATTGTTTATTGTTTCACCGGATTGCATGCCAACCACATCCTCCAACCTCCCAAAATCAACACTCCTCTGCATCTAGCCGACTCGACTCACTGCGCGGTTGCCTACTACCGGTCGCGGACATCCATCACCATCTCCGTCAATGACCAAGGTCGCAAGTTGTTTGACAGACATTTTCGGTAGTTAGGTGCACAGATCTGTTCTCTGGATCACTGCCGGAGGCTGAATTAGGTAAGCGTTCTCGGTACTATTTTACGGTTGCTCACAGAGACTTATCTTTTGGCCTCACTATAATCCTCTATTTGGGTGTGTTGTGAATTGTATTTGGCAAAGTTGAGATGAATCCCAATATATTTACATGTTCGTTTTCGCACATTTTCCGCCTCTGTACTCTCTCTCACTCTAAAATTTTTCCCCTTTCTTCTCTGTCTCTCTCTCTCTACCCCAACGGAAGCTTGATTCTGGTCCTTGGCTTCAGAAAATAGCGAATGTGGTTCCACCGAGTAGTATAGAAGGTCAATTTCTGGTCCGAAACTTATTGGAGCAAGAAGAAACTTTGAGGGCTCGTTTTTCTCTTGTGAGTGGCTGTGATCTAAAATTTCCCAAGGTGAGTTGCCGTTTCCTTCTTGATCTCAATTCAACATGGGTCGACATCTCTTTCGTGATCCTGATTTCACAAAAAAAAATTTAAAAACCCTAAAATACTTTTTCAGTTTAAATTTCTTTGTAAATTTATCATGTTGATGTAGCTCAAATCAGGGGCTTGATCAAGTTGTTGATCCGAAAGGCAATTAGTTTTTTGCCATAGTTGTTCATTCTTTTGTTGGCTTTAATTATGTACAATTTCGGTAGTGTTTCAGTTGACATAAACGTAAATATTGGGTGGATAAGAAATTTAGAATGAACTTTGAATATTAGATGAAATACATCAATAAGATGTAAGGGAGATGTAAGAGAGATGTTGGTTATACATCAATATTACAATAATTACGTGAAAAACATGAAGACACTAACTAATAAAAATCAAATATTAAATTTGATATCAGCTATATATTGTATTAATTTTTCAAAGTTTATCATAAATATATAAAATTTAATATTAAAAATAGCACTATATAAGTGAGTACTTTTTTTTTTACGCAAATATCAAAATTTATCATTAACATAATAATTTAACATTATATTAAAAATTCACTCTTGATAGTTGATAAAAATATTTATGACAATTAATAAAATATATACTTATATTTAGAATTGAAATGATAATGTTATAGACGGGGTTAAAAAAAAAAAAACCGCATGAATTAAAAGCTCCACCTCTATGGCTTCTGAGTAAGTCTAGTAGTACTGCAAAAAGAAGACAATAATATGGAGCTGATTAATGGGCAAGCATGACATGTATATGCAAAGCGTTGACCCTATGTTACGTCTCTTTTCACATTTATGTTTTTTTTTTTCTTTTAAATTAACTTTGCTCTGTTGAGCAATAACACTAACGGCCAATACTCTTGATTTTGTTCTTTGGTGCGGAGCTTAATTGTCCTCTGCACCATTTTATGCCGACCGGTGATTAGATATCATGTATTAATCTGACCTATTTCTCATGCTATTATAAGAAACTTTTAGAACTTATATTTTATTAAGAAAAAAAGGAAGAATGAAAGAGGTGCTTTGAAGGCTTTATCTTCTCTCTCCCCTCTTTTATCTTCTCTCTCAAAGATGAGCTAGGTTTTCGTTTATTTGTCTTCTCTTTGAAGTGGAATCAAACATCGTTCTTGGCTAGCCTTTGGATTCCTGACCCTGGAGGAGAAGCCCTTGGCTACTTAGTGAAGACTTAGGTAACGGGTTAGGCTTCATGGTCGACCAGATTGGATGGGCAGTGACCGAAGTATGCGACTAAATGTACAACGTTTAAGGTAGTGCCATGACGGTATTCGCGGTTACAAGGCTTAGGGTGGATCTAGTGATCTAAGCCTCAAAAGTGAGTTTCGTTGTGTAATGGAAGGGGTGCTCGCCTGGCTCATTTATGATGGAAAGTGGCTTTTCCATACGACATGGTGGTGTACTCATGTCAGTGGCTATGTTTCATTCCCGCGTTGCTTCTCTGGGTCCATTTGGTCACATTGGTCAGATTTGCATTTATGGTCTAACTGTGTTGTCACGATTGTGTCTCTTTTGGTAGTTGTTTATTTTTAACAAAAGCTATGTTTATCTCTGTCATGTACGTCTTGTTGTTATTTGTTTGTTTGTATTTTGCTTTATGATAACAAGGTGGTTGCTCGATTTTCTGATTTGGATCGCGTGTCCAATTCTTATGAGTTGTTTTTTGGTGGTGTGAATATTAGAGCACCGCTAATCTATTTCTATGTGTTGTAGTGGTTGGCCTTAGTGTTGTTAGGAATGCCTAAGTGAAAAAAAATATTTTATATGTATTTTATTTATTTTGAACAGATAATAAAATTATATTAGAGGTTATTTATTATATTATTGTATGTCTTCATCCTATTGATATGTTGAAGTAAATGTAAGTAAATATGACCTATTGACTGTTTGTGTTAAATTATTAGAATGTTGCATACAATAGACTTTTGCATGCGACAAGACAACGTTCTAAAGTAAGCAGTCTAAACTATGATTTGTAATCTATGGGGTTAGATCGAGCATCTAACTCATATTAAAATTATTATGTTATCTAAAGCTAATTTGGGAGATAGTTTATCTTGACCGTCTGGAGCTTTAACTCCCGAGTAGAGACCTAGATATGTTGCTTGGTAGTAACGTATTGGACTAGGACTAAAGTATAATTGATTTGCGCAGTCTGCTTGAGTGGATCGTGTCGTTTTTTACGTTCATTATGCAATAACCTTAATCTTGAGTAGATAGATTGCTTCATGTATATAACTTGTGTATTTTGATGTTCTAATGGCTAAAGTGTCTCAGAAGTAATAAGCTTATAGACTGGTTCGTTTAATACATAACTTGTATACATTAGAGGGTTTGTTAACAGATATTAGAATCATGACTCTAATGAGGAGTAAAAGTTATCCTCTTAAAGGTATTAAACTGGATGTGAAAATGAATAAGGTCTTAGATCATCTACTAGGTAGATAACTTATTATTCACATATGGTGAATAATTATTTTCTTATTCAGGAGTATAATGGATCTTTAAGATAGCTTGATCAGTAAGTTGAACAGACTTTTACCTAAGACTGATCATGAATATCATATATGGATTTTACATGTATGATAAGATCATTGGACGATAACTTATTTTGAAAGATAAGATTTGAAATTTAAATTAATTGTATTTAGTTTGAAAATCAAATATGTGATTAATTTAAATTTTGAAAATCTTATCTTAATAATATTTGAAATTTAAAAGATTATCCTATTTGAATTTGAATTAAACAAAATCTTGTCCTAAGCACCAGTAGGTGGTGTCTCTTAGGGATAAGGGTGGAAGATAAGATTTTTTTCTAATTTGAATTTGAATTTTGTTTTGGATAAAAGATTACATAATTATTTGAATTTCGAATAAAGTTATCATGATTTTATTCGAATTTGAATTAGAATTATGGAAAATTATCCATGGAAACAAAATTCAAAGATTTGTGAAATTTGAAATTTGAATCAAATTTTAAATCACAAATCCTAGTCATGGCCAAATTTAATTGTGGATAATCCACACGGTGAAATCGGTTTTTAATGGATAAGGGAGAAGGAAAATCTTAATTGAATCCTATTTAAATTTTGAATCCCCTTTTCCTTTGGTGGCTGAATTTTGTAGGGAGATTTTCCCTAGGAGAAATCAGTTTTTTGAGGGTATTGAGAGAAAGATAAACTTTTTCTTGGTCCAATTTAAAATTTAAAAGTCACCTAATATAATTTTATAAATAGGAGTTTTGTTACTCCTTTTTTTTTAAGCTACAGACTCTCATGTGAGCGAATTTATTGTTATACATCTCATTAGCAATAATAAACTTTTAGAGATCTGGGTAGTTGGAAGAAGACAAGTTGCACTAGACCATCGATCAAGGATATGAATATCCACATACTCCACCATTCGGGAATTGGAGAATAGTATAGAAGACTAGTTAGTTGAAACCCCTTGGTTACTTCTTCCGGTGTCCTTAGTATTTTCCTCTGAAAATATATAATTGTTGATAATGTATTATATATGATAATAGGAGTCATTTGACGATCTTTGAAAAAAATTTAAAATTCCGCTGTACACTCTAACTTTTTTTCCTACAAGTATAACATCCATTAGAATTAATTATATTTAATTAGACCAAATTTGATTAATTAGTGTGCTAAAATTTGATTTCAAGTGATAAACCTGTAATAAAAGTTTTAAAATTTAAAAGATGAAAATAATTTTTAAAATTTGCATTTTCACCTTCTTAACTTTAAAATATTTATATTTTTGACCTCTAAACTTTTGAAAATTTCATTTGACCTCCGCTGTACGTACCAACTCTTTTTTGCTATACAGAGACTCATATGCCTTGAATTTCAAAAATATTTCATCTGCCAAACACTTTTGCCACCCACTCCAAAACCCATCGTAGGAGGTTTCCTTTTTATAAAACCCAAAAGAAATCCCCCACTCGCTCATATTCTCCCTGCCCTCTCTCTCTTTCTAACCATCCTTAGAGCACTCTCTCTATACTTCTCAATCTCTCAGTTCCCTCTCTCCCTCTTACTCGCTCGCTCTCTCTCTTCCTCACCATCTCTCTCTCACTCCCTCTCTCTTCTTTTTCTCTCTCTTCCCTTCCCTTTCTTCCTCCCAGTTGCCTACATCGCCTCCCAAACCTCGCCGACCCTTCACCCAGCCGCTTCACCGTCGCTCAGCTTGCCTCCCCATCTGACCAGTCGCAAAGAGCCGAGTCCCCGCTCACCTGCGCATAGATCCGCGCGAGCTCAGCACCTTATTACGATCTTGCTATCGTTTCCTCTAGCTCGCGCCGCCATTGAGCCTCTTATGCCTCTGCTGTAGTTCTCCTCACGCCGGTAACCGCATTGCCGTGCCGCCCTAACTGCACTGCCGAGCTCCACCTTCGGCCGTGATCTCCCACGCGATCCCCTGGAAAACACACACACACACACCCAAAACATATGCATATAACAGTATGAAAAAAAAAAAGGGTAATGTTAATACTAAAAATAAAAATATATTATACAGATATAATAAATATATATATTTATATTTGGGAAGTTTAATGAAAAATAATATTTGAATTTATCCTAATCAAAATTATGGAGTTTTGGACTAATAATGAAGTTATTTGTGATTGAGTTTTAGATACTTTTTAATTGGGAGCTAGTGAAGATAATCAACTTAGAAATTTATACTAAAAGTTATCGGTAGATTTACTTATCGAAAGAGATAGAGATATGTTATTCCCTTTTTACTAAATAATGTTTGTTTTGAAAATCATTTTTTAAATAAAATAGTTTATAATACTGTATTAAATAGAGAGTATATACAGTTATATATACAAATATTTTTCAGTCAAAATAATATTTATATATATAGATATATTATTTTAAGAGACTCAAGTGAATCGATTTGAGACTTGATTTGTATTTATCCAAGTGATTTATATAAGATTGCAAACACTGTCTAGTTAGATGCCGACAGTTGATAGTTTGGCCTTGTATTTATTGTTTAGATATTAAGGGTTCGTTTGGTGAACGCATTGCATTTGCATTGCGTTTGAATGCAATGTATTGAATGTAATTTGTATTTGGAGGAAAAGTATTAGCATTGCATTTGAATGCAATGTGTGTTTGGAGGAAAAATATTTGAATTGTATTTTAATAATAAATATGTGATGTGATGGGTAAAAGTAGAGAGAAAAAAAAGAGGGAGAGAGAATATATGATGTAATTAATAAAAGTAATAGAAAAAGTAAAATAATAAATAGTGATTGTGTTAGATTTAAAACGTGATGTGATTGGTATTTGAATGAAATGTTTTTGTATTTGTGGGAAAATAGCATTGCATTTAAATGCAATGCTAAAAAAATTTGTGTCCCAAACGCCCAATAAGAGAGTGTCTTATTACCGATCGGTTAACTAAGGTGGCATTTACATTGTTGTCCACAAAGGTGGCTTTATGCTAATGTCTACTGAAATAGTGTTAACACTGAATTATGCAACCCTAAGTTGTATTATTTTAATTTTAGTTATTACATTAGCATCCTACTGAGTTTAATATTATTTATTTTAAATAAGTCTTTATATCCTACTAAGTTAGTAGCTCACATTTTAATATTTTCCCCCTCTAGGAGGTGTCAAAAGTAGTGCAGACTAGATATCCGGCTTTAAGACCACTATGTTTCAGTTGTGATTTATTTGTATTTGTTTTTTAGTTCATTATTTATTTTCAAGCATATGTAACTAAACTCTCCTTTTAAACTAGGTTTGATATCTATCTTATCTTTTATTTTCCTGTAGATTTTATTTTGTATGTTGGGTTTATTGACCTTATGGTATCGGATGTTGTTTTCATTCCAAACTAAAAAAAAAAACTTAGTATTTCAAAATTTCTCACTATTTGATTTAAAAAGCTACACAGCAGTAATTACAAATTTAAAATTAGTAGAAGCAAGACCAATTCAAATGGATTAAAAAATTTGACACATTGTATGAAAAGTAGCCAAAATGACATTTTTGAAAATTGTGAGCTGAATTTAAAAGTTGTATGACTTTATCTATTATTAATTTTGTAATTATTTTAAATGAACCCCTCCACATCACCATACTTGGTTTCAGGTCGTTAGACTTAGTATTACATATTATTGGCTCTCAAATTATAAGGTCTTGTCAAAATGAACTTTATGTGTACTTGATTATTGTTTGTCGACGAATTTTTTGTTGTTGGGTTTCAGTATACATCATTCTCACTAAGCTTATTATATTTTCCTAATAGATCCGAACTCAATTAAGGGTTTTGTCTAGTACACCTAGGGTATTACATATTGGTATTTGTGTGTTTTGTTTAATTGATTACAAATCCTTTATTTAAAAAAAAAAAAAGTGCTTTGCAAGTTGATTATAGGGTGTACTTCGTTCTCTGATTAAAATGAAAATCTATGGTTATAAGTGAGAATAGCTTTCAAATTTGGAGTGAATAACTACCAAAGATATTTGTGTACGTATATTTTTGTCCTTGTTCTTGTTGCTCTATTACGATTTTTAATTCCCATAAAAAACCATCTAGTCTTAGATCTGACTTTTAGGATTCGTTTAATACCTAATAGCTAGTAAAACTAACGCTACCACCATGATTAACAAATTAATGTTTTTATTCTTTTAATTGCATTTGATTTTGGGTTGTGTCATTAACGTTTGTGATAATTACTTGATTGAACAATCGTGATACCAACTTGTGCATAGTAAAGCTCCTTTATTTATTTATATTTTTTGCTAAACACAAAGAGAACTTATTCTTCCTTAATTTGCGGATTCACTTTGTTAAGCTGAGCTTGGATCCTTTAAAGTTAACATTAGTGGAGTCAGTGGTGGCATATGGTAAAGCTTTTGAAAATGTTTTTTTTTTTTTTCATTTTTAAAACTAGATAAAATAAAAACGATCTTAAAATTACGTTTATTTATTTAAAATTTTCAAAACCAAAGTAAAAACAGTATTTACAACTCTATTGCTTTTTTTGGTTTTTTGAAAACCAAAAAAGTTGTTTTCTATTCTTAGCACAATTTTTTATAATTTTCAAAATTAATACTTACTAAAATATTTCAAAAATATTTCAGTATAATTCTTCAAATATTCTCATTTTTAATTTAAAAAAAAAAACAAAAAAATAAAAAAAAATACCAAACGCAATTTATCAGTCTCTGAATACCCATGCAACGTTAAAACTAATAAAAGATTACATTGAATAAAATACTCTAACATCTACATTTACACTAAACTTTTGAAAGTGCCTCCACACTAACTGAATAATTATAAAATACTAGTCGCAATTGGCATTACAGTAATAATTATCCTACTTTCATACCTTTTATTACAAGTCCTTTGTAATCAGGATTTGCTTGCATTGCACTTAGTTTATTATTGTTACCAATTTTGTCTAATTTGTCAATATATTTATATTTTTTGTATTTAATTTCTCTTTATTATTAGTATATAATATTATTATCAACCCAAATTGGTGATCTTGTAATTTATTATCATAACTCTCTGTTTATCATAATATAATTATCAGTCATTTACCTTTAGTTTCTCAATTAATTTATTATTAATCTCTCCTTATTAGAGTTTTAAAATCAATAATCAATTTATTATCTCTTTCATGTGAGCTTCAAAAGTAATTTTCTTAGTCCAAGTAGGAACGATTGATTGGAAGTGTGGAAGGAAAAGTACATTGCTCTTCTATTTCAGTATTCCTCCATTTATCACATGTCTCCTGGGATGCTCTAAACTGACAAACGGGAGGCAATCTAGCTGCTTTCACTTTAAGATAAGTCCTAAATTGAATCTACCTTTTTTTTTTTATTATATGATTATACTAATCAGTTTTTATCTTACAGGTATCACAATGATTATTATATCTTCTCCATGATTATCATGGATTATTTGTCTTATTTCTTGCTTTAATTTGTTTGATTAGTCATGGTTTCTCGTGATTTAGCTTAACTCATTCTTTGATATAAATAGATATTGTGTGATTAGAATCATTTCTCCTCCATTAATGGTTGTATCGTTTAGATCCTTTCATATATCTCAAAAAACAAAAAACAAAACAAACAAAAACGAGACTAGTTCACGGTATTGTTGGGATCCTCAAGTCTTGAAGCCATTAAATATACTTCTTTCTTATACTTCTTAATTTCGTTGGTTGAGTGGACCTTTTTTCTCATTAAAAAAAAAAAAAAGAAAGAAAGAAAGAAAAGAAAGGATTTTGGTACTATCTTATATCTCCTATCCCCAGCGTTTTATAAAAAATAAAAAATAGAAAATAAAACAATTTCAAGACTCGTCAATAGAAGAGAAAGAGGCAAAACCAATTCTACATGAAAAGTGGGTCCAATTTTACTCACAATTTTATAGATTCCAATATTACATTATCTGTTAATTGGATATGACCTCTAATTAGGACTTTTAAATATCCAATTTGTACATATACCTTGGTAGAATCGAAGAACAAGTAAATATATCCTTATTGCTGTACCAGCCTATTGTTGGCGGTGGAATCAGTCTTGGAAGCAGAACTTTCTCCACCTACGTACATTTAAAATTTTCTTACCCTACTTTTGTTCCTTTAACAATCTGTTCACTTTTTCCCCTACACATGGCAGGTAAAATAAGTCTTCTCATTCCTTATGTGAATTGTGAATCACGTAACAAATGTCTATAAATCACGAAGCCACGTATATGGAATTAGCTAAGTATTATATTATTTCAATATACATAGAATTAAAATGGATGGTTTTATTTCTGTTGCTCTTTTTTTTTTCCCTAAGTTGAGACTATTATAATCATTCATATAATTGCGTAAACTAATGAGTTTGGATATTAATAAACTCTTTAAAAGAGATTTATTGGAAAAATGCTTTTACCTACTTGTTAACAACAAATAGATCTATGTTAGGGAAACTTATAATATATCACGAGAAATTGATATAAGAAGTGATGGATACACTTTTTGACAATGAACTTCACAGAATGAGAGATGGTCATAATAACATTTACATGTTGTTTTTTAAATGTAATTGAAGGATTAAAATCAATGAGAGACGGGCATAATAGTGAAAAAAATATTCCAATACAAAATAAAGAAAAAAAGAAGCTGAAAGAGAAAAAATAAATATTAGTTTCACGTGTAACATAATTCATTATCAAAGGACTATTTGAACAAAATAACAATCATTGGGCTATTTTTAAAGATCTAAATTAACAAAAAGATAAACTTAACTAAATTATAAATATTCTAACTAATCTTAAATGATAAACATAGATATATATTTAAAATAAAACAGTAAAGGTAAATATTTCCTAATAACTAACTATCAATTTTAAATTCAATCATTATAGGATTCTTCGATAGTAAATCTAATAATATTCACAATAATAGCAGTGTTAGATATTAATTTTGATCTCATATTTTTATTAATAAATATAATTAATTAACATTATATTGTTTTAATTATGTATTCCTACATTATTGAGAAAACTTTAAGCCTGAATCCTATATAGAGAGGAGAAGGGTCCGATATTACCGTTCAAAGAAACGACACTTACCATGTGTTTGGTAAACACATTCAATTTGCGTTGCATTTAATTTTCACTCAAATACAAAAATATTTCATTCAAATACCAATCACATCACATTTTAAATCTAATACAATCACTATTTATTATTTCACTTTTTCTATTACTTTTATTAATCACATCATATATTATCTTTCTTTTTCTTTTTTTTCTCTCTATTTTTACCTATCATATCACATATTTATTATTAAAATATAAATATAAATACTTTTTACTTAAACACACATTATATTCAAATACAATACTAATATTTTTCATTCAAATATAAATTACATTTAATATATTACATTCAAATCAATATAAATATAATATGTTAACCAACCAAACACACGCTTGGTGTCAGTTTATTTTGCTTTTTGCAATTCAGAAGAGTTCTTTATTATTAGCTTAAATAATTAGTGTTTCAGTACTGCTAATTACTGGAAAAGACGAAGAAGTTCTATTTGAAAAAAGCTGTAGTGTACACAAGGAAGATTGTTATCTTTTGCTATAGAAAGAGAACCGAACCCAATATTTTTATCTTTTTGAACAGGAAGTGGAGAGAAATAGAAGAGAAAGAAGTATACTAAACATTTTTGTAGTAAATAATATTTAAAGTAATTAACCGTTACTTGTAATTTTATAATATAGGATTCTTATTTATACATTATAGGTCTAATTCATATATGATTTGTAGTATTATTTATATATATATGATTTTTTTTAAATATAGATTTGAACTAGTGTCCTCTCAAATTTCAGTCAGTTTAATTCAAAACCTTGATTAAGTGATTATTGATATTTATATATGATTTTGTAACCATATTATTTAGGATTATATTTAGAATCCCGTTTGGGACTAAGTTTTAGATATTTTTTCTATTAGAAAAAAGTAGTTTTGAAAAATATATTTGGGAAAAAAAACTATTTGAAGTGAAAAAAAAATATAAAATCTTAAAAATTTATTCAAAAAAAATGTTCAATATAGATCTTATTTCGTTCTTCTTGAAATTCTATGTAATTTTAAAAAAACTATCCTATTTAGATTTATATACGTAAAGTTATAGATTTTTAAAATTTAAACTTTTTACTATAATATTTTATAGATATAAATTATAAAAAATAATGATGAATTGGAAAAAAAAGTATTAAAAAAATATTTTAAAGACAAAATTTTTGGAATGGCAAATGGGCTCTTGGCATAATTTGCAAAACACAATAAAAAAAAAATGGTTTCAGATTAAAATTATGCACCTTTAAGAAGTGGAAAAAGGAAAAAGGACACAGAGAGAGATTAACTTCATGCACGTTTATTAAATATGAATGTATGTGTTTATTATATGCTAATTTTTAGCAGTAAAGCGATGTATTTTCATTTCTGTAAGAATGATATGTCGTTTTCTTCTAAAGAAAAAATAAATGTGTATACTTCAGGTAAAACGACGTCTAAATTTATTTACCCGTCGTTTTCCAGCAATGCGAGAAAGAAACTAATATGCCGCAATTTTTATGCGCTGGTTTTTTTTTTTTTTTTTTTTTTTTGTAATAAACAAAGTAGTTTGTCTATAGTTGCAACAGATGAAGAAATATATTTGTTTTTGTTAATTTGAACATGTTTCAACGGGAAGTTGTAATTTGTCTAAATTACAAACGACATGTGTTACGAATATGAAAATCACTAGTTCTTCACACGATGTCGTTTACTTGAACAGCACATGTCGTTTGCCGTTATGACTAAAAGTCTCACGTTGGATTTAAGAGCACTGATGAAAGACATTCAGTTTTGACCTAGGAAACTCCATGTTCTGATAAAACTGTCGTTTACTCTCAAGTCTCAACATGTAACGAAATGTTGTTTCACAGAAACAAAAGACAATGACATGTCGTTTTCCTCTCTCTCTGTGATCTCCCTCATGATTCCGGAGGATTGAGAGATGTCTCCAGATGATTAGCTGTGCTCCATTGCCTATGGCAATCTAATCTCTCACGAGCTTCAACTTTCGTCAAAAAAAATAAAAACAAAAAAAAACAAAACAAAACGAAAAAATATATATATATTTATATATGTTCCTGTCATGAAGAAAATGCACACACGCAAGCATGTGCCGTTATAGCTCAATCTACATAAATTGGGTTTCCCAAGAATCTTTTATGTAGCCAGTTGGATAAGGTTGGAATTGGATCTAGCTAGGCTGCCGTTTCAAGAATAAATACACCAGTTAAGAGTCTCGAAGAATAAAAGCTGTCTCATTTTAAATTGTAAATTTAAAACTGCATAAAGCCCCGTTGGAGTTTAAGCTTAAACTTTGATACGTCAATTATTAAGCTGTCAACTTTTTCAAAGTCTTAATTACATGTGTTCATCAGGTGAGCCACAAGTGATAAAAAGTTACAAAATTACTGTTATTCAACTAAACATCTGACCTCCTTTTGATCACAATGGATGAAAATATTGACACTTCAATAATAAAAAATAAATAAATAAATAAAACTCCAAAGTTGCATCTTAAGATAAGTTTAAGATGTTTTGAATTATAAAGGATAAAATAAGACTATTTCTTATTTTCGGGCGACAAGTATAAAGTTGGCCTTTAAATAATGCAACAATTATTTTATAAGGGTAAAATAATTCACAAATATGTCACACCACTTGAGTCCGACATTTATTGAAGGTACCAGGAGCATTTACAGACACTAATATAAAGTAGATGAATCTGCCCTTTTCTCTTCAATTCCAGGAATTTAGGTACACTGTCACACTGACTTTATGTTATATCAAAAAAACCACATTCCCATTTCAACCACTCCCCCAAAGGGCTAACCTAACACAAAGCCTAAGCGAACGTTTGGTAAACACATTATATTTTAATTATATTTGAATGAAATTTATTTTTTGAATGTTGTATTTGGTTGAAAAGTATTTGTTTTGTATTTGAATGAAATGTGTGTTTGGATGAAAAGTATTTTAGAGTTAAAAAGTTGATGTGATTGGTAAAAGTAGAGATAAACAGTGGAGTTGAAAAGTTGATGTGATTGTTTTAAAAATATTTTAAATAGTAATTATTTTCGTAGCACTGTTACAAAATTTGTGTTTGGTGTAAAATTGTATTGTATTTGAATGAAGTTAAAATGAAATATTAGTGCCAAATGACACCTAATTTTCTTCTCTTTTGAAATTTCTTCACAAAAACCCTACGATTCTATACACAAAGCAATGTACACACATTATAAAATCATTTTAAAATGTATTCAAAAACAACGTCTAAAAGGTGATTCAAACAACCTGTAAGTAAGTGTGCTGTGAATGATTCTCTATCTTATATTCAAAATTTTGATTCAAATTTTATCTTTTCTAAAAAATTAATAAAAATTATAATTAATTAAACTAATTTAAATTTAAAATTTTATTTTATTCCGATATTAAATAATGTATGATTTAATCTTGTAACGTGAAAGAAGCCAGTTGGCGGATCTTTACATATTTCAATGCCAATAAATTCTAACCTCTAACTATTCAAAAGAGGTTGACTTTGTACCATTCAATGTGGTCATTTGGTGGCACATAAAAAAAAAAAAATCAATCCCAAACAAAGATTTAAGGAAAAAAAAGAGTAACAATAAGAAAACCGATCACATTCCGACGAGGAGGCTCACCGGAGAGGAGCCAACTTTTGGTTGTTAGAGGAAAAGTCAACGCCGGATTTGGAGAGAGCAGAGCTTGCTTTGATGGCGAGAGAGCAGAGGTCAGGGAGGGAGAGCGGGTTATGGGCCTGAGACTCAGGCAACAGGAAGTAGATTTGGCCCGGCTGGAGATCCTCATCGTCGGGGACACGTGGCACGCACGTGCCGACCGACATGGTCTCGGAGCTGCCGAGGAAACAGTTCGGGTACTTTGAGGTTACTTGCTTGGCTTGGATCGGAGTCTTGTACTCTTGGAGCCGCCCATCAACGGCGTTGATCACTTTGCTGCTGCTGTTCGATAGCCGTCTGACCCTCTCCGTGATTGATGATCGCTCTCTTTGGTCTCTCCTTGATCCTCCTCTTCTTGGTCTTTGAGTGGAAGCACAAATGCCCATTTTTTCTCTCACAGTCTAGAGAGGGAGAGAGAGAGTTATTTTTTTTTTTGGGTGATGGGTTTGATTTTGTTGAGCTTTCAGTTGTTTGATTGGAGGTTTTTGTTTGTGGTGATTTCCGAGGACGGCCTCAACTCTCGCCCGTACAGTCCTAAAAATGTTTTAATCAATTGGGCAATCTTAAATTTTTATAATTCTGATAGATGTAGGCGTTACATTGTTAATTAAGTGGTATGTGACCTCCTCCACCTAATAAATTACATTTTTATGTATGACCTAGAGATATGCATGTCCCCAAAGACCTCTGCCAGGCTAACCTAGGTATATACAGTACCGAATATGTTGCCAGATTCGTAGTTATTGGGACAATCCCCCAGTTTAGAAGATTACCAAAATTACAACCATGGCAGAGAAGAATGTTATGGGTGAAAAATTGAAGTTGTGTTTCACAATGTTTCCAAACGTATCTTCATTATAGTTTAAAATTATTGCATCAATAATAAATTTTAATATTTAAATTAAAAAATTTTATGTTAAATATATCACCACATATAAGATATAATCCATATCACATTTAATAATAGATTCTTATTAGATATTATCTTGAATTCTTCATGTAATTTATTATAACATTTTCATTTTTTAATTTATTTAAAATTCTATAAATTCACTTTTATAAGTTTTAAAAATAATAATGATTTTAAAAAAATTATAAATAACATTATAAATAACGTTGTGCATTTGAGTAAAATGTAATATAGTGCTTTTTCATTCTTTTTTTAACAAATATAGCATTAATATAAAACAAATGTATTGGAGATTGTTTAACTGGTAAAAAATGAAATACTTGTTAAAATAACAATCTCAAAAATAGAAATTAGTAGAATAACCTTTTTTTTTTCATTTTAATATAAGAATAACCATGGCCGTATTCGGTCGTTCATGGTAGTTTATGGTCATTTTGTCAATAAAAAATTTTAGAAAGTTATTTAATAAAAAATAAAAAAAGAAAGTGTTTGAGTCATATTACTAGTTGACTCGTAAAAAATTAAGAGCAAGAGGAAAGTTGGGTCACCCTCTGGTGGACTTGTTGAGTCATGAAGGGAAATTTTTTGTGGTTCAGAAGCATATAGAATAATTTAAAACCTTTAAAAAGTTATTGCATAATCTGATTTTAATACGAGGAATGTTTCCATTTTATCCTTGGAATGATTTGTGATCCAATTTCCTATTTTTGATCTGATTTTCTCTCTCTCTCTCTCTCTCTATCTTTTTTTTTCTCGTCATCTCCACATCTATCTTTCTCCTTATATATATATATATATATATCTCCCCACCATAATCTATCTCCATTAGAGGCAAAGCCAATAACTTTTTCAGTGACAGTGCATACTAAAATTTATTTTTTGGAGAAAAATAAATTTTAATAGAGACTATGTGAGAATTTTTAATTTAATAGAGATAAAACAAAAAAATCATAAACTTTTTTTATAGAATTAATTTTAGGCGATAATTGTTAATTATTAATAGGGACAAAGTAAAGACTATATGCGTTTTTTTATTTTTAGATGGGAAAAATATAAAAATTATAAAAATTTTGGGTTAAAAATAGAAGAACAAAAAATTTCAGTAGGAGCGATTGCCTTACTCGCACCTCCTTGGCTTCATCATTGCTTTCCGATGAATGTGACTAGCATCGATTGTATTCTGCGGCTGCTGAATGCCGTCTAATATGTCGCCATCACAAATTTGATTGCAATCATATCAGAGAAGGCAATTCATAATCTGATCTGTTCGCCTTCCTTTCTCTCTCATTCTCCCCCAGTCGTCGCTCCTCCGATCTGCTTTCTGGTGAGTAATGCTATTGGTCACAAATTTGATCACGATTCATTCGTTGTGAGTCTTCGATCTCGATCCACTCTTCAGCTTTCGATTTGTGACTCTGATTTGCTCAACATTGTCGTCCTATGAGTGCTCTACTAGTCACAATTTGCTAACAATCCAACGAGAGTGAGTTGGCCTAATGATTCATGCAGTTGCAGGATCTTCACATGATTCAAGCAATTGGCCTTCTCTGGCATCTGATTTTAGCAATAACGATTTCGAAAGTGACTTCCATAGTGGAGCTTTCGACGAAAGTGAATCATGAGTGGTGATGGTGGATAGGACAAAACGGAACTACCATCGTTGATTTACTTTGTGACTGAGTTTCACCTATAATTTTTCTTGACACAAGGTTTGCGATCTTAAGCAAAGTTGGACAGATTGCGATTGACTAGTTTGGTTGTTGTTGTTTTTTTTTTCTTCTCTTGGGAAGGTTTAAAGATTAGATTTCTCCATCAATGTCAATTTTGATTCAATTTTGTGGTTTAGGATTAGGGCGTGCGATTTGGGACTATTTTACAAAATTAGTAAATCATTGAGTTACCAAAATTATTAAATTAATGATTTATAAAATTATGAATTTACACCGATAAAATTAATAATTTACAACTAATTAAGCATGTAAATTATTAGAATCAATGATTTACACAATTGTAAATAGTTATTGTTTACTTGTAAATAAATGATTTACCAAGAAATAATTGATTTATCAAATTATAATTGATTTACCAAAATCGGTAACTAAATTATTTACTAAGTAAAAAAAAATTTTGACTAAAAATTGGTAAATTTTTGTTCACAATAATAAATATCACACTTATTTGATAAAATTTTAATTTATCAAATAATAATAAAGGATTTACTTCGTCGAATAATAAATTATTTATCAAAATCGATAAATAAATAATATATCAAATAAAAAAAGTGATTTACCAGATAAATTTATCAAAATTGACAAATAAACAATTTACCATGTTAAAAAATGAATCACCAAACAAATTTATCAAAATTCACATATAAGGAATAATTTTGGAATTTAGGTTATAGTAAATTATGATTTACCAAAATATACCATTCCAAAACTTTTATACTATTTATTTTTATTTATTTTTACTTAAGTTAGATTTTGACCTATTTTGCTTCTTTTCCCAATCATAAATGGTACTTCCAGTTGGATCTCTTGTTTTGGAAAAGTTTAGATAAGTAAAATGAAAAAAATTAAATAAAGGCACTTTAAAAGAAATGCCAAAAAAATTATGCCTTTGATTGATTTTCTAGACATAGAAAAAAAAAATTCTTCCAAAAAATGTCGTAACATAACATCAAAAATAGTTATTTATTTATTTTTTGTAAATTATCAATCATAATTACTACCTTCACTGGCAGGTTACCAACTGGTTACCGATCGGTAACCACCTCCGCCACCGGGTTACCAGTTGATCACCGACAGTCTATAGGTTACCAGTTGGTTACCGATCGCCGACAGATTACTAGTTGATACCAACTTGTAACTAGTAGGTTGCCAATTGGAAATCACCTATATCGATAGGTTACCAATTGATTACCTATCGCTAATGACCTCCGGTTAGTGGTGAAGGGATCCTTTGGGAGAATGACAATATAATGACTATCCTTTGTCAAAATTGTGAAACAACAACAACAATAATAATAATAATAATATTAGGAAAGATTTTTTTTATGCTACTAAAAGAAATGTAATAACCCAAAAAAAAATATCTACTACTACTCAAATCAAAACCCAAATATATATAAATATTTATACGCTAATGAAACATGCAGTATCAGACCAAATTTATTATATAGATTGAATGAAATTGAATCAGCTCATTTTCATTCCGATCTCATTCTTTTATGTAAGATAAGATGAGAGTGTAATAACATCAATAATCCCTTTTTAACTTAGAAAAAAAAAAAAAATGGTGCTGCTCGTAATCTCTGTACGTGGGGACTTGCTACTAGGTGGTTGATGTCATGGCTTTTTAAATCCGGAGACTATGTCCACCTCCATAATGAACTCATTGCTCTTGGAGCTTGATCAATTAAAATTCAGTTTTTTTTTTCTTTTAGAATAATGATAAAAAGATTCAAACTCAATAACTCAGGATGGGTCACGTATAAAATTAATATTAGGCTAACCACTATAAAATTCTGTTTACTTAAAAGAGGGGAAAGAGAGAGAGAGAGAGAGAGAACAGCAAGCACAAATAGCATCCACTATACATGCATAAGATACATACATACATACTGTTGGTATATATAATAAGAATATAAGATCAAATATACAACTCTACGAACATTGCTTTTCTTCAAAGATGATCCATATTTCCTTCACTTTTATCTTGGGGCTGAAAGTTTACAGGTTTGATACTTTTCCAAAAAAAAAAAAATCCATTATCCTTTCTGCAGATGCCCACACAATTTCATGCAATTGTCTCACATGAGAATAAGATGTGTACTCACTGTCAACGACATAATTTTCTTCTTGGGAAATTCTCCTTGTGTATCAGTTTTATAATTGCTAATGCTAAATAAAATATGCGCCTTTTTATTCCCTCATTTGTTTGACAAGTACACATGAAAAAAGAGGAAGTAGCAGGTAGTGATTTCCTTTCAAATTTTAATAAACAATTAAGCATGATTATGTGCGTACGCATATATATTTATACGTGTGTGTAAATCTATGTCAGGGTCCAAATTTTTTAGTTAGGAATCATTTGTTTTGTGTCATGTAGAAATATAATCGTTTAATTTTCTCCTTTTATCACGTTAATTTTAATTAACTAGTGGATTCCAATTTATTCTCATAAATTATTATAGTCTTTTTTAATATTTTTTTCTAAATTTTTATTCTAATTTTTACTATTCAAATCTTTTTTAATAAATCAAATATGAATTTTAATTTATCCCCCAAACAAGTTCTAAATTACCACTATGTTATTATTTACGTATCTCTCTTTATGCAAAATTACTTACAGTCCAAAAAAAAATTTGAAAATTACCAGACATGAAGAAAACTAATTACTATTTTGCACATTCAGCAGTATATGTTCCTATATCATGATTATGAACAACATAGTCTGTATGTGCTTTGTCCACACCTCAAATCTCTTCGTCATATACTTTCTTTATCCATCCGTGGTTTTGAAAAACTAGAGATCATAGTTGAAAGTTCGAATCCATGTTTTTTTTTTTTATTTTTTATTTTGGCTGACGGGTAAAGCTAGCGTCAAATATTTTCTGAGATCCATACACAAATTATACAAATTCACTATTTCGGAGAGCTAACTAAGCCGAGACTTAAAGCATATTCAAACTTCAATGTCTATTGGGACCATCGTATATACATTAGTCTAAACATAAACATTTCTTGAAAGATAAATAGTTCCAGAAAAATGTCAGGACAAAACATATCATTATCATCAGAAGGATCAAGTTCCTTTCGACCTAAATTACGGCGTGAAATAATATTTATTTTCTTTCTTTTGATGGAACTTTAATGTATATAATTTTATTTATATATGCTTTCAATCTATGCATGTAGTATCTTTTCGGCAAAAATCCTTTTCATCCAATTATGTTACACAAAAACTAAATGTCTCAATATCAGCGACATATTATAATAATTGTGTAACAATAACGTCAAATAGGGTATCAAACTTATAATAGTTGTAACAAGTGGTTTAAAACATGTTCCCTCTTATTCCTTCCTTTGTTTATCAAGAACGTTAATCAGTAAATTAAAAGTAAGGTGCACATCATGATTTCCTTTAACTCCAAATTTGTGTAAACAATTTAATTAAGGATGATAATTTTATGTCATCCAAATTCTTTGTATTAGAAATGTGTCAAGAAAAAACTTTAATTAGTTTAATGTATTTTCTCCCTTGTTGGCACATCCACTTTAATTTATATGTCACCGTCTTATTATATATGTTATTAATGTTTAGTTCCTACCGATCATTTAAATTTTAAATAATCGAAAGTTTAAATATGTATATCATGTTATTGTTAATTTAATAATATTTTTGCTCAATGCTCAGTACCGAGCATCACAATCGAATTGAGATATATATATATATAAATGTATCTATGCTAATTTTCTTTTGATGCAAATCCATGCCTATCTATTAAACAAATGATAAATTTCATCATCGGCCTTTTGAACAACTTGATAACGAAGTCAGTCAAAAACTTTTTAATAACATTTATAAGGAACTATCAAGGGAAATTTCCATAACTTTCCTTTGAACTTGTACATCATGTACGGTAACGTCTTAGCGTTAAAGTTTTTGCTTAATTCTTCAAGCCTATATTATATGTATATGTATATGTATATGTGTGTGTGTGTGTATATATATATATATGCATATATATTCTCTTGGTTTTTTTAGTAAGCAGCTCATAAATAACAAAATAAAATCATGTTTGTTGCCATAAATGTAAATTATGCTTAACATCATTACCAGTATAAATATTTACACAGTAGAACTACCTTTTTTTTTTGGCTAAGAACGGTGGAACTACAGTTGTATATACTATAATATGGCAGAATTATGTACATATTGTTGGACCAAATGGTAAAATTGATCACCACGATAACATCAGTATATATTAAGTTATTAATAATAGAAAGAGGCATGAGCATTTTGTCATAGTTTTTAAGTATAATATGAGTTGAGTGTAAAGCGTGGGATGTAATTGTAGCCGGTATCAACTTAATTTAGATTTGCAAAGTTCTCCTGAGTTGTTCTATCTCTCACCAAACGCTGCTTTATTAGGTTGTTCCTAACCAAAAATTCAATCACAATATTAACACTACAAAGAATAGATTTTAAATTAAGCTTAATTATGATTTGAATCAATAATCTTTTAAGAAAATAATGGAGTCTAACGGTTAATGAGATCTAAAAGTTCGTACGGACCCCTTCCCCCAATTTTAAGTTACACAAATTTATGCATCTACTTATAATTAATGCAAAGACTTTTATTTATTTCATAGAGCACTACATATTTAAAAAAAAAAAAAAAACTTCAATACAAACGATAAGATGAGATCAAATACATGATTGTATAAGATAACAAAACCTTATTGACAGCTTTTCTTTTCTTTGGCTGGACCAATTGAGAGCTTTCTTATAAACAAAATTAAAAAAAAAAAAGTATTGAAAAGACGAAGATAGACAATAATATTAATTATAGAAAATATAAAGAGGCAGCTAGTTAGAAAGATGTTGTGATATCAATCTTTTTTCTATTATTATTTTTCCATGATTACAATAATTTTTCATTTGATGGCTACCACATTGATGGCAATAGAAGAGGACCGACGACTTTTCTTTCATAATAAGAAATAAAGAGTTAGGGGAATATTATTTTTAGAGGATAATATCCGAGTACATCATTTTTTGGAGGAAGGTTTGAGAGTTTTTTTTTTTTTTTTGGTTAGCAAGAGTTTGGTCATGGGTTGAATTGAGTTTATTGGTTATGATTTGAGTTAAATTGTTATATTTTGATGTCCGGGTTTGAATAGTTTTAATTAAAAAAACGTAAAAACTTGAAATTTGTTCAAAAAAAAATCAATATAAAGTTTATTTCGTTCGATTTAAAATTCTATATAATTATAAAAATACTATATTTGGATTTATATATACAAAATTATAAAATTTTAAAATTATTGTAAAATTATAATTAAAACAGTGAATAGTAAATACACAATAAAAAAAGGATTGTATTTAAGTTAAATTTGTACACTAAACATAAGCTTATTCTCCAGTGGTAAAAGCTTATTCATAGAAGTTGCTAGGCATAATTATCTCTCAGTATAAATTTAGAGATACTACGATCAATGGAGTGAGTTGAAGATGTATCTTAATTTAACCTTTTTTATTATTATGTTTAAGATAAGCTTTGGAAAGTTTATGATCCTTTCAATTTTTACCATCATTGAGATATTGAGTTTGCATAATTAAAAAAACATTAATATATAAGTAGAAGACTGATAACTGATAAACAAAATGCTATCATGCATATAGATAATAAAAAATCCATCACTTTTTAATAGTTGCATTTATCGATAATTACATGTCTGACACCATTAAATGGTAAAAACATCCACTTCAAATTCAAAATATACATATAATATATATACATATATAGCCTTCTTTAACATATTTTGATGATGTAAAAAAGTCTACTTATAATCCATGATGGCTTAAGAGAGAAAGTAGAGAGGGGCTCTGAGGGTTCCTTTTGTGCTTAAGATCTGGGATAGGTGTTTCAGCGTCTTGTTGGACTACTGGCCTCTAGAGCTTGCAGGAAAGACCGTCAGGGTCTCCAGTGATGAGTTCATGCCATCAAAGGTGTGATAACCGGAGAATCTTATCATTCTCGAAAAATCAGTACAGGAAATGTACATAATGTATTTCATGTTTAAAATGTATATTGTAGTGATTTTATGTATGTGTGGGTAACACAGTATCAAGAAATTGGTCAAGATGGCCTTTTCTTGATATAAAACGGATATATGTAGAATCAGTATGTTCAATTTAGTCAATTGAGCACAAAATGTAAATTTTGACCGAGAAACAGGCAGTATCAGAAAACTGGTCTAGACGACCTTGAATGAAGTTAAAACTGATAAATTTGGATTCAGCATATCCAAATTAGTCAGGATAGCCTATCAGCATGCTCAAATTTGATAATTGAGCACAAGGGTAATTTTTGACCGGGAATTTACAGTATCAGAAATTGGTCGAAATGACCTCAGATGAAAATAAAACTGATATATTTGGATTCAGGACATCCAAATTAGTCAGGATAGCCTATGTTGAAATTTTGGACGAAAAAGTATATAAGGGGTGAGAAATCAGAAATTGAAGAAAGGCCCATAAACTTTCTTCTCTTCTCCTTTTTCCCCCACACACACCCGCATAAATGAACAGTAGCTAACCGCCGGAAACGGTGTCCGTTTTCGACACCGCCGGTACTGTTGGGAAGCTCTCGCCGAGCTGAGTCCAACGGTGGGTCAAGTCGACGGATTGGACGTCGGAGCAGCCCGCACGCGCCACCCGAAGGTCACGGTGGCCGGAAATTTCCAACGCCGATTTCTCCGCCGTCCGACCTCCGATCAAGGTGATTCCGGTCTTAAAAGACTCGTGGTGAAGAGTAGAACAAAACCCAGGTGGTGTTTCAGCCGGATTGGAGGTCGCCGGATCGCGCCGCCCGTCGCCGTCGCCGTCGCCGCCGTGGAATCTGACGATTCCGGCGGAGTTGAGTTGCAAGGTTGGTATCAAAATGCTCAGAACAACACGTAAATCAAAGGCCCCAAATCAATTTTGGGCAACGATCGCCGGAAAACGGAGATCCAACACCGCCGCCGCCGCCGGTCTTTTGAGGGGTGATTTCCGGCGATAGAGGTGTCGAATAGTAAAATTGAAGCCACCAATGGATTCCTCTCGTCGAGATCTTCAAGATGGACAACCCACATTCCACCGCCGCCACCGTCGCCGCCGGTCAACGACGGTCAACGCCAGTCAACGGCGGCCGGACCCTAAAAATTTAAGAGTGGCCCGTTGGCCTATTTTCGACGTTCCGAACACATCCGTGGCGTCGGAATTTCAAGATGGAATTTTAAATGTGAAGAACGGCGAATCAAAGTTTGTGCACGTGAGATCGAACGGTGCATTCGATCGCCGATGGGATGATTTCGGTAGTGATTTCTGTCCCTTCGTTCCTTAATTTTTATTTTGGAATGATATATGTTAATTATGTAATTTGGCATGTGAAATTGTAAGAAAAATGGATGAAAATGATGAAAAAGAAAGTATGTAGAAATGTGAATATTTTTACGTAAAAGTTGAGCTTTACGTAAAAATATAGGCTTCTGGTATAGTACGTGGCAAGATAGAAATAGGTTAGATGGTTTTGAGGCGTTTCCTAAACGCCGGGAACCTAAAAATTAAGCGGAAATGCTGCCGAAATTTTTAAAACGGCACGAAAAGGGTATTTTAGGAAACGAGGGACAAAATGTGGTCGGGATGATTTCGGTAGTGACAATGTTTGTGCACGCGAGATCGAACGGTGCATTCGATCGCCGATGGGATGATTTCGGTAGTGATTTCTGTCCCTTCGTTCCTTAATTTTTATTTTGGAATGATATATGTTAATTATGTAATTTGGCATGTGAAATTGTAAGAAAAATGGATGAAAATGATGAAAAAGAAAGTATGTAGAAATGTGAATATTTTTACGTAAAATTTGAGCTTTACGTAAAAATATAGGCCTCTGGTATAGTACGTGGCAAGATAGAAATAGGTTAGATGGTTTTGAGGCGTTTCCTAAACGCCGGGAACCTAAAAATTAAGCGGAAATGCTGCCGAAATTTCTAAAACGGCACGAAAAGGGTATTTTAGGAAACGAGGGACAAAATGTGGTCGGGATGGAAACCCGAGCCCCCTCGAACGATTTTAAGGATTAATAAATGAGTTAGGCTCAGAAAAGGACGACAGATGTTCTAAGGATAAGTAAACCGAGAATTTCAGCAATTAATGCTGTAAAAGTTTGGTAAAGCATAAGAAAAATTATTTTATGATTGTTGGGCTTAGAAAATCTAGTCTAAGCATTTAAAATGAAAAATGATACGACCTAAAGACCCGTCAAGGGCAAAACGGACATTTTGACTGAAAATTCCAGGAATGATAGAAAAATGCCCTAATGGATTTAAAACGACTTAAGTAAGATTCTAAGGGCCAGAACTAAGTTGTGAATCAAGAAAAAGTAAGGTTACACAAAAAAAGAAAATCATGATAGGGACAAAATGGTAATTTTGTCAAAGTTTAGCAAAAATGCTATAAATGGGATATTAGGTCCCTAAGTTTATATCAGGGAATGAAACGTAGAATTTTTACGTTTTATTAAGTTTTATGTATGAGATAAGTGCGGAAAGAATAACCATGATTCTTTCGGTTATAGGAACCCATCCAGACGCAACGAAAGAACGTTTGCGGATCCAGAAAGCAAGAAAGGAGATAATAGCAAAGTAACAGTAAGTTCAAGCATTTATTTGTCTGCAACATAAACTGACATGTTAGGTCTATGTTTATGTGTTCTATGTGCAGTTTTAGTGTCAAGACACTATGATATGAATGTCACGAAAGCCATGTTATGAACTATGTATTATGTTCAAGTCAAATGTAAATTGACTTGATACGTTTATGATTGTGATATATGTTTTGTTGCATGACGTGTATGCTAGACATTGATTGTCTGCATCACCATGTCTATGTCAGTGCATGTCAGTCACAGCACATGTCAGTGCATGTCAGTCACAGCACAGGTCAGTTCATATCAGTTCATGTCATGCATATAGAGTTGCATGTCTCAGTACACAGACCAGACAGTACCAGAGTAAGAAAACAGATAGGTGCACAAGGCACCCTAGTGTGTTAATTAATTCACACCCCAGTAATTTGATTAACAGGTTCCGACTGTGGAAGGCAAACAGTATGCTACCCAGTTGGAACACCAGCAAGATGGTAATTAACCAGTTATTGGCGTATCGGTCTCTCGACCCACGGGGAGGTTATCATGTTTAGCATCAGTTAAGACTGAGGAGGTCAGCACTAAAGTACCACTCCCGGTTGCACTAACATGTCGGTACGTCCAATCAAGGGCCCAAAACCAGAACTAAAATAACAGATTAATGTTCTAAGACTAAACCTTTAGTCAGTACAGTATGTTTACAGAGTCCAGCAGTACAGCAGTACAGCATGTTTACAGAGTCTAGTCAGTATGAGCACAGCAGTACAGCATGAGTACAGCAGTACAGTATGTTTACAGAGTCCAGTAGTACAGCAGTACAGCATGTTTACAGAGTCTAGAGCACAGCAGTACAGTATGTTTACAGAATCCAGTCAGTATGAGCACAGCAGTACAGTATGTTTACAGAGTCTAGAGCACAGCAGTACAGTAAGTTTACAGAGTCCAGAGCACAGCAGTACAGTGAGTTTACAGAGTCCAGCAGTACAGCAGTACAGTATGTTTACAGAGTCTAGAGCACAGCAGTACAGTAAGTTTGCAGAGTCCAGAGCACAGCAGTACAGTAAGTTTATAGAGTCCAGAGCACAACAGTACAACATGAGTACAGCAGTACAGTAAGTTTACAGAGTCCAGAGCACAGCAGTACATCATGTTTACAGAGTCCAGAGCACAGTAGTACATCATGTTTACAGAATCCAGTCAGTTCACGAGGTTCAAATATGAAAGCATGTTCAAGAGGTTAAGCATGATAAGTGCAGTTAGTATGTTTGTGATTGTGATGTGAAGTATGTTCACAGTGTTAAGCAATGTACGATATAAGCTATGAAATGTTTAGAAGTTACAGCAGGTATCAGATTTATCCTATGCTATGTAGTGTGGATTATTACACGTCATGAATGTATGTTTGAACTTACTGAGCCTGTCGCTCATAATTTTGTTTATGTTGCAGGTAAGCATCCTGCACGAAGATAAGACAAGTGTTGGATGACGGATGAGATCTGCATGTGCCAAGGGACTGGGTGAGGGTTATGGTACTGCTATGAGTCTTCCGCTGAGCTGTTTAAAAGAGTATTAAAATGATGTATATCAAGTTATGATAAAGAAAGAAAATGTTTACTATAGTAAATGTTTTTACGAAAATAGAATTTCCACGTCGAGTTAAAAAAAAATTTTTTAGCTGGTATCAGAATAAGTTAAAAGCAAGTTAAAAGTAAGTTACCGACGACCCAAGTGGTTACAGTCTATTGCAGTTAGCAACAGTAGCCGACTGTAATAGTGGGGTCGCCACAAAAGGGGTGGTCAGAGGCTACTTCAGAGCCGTGTGGGGAGAGAGGCACCATCTAACATCTTTAGATTTGAGTGTGTCCACCGTAGGGACTTGTTGAAACCATGCACATGCTGGGTCGAGGGATGGTGGCAAGTGGGTCATAGCGTTGGCCGTCATGGGTGGAGCGTTCATCTCACGCATAGATCCTGGTGTTTACATAGATCTGCTACCATTTGCACAGATTTATCTAGTGTTGCTCTGTTGTTGTTATTGATCTTTTCAACATTGAGGTGATTGGCTTTGCCGATCAGATCCATAGTGTTTTCCTCTGCATTTGTGTTTTTATCTTTTATACATGTAATAAAGGCGGTGGTTTTTCCACATGACCTTATTTGGTTTATACTGTTGTCATATGTGTGTTTGAATGGTGTTTATAGTTTTGTTTTGATTCTATTCTATTTGTTTCGATATAGAGTATGTGGTAGCTTTAGCATTTTGAATTTATGGTGCTCAATCAATTAGTTTCCATTTATTGTAGGGGTCTTTAAAATGAGTCATTTGAGTGCTCGATTTGGTATGCTAAGATACATTTTTGATATTAGGATTTTGGACATTTATCTTCCTTTTAAATGTCATCAGATTGTATTGATGGATTTGATCTCATTTAATGATCAAAATCTTTGTATCGTAAGATCATTTATATTGTATTGTGGTGTTTATTGTCTATCTAAAATGAATTTCCGATTAAAAAAAAATGTATTCTGATGACAGGTAGTCTACACGCCAGGAAAGGGCAGCATTTTTCTCTGGAGTGGGAATTAATTAGCCACCAATTGCTAATCAAACATGGAATAAAAATTCCAACAAAACCATACGCATGCTTTGTGGGAAAGTAAACTGATCAACCGTTCACAGATTTTATAGTGAAACTGCGGCTCAATAATATGTTAAAATAGCAGTCTCTCCTTTGGTTTGAATTATTAGTTAATACAGCACTCCAATAATTTAAGGATATATTTGTTTTACCATTTCTTAAGTCCAAGAACCTGGGCTAGCGAGACATGTCTCACCGGCCTCAAATATATAACAAAAAGAGAAAAATGACAAGGAGTTGGAATATGAAACACAGCTGGATCCAAAAAGCACTACCATCAAGGCAATGCAAGCCATGATTATGGAGCCTATATAATTGATTGAAAATTGATATAACATGAAGCTAATAATCTGCCATATCCAAGATAGGAAAGGCCCTTTAAAGGTGAAATATGCTATACATACCTAACCATGATATAAATAATTTGTGGCTCGCAGAGGGAGAAAAGTGGAGATGTCCATGTCTATTGTGGGCACTACCATTAGACACTGTATACACGCATATATGCATGTTGAAGGACCCCAGTTATACTTAAAGCAAGCAAGTTGGAAAATTAACAAAAGAAAAAAAAAAGTATTATAGTGGTGGAAAAAGTGATCTTTGAAAGCAAAATCCAAATTTCCTACTTTGGTGTGTAGGTACGTAGCTGAAAAATCATCAAATCAAACATAAAATAATATAGCTCTCTGAGTGTGTGTGTATATATATGTATGTATATGGTCTATATTTAGAACCTGATTTATATAGAAGAGTATAATAAGTTTTTGAACGTCTATATAAATATATATATATATATATGCAAGTGGGAAATAGGGCACACACATAAATATCATGAAAAAACCCTTTTGGTAGTATAATAACTACTCTTTTTTTTTTTTTTTAGGATATATATATATATGTTTCGGTTGAGATTACATTACATGGACGAGAGTGTTCTGGTGATTTTATGACAAATACAGTTCGAACAACACTTTGGTTCTGCAACTACAATCTAAGCTAGGGTAGGAAATTCTCGCAATGAAGTGTTTAGTTATATCCCTTTAGGTCCTCAAAATCCAAGTTGAGAGAGTCCGAAAATTAATCTCTTTAATACCCAGTTGGCAGAACTAGAATGAAAGAAATACACATTATGAAAAAACTATGAGTCTTTGCATATTAATATTTTGATAATAGTATGCGCGCGCACATAAGGCAATATGAGACCAAATGATAGCTAAGTTAATAATGATGTGATGGAAAAAAAAAGAGGACCCGGAAAGGAAAAATAAAATAAAGTCAATAAAACGAAAGAGATTGCAATATATAAAAAAATGACTTTTTCTTTTCCTAAAGTAAAACCTCTCCCTTTATAAACTCTAATATTCCGGTGTTTAATTATGTTTATTAGTTAAGCAAAAGTAAATTGATTTCCATGAAAGTATCGATACATCGTTACCACCTCGGGTTTGCCCACAAGCATCAATTAAATAATTAATTAATTTTTTTGTGTTTAATTAGAGGTTGGCAGTGGATAAGATTGTTATCAAAATTAGGCAGTAGTTTATACCTTTAATCTGGTTAGTGAATTCAATTATATTAATACTTAGGAGTTTCTACAGAATAGAACCTCTACGTTGTTTAACTAATAAGAATTATTATTTTAATCGCTAGATTAATTTTATGTTATGATATAATAAATATATAATATTAATATTAATCGCTTATAAAATTTTAAAAAGTCCAATAATAGCTCAAATTTCTGGCACTTTAACACAAAAGGCCATCAATAGCTCAAGATTTTCCATTTATGGTCTTCTAATAAATTAATATCGATAAAGACTTAAACCAACCTTTTTTTTTTTCCAAATTTTGGTCTCATATTGTACAGTACGGCACTTTGAATGGACCATCTCACGAGAGGGCTGAGGACCACCAATATTTGATAATGGTTGGTGATGGTCTCTCCAATAAGCGTTTACTACTATATATCCAACTTCAAAAGTGTCCATTTTTTAAAATGAAAAAAAAAAATCTTTGTTTGTGATAAAATTTTTTTTTTCTATTTATAAATGAAAAGGTACTTAAATGGATAAAAAAATTTTACTTTAAAAAGAAAAGTCTTTTAACATTCAAAAGTGAAAATTTTTTAATACTTACATACAAAAATTTAAAAAGCTTTTTTTTTTCACAAATGAAAATTTTCATCCGAAAATAGAAAATTTCCTCATCAAACCTCCCAAATAGATGCAAAATGTACCCTTTTTGGTGGCTTTTTTACTTTCCCACTTGTTTATCACATGCATACTAATTAATAATCTACCAAACGTGACTTCTCTCTCTCATTTTCTCCTGGTAATTATTTACTCAAAATTTGCTGTGTAGTACGTAAATTATTCTTCCTATTTTATTTACACCTCCTACTCACTATTTCTTTTCAATGCTTTGTTATTGCAACGTGGAGACGAAGCTAGAAGGAAAAAAAACCTTTTTAACCTTTTTTTTTTTTTTTTCCCAGTTGTAATCCATGTGTTTTCATCAAAACCGAGAGGCTAGAGCCTTATCTCATGCTT
The DNA here is from genome assembly GCA_035233585.1 of Antiaris toxicaria. Lineage (NCBI taxonomy): Eukaryota > Viridiplantae > Streptophyta > Magnoliopsida > Rosales > Moraceae > Antiaris > Antiaris toxicaria. The sequence continues at coordinate 34,824,553 of CP141157.1, read as the reverse complement.
GTACTGTGTGTGTATATATATCCACAGTGGAACAGTGATATTTCATACGTCTGTTCGGAATATAACACTCCATGCAAACTGCCATTTTTTCTTATCCCCTCCCTCAAAACAAAACAAAACAATCATACAAAAATTACGCGCTCAGAACTGCTCCATATATATATATATATATGCCAAACAACGATACAGCTAGCAAAAATCATCCACGTATAAATGAAATGCCAAAACATGAAAAGTGACCTATCATCATAAACAACGCAAACGTTTTTTTTTTTTTTTTTGTTAGGGACAAAAAAAAAAAGGCCGAGCAGAGACGTCTATTCATATAACTATATCTAGATAAGGATTTTAGACATCGATTTTCATATTCATTCAAATATATTTATATTGAGTTATATAACTATTTATATGAGAAGATAAGGTATATTATTTTTATACTAGTCTTACGTATTGAGCCGATAGTAAGATCTAAATGTAGTCATGTAATTTAACAAAAGGCGTTTTGTGATATATATATATATATATCTCACATTATCACTAGTACTTGAGATAATCATGAACACTCATAACCAAAAACTAAGGTACAGTTTTGGCGATGACAAAAGTCAACGTCACAAAAGTTAATTGGCCCCGAAAATCAAACGGGCTTTTGTGATAAATATCCTTAGGTGTCACGGAAAAGAAAGTCTTTATAAATATAAATATCTCTACCATTATTATTTGATAATATATATTCTTACACAATTCATAGCTGTAAAGAATTCCTACTAATTATTATTATTATTTTTTTATAAGAGGAATTCCTCCTATTTATTACTCCGTTATATATAGCACATATAAATGTACGTATATGTGTATTACGTATATATAAAATATTTCAGCTCCGTTATTGTGTGATAAATACTATGACTAATAAACCAATACCGTGTGGTTTATGACCTGTTTGGTGAACGTATTATATTTATATTACGTTTGAATGTAATATATTAAATACAATTTATGTTTGAAGGAAAAGTATTAATATTATATTTGAATATAATATGTCTTTGGGTGAAAAGTATTTGAGTTATATTTTAATAATAAATATGTGATATGATTGATAAAAATAAAAGAGAAAAAAAATATATAATATAATTAATAAAAATAATAAAATAATGATTATATTAGATTTAAAATATAATATGATTAACTGATTCATATTTAAATAAAATAATTTTATATTTAAAAAAATTATATTATATTTAAATATAATACAATTTAAATATATATACCAAACCCGTCGTTAATTTAATTGAAAAGGGCATTGTTCGCAGCCATGTTGGCACGGCCGCACAGGTCATTCTCGCCCGACGCGTTACGCGTGACTGATTTTGTACCCTTTATTTTATTTTATCCACTACGTTGGACAGATGGGTACTTTCGCTATTTATCTAAGAAAATTATACACAGTAATCTCATGCACGTTATCAGTCAATAAAATATTTTATTCTCAAACGGGCTAATCTTTTGTCTCCTTTTTTTTATGAACTTTTTTTTTTAATTTTTCCTGCTAAATTATGAGCTGAAATGTTGGTTTAATCCATGAAATTTGAGCCCAAAATCATGTGTAATGTGATCTGATCGTTCTAAATCCTTCGTATTCATATTTCACATTTATTTGAATAGTTTCAAGGATCTTAACTTTTATGTTCGTTTATAGATTGAATTTAAAACGCATAAAATTTTTAAGTTGAAATTTATTACTTTAATTATAATTTTTATTGACTTATAAAAAAATTAAAATTGAGATAAAATTTTAGATTTAAACTCATATTCTAAACAAACACTAATTATTTTTTAAATATACATATATGTTAATTAATATTAAAGAATTTTACCTATAAATGTTAAAATGACTACTCTTTTTTCATCTGAATTCGTAATATATAAGCATAAAAACTAAAATATATAGCACAACGCTTTGTGAGAAAGGAAATGGTTGTGTGATTATTATGTTTTTGGTGTATACAGCTTATCAACCCATCGAAGGGTAAAATTGTAACACGACCCCGAAATGAGCGACATGCGAGAATTTAAACCCAAAAAAAAAAAATCTTCGAGAAAACTGCCCCATTAAAACCCACTAATCACAGAGCGGCTCTACGACAAATCTTCCTTTTTTCTTTTTCTACCCTATTTTTTTCCAACTTGTTACCCAAGATCATTACGGTATTTACAAACACCACCCCCAACTTTGTTGTGAAATCCCTATTCTACCCCTACTCCGGTATCGCGCTCAACATCGCTGTGAACTTCTCTCTCCCACCGCCTCTCCTCACCCTCCTCGGCCCACCACTACCACCGCTGCCGTCTCCGACCACAGCAGCCACTCTTCTAGAAGACCCCTTAGCCCCATCGGCGGAGAACACAATCGGCGAGACCGAATTCCGGCGACACCCACATTTCTCTCCTACTCCTCCGCCGCCGCCGCCGCTCTTCATGAGTGCCGAGCTGGCCTTGACGGCCAATGCGGCCATCTCCTCCGCCTGGAGGCGGTGGCGTAGCCGCGCCAGCGGGAGGGCGAAGTAGAGCTGGCCAGGCTGGAGCTCCTCGTCGTCGCTCACCGCCGTCACGACGTCGTCGAAGTCCATCTCGTCGGAGTTGCAGATGAAGCACGCCGGGTTCTTCTGCAGAACGTAGGACACCTTAACCGGGTACGAGAATTCCTGCAATCTGCCGTCTTGCAGTATCACCTTCGCCGTCGCCACGTGCATCGAGCTCGTCGAACTGCATATTCCCATCTCGCCGCCGGCGTTTTTTTCCTTTTTTTCCTTTTCCGGTGAAGTGATGGTTCCGATTCTTGTTCTCTCTCAGCCCCGCCGAGTCAACAAATGAGGAGAGGGAAACAGAGGTTTGAGTTGACGACGGAGAGAGAGAATTGGGCGGTGTATATTTATAGGGAAAAGAATATGTAATGCCTCGTCGATTGTAACAGTTGCCACGTCGGATTTGTCGTTTACTAATCTTTTTTTTTATTATTATTATTTTTACTTTTTTTTTCTTTTCGATTAGTGGGCAGGGCTTGCCAGGCTGTAAGTTGGTGGTGACAGGTTGTATGTGCATATAATTAGGTATGCTTCCAAAATAGCCCCTCGTTTGTGGTGATATTACGGAAAAGGGACTGAGCTCTATTCAAGTGTATGTGTTTCATATCATCCTTTTAACCGAATAAAGTGTGGTGCTTATGCAATGTGATTTTGCGTGTTATGCTCGTTTTCTGTGTGAATCTTTGGTTATTATCATCGTTAATCGAAGGCGATGGTGATGTGACAAATGGGCAAAAAAAAAAAAAAAAAAAAGAGTGAGTTAAGCAAATAGGCAAGGCTACACAAAAATGTCTTAATGCACTTAAATCATCTACACCTCATTATATTCGATCTGCAAGTATGTTATAACCGCATTTTAAATAAACAGTGTGATTTTCATCTGTAATGTTAGATGGACGGGTGTAGTTCATAAAAAAATATGATGATTTCAAATTGCTCCATCTGCTTAGCATATTATTATTATCATCGTCGTTATTATTATTATTATTACTGGAGTTCAAGTTGAATATATTATGTGATAGATTCTAACGGGGGTGATTGTTCGTATTACGTTTAATCATAATATAATTTTCATCTAAATATAAAAGTTTTGCATTCAAATACAATATTTTTTAATAGTATCTCAAATATATTTATTATTTTAAAATATTTAAAAAAACATTTTTTTTTCATTTACATTATATTCTCTCTCTATCTCACTTTTTTATCTACTTTAACCAATCACGTTAACTTTTTAACTCTAAAATACAATTTAAATATTTTTCATGTAAACCCATATTACATTTAAATACAAAATAAATATTTTTTATCGAAATATAAATTATATTTAATATATTACATTCAAATATAATGTAAATATAATATATTTACCTTACATCCAATAAAGCTTTTTAAAATGCAAGCCCAAGAAACAAATATGTTTAGTTACCATTTGCGTTGTTGAGCTAGCATATGTTAGTGTATTATCTTAACACTTTCTATTATCCTTTTTAGATACTACTTTTTTTTTTTTTTTTACGTAATTATTCTTTCATGGCACGAAGTTTGACTATGAGATTGGGTATTTGTTAGTGGTCAAGACCTAGATACGCAGTTCGTTAAAACTAAAGAAATTTTTTTCTTGCTTTTATGATTTTGTGAAATTCTTAATGCTATTTTTTTTATTTTAACCTTTTCTCACTCTTAGTAAATAGAACATTGGTTGTAAACAATATAACTTTAGGAAAAATGTCAAGTACTTTAAAGATCTAGTGGTGATTTATAAAGATAGTTGTAAAACCTAAGCCACCAAACAAAACACCCAATCCAACCGCCAAAAAAAGGGCCAAACATTAGGCAGTAATGATTCATTTGGTTTTAAGATCTAATTTAATTTAATTTACAAATTAAGTTAAGTTGATCAAATTGATTATAATTTAGTTTAGTTTGATAGATCCCATTTAAACTATTTCTCATTTTTGCTTTTACTATTTCAGTATAATTTTTAATACAAGTTATCTGTACCTTTACAATCTCCAATACAAATCAAATTAAACTAAGTTAAAATGAAATGATATACTTAATTTAACTTACAAGTTAGATTAAGCTTAGAATGTTAAATAAGTGTATACTTAGTTTGTAATTTGCCCAAACCACCGTGAAAAATACAACTAATTCGCCCAATAACTATCCAAACTGCCCACCACACACTTTAATATTGATGTGAGCCACCGGTCATTTTGCAAGGTAACAAAAAATACTGTTTTTTTTTTTAAAATTATTTATGAAATCTTGAACTTGAATTAGTCATTCTTTTACATAGCAAATATACAGACAATTATAAATTTCAAACAAGATGAAGATACATCGTCTTTTTTAGATTTTTTGAGTACGATATCGTCTATTTAAGATTTTTTTTGTCCTTAAGGAAGAGAGAGAGAGAGAGAGAGAGAGAGAGAGAGATACATTCACGTGAAGGTATGGTATAAATGAAGGGTGATACCTAATACCCACCATAGGTGTTGAATGATTCAGTTCTCTAAATGTAGGAACTGATCTGAACTGGGTATTGAGGAAAAGTGGGTAAAGTTTGTTTGCAAAATTTAGGAAAAGGCACATTACGGGTGGCCCACTTGAACTTCAAAGGAAATAAGGGAATAAAAAAAAAGAGATTATTTTCAAAAATAATTATTTATAAAATATACATTCAGCACATTCATTTTTTTTTTTTAATTTTATGTGTTCCATTATCTCGAACTATTTTATTGTCAATCAATTTTCCGTCAATATTTTGCAAAAACATAGGCAGAAGTTAAGCATATTTTTATCATGTAAATTTTAATTAAGGATAAAATTATAATTACACATTTTAAAAATACTATACCTACTCAATATCTCTGATAAAGTTATAAATTTTTATTGAAGATACAATACTTCTAAAATATATCTTTGTAAGATACGTCCTATCTAAAAAATGTTTAGTTATGACTTTAACTTTAACTAAAGTTCAAGTACTGAGAAGAACGTCCAATTTTCTTTTTTTCTTTTTAATAAGTAGAATACTAAGGTAGAGACTGTTTGTGTATAATAAAGAAATTTAGGGGTGTGATGCATAATATCAAAAATTAGGAGTTAAAATGAGACAAAATACATAATTTAGGGGCCAATTATAAATTAATTTAAAGGCAAAAAAAAGGTATTTATGAGGATCTAGAACAGATTAAATTGTTAAGTGGTTGTCTTGCTACCGTTGGATCTACCTAATATTTTTTTTAAGTATTACATAACTATTTCAATGCGAAGTAGGGTTAGCGATCACCCGATAAATGCCCTTGTCCTATTAGAATGCAGCTTAAATAATTAGTTTAAAATGGTTAATCACATTTTGCATAACTTTTTGAAAATAAAAAATAATAAGTGTTTGGTGTGCATAATAAATTAGCCACCAACATCATTATTATGTGTGGATTAGCCTTGCTTCTTAATTACAAGTTGCCTACATAAGTATATAAGTGTATACATAGCAAAATTATTTTGGCAAAAGAAATATTCATTAATAAATTAATATATTCAGTCAAAACAAAACACCATTGCCATTATCTTAACCAATTTTCTAATTGGTACAATGCATTTATGGACAAACACAAAAATGCAGTCCAAGAATACGATAAATTTGACGAACCTCATTTTTCTTTTCTGGTCTAATGTCGGAAGAAATTTATGAGATACACTGAAAGTGATGATTTTCTATTTTATTTTCTTTCTTTGCTGGAAAGAAAGTGATATATATATATAAACATATATATTATATGGGGTAAATTTCTACCGGAGGGCTATAAAAAAAAATCAACAGTAGGGTTTTATTTTACCATTAAACCCACATTAAAAACAATAAATTTTATGTACTTTTTCTGTCGATGTAATCTCAATTCAAATCTTAGAGAATGTTTGGTAAACAAACTTTGATATTACGAAAATCAATTTTACACTAAACATAAAGTTTTATATTCAAATATAATTATTTTCAACAGTGTTATGAAAATAATTACTCTTCAAAAGTTTTTTAAAACAATCATATTAACTTTTCAACTCTAACTATTTATCTTTACTTTTATCAATCACATTACCCTTTCAACTCTAAAATACTTGTCATTCAAATATACATTTTATTCAAATAAAAAATAAATATTTTTCAATCAAATACAATACTAAAAAAAATATATATTTAAACTAAATTAAAACACTTTTATCAAACATCCCGTAAGTTTTCAAATTCAAACCTAAACTCAAACAAACAAGTAAAATAAAAAAAATGTTGTCCTTTTATAGTAGTACTATTTAGTAGTTGTCCTCATCATTTATCACAAAAGGCTAAATATCTCTTTTGAATTTTGATGTTTTTGTTTACTAAATTCACAAGAGGAGTGAGTGATAAACTTTGATGCCCCATCGTTCGGAGCTGGCGACAAGCGACAAGACCTTTATACACACACATGCAGACACAAAACTGCACTGGTCGTGATGTAGAGCAGTGAGAGAAAGAAGCAAAGGAGTGGTAAGGGCGTAAATAATGGAGATGTGGGAGGGCGATTTGGAGAAGAGAGAGAGAGAGAGAGAAGGAAGGTGGGAGAGAGACGTTGCAGAGCAGAGGAGTCCATGAAGCGCGGTGGGTGCTTCGCTGCAAGGCACGAGGCTAGCCACGTGGATATACAAGAAGCTAGCTTCTTGGAATTTGTAAAAATAATATTATATATATTTATATATTTTTCTCTTTCTCTCTTGTTTGTCTGACATGAATGAAGAATATCCGACAAGGAATGGCGTAAGGAGATGTGGTTCTTTCTTGCTTTGGTTCAACCCCAAACCCCTGCAGGCTCTTTGTGTCCTGGTGGTCCACTTCCCTCCATTTCTTTATTTGTTTTTCTGTTTGTTTGTTTGTTCTTCTTCTTCAGAGAGTTCTGCGACCGACTGATGATAAGAAATTTACACTATAACAACTTGGATCACAATTAGTTTTAAATTGTCAAATGATATTATAATTATGCTGAATTGAAGAATATTTGAGGCCTCGTGGGTTTACGTATTTGTATTATATTTACATAATTTTTATTTAAATATAAAATTATTATGTTCATTATTTATCATTTTATTTTTTTAATTTCTTGTATTAATCATATTACGTACTCAATATTTAAAAACAAATTAAATATTATTTTATCCAAACAAATATTTCATTTAAATATAATATAAATATCTTTCATTTAAATATATATTACATTCAATATATTACATTCAAATGCAATGTGAATGCAATATATTATCTAAATATTCACCATTTCACTTTTTTTACTCATTTTACTAATCAAATCACATACTCAACATTTAAAAATAATTCAAATATTTTTTATGTAAACAAATATTTTATTTAAATGCAAATGCAAATACTTTTTATTTAAATATATGTTGCATTCAATGCATTGCATGCGATGCGAATGCAATTTATTATCCAAATGCTCCCTAATTGATATAATAATGTTTTAAACTGTTAGGATACATTTATTTATTACATTGTATTCGTATAATGTTTAATTACAATATAATTTTCATTCAAACGTAAAAATATTGTATTTAAACACCAATAACATCACAATTTAAATCTAATACAATCACTATTTATCATTTTACTTTTTTTACTACTTTTTTAATCACATCGCATATTCTCTTGGTCTCTCTCTTTATTCTTTTTATTTTTATCAATCATATCACATACAATATAATTCAAATATTTTTCTTCCAAACAAACCTTGTATTTAAATGTAACACAAATATTTTTATCTAAATATATATTGCATTTAAATATTATACGAATATAATATGTTATCTAAATATTCCGTTAGTGTGACTAATTTAAAGCATTACTTGAAAACAAAAAGTTTGTAGAGTAACATGAGAAGTTTTAATCTTTAAGAAATAAGAGTAAATGATCACACATAATTGGAGAGATAGGTTAAATTACTTTTTAGAATATATAACAATTAAAGCAAGAGAACTCAAAAAAAAAAAAAAAAGTCCAAAATTGTCAAAAATCAATGGGCAATTCTTTCACATCCTAATATTCTTTACAGAACAAGATAATGAGATTATTATTGTTATCATCGTCATCTTACCATCATTTTCTTCATTATTTTGGAATTTATAACAATCCAAAATTGTAAAATATCAATAGGCAATTCTTTCACATCCTAATATTCTTTACGGAACTCATTTCTTCATTATTTTAGAAATTTCATAAATTTCATAACCAAATATAATGGTCTTAACTCAATTTTAGGATTAATTTGGTTTTAAGCTCTAGTTTAATCTAATTTGCTAATTAAGCTAAATCAATCAAATTAGTTTTAAATTAATTTAGTTTGGTAAGATTCACTTTCATTATTTCTTATTTTTTATTTTTATCATTTCAGCACATTTTCTAATACAAGTTATCTTTACTTTCACAATTTTCAATATAAGTTAAACTAAATTAAATTAGAATAAAATGACTAATTTAACTTAACTTACAATTTATATTAAGCTTAATATAAAAAATGGATGCACCTCTCAGTTTTTTTTTTTTTTTAATTGGCCACTACACTCCTTAACATCATACTATCTCTTATCCAAATGTGATTCTTAAAATATATTATAAAGTGTTGAATCCTGAATGCATGATCTTTAAAGGAATAAAAAGTATGATATTTAAAGGGAAAAATAGGGCATTTTTTTTTCACTTGACTGTGCCAATATATTTATAATCACATCCAATTTATCCTTTTTGCCATATTCACGTATTCTAAACCAGCATCACAGTGATAATTTATTGATATCACAAATAAAATAATAACAAATTTACTATAAGAATCTATATTTGTTTGATTCAAATAAATAAATCAAATAGCAAAGATGTACTCTCATCGTTACAGAAAGACAAACATAAATTAGAAACATGAACTTTAAATAGACTTTTCTAAAACCATTATGCTGCCAATACCACACGTGGTCATTTAATTCTCCTTGTTTTCCCCTCAATTGGCTTCCAAATTCCAAATTCCAAAACAAGGTCGTCGTATCGTGCTTCTATGCTTGAAAAACACTAAATACTACGATTCCCAATATACTCACACGCACATAACAATCTAACACAATTGTCTCATTTTGTATGAGATTCAGTTTATTTATTTGTTATTATTATTATTTTTTGTCACACCATGTATTCTGTCTTATAGTCGTATATGCAATGCTATCGGTGGTTATTGAGCAGTCATGAATTAAACAATATTATTCTTTTGTATTTTGCATGTCAAAGAATGCATATCTTACGTTATGTATATTTTCATTTTTACTCCTCCCGAACATGTGCACTACTTATTAATTTATAGCCAATCTCTATATTAGAAATAAGATAAGTAACTAAGATGCCAAATGGTTAGGTTTATATATATATATATAATTTAAAGGGTTAGTTTTTGTTACTTAATAGTCCTTAGTTAAGCAAACAACAGAAAGTTAAACATGTGACTTAATTTACTTCCATTAAAGTGTCTAAAGAACGACAATATATAAATGTGTATATATGTTTCTTTGTATTATAGCTAGTCACTTTCATGATCTAGTAATAGTTCTTTAAGTTGGCGTTTAACTTGTGCTCTTGTGCTCGGTTCAAGGCCCTTATGATTACCTCCGTTTCTTATCAACTTTTTTAAAAACGTCGTTACACCCACCCTTTTCCACTACAAGTTAAAAAAACTCGTTTTTTTCTTTTCTTTTTTTTTTTGGGTGATGCCAGATTTTGAACCTAGTCACTTTTTAATGGATAACTTTTGGTTAGCACCTAATGGGCTGATAATTAGAACATGTCCCACACTCTACTCAAAATTCTTCACCCTTTTTCCTTGAAGCTTCTTCAGCTAAACTCTCTCCTTCCCACCGAAAAAAGTCACCTAAAATATTCATCTAAGATTCGATGTACAAGCAATCTGATCTCTCTGACAAACAAATCGACCGCTAATTTGTTTTTTAATGTGTTTTTTTTTAGGGGATTTTTTTCCCCCTTAATGTGCTTATAATTCCCGGATAAGACAAAAATCTGGTGTTTGTGCAAATGACCTCCTTGTCTCCTTTTTCCCACTTCCTCCTCGACAAAAGTGAAATCTTGTCGAGTTTAGACTTGGCCCATGAGTCACCCTTTCCAAATATCAGCCATCCTCACCATCCCAATTGCGTCCAAGTCTCACCCACCCCAATCAAAGAGAAAAAGGTCAAAATATACAATTACTATAGTGTGAATATCAAGTTGTGTGGAGTTTAATCATAATTGGTCGTTGCATAACTCTCATATTAAAAGAACGATTATAAATCTAGTTGATATTCTATTTATTTGTTGTTTTTCTTTTTCCATTACATAACTCTCATATTAAAAGAACGATTATAAATCTAGTTGATTTTCTATTTATTGGTTGTTTTTCTTTTTCCATTTTGTAAGTAGAGATGGGATTAATCCCATACTGGTGAGGATTAGACATGTTTTTGCTGCATGAAATGGTCTTTGGAAGCAGGCATGGTTGGCAAGGCAACTAATGAAGCCCACCAACCCGGCAAAAAGACATATCACTAGAAATTATGTAGATTCTCAGTATCAGACAAGCTCTGAAGAGAATCCGATCTAGAAACCACATTGTGTTAGATTAATATATTCCAACGAAAAAAAAAGGGCCAGAAAAGAATTCCCAAAGCCGGACAATATCTCCCATTTTGTTATCTTTGATCTACGTCACCAGTTGATGATAGCATTGCTTATTGTCATCACCATGAAACTTCCTTCTCAATATTGCACTTTTCCCATGCACAACCTTGTTGTCATGGCCGACTTCTTGGCCCCTCAGCAACACCCCTCCCTTTGGTCAAACCATCTTAAACCAATGTTTTTGCCACCACATCCACGCCCATATCAAATATATATATATAATTATATTCATTTTCAAAGTTTTAATAATTTATTATAAGAAAAAATTATTAATCATTTAGTAATGCACAAGTCCTTAACCAATGCAAGTTTTTTTTTTTAATTTAAAAAATATATTAGAATGAAAGTACATAGATGTACACTAAACCCTGCCCACCACATGCATGTTCATTGTACGAAAGAGAGAGGAATAATTAGCAGTTGTCTTGGCTTGTATTGTGCTTTATTTTTATTTTTTGAACGCTTTACATCAATGATTCAATGTCACGTTTATTCTATATGAAAAAAAGCACATGACATATTGCGCAAAGGTTCGAGTGGCCTCGAATGATCTGTTAATTGATCGAGCACGGCATACATGCTGCTTGAAAGTTGATGTCGTTTGTCATCGGCCATGAATTCGTAAACGTAGCCATCGATTTCAATGAAGCTAATTGCTCTACTCTTAATGACCCTACTGTCTTTCATCAGTTTTCTAATTCTTTTCGCATCTTCCCATCTTTGAGCTTCACAAAAAATGTTTGAAAGCAGTACATATAGTCCAGAACTATGTGGCTCCAACTCCAACAGCTGTTTTAGTATTTGCTTTCCAATCAATACGTTGCCATGGATCCTACAAGCACCGAGCAATGCGCCCCAAACCACAACATCAGGCTTCATTGGCATTCTTCCTATCAACTTAATTGCTTCTTCTAAGAGCCCCCCTCGCCCTAGAAGATCAACCATGCAAGCATAGTGTTCAAGTTCGGGTGAAATCCTGTAAAAAGAATTCATTTTGTCAAAATAATATCGCCCAATATCTACAAGACCACTGTGACTGCACGCCGAAAGCAATCCGGTGAAAGTGAACTTGTCCGGCCAGATTCCATATGCTTGCATCACTTCAAATTTCTCTATTGCTTCAAGTCCACAACCATGCAATGCAAGGGCCCCAATAATAACATTCCAAGAAACTAAATTCCTTTCAGTAGTTGTAAGAAAATGATGAATGGCAGTTTCAAGAGCGCCACATTTTGCGTACATGTCCATGAGGGAGTTGGAAAGGGTAATAGTGAGAGGTACATTGCTATTGCATATGTATTTGTGGGTTTCCTTTCCAATGACCAAATCACCAATTTGGCTACAAGCCGAAAGAACACAAACCAGTGTAGCCTCATCAGGAACCACATTAGAGCTACACATTTCTTTGAAAAGCTCCAAAGCTCCCTTGAATTGACCTTCTCGAGCATAGCATGAGATCATTGCATTCCATGAAACCACATTCTTCATGGGCATTTGGTTAAAAAATTCCTTGGCAGACTCAATCAACCTGTTTTTTGCATAAGCAGTAACCATGGAGGTCCATGAAACCACATTTTTATCAGGCATGCGATAAAAAATAGTTTGTGCAGACAGCAAATTCCCGAACTTAGCATACATATCCAATAGAGCATTTCTCACAATTTGATCAATCTCAACTCCAGTTATCTCAATATAAAGATGCACAAATCTACCCAAATCTAGATCACAGCTCTGTGAACATACAGAGAGCAAATTAACTAAGGTGAACTTATCAGGCTTTACCCCTAATTGTCTCATCTCTTGAAATAACCGAAACGCCTCCTTGCAACAACCCATTCTCGAATACCCGTCAATCATCGTATTCCATGAAACCAATGTCCTCTCAGAAATTTCATCAAACACTTGACGAGCACATTGAATCAACCCACAGACAACAAAAACATGCATAACGGCATTTTGCACAAAAACTTGAGACCAAATTCCTAGTTTAACAGCTTGACCATGAACAACCACCGCTTCCAAATACGCCAACTTTCCCGCGCAAACCTTAAGAACAAACGGCAAAGTGAATTCATTCGGCGCAAGTCCTGAACCAACCATTCTCCGATATAGGAACAAGGCCTCTTCTGGGTCATCACCATTTGCGTATCCCCTTATGAGACTATTGTACATGAACTTATTGGGCTGGTGCATTTGGTCGAACACAAGCCGGGCGTATCGGAGATCGCCGGGTTCAGAAACGGCACAGAAAGAGATCAACTTTCCGAGCGTGAGGATTTCGTAGGAGAGGCCGTGGATGAGGATCTGGGCATGGATTTGCTTGAGTTCTCTCATGGAAGAGCATTTTTCTAAGAGACTGTGAAGAGATTGGTGAGTAGGGGTTTTGAATCGGTGAGTGAAATTGGAGGGTTTGGCAGTAGAGAGAGTGGTGAGCAGAGAACGAAGAGGAAAGGAGTTGTTGTTAAGACGGGAACCAACGGTCGAATATTTTACACTAACGAGCATTATGCTTTAGGCATTTGTTGGTTGATTCGTTCCCAAGGGAAATGCCATTATTTCTTCCACCCGGTCTAAAATTAAGTAAAAATATTTAGTGATGCCGTTTTAGTATATTGCCTACAAGTTATGTGTAACAAAAAAAAAAAAAGAAAAAAATGAAATCTAAATTTTAATAGACGTAGCATACAGAATTGATGGGGCCTAAATTTAATAGCTCGTGTGCTACGTTGTCTGGGAGAAAAAGGTCACACATAAACTTATCAAATTGGAAAAGTTTAAGAAGTATTTGTATTGAAAAAAAAAAAAAAAAAACCTAAAACTTTTTATTGAGTAAATGTGGTTTCTTGAAATTGTCTTTTCTATAATATTAATTCAAATCTTTAATTTAATGTAAAATTGTAAAAGGTGAATTATATGATCAATTAATTAAAGGGTCCATGATTAAGTTTAGGAGCTGTTAAGTTGAATTGATCGATTGACAAGTTGATAAGCCTTGAGAACAAAAAATGATAAAAAGTAATAAATTAAGTAAATAAAAGAGACACGATATTTATAGAAGTTTACTTATTAATAAAAGCTATTCCTTTGTGGGGTCTTTGGGGATAATTCACTATATTTGAAAATTGTGTTACAATAAGATCATGAATGGGAAGTAGAGAGAGAAAGCAAGAATATAGAATATGAGAACAAGGGAAATATCTATGCTTG